>PUFA01000145.1:4200000-4778326 GCA_003508835.1 Eonycteris spelaea | reverse complement strand
CGATTTGGGTTCTCATTCGATAAATATTTCCCAGTTCTTGCTATATTTACAATATGTGCTGTTAGTGGTGGGTTAGAGGCTAAGATGTTCCGTGTGCATAGCTCTTAACAGTTTCTAAAGGCTGATTGTTTTCTGTGTGACAGGAATATAATGAATTAATATTTTTGATCCTTGCTGTGTTGGGGACCTAGGCGAGCTCAGTGGTGGGTTGTGCTGGATGGGGTCGTAGGGGGACGGGAAGGCCAGGTGGGAATGGGGGTTGAGGCTGCAGGTCTGATCAGGGAGACAGGATGGGTGGGGGATGGGCCGCACAGGAGACTGAGGGCAGAGGTTCAGGGTCACTCAGTGGTGACAGGAATCGTGATGGTGTCAGAAAGTGTCGCTCTCACTGGTCATTGGGCAGATGACGGGACATGACCCTGATTTTAAAGCGGTGATTCCTTGTCTTCCTGCTTGTGGGTGGGTTGACTGGGTTGCATATGTCTGTGAATGGCAGTATAAATATATTTCTGATGACAATTCAGAGGGAAAGCAAAGGTGGCAGTAAATGAACTGTTGTTCGTATATCGACTGATACAGCAACTCTTCTGTGAGAACACATGGCACGGGGTGGGGGGCGCTGGGAGCAGAGACAGATTCTGCTGCTGAGCGTGGTCGGGGTGGGGAACTGCGCCCACTCGGAGCCTTTCCATCTGGCACGGGCTGTGCTTCTCAGACAGTGCACCCCGCTCCTCAGGGCTTCGAATCGGCACCGAGCGGGGCGGCGAGCTGCAGAACGCTGTGCCTTATTTGTAAAAAGCACCAGAATCCCATAATCAGATCAGAGTGTGTATGTGTGTGTGTGTGGGGGGGGGTGATCAATCCTCATCCCTCACTCCCCCGCCTTTTAAGGTGAGGGCACTGGCCTTGGGTGAGTCCTGAGTTTGGTGATTTAACCAAGGCCGACACCTAGTTACGGAGACAGGACCAGATCTTGGGTCTTCATAGGTAACCTATCGTTTTTAACACGTGGATGTGTATCTTTCCAGAATGATTCCTAGTCACCTGAGGGCATATATATTTTTTTAAAAAGATTTTTTTGTGAGTTTTTATACCAGTAGTTACTCTGCAGCAACTTGCTTTTCTTCACCTGACAGTTCTTCAAGTCATGTTTTAAGTCAGTAGCTAGTTATGTTCAACTGTTGAGGATTATTCCATAGTATGGAAATGCTATAGCATAAGTGAATGATAAACATATAAGTTCATTTTTTTTAAACTTTTGCGAACAATATTGCAATTTATTTATCAAAAACGTATACCGCCCCACTTTGTGCTGGATGCTCTACATATATTAACTAATTTAATCCCTATCACCGCCTCGTGAGGCGTTTCTGTCTGACAGGTAAAGTGAGACAGGAAAGAAGTTAAATCGTTTGCTTAACAGCGCACACCTTGCAGCCCGCTGTGGGTCTGACAGAGTCTGCGGCCTCCGCCCCCGTGTGGTGCTGCCTTTCAGCATCCAGCAGCCCTGACATAGCGCTGAGTTCACAGGTGCAAGTGGGTCTGCACAATGGGTAGCGCAGAAATAGAATCATCCAAGAAGTGTTTATTTTTATGGAGAAACGGCCAGGCATTCAGACACAGGATGGCTTCTGAGTGTTGGTGATGGTATCGATCGATGCCTAGCCTGCGTCTTCTACTGTGCCGAGTGCTTTATATGCTCTCCCACACCTGGTGCTCCCCCGCACCTGGCGCTCCCCCGCACCTGGTCCCTGCCCATCTGGTCATGTGGAATCTCTTACTTGAGGAAAAGCACGAGGTAGGTTTTTATAGCTCAGGATCACTTACTCGCTCACTCATCTCTCTCTGTTCAGCTTTATTGAGGCTTGATTGACACACAGCATTGTGCAAGTTTAAGGCATGCAACATGCCAGTTGGAGACATTTATATATTGCAAAGCGGTCACCGCGGTGAGCGTCAGCTGGAGCCTGCCTCGTGCGACGTGATCGCCGTTTCTCTCTGGTGCTGAGGACACTTAAGACCGACTCTCAGCAACCTTCTGGTATGTGACACAGTGCCGTTGGCCGTAACCGCAGGGCTGTGTGGTAGATCCCAGAACTCATTCCTCGTATAACGGGAAGTTGATGCTCTTTGAACCTCTCCCCTGTTCCTCCCTGCTGTGGCCCTGTGGTCACCACCGTTCTCCTCTCTGTGGCTCTTTTAGATTCCACACGTAAATGACGTCACACAGTATTTCTGTCTCTGTCTGACTTAGCAGGAAGCCTTCAGTGTCCACCCATGTTATCCCAAACAGAGGGATGTCCTCCTTTTTCACGGCCAAATAATATTCCATATAATATACGTCGCCGTTGTACGTATACCGTCACCTTTACCCATGGACACTTACATTGCTTCCACATCTTGGGCGCTGTGAGTAATGCTGCAGGGAGCATAGCAGTACAGATATCTTTTAAAGATATCGATTTTGGTGCCTTTGGATAAAGTCCCAGAAGCGGGTTGCTGGATCACGTGGTGGTTCATTTTTAGTTTTTCTGAGGCACCTCCTGCTGTTCTCCACGGTGGCTGCACCAGTTTCTATCCCCCAAGTGGAGATCACCCGTTTCCCTCTCCAGAGCTGCAGCCCTGCATGCTCCACTCAGGTGGGCCTCCATTCGATGAAATATTTTGACTCAAGCATCGATTGGACTTTTAAATAGTCATCTGTGGCTTTCTAACTTTACGTCTGTCTGTCTGTCTGTCGTCTGTCTAATCATCTTTCTCTAGCATTTTAAATTAAGCTTTCAAAGTAGTGTGTGCAGATGTGGTATTTCCCCCCTTCTGTCAGAGTTACAGGGTAAGGATATGACTCAGAAGCCCAAGTGAGGGCATACGGGTATTTCCAGTTATTCTGCATAATAAACACAGACCAGGGGTTTCACAGGGACGCACTCCTCGCTTCTGCAAAGACGCGGTTATCTCAGCATCAGGGGAAATTCTCTGATGTTCAGAAATTCGCAGCACGAATCCATCGGGCTTTGAAGTGAGCATTACTGCAGGCACGTGAGCCGTCCTCCCCTCCCCCACCACCTCTTTTCCTGCAAGGTGGTCCTCTGTCCACTTTGAATAAGTTTATGAAAAAAAGTGTTTGGACCGCCCTCAACACACGCAACTTCTCAGTCCAGTCTGAACACCGGGGGATTACGCTTTGGAATAGACTTTCCGACTGTGAATTTCTCCTGTCATCGGACAGGTGACATGTGTAAACACAGGGAAAAGATTTCACTGGGAAGAAAGCAATCTGGTAGAATGCCCGGTCCGAAGGGCTTGAAGACAGTTGAGGATATCCTAAAGGGGAAAAAAGCAGTTAGAGACCTGGGAGGGGGTGGGAAACTAAGACTGAACTAAAAGGAAAGTGTTTCCATGTTACATTACTGGATACGCTTTGCACAGTATTTACATGGTCAGTAAATGTAAACACAGAATCAATTTTTAGACAGCAGGAAGCTCATGGTTGGGAAATAATGTTGCTAATCAACCTCATGATGATGACGTAGAAGTGACATTATATAATAAGGTCAGCAACAGTGGGTGATGGGCAGATGTGGAAACTGGAGGAAAGGGGGCAGCTGGGAGCTGCCGTAGGTGACGCAGCGGGAATTAAAGGGGACCACGCTTGACAGTAAAAAGTTAAAAACTACACAGGCAAGGAAATAAAATATATTTTTTTTCCAGAGGAAAATGTCGACTAAGAAATAGCAAAGAGTTAAGAGTGCAACTTCTCTGGAGAGGCTTTGGGGGAAGGAGCTTCTGGTGCAGGATGAGAGAATGTCGATTTTTATTTTAAGCTGATTTGATTTTTTAAAATCCTCCTCCCCATAGGATTTGCCAAGTCTTTAAAAAAAAGACAGAGTGATCCCCACAGGCCTATTTATCAGACTCAACAACGCTCCACATTTAACCATTTTTGTTTCGTCTTTTTTTCTTGCTTGTGTACTTGAAATGTCATGCCGTTTCACTTCTGAATACTTCCAAATGCATCTCGAAATAAGACATCTTCTTAGATAACCACAATACTGTTGTCACACCTCATAAAGCTAACAACTTCTGTCATTACCATACCGAATTTTCTCTGATTATCTGAAAAAATAATTCTAATAGTTAATATGTTCAAATGAGGTTCTAAACACAGTACTCTCTCGCATATGAGCATGATGTCTCTTTAATCTAAGTCCCTTATTATCTAGAATAGTCCCGCTTTCTTGTTATCATGTCATTGACTTAACACTGAACAATATTCGATATTAAAAAACATGCTTGTATTTTATTAATTAGTTTGACTAAAAACTTTAAAGGGTTAAAGTAAAGATGACTATATATTTTTACAAGTCTTATGTTCTTTAAGCATATTTTAATGAAAACTCCTTTTTAATGCCTACATTTAAACATCTCTGATGCCAGAACGTTTATCAACTATTTTGGGCAGGATTCTTTGTATACAAAGAATAAAAATAATTGTCCTCAAGAATTTTACAGTTTAGTCATAGAGGGCAGCTTAGGAACATCCTTGCTGAGGCTTTTTGCCATATGGAATTGTAATTATTTTTTTAAGCTGATAGCGAATGGATTCCTTATTACCTGCCAGCTACTAAGTGCTCTAAATGTATTATTTAATCATTGTGATACCCTATGGGAGAATCCCCAGTGTACAGAGAAAGAACTTGAGACCCAAGGAGATGAAGTGACTTTTGTAGGGTCACCTAGCTAGTAAGCGACTCTGCGTACATATGAACAAGGTCTCTCTGATGATGGACCCTGAGCTCTGAGCTCTTCGTCACTAAACCGTATAATAGGGCTTCCAGTATTGATGTGCCGGACATCCTTCCAAGCAGGCAGCATCTTATACTGGTTCAAAGTATGGACTCGGGCCAGACTGTCTGGTCCCAGTGCCGGCTCCGATGCTGAATAGCTTTGTGACCTTGGGTGAGTTACTTAATCTTTTGTGTCTCAGCATCCCCTCCTGTAAAATGGGGATAGTAGGTGATTATGAGGATTAAATTTGTAAAGACCTTGCAACCTGGCACATACACAAAAAAAATATTGGAATACCCGCAGCCTGGAAAGACCGCATGGCGCATACGTGGATGGACGGACGAGTGGCGGATGGACGGACGCACCAATAAGAGAAAGTGAAAGGAAAGTCGGAGGCGGTTTTTCCTTATTATGCGAAGGGAACCCGTTATGGAGTGACATTCTTTGGGTCCCCTAGTATTTTGGTAGATTTTTTGATGTTTCATGTTATATCTTGTTGATTTATTGTTTTTTTTTCTTTTCCAAGTCCTATGAAAATCAGGAAGCTTAAAGGGCTGCTGTCCTGTTCAGCTGTTTGTGGAAAGTGAGAGTGCCTTTGGGCTTCCTCTCAAGGAGAAGGAAAATGTTAGTGACATAACAGTACTGGAAGGTCCCGGAAGGTTCTGGAGGAAGAGGCTAACTTTGGTACAAGGGCCGTAGGTGCTGCAGTTTAGCTTCTGCCGAGGAATCTCTCCCTAAGGTCTCAAGAAGGCGAGTGGAGGTGACAGTGAATCACGATAAAGTGACTGAGTAGTTAATGATATCCCCAGGTCTCCTTGCTTGCTTTGACCAACTTTTTTTTTCTCCAACTTTGCTAAAACACAGTTGCTTACAGTCTCAGAGGTGAGAGCAACTTGGAAACCAATGATGGTGGTACTTCGCGGTTTAGAGCAGCGGTCCCTAACCTGTTCAGCACCGGGACCAGTGTTCCTATGAGCATCTAATGTCCGATGATCTGAGGTGGAGCTGAGGCGGTGATGCTAGTGCTGGGGAGCGGCTGCAGACACAGATGAAGCTTCACTTGCTCGCCGCCCACCACTCACCTCCTGCTGTGCAGCCCAGTTCCTAATGGGCCATGGACGGGTACCGGTCTCTGGCCCAGGGGCTTGGGAACCTCTGGTTTAGAGGATGCAGGCAGTTGTGACTCGAGGTCCTGTCTTGGTCCTGCTGGAAAGGCACACAGAATGAGGTGCAAGGTGTTTAGCTCTCCTGATTCATGTTCAGCCCTGATCTGCTTGGTTTCGATTTGCTGGTGGCTCTCGGGTAACAGGCATTAGTCAGTGCCACGTGGTTTCGGAGGGGATGATTTGATTGGCCTGGCCCATGGCCGATTCTTCCTGTAATTGGTAAGGATGTGAGTGAAATTCCATCTTAACTGCCTGAGTTAGGAAGGACGATGTGGAGATCCCCACTGTCCACCTTTGTTCTCCAGATGACATCTGACCGGTTGTGACTGCATTGATCATGTGACTGGTTAAGGGTGGCCCAGAATCCTAGCTTGCTGTGACTGCTTTTTTTTATATATATATAACTTTTGAGCTTTGCTAAAACATAACTGTCTAGAATGTGTATACTAGGAACCCAGATTCATAAAAGTATGTTTCTAACTTACTGACTTTTTTCGGGTCCAGTGTGATATACTGACCAAAAGGAAAAATGAAAGAAAATGAGAACGATCGTATAACAATTTTATCTCTGATTTTTGAATGGGGAGTGGATTTTGGATGGCATTACATTTGCCTAAGACTTGTTTGTTTGGTTTTTTATTCATGGCGTTGGCTTGTAATATTCGTGGTTTAGCTTGAATGAGTTGAGGGTGTTTTTTTTTTTTTTAATTTAATGTGGAATAAAAGAACATGAGTGCTAGACTTGCCAATAACTATTTTAAAATATAAACACATAACCGTTTGTTTTGCCGTAAAGGTCACACTCAGGATCTAGAGCTTGTGACTCTTCGATGGCTGTTTTTCTTAAGGGAAGAGGCTTAGATGAGGCACACTGAATAGCTCCTAGTCACAGGCATTGTTCAGCTTTGTTTTAATGCTTGTTTACTTTCCAGATGTGTAAAAGGTTGGAATTGAGATGCATCTGATCAGAATGTCTTGATACTGTAAAAACAAACAAGAATTCTTAATTCCTATTTTCTATAAGACAAATTGTTAGTTGCAGCTAGTAGCTTTGCATTTTGGGTTGTCATAGTCCCCAGTGCTGTGGTGACAGAGATTTTTTTTTTGAAACCGATATGAAAAAAATTAGTGCGTGGGTGAAGCAGTTGGCCTGATTGTTTAAGCTGGGATCACCTTAGGAAAGGTTATTTGCCGTGTTTGCATTACGCCGAGCAGTGTGTTTGTGTAGGGATCATTTTAGGGTGCATTCCCGATATGTCCTGGGTTTCACATTTGCCAGCTCTGTACGTGGGACTTTGCAGAACCTTATAATTGCACCAGCTAGTGGTCCTCCCTTGGATGAACTGCAGGACTTTGCACCGAGCTGAAAATAGCACACCCTTGAAGGCGGTACTCATTTATTCATTTGAAAAAAAAAAAAATGAGGTGCCCGCGGAGCACTGTGCACCGCCCTGAAGGACTGAATGAGAGGTGAGCTCTGCGCCCTCAGGGCCTTGCACTGTCCTGGGTGAGACAGACCAAGCAGCGCTAGACGAGGTGCACCAGGAGGACAGGTGCTGGGCGGAGGTGCGGGGACGGCTCGCTCGACGAGGGTGGAGCAGGGCGGCCGGCGCTGAACACGGCGGTGGGAGAAGGCACCTGGAGAGGTGACGTGTGGGTCGACGTAAGCGTTTGAGGGGCCAGCCACGTGGCCTGGGGGTCGGCGTGCCGGGCCCCGGGAACGCCGGGGCTCCAAGCCGCGGCGTGGTGCGGGGTGTGATGGAGGAGCGGCGAGAAGGCCGGCCATCGGCGTGTCCCAGCGCAGCCACCACAAGGCGCTCAGGACGCGAGGCGGGGAGGCTCGGCCGCCGCACGGAGGCCGCGGGCGTAAGATGGGCCGTATCGGGGCAGAGGGCTGGATTTCTACCACGCGGCAGGAGCGCTGGGCCCCAGCACCCCCTTCGTGTGGGTTCCCAGCGCCCCCACCCGGTTTTGCTTTCTCCGTCTTCGGCAGGGAGAGGAGGCTGCTGGGTTTGTCTGGTCCGGGAGCCTCAGGATCCCGGCGAGAGACCGAGATCCTCGCGTTTGGAATTGGGTGGGTTCGTGGTTGTTCGTTAACAAAGCTGGCTTTGTTTAGAGGTTGGATGAGTTAGCGAGCTCTGCTGTCACAAAGCACCCCAAACCAGGTGGCCACAGCAACAGCGGTTTCTTGTCTCACCGGACTCAGGTGCTGCAGCCTTCGGAAGCTCTGAGGGAGACGTCTGTCCCTGCGAGTCGTTTGAGGCTCTCGCCTCCGGGGCATCTCCCTGACCTCTGCCTTCGCCTTCCCGTGGCGTTCTCCCCGTGCGCACATGCGTGTGCGTGCACATGTGTGCGTGTAAGGCACCAGTAATGCTGGATAAGGTGTCCCCCCGTTCCACTGTGACCTCACTAACTACTTACATCTGCGCTACCCTATTTCCAGGTAAGGTCACATTTAGTGGAACGGGGGATGGGAGGAGTTTGGGGGGGACACAGTTCGATCCATTATGGAGCGGTGTGTAATCTGGCTAACTTCACTGTCTCCCACAAACAGGAGTGCGGGTGGCGCCCACAGACTCCCCAGCGTGGCGCCCGCACCGCGGCCCCTCTGGCTTGTGCCACCTGTGCTGGGCACCCCGCAGGCTCCTCCGTGCTCAGGGCGGACGGGCGTGAGCGCGTGGAGCCCTCATGGGTGCCCCCCCGGAGCTGGTCTGTCACCAGCCCCACGGACCCCGCGGGAACTGGGGCGCACTTCCACCAGGAGGCTTTGGCCTCGTCCCCACCAGGCCTGGTTTCGGCTCCGCCGTGCGGCCGGCTGGACTTTGTCTCACTGGACTTGGCGGCCTGCCGGCCGTCGCCGCTCACAGCCCCTGCGGGCGACAGCGGTTCCTCCTCGTTGGGTCGTTGCTCGTCCTCCAAGTTGCACTCTGGGCTGCCAGCGCCGTCCTCGGCCCTTGTCCTTTGGGGTCTGGAGCCCCGTGGCGTGGCGCAGTGCGGGAGGGCTCGTTAGTTAATACTCGGGAAGCACTTCGAAGCTGAAAAGCTCAGGAACATGAGGTCAAATCCGATTTTCTCTCCTGGTGCCAGGGAGTGAGCAGTTCTTTCTCTCCCGTGTGGGTGCAGGAAGTGTGCCCCCCGCGGAGTGTGTCACCCCGCGGCCTGTGTCCCTCCCCCCGCCCCCAGCAGGCTCTTCAGCTCATCTACCCACGGGGCAGGCCTGCGTGGTTTCCAGGTCTCGCAACTGACATCGGATTTTGCAGACCGTTGCACAGTGGACTCTGCTAAGTAGAAATGGGGTTAATCTCTAGGGAATTCAGTTGCGTGCACCCCCCAGAAATTCGGAGAAGAATGCGGAAGGAAGTAGCTGAAAAAGGAGTCCAGGGTCCAACTCCGTGTTTTCACGCCAGAAGTGACACTGACTCTTCAGAATATCAGGTCCTTTTCCGTTTCCTCTTTGGCCTGAGGTCTGGGCCCCGAAGTTCAGACGCCTCCCTCTTCAGTGGGTCTGAGTGGCACAGTGTTGGCTCTGCTTCTCTCGCTGCTCCGCCCAGTAGCCACATGGCTGTGAGCTGTGACATGTCCTCACATGAACTTCACGAAAGTGTGTTGGAGATGGGGGAGAAGATCAGGTCACAGGACACATAGAAAAAGAAAAGATCGTGCCTTGCAAGGACTTGCTGGGAGCCAAGTTGGAGCCTGCGTCTCGGGGTCTGAAGCGGCCGTGTCCTGTCCTTCTGCTGGACAGATTTTCTCCGCACTGCCCTTAACGCACGCGCTGACAGCTGCTTCCCAGAAGGACGTTTTCTTTGACGAACCGACTGTGTCTGAGCAGTAGGTGCGGCCACCGTTTTCCCAGAATGCACTGAGCTCTGTCCTCGTCTCCGCCACGAGCAGGCGAGGCTCAGTCTGTCGAATTCTCCCAGAACCTCAGCTCTGAACAAGTAGGTACGGAATAGTGACAGTTCAGCCAAGGCTGAGGCCAGGCAGGCTCAGTTCAGAGCAAGGCCAGAGTGGGGAGGGGTAAGCAATGCCTGCAGCGTCTGGCCCGAGAGAGACACGCTCACACGCACGCACGCTCTCCAGAAGCGTCGGCGTCGGCCCAGTCCTTGGCCTCCTGCGTGCAGTGCACAGGCCCGCCCTGGCCCCCGGCTTCGCCTCACCTGTCCAGCCTGTGTGGCTCTGGCCACTCCCAGCCTGCCCTGGGCCTTGACCACGACTGGACGTCCTCCTGGCTCCAGGAGCAGCCGAGACCCGTTTCCTTCTGTTAGTTTCTCCGGACAGCCGAGCGTGCATTGGGGCCCCTTTCTTGCCTCTGACGCCTCCGTTCCCAGCTCAGGTGCCCCACCCCCCTCAGCCACCTGTCTCGTGGATGCTGCCTGGAGCTGTGATGTCGTGGAAGTTAAGGCTGCCTGAGCCAGCATCTGGCTCTGCTGCTTACAACCTGTGTGACCTCAGGGGAGGTGATTCAGTCTCCCTGTGCCTCAGTTTCCTCTTTGGTAAAATGGGGATATTAATAATACCCTGTTATTAATGCCTCAGATAATACTATTGGATTATAATATTTTGAAGATTAAATGAGTTGACATGTGAAGCTCCTAGAGTGTGGTCCAGTCAGTGTTAATTGAAGAGGAAACTCAATTTTCCCCTTTATCCCCTTAAAATCTTAATTGAACAACCTCATTCTGTTTTTCTTTAGTTCTTCTTCCCCTGATGTGTCTTATAGCACTATTGATAAGGAGAAGAGACCTAATTGCTGGTAGATCAATTCCTTGTTGAATTCCTGTAACGCTCCAGGTTCGAGGTGAAGAGAAAGCGTCAGAGGGCACCTTCTCTTTCCGTGGACCTTAAAGGGTCGGGGAGGGAGACGTGCCAACAGGGATCACACAGGGACGGCGTAGGAGGTGCCAGACCCCAGCGTGACCAAGATGAACGAGAAGACGAAAAGTCAAGTCACCTGTACGGAGCGGGCTGGGGCAGGGGGTGACACATCACAGAGGGGTTCATCGAGGAGGTGGTCCCTGAGCTGATTCTCTAAGCATGAAGAGGCGTTTTCCAGGCACGCAAGGTGGGAAGAATTCCAGGCAGAAATAACCTCACGTGTGAAGGACTGGTGATGCAGGCGGCGTTGGGAGGACTGTGCGGGGGGCCCAGCCTGGACGAGGCCAGACGAGCAGAGGCCAAGGTCAAGGGGCGTCTCGTGGGCGGGGAACAGCTTGGACTGGACGTTTAGGCAGGGCTGCCTTCGAAGGCATTAGCTGAGGGCGAGTCTGGTGTACTTGCCCGCGAGCATTGTGGGAACGACGCACTGTGTGGGGCGGGGGTGAGTTAGGAAACCCAAGACCTGTTCATTCTCTACAGTACAGGTGAGAGGCGGGGAGGAACCTGGGCCGTGCGGATCCAGGGGAGAGAAATCTGAGCGGCGTCTGGTTGCACGTCAGGTCCGATGGAGAGGAGGCTCAGGGAGCAGCCCCCAGCTTTCTGCCTTGGGAGCTTGCAGGATTGGGGGTGCAGTCACCATGACGGGGCGTCTGGAGGACAGGGTGGACTGGTGCTGAGCTTGGTTTGGGGTATGTTCGGTACCCGGTGGGCAGCTGGAAAAAAGGGTCCAGGAGTGAGATTGGCTCACGTTAGATCCACGTTGAGCCCGTCACAGGTAGCTGGCCATCAGAACCTGGGGGGATGCAGGGGAAGGCACAGAGGACAGACGGGAAGAAAGAAAGTAAAGGCCAGAAATTCAAGGGACGCCAGGCTTTGCGGGGCAGGTAAAGGGAAGGGAGAGAAAATGGGCGGGTGCAGGGGTGGAGAAGAGGTTCGACACTGTCAGCACCCCGAGAAGTCAGACGTGAAGGGGCTAGCAAGTGGCCCGTTGGACGGGGCGGACCTGTCACTGGGGGTCTGTGCCAAAGTCGTCACGGTGGGGTGGGGGCCCCCAAATGCAGGGACCTGGGGAACAGGGGAGTTAAAAAAAAAAAGACTGCCTTTTTATTTTCACAGCTGGGCCGTATGGGCGATGGTGGTTACTGTAGAGTTTTATATGATAAAATTTTTGGTGTGTTTTAGAGAAATAGAGATGTAAACGTTGGTGTGAATCGAAAGGTAGTGACAACTGGCTGTACCGCCTGCTGAGTCTCCCTGCCAGCCAGACCCGTGCAGTTTTCATCCGTCTCCGGTATTTTATTTTGCTTAGTTACTTTTTCATCTGTCCCCACCCCCGCCCCTCTCTGGCACCCTCAGTTCGTTCTCTGTATCTGTGTTTCTGTTCTGCTTGTTTTGTTTTCTTTAGATTCCACATGTAAGTGAAATCATACAGTATTTGTCTTCCTCTGACTTATTTCACTCAGTATAATACCCGTTAGGTCTGTCCAGACTGTCACAAATGGCAAAATTTCATTGGTATTGCTGTGTAGTATGTTTGGTTTTTACTTTCTCTTTGTTGCATTTCTCCCTAGGTTCCCCTCAAATTCAGTGAGAAGCCTCATGACTGTTTCTTTGAGTTCTTTATCAGGCAAATTACTGATCTCTGTTTCTGTTTCCTTGGGGGGTTCTCTGTGGTTTTTTCCCTGGTTCCTTGATTTGAGAGTCTTCTGTCTTCTCATTTTGTTTGACTTCCTACATTTGTTTATATGAACTAGACAGAATAGCTGTCCGTCCCAGGCTTGGCAGAGCGGCCTTGCCAGGTAGCAGCCTCCGAGAGGCTGTGCGCCAGGCGGCAGGGGCTGAGCGGGTTCCCAGGGCGTCGGGCGCGGTGCCAGGTGGGGCGGCCGGTGCGGGTGGGAATGGCCCGTTGATCTACCCGCTCACTTCGTTCTGCAGAAACGGGCACAGGCCACGTGTCTGGGAACGCGTGACCTCGCAGGGGCCTGGGGCACCTGGGTAGGGCTCCTGGCTGTCCTGTCGAGGTGGAGGTGGGTGTAAACGCTGGCACTCTCAGGTGTCTGTGACCGACCCCCGGCAGGTCCTGGAGAGCTCCCGCACTCCCCAGCCCTTCCCGAATGGTCTCTCTCTCGTCTGTAGATGGGACCTCTGTGTAGGCTGTGTGCCAGGGACTCTTGGCAGACCAGCTGGAGCCAGACAGGTGCTTGAGGCACCTGGGGCGCTGGCCTGCCGGCTGGCGCGGCTCCAGGCAGGGAGGCCAGGTGCGTGTGGTGCCCGTGTCCTGTCCGGCCTGTTTGCTCCAGGTGTTAGGCGTGGGCCTGGGAGTGCTGCTGGCCCTGCGCTGGGGAGCCCTGCAGGTGCACCTGGAGCACCTGGGTCCCTGCCACCTGCGCATCCAGGTGGTGGGGGTCTGTAAACTTTCTCTACGGGCACCTCCGTCTGGGGGTCTCCGCCACTCCCCAGGGCTCTCGGCCTCCTCTGTGTGGTCTCTGCCCTCGCTCGCGGTTCCGAAGCTGCCCATTGAGCCCCGGGTGCCTCTGAGCAGAGGCGCGTCTCACCGGCTCTCGGCTCTCGGGAGGGGCCCGGCGCAGCATCCCCCGTGCTCCCGCCGTCTGGGGCCTCCCGTCCCTTTCTGGTTCCGTTTCTCTCCTCTCCACTTCCGTTCCCTCCCATTCCCGAGCTTTCCTGAGCACCTGTGATGTGCACTGTGCCCTCACCTGTGGGGGAAGATGGTGGCACCAGGAACTGCCCACTCGTGACTGCGCAGCGCGGTGTGGGGGAGCCACGTGTGCCGGGCGGGGTGTGTGGGCGGCTGGGGGGGTGGCGGGGGGGCTGGGGCTGGGGGGGGGCTTCAAGGTGAGGCAGGTCCCAGTAGGGCTAGACGCTGACCAGGTAGAGAAGGCACGTCGGGCAAAGGAAGCAGAGCCTACTGAGTTGGGGAGGCATCGGAGGCTGGGGGTTGGGGGGGTGGGGACTGGGCGCGTGTGTGGGGGGGGGGGTGGAGGGGTGGGGAGGGGGCGGGGGCAGGAGTGGGCCCCGCTGAGGCTGGGACCCCGGGAGGCCACCGCGGCACGTTCTTCTGGGCTCTCTTCAAGGCGAATGAACTTTATCTGGCAGAATCCAAGGATTCCATGAAAGTTTGTAAGCCAGGAAGTGGCTTTAAAAATCATTGTTTGGCTTTTTTTTTTCCACGTTATTTCTGGTTAGTGTGCAAGACGTTTCCTTATTTTCAGTCTTTCATATAAAATATAAAATTTGATTTAAAAACATTTCCTTTCTAGCATAACTAAATATGTAGATATGTATATTAAATACATTTCTAACAGTGTAGCCACATAACATTATAGTGATACTTTTATAGATGTTTAAACAGACGATAGTTTAGGTTTCTATAAATGGAGTCATTTTCATGACCACCCTTCTGTGGAAAGCTATTGAGTTTCAAAGACCAAACTTAGTGTGTGGGAACCATAGCTGAAGGACCTTAAACTCAGATCTCTGGTGCCTTTAAAAAACCACGGTTTACTTTCTTTTTGCATGTTCGGGGGATCCTGGAATCCGCGACCCCGGCCGGGGGAGCGGCGAGTCCCTGTGTTTGCCAGCACAGGTCCACAGCTGCTTTACAGGCATCGTTAGACGGGGATGTGGATATCTCGGTAGTTGAGGGCCAGGCCTTTGAGCTTGTCACGGGAGTCGCGTCGTTTCGGAAACCAGTTTCTACCCTTGACCTTCGCTCACACTGAACTCTCGCAGGACTGTGGCTTTTGAGAGCAGGTGTGGAAGGCACCCACGCGTGTTTAATTACGTTTGTCTTGAACGGCTGTTAAAGATCTGCAGACAGTTAGTTACATTCGGGCCGAAGGAAGGGCTTCCTGTGGGAATTCGGTGTTTTTGAGCCGCCGGCCGGCCCGGGGCTGGGGCGTGCGGGTGCCCTCGGCCCCCGGAGTCCGCGGCAGCAGCGGCGGGCGCTGCGGCTCTTCGCTGCCCCCCGTCCCCGCGCCACGGGTGTTCACGCTCCAGACGTGGGCCCATTCGCACGTGCGGCACAAATGCAGCTGCCGAGAGACAAGGGAACGACTTCGCCCTCGGTCGGGGGCCGGCGTGCCGCTCGCTTTCCCGGGGCTTCTTTCCAACTCCTGACGCCCCTGAGCCCCGGGGCGCTGTGGCGGGGAGGGCGCAGACTGCTGGGTGTCACTTCCGGTGCGTTAAGGACCCCCGCGCTTCTCGTAACGTGGCTGTGTTCACGGTCTTCTCAGACGCCACGAGCAGCGTTGGCGAGAGCTGGGCTCGCGGGCTCATGGCCCATCTGAGGAGCGCGGTGGGCAGCAGCCTGCAGGACGCCCGGCCCTGCAGGTCGGCAGCGGGACCACTCGCCGAGCGTGAATGGTGCTTTCGTGCTAAAGAAGAAGGAGTCGGCGTCTCGAGATTTTGAGCATCACCAGAGGAATCCGAGTGCCTGACATCTCCAGTGTTGTGTTGCTTGTCTGTTTACTTGTTTATTTGCTTATGTATTTTGCATTACCTAAAAAATTACAGCTAATTATACCGTAGTTGGGGATAGATCAGCCAGATCCTGCATCATTTAGGTAATTCTGAATCTCCCTCTTTTGCTGTATCTGTTATTTTTGTGTTTATATTTGGCATTTTGGGGTGTGCGGGGGGTCAAGTGTGTCCTCAGTGATCAGTGGCGATAACTGTGACTAGGAAATACATTGATCCATGGATCAAATCCAGGCAGTGTGTTACACATGCCGTATCGTTATCTTTGCCACGTGGAATTACAGAACCTCGGGGCACACCCAGGAGGTGAGAGCGCCCGTGTGTCCGGGGGCCGGCTGGCGGCCGGCTGGGGGTGGTGACAGGACCGGTGACTTGGGTCTGCCCCGCATGCTCTTGCTCTCCAGCAGCCGTGGCCACGGCAGGGCGGGGCCTCAGAGCCTCGGCTTGCATTCATCGTGGTCTGTGACCGAAGCACATCGCTTCTATCCGAGCCCCGCGTGCAGAGGCCGAGCAGGCCCCGCTGCGCGTGGTGGGTTGCCGCCGCCTCACAGGGCAAAGGGCGTGGCGGCGAGAGCGCGGAGAAACCGTGCCCCAGCGCTGCCGCCCAGCACGGACGTTGGGGTGTGGAAGGAGACGAGGGATCTCACGTATACCGTCATCAGGGTCATTCGCCAGAAAAGACCGGAAACCGCCGGAGCTGGCCTGCAGGTTGCTGTGGACAGAAAGGACAGGGTCACAGAACGTGTGGACGCAGACAAGCAGGCGCGAGCAGGGCTCCCTGCCGGAGGCCGGTTCTGTCTGTGAGACGCTGCGTCTTCGCTCCTCTCCTCTCCTGTTTCTTGTCTCTTGCTCGTGACCCAACGTGGCACCTCTGTCCCACCTCGGTGCGGCCTTTCAGCTCGTGCGCGTGAGCGTGACCGGGTCTTGTCACTCCTCTGCTCAGAAGCCTCAGGTGGCGCCCATCACACGAGACGAAGCCCAAAGTCTCGCTGTACAACGTCCTAAAAATTCTTCTCGCTCGCACGGCTGCAGGCACACAGACCTCCTGTGCCTAGACCCGCCCCGGGGCCTTTGCACTTGATGTACCTGGGTGGCTTTATCCATACACATTCGCTTGATCCAATCCTTCCCTTGATTCTGGCGTCCGCTCATCGTGACCTCTCCAGAGGCCTCCCCCAGCTGCCCGTCTAAAACGGCTTTCGCCATCAACCTTCTTGGAGCACTTAGCACTCTGATGCCACACCGCATCGCCGTTATGTGCGACTTTTTTATTGACTCGCTCCTGCCAGAGAATGAGAGCACCAGGAGTTCTGCCCAGCACCTCGCTCTTCAAAGAGGCTCGGTAAATATTTGATGAACAAATGAGTAAAAGAATACCTTGTCCTCTTGCGTCTAAACAGCTTCGGCCACGGCGACCGAGATGCCCGCTGTACACACGGCCTCCTTGGTGTGGGGGACTTCGGGAGCTAAACGCCTGCGGTGTGTCTCCCTCCCCGAGCCGAGTTCCCCTGCTCATATTCTCCTGTGGGCTGTTGCTCAGGAGATGCGAGTAGGGAAGTCCAGATGCCTCATCCAGCCTCTTATTGAAGAGAACAATTCAAGGATTGATGGGACTCGCTCGGGCCCGTCTTGCTGGCCCCAGGTCACCCTTCCTGAGTGGGTCTTGGCGGCTCTTTCTTACCTGTGGCCACGTTTCCTGTTGCAGTGTGAGGGCAGGGCCTCGTGTGCACAGTGAGGGCTGGACGTGGGTTTTAAAGCAAAGCTGGAAATTCCTCCCGCAGGGGAGATGGTAGCTTGACAAGTCAGTGAGTTACATAACGGAATCTCCACTCACCCTCCTCGGGAAAGGTACCAGAGTGTCAAAGACAATGGGCTTTTCTTCCCATTCGTCCGGGATGTCCCTGGCACTCTCCTGCCTGCTGCCCTGCACTTCGGGGGCCCTGGGATTAGAACGGTGTGTCACAGCTTTGTTTTCCCCCAGCTGGGTTTGAGGTGAAGTTCTGATGGAAACACTCAGCTCTTTCTGAAGGGTCTGCTCCCCGAGCGGGTGCTTTCTGCCTTCCGTGGGCGTCGGGGCTGTGGAGGGGAAGCGATCACGTGAGGCCTGGAATGTGGCCTCGGCCCGTTCACGCCTCCTCGGTCATACTCGTCTGTTACACACAAAGATATTTAAAACAGGTCTGTAGACTCCGGGGTCCTGGGACCGGTGACCGGGTGAGTCTGTCAACTGCCAGAGCTGCAGAGATGATCTCACACACCGTGTTCGGTGTCTCGACGTGGGTGCTGCTCACACAGCACGTTCGCTTTGCGACAGTTCACGCCGTCTGCCCAGGATTTGTACGCTTTGCTGTACGGATGTTATAATTCAGTAAACAGGCTTTGTTAAGAAAACCCGCCAACCGTAATTCCTCCCGGGAGGGAGGTCTCCTGCGGACACGTTCAAGGAGAAGCTCGCACCCCCAGATTAGTGCTGGGACCAAGGACAGCGCCCTGCGGGAGCACACGGAAAAGCGATCAAGCTCGTCTTTAAGGGGAGGCCGAGGGGGATCAGACCGAAGATGTAAATGGAATTTCTCTGTCGCCTCTTCCCGGCTTCCTCCACACGCGATCAAGATTTACATAGAGGAAGCCAGAAGAAGTAGGTTAGGCTCCAGTCCGGTGCAGCATGCCTGGAAGATAAAATGTCATTGCCTTAAAAAAGGCAAAAACGACACAGAAAACATGACTGCCCTCGGGGAGCTTGTGCTGGCCGTCTCCCCAGACCGCACCACGGGCGCAGCTCGCCAGCCCGGCGAATGCGTGGGCCGGGTTGGACCGTGCCGCGGATCGTCCATTGTTGTGTTTGGTTGCTGTGAAATATCTAGTCTCTCCATGGCTGGCAAGGACCCCGTGCTGGAGGAAAGGGGTGTTGGTGTCGGCCGTGCGCAGTAGAAGTGGCGGGCGCAGCAGTGGCTGCAAAACATGACATCACTATTCGTTTCCTAAATGTCGCTAAGAAAGAGCGACGAGACGCAGAAGGGTTTTCTTGTTTCGTTGCCTCGTAACGATCGATCAGAGTCGCAATAGGCGATGATTCCCCGAGCACCGCAAGGGAGTGTCCAGCTACGTTTTCTAGTGTAAAGACGTCGAGCTCATGGGAGGAACCGGCGGGTGTTGGGGGGCATCGTAGCGTAGGTAGACTCCAAACCGGTCTTTGCACTGGGTTCCGCACGTGCGGGAACGTGGGAAATACCTCGGTGACAAGTCTGAAGAGTAGCCCGGGTTCCGTGGGGCTGGGGAGGCCGGTGTCACGCAGGCGTGGGCGGCTCACGCAGGGTCCCGTGAGGCGTGACGACGGGGAAGGGCGAGGGCCGGGGAGGAGGGCTGGTGGGGGAGACGTGCGTGGAGGTGCAGCTCGGTAGCGCTCGGCGAGGAGGCGGGCTCGTCCCCAGGCTGGAAACGGCCTTCTTCTAGAAGGGGCAGACGCGGCAGGCGCCTCCAGCATCGCAGGGGCAGGGCCTGAGGTCGGACAGGTGATGGCAGCGGAACCTGTCATCCTTAGCACGCGAGGGTCTGTCCTTAACGCAGAAGGTGGCTCAAGAACGATCCTAAGATGCAACTGAAAATGTCACGCGAGAGGAATGTGTGTCACACCCGGCGGAGCTGGAACTAAGCTCAGCGGCTTCCTGTCGTTCCGGGGAGAAGCCTGGGAGCCGGAGTCAGGGACGCCTCAGGCGGGGGTCAGGCAGGGCGCGGGCCGAAGCTCCGAGATGGCCGATGAGCGTCCTCCGCGCGTGTGTGTGTGGTGTTCCTGACACACAGTACGCTCTTTTCGGGGCCAGGGCCCCAGGATTCCCCCCGTAAAGACAAACGACAGTCGTTGCCTTCGAGGCCTTTGCACGCTAACGAAGGCGTCAGCACAGGGGTTTCTCCCCGGAGGCCTTTCCCCCCCCGCTCTTCACTGTAGCGGGCGGTTTTACCAGGGACCAAGCTTTGCAGGACGCAGACCCCTGCCGATCACAGCATCATGGACATGGGGACCCCGGGGACCCAGGCACGTCGTGAGCGGTGTCCCCGCACGGCCACGCCGTTTGGCAGGGTGCCGCGTGGCCCTCGGCTGCGGGTGGTTTGGAGGGTGTACAGCCGTGCTTCTCGGACTTTGCCTCACTACCCGGCCACCCAGGGACCTTGTCAGAAATGCGGCTCCCGTGGGTCTAGAGTCAGGGCTCGGGGCCTGCATTTCCGGGAAGCTCCCCGGACGCCGCTGCTGCCAGGAGGTGGGCCACACCGAGACGTCCGGAAACCCGGAGATCCCGAGGGTCTTCTGGGTCACCCGTGGGCCCCTCCTAGTTAGTTCGTTTTTCGTTAGTTTTGATCAATGGATTTTTTGTTTCATCTTGCCATTACGAGGTGCCCTCTGACTGCAAAAATTCCTTTGCTCTTGACATTCGGCCAGAAGAGCAGCTTCGTGGTTGCAGGTCGCCTCTCTAACCCTTTATTACCTCACTGAAAATATTATAACATCATTTTGGATAAAACGAGATTTCCTGAGTTCACCAACTATCACAGTAGCGCAGACAGACTGGAATTACAAGTGTGGGGAATGCTCTGAAGGAAAGGGGAGGGCCGTGTCGGGGTGTTCGGAAGTCAAATTGGTTTCTTGTGCTCCTCCCGCACCCCCAGTCCTATACCAGCGCACAAGGCAGCATGTCTTGGCACAGAACGTGCTGGAGGTGGGGGGTGGGGGGGGAGGGGCAGTAGCGCTGTTACCCGAAGCTCATCCGCCAACCAGTGCCTGTGTGTGAAACTGCACACCACATGCATCTGAACTATTAGCCGTTTCGTTTCTGGTTTACCGTTTGTTTGTAGCAGAAAGAGAAAACTTACTTGCCCGTTGCTGTGACGCCTGCTGCCGCTGGGCTTCGTGAGGTCACGAGTGCGTGTGTGGGTTTCGTCTAGGTGTTTCTTCTTTTAAATGGTTCCATCGGAGGTTAAAAACGTCATTGCATAAGGTTCTATAGAGAACAGATTTTCTCTGTCACTTTTAAGAGTGATTTTTTTTTCTTCCCCATCCTTTGAGTGACAGTATCAGAGAACACACAAGAAAATCACAGGCGGGGCGCGTTCAGGCCGACGTTCTTGATTGCTTTCCGTGCACTGTCTGCGGACCCCCGTGTTCCACCTGGGAATTCCCATGGCCAGCATCGAGGGCGTTCTCCGGGGGTGAGTGCAGGTCCCGCGGCCACTTCGACCCCTGGAACTCATGTGTCTCCAGAGTTGGAAGGGGCCTGCCCCAGCCCGGGGATGCCCTGCTCCGTGCCAGCCCGAAGTACGTGCAGCTTCTAAGCAGCAGCAAAATAACCATCAGTGTCCAAGCTCAAAAAGGTGCTCTTCCCGGGGCTTTGTTTTCAGACGCTTGACGTTTTATCCGTGTGAGCACACAGCACACAGCGCTTGTCCTCGGTCGGTGCAGACGCAGGGAAAGAGGTGACCGTGAACTCTGCGGTGCCGTCCAGAGGGTAGGGCTCGAGGGGTCAGGGCGTCTTTGTTATCTTGGGGTTTTGAGGCTCTTCAGTTCTGACTAGAACAACATCAAAAATGATTGGCCCGCGTGATACCCCTAATTTCGATCTATTGAAGGGGTTCATTTGATTCTACCCGCCCAGCTGTGTGAGTTATTCCATGGCTGTCGTGACCCAAGCATTCCCATGCAAAGAGGCTTCATCTGGGCAGTGACTTCACGTGGCAGGCTTGGGTCCGATGGCTCGGGTGTGGGTTCTGGCCTCACCGCTCATCAGCTGTGTGACAGCAGGATGATTTCTTAACCCTGTCCATCCGCCCCGTCTTCTTTTGAAAGACGTGCCGCTCTGATGGTGAAGCGAGGTGGTACTCGAATGTCCGTGCGACGTCTGTAGGACACTAAGTACCTACTAATAGTAAATGAAAGAGCATCCGCTGAGCTCCCTAAATGTCAGTTATCGTGTAGCCATGACTGTAATTCCTCATTAACACCAATCAACATTTCTAAGCTCGTTCTCTTATATACGTTGCATGTAACCTACATAGTATGTAGTGAAAGTGTGGTACTAGATTCGGGAGCATCATGCCGATCCTGAAACGTGACTAAGAGCGTGGAAACCGGTTTTCTCATTTCTGGGCGAATGGCTGTGCCGGGTGGTTTGCGGTCTTGACCGTGCTCGGAGCAGGGACGTGCTGGTTGGTCTGAGCGCCTCCGTCCCTGCCGGGTCCCCTCCACCTAGCGTGCCTGTCACTGACGAGCTCCTTTCCGTAGGCAAGTTTGTGTTCCATGGCGGTGCCACGCTAGAGCGTGAGTTTGAACGCGGGAGACCTGGAGAGTGGCGTGGAAGTGCAGTCGCGTGGAGGGCGAGCGGCGTCTTTCCGCTGCTGTACCAGACGAGGGTGCACGCGGACGTCATGCGGAAGTGTTTTCCTTCGCTGCTTTCTCTCCAAAGCACGTCCGGCCCTATGCAAATTACAGGCACATTTTACCTGGGTGGGATAATTACGTAGAGCTGCATTTTGAATATTAAATCAAACCTTTTTATTTTTAAATCACATGACACGTTGCAGGACCCTACAATGGAGACTCTTAATGTTATTTAGCATTCAGGTAAGTGAGGGCAAAGGTTAAGGGTCAGGTCACTTCAATGAGGAATCGGTTGGTTGGTGGGTCAAACTTATCCAGCTATTCCTTGTGGCCCGTGTTACCTTTCAAAGGGAAGACAGAACAAGAGAACCCCACGAACCCCCCCCACACACATTTTGCTTTATAAAAGCTACCAAGCCTGTTATACAAATTCAGTTATCTAATCTCCACAGTGCTGGGGGGGTGGGGTTCCAGGTGAGCAGCGCTGAGCGCTTGCCACACCTGTTCCGCAGCTCACCGATAAAGCCCGGGAAGGATGGGGCTTCAGCCCTGCTGCCCCACAGGCTTCTTCATTAAGCCCCTCACAGCTGTCCTTATTCCCAGCCCTTTGCACACATAGAATGTCCCTGGCTGCGCTGGTCAGAGCAGACCCTCTCTGTGGGCAAGCCCAGGGGTAGACAGAGCATGCTCAGCCCTCTCCAAGTCCGCCAATCACCGAATGGGACTGCCTCCCAGCCGGCTGGAGAGAGGCTAGGCGTGTCACCCTTGGCAGAGTCCCCTGCCGGGGGAAGCACGAGCCAGGCGTGTGAGGGTTCGTTCCCGCCTTGTCCCAGCAAATATTTATGGTTTCTGTGCATACCGAGCAGTAACGTCCGGTGCAGAGCAGTTAATTAACCTCACACCGCCGGACGCCGTAACCCTCGGGACTGAACCATATTGACCCTAGATTACAAACCAACCCCCACTTCCCACACACCCGCCTTCATCTTGGCAGAAACTTAAATATGACCTTTTCCAGGTACTGGTAACATCTCAAAGTAATTCCCCTAAGCACCGCTTTGAGGTGACCCAAATGTGTCCTGACAGCGTTCTCAGGGTAGAGGACAAATGTCAAGTGGCCGTCCCTCTGGTGCCCCCGAGAGGCCCACGAGCTTGTCCAGTGGGGCCGCCTGCAGGGACGAAGCACGTCTCCCGGGCCTGCGTCCCCCGGCCAGGTCTCCGTCGGAGGGGGGTCGAAGTTCGCCAAGACGTCCTCGTTGTGCTCAGACTAGTGTTGTAGACGCCGGTCATTTTTACGTCATCTTAGGCAGCTTGCCGTACTCTATATAAACCTCTTTTAGGAAAATTTAGCATGGTGGGGGGGGAGTCTATATTGGGCACCCCCACCCCCAGTCTTAAATGTGTCTGGGGCAGCGAGCACCACCCACCCCATCGCAAGCTTGATGTGAAGCAAATGGCTATTTTTTGCTTTGTGCAAACCGCACCGTACAAAGCGCTAAAAATAACCGAATGCTCAGAAACCATTTGTGATGCAAAAATGACTTTAGGGGGAGCAGTGTTGTTTTCTGCCCTGGTGATGACTGAATAGTGCAGGGCAGAAATCGTGCCCTGGACCCGCGTTGCCAGGTCATGCCGAGGCTCCTGGTGTCGAGGGACCTGCAGGTTTCCCTGTGGGCTGGAAATGTCATCTTGCCCACACACACTGTCAGAGAAACTTAAAATAGTTTAGACAGGCTTTATTTTTTTTTTTTCCTTTTTGCCTAAAAGGAATGGTCTATTTGGGTCTTGAAGACCTTGTGAGTTTTTTTAGGACTTAAAAAAATTAAAAGAGAGAGAGAAACGGGAAGAAACAGGTTAGCGTAACCGGAAGGGCGAGTTGTTCTCTTCACGTTTTCTCACGCCGACGATGGTTCTTAAGCTTAAGCCCCCCTGTGCTGGCCCGTCCGGTCCCCAGGAAGCAGATTTGCCAGTGCCGTCCAACCTGCCCCCAAATCAAGCTCTGAAGTCTGAGGTCAGACGCCTCTTATTTTTATCATCAAGCAGGCAATTTCCACCCCGTCACCCCCACCCCATGTGATAAACAAGCCTCCCGATGCAGAATCGCTAGGGTGCCAGAGGAGCAGCTGGTGGCTGTGACGCCTGGAGGCCGCGTTCCTGCTGCGTCTATAGGAACACGCAGCCCCGCCACCTGACGGTGTGCGGGGGGCGCCCAGCGGACCCACTGCTCCCTGAGCTGTGACTCCTTGCCCCCCTGCCAGCAGGGGTGCATCCAGAGGTGGGCGAGGTCTCCTGCGCCTCTCTCTACCATCGCGATTAGTGTCATTGTGTCCAAACTTCGAGGGGGAAGGAAATATCCAGGATGGGACTCACATCCCGGATGCGAAGGGACTAGGAATGGACTGGCCACTGTCTCTCAGCTTCCCAGCCCTTCGAAGGCCCCCCCCCCCTTTTATGGCTGTGGAAGTCACTTGCCACCTGTTTGGTTTTTTGGCTGGAGATGCGATTTCAGAAACGTAAATGACTCGAGGAAAGTGAAAGCAATCCTAGACTTCCTGGAAAAATTTATGGACTGTGTGGTCCTTCTCCCGGCGATGTGCACACGGAAGGGACCCTGGCTCCCCCACCACACCGTCTGATGCTGTACAGTCTGGGGGGGTGACGTGCCTAACAGCCTCCCGGAGGCAGTCACAGCCCTGAGGAGACGTTTTTCCTCACCCTCCGCCTTTCTTCATTTAAATTTGTCTTTGGCATGGAAAAGACTCAGGGCATAAGAGGTGAAGAAAAAAATGGGAAAAAAAAAATCCAAGCCATTTCTTCTATAAGGGCGATTTGCTGAAACAAGAAATGGGATTTGGAGCTTCCTTGGAGGCCAAAAAAAAAGGTAAATGTCTCAATGCAAGTACTCTCAGAGCTAATTGTATTTTAAAAATGAAAAGTTATAGGATAGCCTCATCTATCATCGTATCTACGTTATACATCTGGACTTTATGCTAGAAAAGCATCCATGTAGGGTGCCATTGGGGGGGACTTAGGGTTTGACGCGCCGACCGGGTGCAGTCTGAGCTGCGCTTCGCCAGCGCAGGGTCCGCGGCCAGCGGGTCTGACGCCTCCAGAAGGTGGCGGGGGCGACGTCCCGCGGTGCAGCCTCTTGGGGCGGAGGGGCTCGTCGGGCCTCTGCGCCTTCTTCGCATCCGCTTCCCACTTGCAGAGCACGCAGGGGTGGGACCCGGCACGCACATCTCTGCCGTCCAGCTGGCCAGTTTCAGGAGCGATGCGGCGGCCAGAGCCTCCGCCCACCCCAGCTGCAGGCGCCCACTTGCCTTATTTGGTAAAGCCGTGGGCCGCCTCGTTCCTGGAAAGGGCTGTCTGGCCGGTTTTAAGGACTCTTTCCCACTCTGCTCTCGGGCTGAGCTGGGAGCCAGGGCTTGCGGGCAGCTCCTCGGAGTCTGTTTTGAGCTGGGGCGACAGCAGGCTTGGAGTGGCCTCAGGGGTTCTCAGTGTGCACGGGGCTGATGGCGACGTCCCCAGGGGGATGTTGACCTGGAGTGCTCAGAGTGCAGGGTCAGCTTCCCGTATGAACCAGGGGCCCAGCGCGACGCTGGCCCTGTGCGCTTGTCCAGGCCAGGAGTGGACGACACGCCCCTCCCACCTCTCCCCATTAGTTTCCGGTTCTGCTCTCTCCCGACCTATGCTGGGGCTCGTTCCCATCCCTTTTAAGGCAGAGACTGTTTCGCTCACCCGAGAGCCCCACGTCCCAAGTTCTAGAACGCTCAGGGTCCGTTATTCTCTTAGCACCTCTTTCGATGCTGTTTGTGAGACACTGGCCCGTGTTCGCTGCACGTGAAGCCGTGATTGTCCTGCCCTCCCCCTGGCCCCCCACCTTCCTTAACCAAGTGGAATCTAGGATTCTGACTGCACATCCTTCCCTCGTTTCTAAAAATGATTGTCTTAAAAATAATTAGCGTGCGTTTTAGAGAGGTGAGGTGTGGCTTATTTCTTGGAGCTTATGTTCATCCTGTGTTTTAGCCTAAAAAGGAAGTGTGTAGACCCTCAGTTCTCAGAAAGGTGGCTTTATTCTTTCTGATAAAAGACAGGGAGGAGAGGAAGTGAGGTGGATGTAAGCTCATTTCTCCTCTTTGCCAAAAGAAGTCTGGGTTGTTTTTTTGTTTTTTTTTTTTTGGTTTTGTTTTCTTTAAGGAGAAGGAAGTTGAATTCGTTACGGGTTTGGAGCGAGGGGGCCGAAGGAAAGTCCCCGCCTCCCGGAACCGGAGGCTGGGGAGTCGGCGGGGCTCCCCAGCTCCTGTCAGTTTCCAGGGCCTGTCAGCAGCTCGCTTCCCATCTCTGCCGCATGTCTCTCTCCTCGCTCCGCCTGTCACAGAACCGTTCCCTGCTCTTCACCCTCACCTCGAGCATCATTCCTGCCGTGTGTGTGTGTGTGTGTGTGTGTGTGTGTGTGTGTGTGAAGTTAAGGGAACCCAGCACCATAGGACGCCCCGAAAGGCTAACGAGGAGGCGCCTGTGTGACGTCTAGAAGTCCACCGGGGTGGAAGGCCCCGGGCGTCGGCCACCAGAACCAAACTGGCCTCGGCACCGTCAGAATGTTCCGCTCCCCGTTCACACCAATGAGCGGCACCCTGGGGGACCCCGTCCTCCTCGGGCTCTTGTTCTGTGCCATTCCCTGACCTGGCACTTACTTTACTACAGCATCGGGAGGCTCGGTTCCGTCTGGGGTATTTCTGTTTGAGTCTGGTTGGGGTATTGCTGTTTCCTCTTTAGAAAATAGCGGGCAAGTTTGGGAAGGTTGCGAAGCGATGTGCTAGGTATGCTGCGAACCAGCGGCCTGCGGCTGGGCTGAGGGCGCGAGCCTGACCAGTGATGTGTCTCTCCGGGATGCGCAGGAAGGCCTCCACGCAGCGTCCGGTCGTCCTCCTGCCCTAGGGGTGGCCGCGTCTCGGCCGGAGCTGGTCGAGTGGGTTCCTTGACCCTTCCTGCTCATTCTTCCCCGTCCCTCGCTCCGTTCTGCTGCTGCACACGTGGACTGCCCAGTGTGCCCGCTCTCTGCCCGAAGTTTACCGCGTGGCCCGTTTCTTCCTCAGCGCGAGGCCGTGCTGGTTGTAGCTGTTTCTCTCCTGAGGACATGGGCTGAGCGACGTAACCTGCCCACGGCGATACGGGTAGCAGGGAAGTGCCCACTGCTTTGTGATGCTGTGTCCTGGCTCCGTTTCGTCACTGCCCGGCCGCCCAGAGCCGCGGGCGCCTTTCCGCTGCAGCAGCCGGAGACGGCGGGTCGGCGGCGGCCGGCCCAGATCCCAGGCGCGCTCCTTGTTTGTGGTGATCGCTTCCCTCGGATAAGGTCGCCCCGGCCTCTGTCCAGCTGTGTGGCCGTGCTCTCTTTTAAGCTTCACTTTCCTTGTCACCTCACTGTGCTTTTCTCTGAGTCGGGTTCACCTGCCTCTCAGGTGCCTCTCAGACCTGCAGGTCCTCTGAGACGTGAGGTCGCCAAGCTCAGCGGCTTTAGCATCACCCAGGAGGACCCAAGCACGAGACGGCCGGCCCCATCCCTGCAGTCGGGATCGGCCGTGGGAATAAGTGCCTCGCATTTCCCTGGAGATTACGATGGCCGATGGCCGGCTCGCTTGGTGTTAGGACAGCATTCCTCAAAAGCCCCGGGGCTGGTGGAGCACACGGTGATCTCGTTAGGAGGCGGATTCTGCTCACCGTCTGTGGCACTGCCGGGTCGCAGGCTGCGTCTGAGTCGCTGGTGCCCGGACCGTGCATGCTGAGCTCTGTGAGCGCTTCCTTTCTCTTCTGGAGCGATCTAGTGAGCTGTGTCTCCTCGTGGCTGGAACTTGTGGCTTCCAGCAGCTACCGGGGCCAACTGCTTCAGGCGTGCAGTGAGGACAGGGGGCAAGGTCAAAGGCATCAAAGCAGAAACTGTCTCGATTTGGGGCGGACTTGTTAGAAAGGCAGGCGCCCCTCCTGGGCCACTGGGCACCTAGTCTTGGCCCCTGAAGGCTGCGGACCACGCTGCTGGTCTCCTGGGAGACGAGTCCCAGGTCTCCACACCTCCCCCTGACTGTTTCTCAGCCCGCGGAGTCCAGAATCGAAGCCGTGTCCCCCAAAGGTGGCCCGCTGCGAGCTCGCTTTCTTCAGGTTGTGCTGGGTTTTTTGGTTTTTTTTCTTGGTGTGAAATCAGTCACAGGAAGCCTCAGCCCTGAGACGCTTGGGTCAGTCTGACGCTGGGTGCTGGCGTGTGCCCCCTGGGCCGCCCCCAGCCAGCGGTCCCGACGCTGGGCCATGTGGGAGCTTTACACGAGAAGCAAACGCAGCTCCCCTCGTAACACAGCACGGTGCTGACACGGACGTCGGCCTCCTGCGTCCCCTTCCTGGCCCCTGGTGGGCCCGTCACCGGCTCACTGTGTAACTTTCCGGACTCTCTGTCTCTGCATTTGCACACGTGTATGTGCCTGGTTTGCTTTTTTATTTTTAAGTACGTGATCGAGGGGTATTTAACACTGCAGTGGGGTCTTAAAGCTGCATTTAGATGAGCCCTGTTTTCTCTTGGCTTTGCAGACACGTGACTGCTGGCCGTCCAGAACCTCTGCAGTGGCCCCCCCGTACCCCCGACGGTCTCTTCCTTTCTCACCTCCGAATCCTGGCCTGGCCGGGGCCGGCCTTGGTCCTCATCTCTTCCCTGTGCTCACTCCCTGGGTGGTCTCATCCAGCCCCTCCAGGTTAAATGAGCTGATGACCTAACAAATGTGTTTCTCCAGCCCCATCGGCCTCCGCAGGGCTAAACACACCCTGCTCCAGCTTTCTCTGACTCGTCCCCGGAGTCGGACCTCAGAGGCGTCTGACCCTTCGCCTCCGTCTGGAGCCGGCAGGGTCTCGCCGCCCCACACCTGCTACGTGCCTGGCTTCCCCGTCTCCGCCTGCGGCCCCTCCTCTGGTTCAGGCCTGACCCTCTCCACGCCTCGCACATCCCAGCGTGGCCAGCGAGGCCTCCCCCTGCCTGCTTCCCCCCGCCCCGTCTGTCACAGGTCAGTGTCTGTCTCTGAGGGACCTCAAGGGAGAAGTTACATGTTGCGTTTCGACCCCACAGATAAGTGTGTTTGTATAGACGTGTCTGTCTGACTGAAACGGACCTTTACTGTTTGCAGTGTGCCCTGGTATTTCATTTTCTTTATTTTGTGAAAAGAAGGTGTCAGCTGAGGCCCACTAAACCGATTTCGTGACCCCGCTCTGATCCGCCCTGCAGCTTGAGGACCGCCGGTCTGGATCCGCCCTACGCAGGGTGGCGCCGGGGCCCAGCAGCCTTGGCGGGAACCAGGAGCTCTTTAGAAATGCAGATCCTGGCCGCTCTCCTGGGCCACCGAGTCACTGCCTGCTCCGAGGAGGTCCCGGGCGACTTGCCAGCCCGTGACCGTGCACGGCACTGGTCCGGAACCACCGACCGCCAGGGCGTCCCCCGCAGCCTGGTGCCGCGTGCTGAGCCGGCCGGGCGGGCAGCAGGCGCGTGGCCTGCTTCAGGGCCCCACACGTGCGGGGCCGAGACCCCGCATCAGCCCTGGCCACGCTCACACCGCCTGGGAAACAAACCGCATGTGACCCCGCGTCAGCACGTGCCGCAGCGCGGGGTCAGGACACCCTGCGTGTGACTGGGTCGCAGCCGCCCTGTGCCACCCTCTGCCCCGGCCTGCCGCCCGCGTGTTGAGACCTCACCGCACTGGCCGCCCGGCCCTCGCCGCCCGCCCGCCGCACGTGCTGGGCTGATTCCCGCCCACGGCCTCCGTCCCGTCGGGGTTCACTCCGCGCCCGTGCAGGGCTCACAACCTCACGGGGGTGTCCACACCACGGTTACCGCCTCGGCCCCCGGACCTTCCTGTCATGCCGCCACCATCCCCTTAGCCGCGTCCCCTGGGGGCTCCTCCTCCGTGCTCCTCCCTCCCCCAGGGGCTCCTCCCCCATGCTCCTTCCTCCCCCAGGGGCTCCTCCTTCGTGCTCCTTCCTCCTCCCGGGGCTCCTCCCCGTGCTTCTCCTCCCCCCGGGGCCCTCCCCGTGCTCCTTCCTCCCCCCGGGGCCTCCTCCTCTGTGCTCCTTCCTCCCCTGGGGCCTCCTCCTCCGTGCTCCTCCCTCCCCCCCAGGGGCTCCTCCTCCGTGCTCCTCCTCCCCGGGGGCTCCTCCTCCGTGCTCCTTCCTCCCCCGGGGGCTCCTCCTCCATGCTCCTTCCTCCCCCGGGGCCCCTCCTCCGTGCTCCTCCCTCCCCCCAGGGGCTCCTCCTCCGTGCTCCTTCCTCCCCCGGGGCCTCCTCCGTGCTCCTTCCCCCCGGGGGCTCCTCCTCTGTGCTCCTTCCTCCCCCGGGGCTCCTCCTCCGTGCTCCTTCCTCCCCCGGGGGCTCCTCCGTGCTCCTTCCTCCCCCGGGGGCTCCTCCGTGCTCCTCCCTCCCCCAGGGGCTCCTCCTCCGTGCTCCTCCCTCCCCCGGGGGCTCCCCCTCCGTGCTCCTTCCTCCCCCGGGGGCTGTTTCCCCAGCACTGCATTTTGTGTCATGTCCTCGCTGACCCTTTCCCGCCCCTCTGAGATTTCAGCCACGTGAGAACAGGGACCACACCTGCCTGCCTTGGCCACCCTCATGTCCCTGCTGCCCGGACAGTGTCCGGCACGACGGAGCTGCGCACCTCGCGTCTGCTCACGGAGAGTCTGCGACGTGGGCGGTGGCCGTGGTGGGGTGACCTCTGCATGTGCCCAGCAAGTCCGCCCTCGCTGTCCGAGGCTGGGGTGCAGGGAGAATGCGTCGCCCCCTCCTGAGGTTTTGAGTCACGGCGTTTGCTTCCCGGGGGAGGAGGTAAACCGGCGGCAGGATAACCTGATGCTTCTTCCGAAGGGACTCGGCTCTCCTCACAATCCTGGATCTTTACGTCGGGCTGGTTTTGCTTTTTCTGCCGGAGTTTGGAAGACTTTTTTTCGTTTTTAATTTGAAGAGAAGCCTTCGACTGCATGACAGAAGCCTGCAGCGCTTGGGGCTGGCATCCGGCGGGAGGTGTCAAGGTCATCCCGGCTCACGTTGGGGGCCGATGTGTTTAAGTCACGGCTCGCTTCACCCGTAGTAGACTTCTGTTAAGTCCTCGGTTGGAGACGTGTCCTTTTACACGCTGGGTCCGATGTCACCGTGCGACGTGATGGGACGTCTGAACCGAGCAGGTTGGAAAGGTGACGCTCTTAGGTTGAGAACTTCTCTTACTTTACACACTTCGAGGATTGTTCTTCCTGCTTCAGTCTTTCACCCTTGACCCCTCCTTCAGAGGGTTAATTCAGAGCTGGGGTGCTAAGGGCTCTTCCACTACAGAACTGCTGTGAGAAGAAGGTGTGGGGCGCGGTTGTGACAGGGTTCCGGGGAGGGCAGGGGACGGCGTCCGGCTGGCGCCTGCCTGCCTGCCGGGCCCGGGGATGCCAGGGAGCCGCCACGTCCTCTCCACGCTCACGGTGACCGTCTCGCTTCCTGTTCTGTGTTTAGTCACCGCTGGTCTCTGTGACTACCTCGTCTCTCAGTCCCAACACCGTGATGATGTTCATGGTGCATTAAGTGTTGGCCTCGACTTTGCTCATCGCTTGTGGGGCACCCAGTCTCCCGTGTGCCACCGTCGTTGGCTGGGTTAGTCTGGGGGTGCCTGCTCTCAGCCGTGGCGGGGAAGGAAGACGTCCCTGTCCACTTTCCCAGCCGGCTGAATCCCACAGACTCTGGGGCCACAGGCTGTGTGGCCAGGGGTGGCCACCCCATGTTTGACCAGAACTGGGTCCGGGCCCACCTTTGGAGCAGGGGGATGAGGGAGCCCTCCTCGAACGCTGGACTCTGGCGAGGCTGAGGAGGTTGAGTCATGTCGCTGGCGAGCAGGGGGCTGCCCTGGCGTGGCCACTGACGAGCGTGACTCGCGGTCGGAGGACAGGCCGTGCCGTGCACTGGGAGTGTCACCCTAACCCGGACCCGGGGCTGGAGAGGGGGACGGTGCTGGAAAGGACGTCATTGGGCCAAGCGACAAAGTGGGAATGTGGAGCAAGGACTAGAGAAAAGCGTGGGGTCAGCATCAAGTTTGCCGAAGCGGGTGACCGTGCCCCGGCCACGGTCACGTTAGGGCTGGAGGGTGTGCATCTCGCTGCCCGATGGCTCAGGAAGTGGTTTCAGATGCACGTGGCCCACGTACAAAATGCCACACGTCGCGCACGAGCTCGTACAGAGACCACGGATGCTGTAGCACGCAGGCAAAACGCCAGCAGCGGATGCCTTCGGACGAAGAGGCATCTCGTGTGTCATCACTCCTGCAGCTTTCCTTGTGTGTCCCGTGATCTCTACATTCAACTCTCAGAAAAGTGTCCACGAGGAAAAGGAATCCACCTTCAGCATCTGACCTCTGGGGCTGGGGGATGAAGCCGGCTGGATCCCCCCAGCCGCGTGAGTGCTTCGCGGTGCCCTTGTCCCTCACCTCCCCCACCCCCCTCCACCCAGGTGGGGTCCGAAGTGAAGCGGGGAGCAGGGAGCGGACTCTTAGCTGGAAACGCTGTTGGGCTCCGGTCGGCACGCGGGGCTAGGCCCTTTGACTTCTGAATCGGCAGTGTCCCGACTCAGGGGGACAGGCTCTTGCTGTCACCAGAGTGTCGCCTACGTTTTTTAAAATCCAGGGGCAGAGGAAAGAATCTTCTCTGCTGAAAACGTTTAAAACCGCAGGGGAAGACAGGTGTTTTCTGGTGAGAGCACCCGGGTCCCTAGCGGCCACGTGCCCTGTGCACAGAGCGTAAGGGAGTCGCGCGTGAAGGCGCTGTCCAGGGTCCTGGCGGAGGGTGCGTCATTTAACTGCTCCCCACGTGGCAGCGAATGAGGCCGGGGCTGAGAATCCCGACCCTACGGGAGTTTAGGCGGGAGCGTCGGTTTTAGGACGAGAACCCCAACCATCCGGTGGAACTTCAGGAACAGCAAAGAGGGGCCGCTTGGGAGACATAACCCGAAGTGTCGGGGACGTGTTCGCCCTTCTCTGTCGTCTTTCTCTCTCCATTTGGTCATGTTTGGTCACTTCCGAGCACTGGTTCTCATGGAGGAGGGAAAGGAAGGTTTCGTCCCGAGGTTCTGTGGGGCAGGGGTCGGTTTTCCCTCCAGGGGACATTTGGGACCATCTGGAGGCTTTTTGGATAAGAGCTGGGGGACGGGGTGCCGCTGAGTCCCTACAATGCCGGGACGCCCCCCCCCCACAGCCACCACCCACCGTGGCAGGGGTGGCGTTGAGAAACTCTGGGACAGTCACCTTTCCAGGGGAGGAGTGAGGGGACGTCCTGGAGAATGTCCTCTTTCACGAGCCACTGCCTTGAGTGTGCCTGTGACACACCTTTCAGGTCAGGGTTCTGGGGGAGAGAAGCAGGTTGGCTGTTGTTCTCGCGAGAGATTGTGACTTACAGGGCGGTTTGGTGGTCGATCACGTTCGCTAGGACAGAAGTAACACATGAGCGAAGGATCATAGGTCCCGAAATAAATGAAGAATATGGCTTTTCTCTTGATTTAGGAGAAATACTACATGCTGTCTTTAGTGAGCCCTGGTTAGGGTCGGCGAGAGGCTCCCTGCGGAAGGAGTCTGTTTGCTGAGCGTTTCCTGCTATGTATGTAAAAAGTCAAACACGTCGAGGATCTGGCCCAGCTCGTGCACGGTCGGGCCGGTCGGGGACCCCCAGCTGGCAGGGAGCACCGAGGGGCTCAGCGTCGGGTCCCTGCATCCTCAGGAAAGAGACGTGGGAGTGAGAGTGGCATCGTCCTTGGCTGCTGGTGTTCACTTGCCCTCTGCGTCTCCACGGCGAAGCGGGGCACACCCAGCATGGCCATTCGGCCACGTTGCCTTGGACGCTGTGTGGACAGTGTCTTGGGTGGGGGCGGGGACAGCAGGTCGGCCATATCCGTTTTCCTGTTGGAGACCATGGCTCTGCCCAGGTCCAGCCACTTCCAAGCAAATTCGTGCTCAGGCTCTCGTGCCCTGGCTTCTCGTCCCTTCTGTATCATCCGTCCCTCCCCCGCCCCGCCGCTGAGCTGCAGAGCGCGGCCGAAGGATCCCTTCTCAGCCTCTGCCGCTTCCCCGCGGGCTGGGTGAGGGGCCCCTCCGCTCCGAGCACCCCGGGGCGACCCGTTGGCTCCTCTGTCCCTCCTCTCTGAGGACGCTCAGGGACGGGTTTTACTGAAGGTTTGTCTCTAGGACACAAGTGCTAATAAATGTTTGTCGAATGAAGGAAAAAATTACTGCAGGAGGAGCCTGCGTTTCCTTGTGTGATGGAGATTCTGATGGGCTAAGTGTTTTTCCGGGAGGGTCGGGCCGGCCAGCCCAGCAGCGTCCACGTGTGCTCGCTGGTCCGGCCCTGACTCGGAGCTGTGCCTCCTCTCTCCTGTTTTCCGCACGTCTGTCTCTTGTGTTTTTTTGACAAGTCCAGCTCATTCCTTTCCAAAACATGCTGGTTTCAGGTAGATTGGCAAATTAGACCAGGTTACCTTTCTGTCTCCTGTCTCTCTCTTCTCTTTCCTTCCTCTTTTTCTTTTCTTTCTCTCTCTCTCTCTCTTTCTTTCTTTCTTTCATTGGGACTTAAAAATAACCTTGTTTTGAACTTGGTAAATACTTGTTTGGTTTCTGTAAAAATGTCATACTTGAAAATTATAGATGATTTTAAAGACTTTTATTATAGGAAAAATTTAAGCCTAAGTACAAGTCGCGAGGACGATAGTGTCAGGAACCTCCGTGTACCCAGCACCACCTTCGACGACAACCAGTTCACAGCAGACCTTGTGTCCCCTGTACCCCAGACCCGCTCCCCCCAGCCCCCCGCCCCTGATTGTTTTGAAGCAGGTCATCAGACATCGTAGCATTTCATTACAGATTACATTTTAAGAGCAGCCTATTTGGTATAAAGCTATTTGGATAGCACAGGGACTCAGCAGGGCAAGCCACCCGCAGTCACAGCCTTTCTGGGCGTTAAGCCTTGGGCCAAGGCGTGCTCACAGCCCAGTGTCCTGTCCACAACTGGCCATGCAAAGCACCCAGGGCGTTCGGGGGTCAGCGATGTCAGCTCCCTCTCCCGTGACGTCCCTCCTCCATCAAAAACCAGCAGATGCCCAGCCCAAACCCGGACAAAAGCAAAGCTCGCTTTCCCAGGCTGGGCATCAGACACTGTTTCTAACCCTTTTTCATGAAGGGAAACTTTGTCTCATCCTCCTCCTCCTCCTCTCGAGAACAGCTACTGTTTCATTTTCACTGTTTACTGCGGCATCTCTCACACCCACGACTTCAGTGCTCGATGTGGTTTCACACACAGACACCTGCATGCCCCCCTCCCAGACTGAGAACATCACCGGCACCGCAGAAGGCGCCCTCCCCGGGGAGCCCGCCCCTAACAGAGGCGGCACTGTTCCGCGTCCCTCGCTCCGGGTTAGTTTGCATGTGCTCGATGTCGTGTAAATGGATTCGTTCAGTGTGAATCGGCTCCTTTTTTTTTTTTTTTTTGGCCTTGGCTTCTCTCACTCGCAGTGACATCCGTGAACTCCATCCACGTGTGCCTGTGGGGAGGTCGTTGGTGTTTGATCGCGGACACGTCGCGGGTCGGCCGTTCGGTTCTGCCGCGGTGGCCAGTGTGTGCTCCGTGCCGCCGTCTGCGCTGGGTGCTCTAAGCCGAGTGGTTAATTTAATCTCCTAAATTAGCCCGCGAGTTGGGGGTTATTGCCCTTTTGTAGGTGAGGGACGAAAACTTACAGAGGTGGTGATTTCCCCGAGATCGTGTAACCAGCGGGGTGAGCCGAGGTTTCAGCCTCATCACCCAGCCGCCAGGGCACGGGCCAGCACGTCCCCACCTGGTTTCCTGCGCGTCACCTGACAGGGAGCGGGTGCTTCCACGTGCTCCCCTCGGTCTTTGGCCCTGCGGTCCCTTAGGAAGGACCCGTTTCCAGGAGGGAGACACACGGACACAGAGCTTCAGTCCCCTGGCACGGCCAGTGCGGGGCCGGCCGCGAGCCCGGCTCCCCGAGCCCCCGTCTCCGGTGGTTTTGGCATTCTCGGTGGTGGTGACGAGCGCCTTCACTGACCTCCGTCGGCAGCAGAGTGTGGCGTTCATCACCCTACACATCAGCTGGGACTCTTGGTTGCAAACAACAGAGACTGCCAGACACGAGCCATCGGGGAAACAGCGGGCGCGATGTCGGGGTGCTCACAGAGCCCAACCCTGAGGCAGGGCTGGCAGCCCCTTGAAAGGGCGCCACCTCCCAGTGACCGTGACCCCCCCTTGACACAGTGTCCCCGTTGCCCCTGGTGCCACAAGTCACCTTTAACTGGCGCTAGGCCATCTGTCCAGGGCGGAGGCTGGGCGGAGTGTCCTCTGTCCCCATGTGGGCAGGTGCCCTGCTCAGCCTGCCCTGATGGCATTTCCAGCCCCTCCTGTCTCCCACGGCGGGGAGGCCTTGCGTTTCCCACTCATGTTTGACTGCCTGTCTCCAGGGGAAAGCTGGTCCATAGTCAATCCTTGCAAATAGGTAGATGAAAATTTAATTGGCTGAGGGAAAGTCGATCAAAACGGAAGTGTTTAGCTGCGTTTCCAGTTGGTGCATGGCGGTGGTCCTGCGACCAGGGGAGGCAGAGCTGCCCTGGGTGTTGTCAGCTTGCTTTGTCTTAGTTTTTTTTAGATACTCTGTTTTTTAAATTGAAATACATTTGACACGTAACATGTATCAATTCAAAGCGTGCAACATGTTAACTTGACACATTCATACATTATAATATGATTGCCGTTGCAGCGATAATTCACACCTCTATCACATTACATAATTATCCTTTTTTTAGCAGCTGGAATAATTTCTGGTCTCAGCAAGTTTTGTTACAGTGCAGTGTGTTGTCTGTGTTCTCTGTACAGTGCATTAGCTCTCCAGGGTTTGTTTACTATTTGTCGTAAATTTGTTCCCTTAAATAGCATCTGTCCGGAGTCTTCTCCGCAGAAAGAGCGTCGAGCCGCCTAAGGAGGGAAAAAGGACCTCGTCCTTTGTCTCTTAGTAGCCGTGTACATGCCTTGGTGCAGACAGGTCAGGGAAGGTTTATTTGCTGTCCCAGTTGGCACATGTCACTTAACTGTCAAGGGCTCCTGCCAGGCCTGGGGACATGTGAGTGACGTGCCAGAGCGGGTGGTGCTGGTTCCTTGAGTGAACGGGAGGCGAGCCGATCTCCCGCCCGCAGAGGCTTCCACGCGGCCAGGCGTCCGTTCTCCTGCTTTGCACGGCCACTCGGCGTGGTCACCCACCTCGGTGCCACTCAGCTGGTCAGTGGCCCCGTGTGAGCTGAGTGCCGTGGGTACAGAGCGATGGGAAGGAGGCAGATAAGGCCGGGCCTCCTGGCACCTTTAGCCTTCCAAGTCCGAGCCGGGAGTCTTTCAGATGGGGATTGTTTTGTATTTCCCTGTCGTTACTTCTTTGAAATCTTAGCTCCCTTGATGTGTGTGTGTGTGGGGGGGATTAATAATCCCCTTCCTTTGTTCATTTATTGTCCCTTTCTTCTGAAATTTGTATTCTGTTGCCTCTTATCCTCTTTAAAAGAAAGCAAGATACGAACAATTAACACTTTTCATAAGTATAGCTCCCTTTGATTTCTCCCTATATAAAGCTGCATTTACATATACTGACTGAATGAAGACTTTTTAGAAAAATGATAGCCTGTTGATTGTTTTCCCTCTCGGTCCCTGAGGGTGGTCCGGCTGTGTGAGACTGTGCTTGTCTAGCTGACAGCCCTAACTGGCAGCCAGGGATGGGGTAAGAGGGAGTGACAAGGGATGCACCTGCCGCAGACGTGGGCCAGGTACGCGCAAACTCATTTCTCGCCCTGGGCTCCCTCGCTTAGCTCCTTTGCCTCGTGGCGGGGCCGTGTGATTGGCCGTCACCCGTGACCTGCGAGTCGTGTGTGGCTGCCAGCCTGCGCCGTGAGGGCCAGGGGTGCCTCCTCACGGCCCTGCTCCCCAGTCCCCAGGCCCTGCTCCCACCTGTGGGAGCGTGAGACCTGCGGACCTGCGAGGCGTGTCTGCGTGACGTCGGCCCAGGAGCAGGATGGCTGGACCGTGCGGCACAGGTTCTGCGTGTGTGCTTAACGAGACTCGTGCCAGGGTGCTGTCCGCCGCAGCTGCCCTGTCTGTGCCCCCCCCCCGCGCAGGCGGCTTTCTGAACCCCACCCCACCCCGGTTCATGGCATGAGCCGATTTGTCGCCTTCGTCACTGTGGTCGTAAAGTGACAGGTCAGCAAAAACTGAGCTGTGGTCGAGGACAAAAGGGTCGTTTATATAAGTTAAACGTTTTCACTGATACGTGCACATCCTTTAAATGTTGGGGGGTGTTGAGGGGGGCTGCTCCTAGATACAGAGCTTCCTTTCGGGGGGTGATGAAATGTTTTGGAAAAATAGAGAGGGGGTGGCTGTACAACATGTGAATGTGCTAAGTGCCACCGAACTGTTCACTTTAAAACGGTTAAACTGTGTCCAGTGAGTCTCACCTGCACCAAAAAGGTCAAATATGGACACAGTGCAGAATGGTGGTCCGATGCCTCATGCCTCCTCTCTTCCCAGCGGCGCAGGTAGCGTTCCTTCCGGTGTTTACCACCCCGTTTCTAGGTGGCGTGTCTCTCGCTCTCTGTAGATTAATCCGTTTTCAGTTCGTCCCTTGACTCCCTGCTTTACAGGTGAGCTCAGCTTTCCGGTGCGTTCCTGTTTCTCCTCCCATTAGAGTTATGTCCTCCCCCCAACCTTTTTTTGGCTGAAGTCATTTTCAGTCTTAGACTTCCACGACTATGTAACTGTTTCTCAGGGCCGCGCTGAAGACGGAGGGCTTTCACCTTGCCGCTCTCCCGGAGTTGGGAGCAACCCTGTGTTCCCTCCCTTGCGTGGCTCTTTGGTCGCATTTCCTGAGCCCTCTCCCCTGGAAGCTGCGGCGTGCCTCCCTGCGGTGGACAGAGTGCGACCCGTCCTCCTGGTCCTCACGCCGCCCTCAGCCCCCGGAGCCCTTTGTCCCTGCCCCAGGTTGGGCTGATGTGCCCTGTGGGGCATCACGGCTTCCTGGGCCATCTCAGGCTCCACGGGCCAGGCGCCCTGCGTCTCACTGGTGCTCCCCTGGCAGACACAGGGTCCCCTTCCCGCCGTCTGTCCGCCCCACCGTGCAGCCCCGTCTCAGCTGCGTCACCGCAGCTTGGGGAGACGGGGTTGGGTTTCGCAGAAGAATGGGGTTTGTTGCTTCACAGTTTCCTCGTGTTGGTTTTTTATTTTTGCGGGGAGGGGGGCGGGAAGGGCGTTGGAGGGGAAGGGAGAGGAAAGGTCTTCATTCTGCGTGAGGAAGACTTTGAATCCAGTTCAAGCGTTTGTCAGCTGCCGTGAGCACATTCTCTGGACCGGCTGGCTCTCCCTGCGGCAGATGGAAGTGACATTGTCTTTGCGATGCTGACGTCCTCCACTTTCTTCTCCCTGGCACCCCCAGCCTTCCCCGTCTCCCCTCACCTCCTGAAATAGCTGCTGCTCCGGGGCGTCACGTCCTGGTTGACGGGCGCCCTCCCTCCCCCCGGCAGCGCGCTGGGGTGTGCCACCGGCCCCAGGAGTGAAGCCCGGCCCGAACGAGAGTCCCCGTGTTCACTCCCCTCCCCAGATCGCCCCTCTCGGCCTTCCCCTTCCCAGCGGCACCGTCAGCCAAAAGAAAGGCCCCTGGGGGCACAAGCCAGACTTCGCCAGCCCCGCGTCACGCGTGGGGTGAGCCCCGCTCACGGCTCAGTCCCCGCTCCCCTCCAGCCCGCGTTTCCCGGGGTTTTCCGCCTTGTCGAGATTTGCTTCCAACTCGGGCCCTTCGCACTTGCTGTCACCTCGGCCCAGGAGGCTTTGCCTCCAGGTGTCTGTCAGGCTGGTCCCTCGTCACCCTCTGCTCCCCCTGGGGCCGCGGCGCTGGCGGGGCCTGTCTTGGGGACCCCGTGCGCGCGGTCCCCCCCCCCCCGCACCAGCCACGTGGCGTCAGCATGGGATTCTCGCCTCCACGGTACTTCTCACTCCCGTAAGTGAACTTGACCTTCGGGCTAGGTTTTCGCTGTCGCTAGGGATTCTGTGGAGAAACTTGTGCACCTGGTTTCACCGTCCTATTTCCAGCACCCAGTACTGTCCCCAGCACACAGTAGGCACTTTGATAAATAGCAGTTACATACGCGACTAGGCTCCTGGGACTTGGAGCTGGAAGCGACTCCCGAGGACCCGCCTGCGTCCCATCTGGAGCCCTGGGGTCCTAGCGCGTTTCGGTGGTGGCCGTCGTGATGCAGAGGACGGAGGGGCCTCCCACTCTAGCCTTCCCGTCCGGGGACGCAGCTCAGTGCGGGCGAGCGGCTCCCTCGGAGGTCGGCTGCATCACTTTCGCCCTCCCCGTGGGACCCACCGCGGGGGGCTCCTGGGTTCTCCTCTCACCTGCGCACGGTGCTCGCTGCGTAGGCGGCGTGTCACCGCACGCCGGAGTGAACGTGCGCCCTGCAGCCACGTCTGGCGTGCCGCCGGGAACGTGGACGGTCGCCCGGGGCCGTTCGGTCCGGGGTCCTGCCCGCACAGCCCCTTAGCACTTCACCGCCCCCTCTCTCCGGCGCACTTCCGGCCTGGCCCGGTGTGGCGTCTGCTAAAACGTAGGAATGTTCCAAAGTAATTTTTTGAAAGCTTAGCTGGGCTCATTCTTCAAAGGCCTGAAATAACTCTTGTCACGTAAGCTGTTCTTTGAGGCGTTTCTTCGGGGTGCGATCAACCCACAGCGTGTGTGCGTGCACACGTATACACACACACAGCGCACACTCCCGTCCCCCAAGTGGCTGTCGTGTGTGTCTTTTCCTGGACTTCCTGCACTCGTGTGTTTCTATACTTAGCACCATGTGAGGGTCCAGGGAACTGGGACTTGGCCCTGCCGCGCTGTCCAGATAGCCAGGGGCGCTACGGAGCTGCTGAGTCGCAGAATTTCAGAAGGTGGCTTTACCGTCACATCTGAATTGCTGAATTTAATTTTTCACTCTGAGTCGGTTGCTAGGCGACGGGGACGCCAGGCGACGGGGACGCCAGGCGGCCGCGGCCAGGCTGACTCGGCTTCGGCGTGAGCATGTTGGTGCGTCTGGTCTGTTTACACAGACGCTTCGCCGGGGGGCGCGGGTCCGACGCGCGTTCTGCGTGGCCCGGGGAAGGTGGCGCGGGGCTCCGCCAGGCTGGTGGGGCTCGGACCCGTGGGCAAACGTCGCACTGCCCGAAGCACGGGGCCTGACCCTGGCGGGCGCGTGACTCAGCCGGACCGTGAGCTGCTGTTGCGCGTCCCTTCCATGGCGTCCGGCCTGGCTGTTCCCCACGGGAGCGTCTGTCCAGCGAAGGTCTGGGAGGCTGCCCCCTCTGGCGTTGGGGAAGAAAGACTGTTCATGCCTCGTTATCGACAAATCTGAAACGGTTAATCCCATCTGGTCCATAAAGTGAGCCCCGCGTCGGATATTAATCTGGTGACTTAAACATGTAGAACGCTGTGTCAGGGTCGTGTGATTAGCAACGAAGTCTCCTTCACCCAGACCCGACGCCACCCTCTGCCCCGCGTCATCGCTGGGACATCGTTGGCCGGCTCTCCCATGGTGGTGTGTGACTCTGTGGGGTGACAAGCGTTCACATACGTCAACGCTGGGGGAAACCTTCTCTCTCAATGATGACGTTAAGTCGCCACTGCTGAGGTCAGCGACGTGACCTGTGGTTTTCATAAGCGGCGGGGAGAGCAGGCCCCCCTTTCCCTGCTGCCCTCAGTCTCCGGAGACCGAGGCGGAGCCTTGTGTGCGCTCGTAAAGACGGGCGTTGCTGGTCTGGCCTTTCCCTTAGGCCCCCTTGTGCCGAGGTGGATGTTTAGTGAAGAAGGATGTCATGGGTGGCGGAAGGTGCCTTTTAGTTCTGCCGTGAAGCAGTTATTTACTGTTTTCCTGAGAAAGGCTGAGTGTTTGTGCAGTGCCGTGCTTGGTAGAAATGTGCCCCTGTCTAGAAGCAGGGACAGTCTGATTTGGAAGAACGGCCTCGTGTCTGTGAGCCCGACAGCAAGTGAAACTCTGTTACGTGGAGACAGTTATGTGGCTAAGACAATAACTAGATGTTTGCTTGTTCAGGGTTTTTTAAGGGAATCTTTTAATGAACAGATAAAAATAAGAGTCCAGTTAGCAGATGAACTTTCCTTAAAGCTTGTTCTGATCTACTTTCAGAGTATAATTTTTTTTTTCAATCTGGGTATTCATTCCAAATTTATTAATCTTACTCTCTGGACATTTACTTTTTGAAAACCAGGTATGTCAAAATGTAAACATTTCCCCACTATATCCCAATATCAACTTGTTAGTGGGAGTTTTCTGGGACAGTTTTTCTAAAGTTTTTCGATGTCATATCCCTATTAAAAATTTTGAAAATATACCCCTAAACTACGTATGTCTGTGCGCATGTATGTATTTAAAAGTTACATACGTGTGTTACTATATTAATATATTGTCAACATTATAAAAGCAAGCAGGAAAAGAGATGTTAATGAAAAAGATTAAGATTAAAAATAATGCACTGCCCTGTCGCTCACGATGATCATGTTATCATTAATACCTTAAGGCACACAGGAGCTTTGGGATAAATGTCGTTATTGGTGGACGATCTTTTAAGTGGTTTTCTTGACGATTTCTAACATCCGGGTGACTTTTTCCAGATCTGGTCAGAGTGTTATTATTTTCCCTCAGTGCTGACAGGAGGCGTTTAAGAGCAGGGTCGGGTCGGTGCTGCCTTTTTCTTGTTTGCTGGGTTTGTGTTACCGCTACCTTTGATGTTTGGATTTCGCTGCAGTAATCTTTTGAGGCCACTAGTTCGCTCTGCAAGGGTGGAAAGTCATGGGAGCCCAGGCGTACCTGACGGGTAGGACGTCACGATGCGTGGAGACTCAGGGACGAGGGCCTGGCTGTCTCAGGACAAGTCCCGACGTTTTCCTCCTGCTCCTGGAGCGTGGTCTCGGGTACCGCCCTCCGACCACCACCCAGGAGGTCCGCCCGCAGGGCTTCGGCAGGTTTTCAGTGCGATTGGGTTTCCAAGCAGCTGTGCTTGTCCCCACATCTGCCCGTCAGAAAGGCAGGGAGACGTCTGTGGGCAGCAGTAAGGACCCTGCGCTGGGACTCTGAGTCCCAGCCCTGCCACTCACCGGCTGTGTGACAAGTGACTGACTTTCTAGAAGCCTCATCATCGGTAACCTCGCACTGCGGGGTGAGGATGAAAGGGCCAGGGCAGGTTGTGCCTTGTCTTTAGCCTCGGCGGGAGCTGCTGATGCCCCACGTGGACCACAGGGGAACGGTCTCCTCGGTTCCGCGTGCGCCCTCCCTCAGTAACGCGCTGTGCCGGCTTCCCTCCTAGACTGCCTCTTCAAGCTGTGTCCCATGAACCGCTACTCCGCCAGAAGCAGTTCTGGAAAGCGGCCAAGCCAGGGGCCAACAGCACGACGGACACGGTGCTGCTCAACAAACTGCACGTGAGTACGGCCCGCGGGGGCGCTGGCGCATGCGCGCATCCTGGCGTCCGGGTGTGCGGGACGGGGAGGGCTCACAGGTGGCCCCCAGCTGGCCTCCGGCACATGTCTGGTGCGCGGGGCCGGGAGGGCCCGCGGGGGGCCCCCAGGTGGCCCCCGGCCCACATCCGGGCGTGCCGGGCGGGGAGCCCGTGCCGAGGGCCCGCGTCGGGGCGCACTGGGCAGGGAGGGCTTGCGGGTGGCCCCCGGCGCGCGTCCGGGCGGGGATGATCCGCTCCGCACCTGCTTCCTTATGTCCTTTAATAAAGGACGGAAGGGCGCTGTCCCCAAGGAGAGGCCGGTCACGGTCACCGCCACGGTGCTCCAGGCGTGGGGAAGAGACCTGGCTCCTCCCCGCAGTGAGCTCATCGTCCAGTGTGAGGACGCGTGAGCCGTCGCTCCTCCTGCCGGCGGCCTGCGGCGCGGACTCCCCCACGGGGGATCCCGAGCCGCCTGCGGGCTTCCTCGCGGTCCGCCTCGTTTTCTGAGCACCACGGAAAACTGGAACGTTCGCACAGCTTCTCCAGGCTCCTCTCCCGCCAAGACTGGCGCGGCCTCTGTGCCTGTTGAAATGTCATCGCAGCGAGGCCTCTCCCTGCCGCCCCGTGCACGCGGCGTCCTGCGCCTTCCTTCCATCGCGCAGCCCGTCCCGGCTTCCTCAGCGCGGAGCCCTGCCTGCCCTCGCGTCAGGGCGACAGCTCCCGAGGGGGGCGTCCCTCCCGCTCCCCGCTGTATCCCGAGGCCATCTATCAGTGTCTGGCACACCGTGGGTGCTCAGGGAGTCCTTGCTGAGTGCCCGAGCCCTGCGCTAGGTGCTGGCGGTGACACCGGCAGTTTCTGAACCTTCTGGGAGCTTCGTAGCCAATAATGAAGAATCAAGAGGTGGTGACCACACAGCGTGGCATGTGCTGTCACAGGGCCGATCACCACGGTGGTGGGAGCACCTAGCAGGGGCACACAAATCCCTCTGCGCGAGTAAAGGTGGGCGATATCGGTGGTCAGGGAGGGCTTCCTGGAGGAAGAGGAGGTGACGAGGAAGAGGCATCTGTGGGAGTCAGGATAAAGGAAGAAGAAACAACGGGAACAGGTTGCTTGTGAAGACTTCAGGAACCGCATCGGTGTTTTAATGGTTTCAGGGCACAGATTCTCAAGCTCAGCAAACCCAGCGACCCCTCTGAATAGCAAATATCATGCAACTGCACAAACAGGACATACTAGTCACAAATAATACAACCTCCCGAGATGCCCCATGTTGAAAAATGACTGATCAAGGAGACGCAGAAGGAACACGTTTTGTAACTGTGCGTCGGTCAGTTTCCGCTCAGGCGTGAGCACCGCGCAGGGTGCAGGAAGCAGACGCGCCGACCCCTTTGGGCCAGCCCCGCGGGCGCAGCAGCCAAGGCTGTGACCGACGCGGGCGTGTGGTCCCGGGGACCCCGGAAGCCTGTTCTCCGGAACGTGACTCTGCGGGACGGTCAGCAGCACATGCTTCGTGAACAGAACTTGCATTTTCGGAAAATGGAGCCGTAGCAGTGTGAGTCACACCACACGAGACCCCCGTGCTGCGTGCCACTGTGTCAGACGGGGCGAGGGCTCCGGCTGGGAACCTGGGGACAGCTTTTCCGCCCACACGCGTGTCCAGCAGAGGGAAGAGGTACGGGAGAGCGGTGCTGCGTCCTCGGTCAGGGCGTCGGCCATCCCTGGCCCTGCGAACCAGCGGTGGCTCCTCCTCCACCGGTCACTGTGACGACCGGACTCGCCCTGAAGTCTGCGCTGGAGCCTGCGAACGGGCGGGGTGGCCAGTGCAGGCTGCTCTGGCCCTTGGGCCTCCCCGCGGGATTAGGGGGCGGTGGGGGCAGGGCGATGGAGCACCTTTGCCTGGGGTCCACCTTGGTGGCAGGAGTCCTCTGAGTCCTGCCTTTCCTTTTCTGGTCTGAAGATCTTTCTGTTCGAGGCGATCTTATTAGAGCACCTCAAACCCTTCCTCCCGCTATGTTTTTACAGCAGGGGTGGTTAATTCAGATTCCTCTCGGCCAAGCGGGAAGCCAGCTGGAATAAAAGGGACTCAGTGGGCCGGGCTGCTGAGTGGGGTGTGCCGAGTGGGGTGTCTGAATGGGGAGTGCCTGTGTGCCCCGGAAGGGGCGGTTCCAGCCCCCCCGCCGCTGCTGCGTGGGCAGGTGGGCCACACGCTGCGGCCAGGAGAAGCTGAAAATCCATGCCGATGTATAAATATAAATATCTCGGTTTTTTAATCAAATTAAAGCTTAAAGCACACGCTGGACACCAGCACAGGAATGGCTCGGGGTGGGCGGCGTTCCTTGGCCGCCCCTTTGCCCCCTGCGGTGTGCGTTACCTCTGGTCAGCAGTTCCTGTCGCTCCTTTACGGTCTAAGATGCAGCCCTCAAGGTGTCCGGGAACTTCGACCTCCTCCTTATCAAACAAGTTAACACACAGCTATCTTTTTCTTTTTAATGCAGTTTGTGCTTTAAAAAACGTTCTTGTTTTCGGGCAGTCCTTTATTCTGATTTAGATTGCCGGAGTGACTTCTGGGCCTCGGGTGTTGCATCTCTGTGATTCTTATTTTCCTGTTTCTTTGGGCCTTTTTTCCCCTAGTGTCTGCAAGTTATCTACAGGCTTTAAGTGCCGTCATGAAAACGTTGTGTTTCAGGCAGCCGCTTGCCTTTGGGGCGGATGGCCAGTCTCCAGTGGGTTTTCATTTTTATTTTCGTCAACTCCTGTGCAGGACCCCAGTCAAAGGTCAGATTATTTTAAATTAATGCCATTTAAGGAATTCGTCGCCAGACCACTTGACTTCCTCTCGACTAGGACAACAGAAGCGCCGTTCTGAAGGAGAGTGCCATCTAGTGGCTGGTTGCTGTCTGTGTCTGTTCCCTCTGCTAGAGGGACCGTCGCCAAGGCCTTCCGAAGCCTGGGTCCGGCATTGCTGCTGTTCAGAAGCTTCACTTCAGGGTCACATGTCATTCAGAGCTCGTCACCTCAGGGGAATAACCTTTCCCCATCGTTCCAGTGACCTTTCTGTGGTAATTTAATCGTGGCTTCTCTGTGTCTGAAATATGATAACGGGTGACTAGGATGGAGTTGGCCTCGATGTGGCTCAGGGAGCACGGTGACGTCTGTGATGCGTAGCGGTCAAGACCACAGCGCAGCCTTTCTCCGTAGAAACGAGAGAAGAGCCCTCCAGCCACTGTGCAGGGGGAAGAGTGACAGATACACACACCCCGTGACTTCATTCAGCCGGTCCCTGTGGCGGGGGGCGGGGGGCCTGGCGGGTTTTGCCCATTCTGAAAAACAGGTGTCATGGCCTTGTGCACATGCCCGATTATCTCCCCAGGGGACTCTCCTAGAAATGGGATTGCTGCATCAAAGTGACGCCCACCGAAAACGTCTTGACAGCTTCTGCCAGATCACCTTCAAGGAGATCATAGTGCTCGGGGGTGCTAGAGCGTGAGCCCCTCAGTGCTTACGGGGTTCACACCTCACATCCCGTCCTTTTCAGGGGTGGATGCTGCCTCGATTGGTGGGCCCAGATATACATCGGACCTTATTGCCTTTTTGTCTACCTTTTGTCTCACCGGTTAAACCTGAAAATCAGGATGGACATTTCTGTCTGACGGTCGGATTGGACAGTGCTTGCTGTATGTCAATTACATCTCAGTGAAACTGGGGCTAAAAACCCTAAGTTGGTTCTCTGGAGGGAGCTATCTAAGGATTGATGTGTGAACTCAAACGAACATACGTACCGTGTTCGCACAGTTCATAGAAGGTGAAATGACTTGGATGGTTTGCTCCTTAAACACAGAGCTTGTTGGAAAAGTGGATTCTTAGAATGATTCGTAAGCTCAGTGCATTGAACGGTCACTCAGCAGTGACGTGGAGGCTTGGTCATTATTAAACCTTGCGACAGTTTCAGATGCAGTGTTTGATAGTAGAAGTTCGTGGAGACTTTTCCTTCAGTTTCGTTGTATTTTGTGTTCTAATTTTACTTCTGGTATGTTTCTGGACAAGGGCTAGTGTTTACTTAGTCTTCGATACAGAGTGTGTGGCTTCTCGGTAACTAATTTGATTTCTTTTTGATACGCCAGTGACTGTTACAGAGTTGCCACTTTTATACATAGTCTAAGCATAGGTAGGAACTTAATATTTTAGATGACCTTTTCTTAAATTCAGGCCACTGGCAATTCTTGAAAGTAAGAGGAAGGTCCACGGGATTTTTCTCTCTGAAACAAGGGCCCCGATGTCATTTAACTATGAGAAACGCTACTTCATGATTCCCTGCAGTGAATTCTTTCAGTGTGATGTTTTGAGCACAGAAAAAAAAAAATTATACTGGTTTGTTGGAAAACAGTATGGTTTATTTTGCTGCATCTATTGATTTTTTCCCCCCTTCTACATGGTTTTCCTTGAATGTCTATATTAGCCGAGAACTGCTTAGCACAACAGAAGGCTCTCGACAAAACATCCCCCTTTCTTCTGCTGGGTTCCAGTGCAAGGCTTGGTTGGAGCACTACCTGCGGGGTGCTGGAGAGAGGGGTCCCTGGAGGGGGCGAGGCACCGGCAGGGACGCGGGCAGAGAGGGGGCGCGGGGAAGGGAGGGTGTTTATGGAGAGGGGACCGTGCCCGGGTGCTGGGGATTGCCAGGGCCACCCTGGCGTTACTTCTGGATGTGTCTTGAGCCCAGTGGACTTGACCCTTTTGTAGTGAGAGTCACAGACGAGTAAGCGATTCCACAAGAGAGGGGGAGCCTCCCACGGGGGCGGCGGGCGGCAAGACTCGGGGTGACCTCCTCCACCGGGGGGCAGGGGCGGCAGACTCGGGTGTGACCTCTCCACCGGGGGGCGGGGGCTCCTCCCCACGTCCTCCGCCTCCTGCATGTGCGGCTTCTTTGTGGTTAGGATCGCGTCCTGAGCTTGTTTTCTCACAGGGTCCCTCCAACAGTACTCTGTTCTGGTAGAGGTAGAGCATGTGCGGAACTCGAAGGAGCTGGAAGATCCCCCACCAGCCCTTTCGTGCACTTTTTAAGTTTCCATCCTGAGAATTTCTGCGTTTTAGAGACTTGTGTGTAATAGTGGTTAAACTTTATCGAATGCTTGTTACAAGCCTGGCACATGTTTTTCTCCGATCTTGGCAAGAGCCCTGAGAGGTTGCATTTCCCCATTTTGCGGGCGAGAATACTGAGTCAGGCCTGAGAGGCAGCGACCCGGCCAAGCTGAGAAAGCCAGCCTGTGGTGGTGGAGCCGGGAGCCAGTCCGGAAGGGTCCACGACCCGGGGGAGAGGCCCGCTCACCCCCGCCTAGCGGCATCTCGCCTCAAGGAAGGGCACGCCGAAGCGGTGCCGGAGCACGCGTGGTCGTCAGGGTTTCCTCTTCGATCAGATCTCGGAACCGCGTTCCTTCCCCGTGGTTTTGCTTCTGCTCCACTTGGCCTTGGTTTAGGGGACGGGGCTCGGAACAACGCTTCCTCACTGCCTGGGATGAAGCCAGCATCCCGTGAGCATCGTTGCCACGTGCTAACAGTGCTTTCAGAGCAGCATGGGGAAACGGACGAAGAACGGCGGTTCCGCTTGACGTCCCGCCTCCGAAACGCTGTGTGCACGCTGACTGACGTTCACGGCAGCAGCATTCACGGTGGCCAGGGCACGGAAGCAGCCGGAGTGCCCTGCGACAGATGATTGAAGCTGTGGTCTGTACATACGAGGGACTATTACTCAGCCGTAAGAGAGATGACATGCTGCCATTCGCGACAGCACAGATGGACCTTGAGATAATCCTGCTACACGAAATAAGCCAGACAGAGAAAGCTAAAGACCTCATGGTATCACTTATCCGTGGGATGTAAACCTAAAAGCAACAAATGAACAGGACAAACAGAGGCTCGTGGACATGGACAAGGGACTAGGGTAGGGGGTGGGGGAGGTAGACGGGGTAAAGGGGGTCGAGTATGTGGGGACAGAAGAAATCTAATGTGGGAGGTGAACACACTGTAAATATAGTATGCCTTGGTGTTAACGGATACAGCGGAAGCTTACTGGATTTTGTTAACCAACGTCACCATAAAAAAATTAACTTAAAAATGTTTAAAAATTTAAAAAAGAAAGAAAAATGGTTGTTCGGTTGGCGGCCCTGGTGCAGGCTACGCAACTTCCTCATTTTCCCAACCTGCCAACTCGGTCCTCGTGGTACCTCCCATTCTCGTTCGTCACTGTGTGGATCTGGAGTCCACCTGCATGGGGGGTTACGGACGAGCTCCACTGCTGGATAGGTGTGTGACTTACAAAGCATTATTCGGCGACATTTCAAATCGACACAGAAGGAGAGAAGATGTTGTAATAAACCTTTGCACCCCTCATCCAGCCAGCCTTGCAACATTGACCGAACTTTCCAGTCGGAGTCCATTTCTTTTTAAAATTGAGATAATGATCTTCCATTCAAGGGAGGCCTGTGAAAAGTAAGTAAATGATAATTAGCGTCCGGCGGTGATAACTGACACGCCATCGTTGCCACAGCGACGGGGCACCGTGCCCGTGATTCCCACAGGGAGCAGGTAACCGTTCTCATCTCCATTTTACAAAAGAGGAATTGGGGCTCACTCCTGCTTAGCAACACACCGCAGGGGGCAAAACCAGGCAACTCCCCAAACCAGCCTTTCGATTCAGTTTCGTTTGACTCCAAAGCTTTTTTTTTTTCCCAAGACTTTCATAAATCTTAAAAAGGTTATGCACATTCCCTTTCATCCCTACCCTATTTTTTTAAAATACGTAAGCTTTCGATGTAAGCTAAGCTACGCCAAAACACTTCATGAATTCCTTAAAGAAAAGAAAAAAATACGTTTTTAAAAAGTCAGAAAGGCCAAAGAGGCGACAGCAGAGTGGCCTGGGTCCTTGGTCCCTGGGCCCGCGTTGCCCTGGGCCTCGGGGGCACTCGGGTCATCGCTGGATCCTGCGGCTCTCACACGGCCGGGCCACACTGGCTTCGCCTCGCTGCAGGGGAGTGTAATGGGGTGCACCCCCTTTCTCACCAACCGCCCTTCTCCACGCACAGCATGCGGGACTTGGAGAAGAAGCAGAAGAGACGGAGAACAGGAAGCTGCTGGGGACGGTCATCCAGTACGGCAATGTGATCCAGGTAGGGCGGGCAGGGCTGCCCCTGCGTTCTGGGGCTGCGGCGTTGAGGAGCCCAAAGCCGGAAAGGCAGACACGATGCGGGTCTGGCCAGCTTCCCAGGGAGACTCCGTGGGGGGCTCTCCCGCAAGGTCTCGTGGTCCTCCATCCGTGGGGGGGCCCTCGGGCTTTCCAGGCAGCCCTCTCTCGTGTAAGAATCCCCCTCTGTCCCCCGCAGCTGATCATTTCAGATCTGTCCCTGCGTAGTGGGAGCTTCCCGCCCGGAAAGGCGTCTGGCCGACGCCGTTTCGTTTAGCTCACGTCTCCCTGAAACTGTCTGTCTGGTGGAAATGGGCTTCCCTGTCACTCGGATCTCTTGGTTCAAGAACCGGTCACCAGCGGTGATGGGAGGAATTCTGTCGCTTCGGGTCGAGTCTTTGATGTGGGGTCTCGTGTGGGCTCGTGGGTGGGGAGGTTCATGTCTTTGCCCCTCGTACCTTATAGTTTGACACGGAGTAAAACGCACGCCGGGGGACAGGGCCGAGCGGTTGGCTCACGAAACCTGCAAAGTCCGTCCTTGCAGGGGACAGTGTGTGAGCGAGTCCGAGCCCAGGATGGCCTCTCGGTTTGTCCGGTTTCCAGACTGTTTGGACCCAGCACAGAGGGTCAGAGTAGTCACCAACTTCTGAGGACCTGACCTGTCTGGCTGTCTGGCTTCATTATTTCCCTTTTTGAAAGATTTTGCTGACTCACTAATACAAGTGTAAACTTGGCTAATTCCAAACGAATTCCTTCCCATTTTTGTTCCTATTAAGTATAGGACAGGGCTAACCAGCCACAGGGGAAAAAGAGAATTGCCGAATTGGTAGAAACCAACTTTCATGTTTAGGGTTCTTGCTGTTAGACTGTCAGGCACAGCGAAGCAGGGTTTTGTCCCTTCCGGGTTCTGTCCAGTCGAGAGTGGACAGAAGGCCCAGGCGGGCTCCAAGTTCCGTGTCAGCTGTATTACGGGGCCAGGCCAGCGCCTTGGAACTCAGAGGACGAGAGGGCACGGGCTGAGCACACGGGCCCTGAGTGCGTCCCAGTTCAGGTGTGCGACAGGCCTCGCCACGCCTCAGCGTGCTCACCAGCAAATGGGGACGACAGTGGTATCTGCTTCCTCGGGTGACTGGGGGTGCCTGCCACGGCGTGGGCTCTGAGCTCGTGTGAGCTAGTAGTGCTTTCCCGTTCTCCCAAGCCCGGATCTGGGGAGCCACCTCTAGGCGATGCGGGTTTGTAAACCATCTGAGTCCAGCACCTGGGCAGGGGGGTGGAGGATCAGGGGTCACTCACCTGCCATCATCGGGGCGTCACGATGAGGGCCCAGGAGGGCCCCCCGCCTTCTCGTCTGTCACGGGGGACGTCAGGGGCTCGCGAGGCAGACAAGTTACTCCTCCACCCCCAACAGCCCCGGCAGAGGATTTGTGGGCCAGCCAGGACTGTTCTAGAAGCCGCATCTGTTAACACGCAGAGCGGGACGTCGCAGTGGGTGGCAGTGGGGTCCCAGGCTGGCCTGGCCGTCTCCGCAGGGTCGGCAGCCTTTCGCCTCCCCCCGCCCCATCCTAACGTGCAGGGTGGAAATCCCTAGCAGCCTTTTCTTCCAGGCGAACGGACTGTCCCCTCGCAGGGTCAGCTGTGGCACGGCGCTGTTCCTGTGCTGCCAGGGGGCCCTCCCTGGCCCCCGCTCGGTGTGGGGCGCGGCGCCGCGGGCCCTCAGCCCCTGTGCTGGGCGCTGGGCCCATCCTGCTCGCGGGGGCAGAGCCGGCCCGGCCGGCGGTGCCCTTGCCTGGAGCACCTTCCACCTGCCCAGGGCGGCGTGGGGGAAAGACGAAATGATCCCTCTTCGCCCGCTTTGCTCTTCTCTCTTTCCCAGGCGCCCCCGCCGAGGGCACTTTTCCGTTCCCTGGCTCCCCGGTGAGCTCGGTGGCAGGACGAGTGTCAGACACGCGTTGCACGTGGCGGGGGGAGCAGCGGCAGGGACTTGGGCGCGGCCTCACTCACCTCGTTCCCTCGGTGCGTTTCCAGCTCCTGCATCTGAAAAGCAACAAATACCTGACCGTGAACAAGAGGCTCCCGGCCCTGCTGGAGAAGAACGCCATGCGGGTGACACTGGACGAGGCCGGGAACGAGGGGTCCTGGTTTTACATCCAGCCCTTCTACAAGCTGCGGTCCATCGGAGACAGCGTAAGCGCCGTGCCAGCCGGGGGCCCTCGGCCGCCGCCGTGTGCGTCCGGGTCCGCATGCAGGGGCTGAGAGTCGGGACCAGAGGCTCGTCCCGTCTCGGGAGAAGCAGGGAATCGCTGTGGTAACCGGTGTTTGGGAAACGGGAATCGGGAGAGAAGCGTGACCTAAATCCAGCATCCACGTTTCTCCTCCGGGCTTCCGAGAAAATGGCATGAGCGGCCCGTTACCTTGGTAACACTACCCCGGCCCCCTGGATTGTCGGTGGAACAGAAACGCCTCTCTGCCTCTCTCGTTCGGAGATTAAGTGACAGGGACGGGAACGGCGGGGGAGGGGAGAGGACGGTGGGGTCGGCTTTGCTTGTCGTCGGGCGGCCTGTAGCTCTGAGGCCGGTCCTGAGCGGGCCCCGTCCTGAGGGGCCGTTAGGGCATAAAGTCGCAGAAACCCTTTCCGCTGTGACGTGGAACGGTTCCGATACCTGTGAGCTGCATCAGCAAGTCGTCGCGTGGGCCTGATCTTAACAGTGTTCAAATGCTGTCGGCTGCGTTTCTGACCTCGTGAAGATTCTGAAATGGCTGTTTTGCACTCAAAAAAGGAGGACAGGCCTTAAACAGCAGGAAACCTTGTCAAAATGCTCCACTAGACTTAGAACCTAAAGCTCAGCTTTGCCGTTTTTCAGTATTGCCATTTAGGTTTACAGGCTGCGGGTGGTAGAAATACGGGTTCGTTTACACGTTCGCGTGTGTGTTATACGCTGCACCGGAAGCGTCCAGCACGAGGCGGTTTCCCCCCGTCCCCAGCTGGTGTTCAGTAAGCACCGACCTCTGAGAATGGAGATAGCAAGTCCGGGACAGCTGGGGTTCCACCCAAAGTGTTGGGTTTTTCGAGGCACTTAGCGTAGTCACTGGGAGGAGAGAAAGTTTCGTTTGCACACTCCCCAAGGGCGTCGCCTGAGAAGCGGGGAGCTGTGCACCTCAGGAGCCAGCACTTCCACCCCCTTCTTCCCCCCCACAATGAGAGGCCGGGCGTCTGCCTCCGATTCCATTTGCAGCAAGTCCTTAGCCCGCCTGTGCCTTCCGCGTCGCCGCCGGGCTGGGCCTCGGCGGAGGGGTAAGATGGACTTGCATAGAGTGACCCTCGGGGCAGGGCGTGTTTTTAAATGGCAGGCGTCGCTCCGTTCGTGGGCCGTGAGGTCCTTTAGTGGCTGGTGACCGTCATTGCGGAAAGCGGAGTAGAGTAGACAGTATCCGGCTGGGCTAAACATAATGGGGGCACGTATCGATTTGGGGGCGACTTGTTTCAGGTGAACACAGATGTCTGCGTATGTGCACATCACACACACACATGCACACACACGTGGACACACACACACGTACATCCCGTCGGCATGCACGACCGGGCCACAGCAGAAAACGTGCTTCCTAGTGTGGCCTGTGCTCAGACAGTGTGAGTGTTGTCGCTTTGGGCACATGGAATTGTGGCTCTATTCTTTCCATGGTAAGACCCCCCTGCAGACAGTGTGCTGCTTGGTGCTGACAGACAGACGTCTGTGGACACAGAAAGGGACAGGCAGGGGCGTCCATGCTGGCCTCGCCGTTTCTGGGGGATCGGGCAGGGTCGCTGGGTGTCACAGCTCGGCCCGTACTAGAAAGGTCCGGCCGAGGACACCCCCCGCCGGCACCGCCCGGCACCGCTGACCTGCTTGCTGAGGAGCTAGGTCTCTTCGTTCCAGGTGGTCATAGGCGACAAGGTCGTTCTGAACCCCGTCAACGCGGGCCAGCCCCTCCACGCCAGCAGCCATCAGCTGGTGGACAACCCGGGGTGCAACGAGGTAAGGGGGGCCAAGCTCCAGCCGCAGGGGGGGGGGGCCGCGGGACGGGCCACAGGGCCGGGGCGTGTGCGTGCTGACGGGGCCCCGCTGTGATGTGGACAGGGTGCCCGTTCTGTGCCGAGGGGGCCAAGGCCGGGTCAGGGCTGCCGCAGGGGCGGTGTGGGGGGCTGGTCATCGCCCCAGACTCCCTTTCCTGAGCCCTGTGTCCCTGGGGATTGTTTTCCAACTGCAAGCCAGAGAAGGAGCCTCCTACCACGTTTTCCGGCCAAAGGGGCACCTTTTTCTAATTACCCCTAAGAGCTAATTCCGGAGAAGGGCATCGGCAGACGGTCGGGCTGACGTCTGGCCATCAGCTATCCGTCATGAGTTGGCAAATACAGGGCACAATGTGTGTATAGTGGTTGAGACACAGCTCTGGAATCAGACAGATGTGGTCTCGGATCCTGAGTCTGCCGATGCCCAGCCCCGTGGCTGCGGGTCGGTCGCCCCGAGCCCCCTGAAGTGGGCGAGGTGGCCGCCTCTGTGTTCCGGTGTGCTCGTGGCCATCGGTCCTCGGCCCTCTGCCACGCAGACTCTAGTGCCCCCGTGGGCGCCGTTCGCATCCTAGCGCGTGCGCCCCGGCCGGACGCTTCCTCGCCTTGGTCGTCCATCCCGGGTTGAGCCCGCGTTTTCCCTGCGCCTCTGCTTCCTGGCCGCAGGACGGGAGACGCGGAGCGCAAGGCGGTTGCGATTCGGGAAGGTCAGGAGGCGCGGTGGCCGCCTCGGGGCAGCACACGCAGCGCCCAGTCCAGTGCAGTGGGCGCTCACGGCCGGGAGAAGCCACGGCACCCGTGACCTTCAGAGCGTCGGCCTCCGGGGCTGGGGGGGGCCGGAAGACGCCATCGTCGTTGCGAGGGGAACGCGAGGGGTCACTCTCATGCCTTCCCCAGGTCAACTCCGTCAACTGCACCACGAGCTGGAAGATCGTGCTTTCATGAAGTGGAGTGACAACAAAGACGACACGCTGAAGGGGGTGAGCTGCGGGGCCGCGGGGCCGGGGCACGGGCCTCCTGGCGCGCGGCGGGTCCCCCCCGCTGAACGCTGCCCGCGCGTGCCCCCCCCCAGGGCGACGTGGTGAGGCTGTTCCACGCCGAGCAGGAGAAGTTCCTCACGTGTGACGAGCACCGGAAGAAGCAGCACGTCTTCCTGAGGACCACCGGCCGCCAGTCGGCCACGTCGGCCACCAGCTCCAAGGCCCTGTGGGAAGTGGAGGTAAGGGCGTGTGGCAGGCGCTGACGCACACCTGGCCGCCTGGGGTGGCGGAGAGGGCCGAGTCCTCGCCGCCGCCTCGGGGGTGCTGGGGGCGCCCGTGGGGGGCCCGGCATCCACCTGGCAGCAAACCGGCCACGAAGGGGACGCCGGTCTCTGGGCCGTTGAATCATCCGCTCCTTCTGTTTTTCTCTCCCTGCTCAGTTATCTGTCGCAGCAGGTATTCCCACGCCGACCCGGCAGACGCAGAGGGCCCGCACGTTGGGGCCGGGCTGCAGAGACGCACAGCTGGGGCGCGGGGTGGTGACGGTGTGCGAGGCCCAGCCTCGGGCTCGGCTCACTTACGTTCCCTCAGCGCGGGAGAGCCGGGCACCTACCGCCAGCTCTTTCCAAAGCCGGTGCGTCACCCCCCAGGCGGGCGGAGCGTCCAGTGTTCCCACGCGCCTGCCCGCTCCCGGCGAGGTGGCTCCGTCGGACGCTAGCCTGTCCGACAGGCATCTCGCGAACGCGCACCCTGGGGTCGGCCTGCGCAGCACTGTGGCTTTCCATGCTCCGTTTGCCGTTTATGTACGTTCTCCATGTTAAAGGGAGTCTGCCTGCAGCTTTTACTTTCCGCCCTCTCCTTCCCCTTCCCTCCTCCGCGCCCCGTGGCATGTGCTTTTCGGCGTCTGCGTAGAGACACGGTGGGTCCCGCTCGTCACGAACTCCCGAGAGCACTTGGTCTTGAGCTTGCCTTGTTATTGAGCATCGATGCCCCACTGGACCCGCTCCAGAGTTAAAGTCGCGTGCAGAACCATTTTTCACGTACGATGTGGATGTTGGTGCCAAAGAAAAACAGACCTTCTCCCCTCATGTTACTAAATCATGCGAACCAGAGGAAAATTGAGATCGAAACTAGAGAAAACGGGGCAGGAATGAACTGTTCTCTCGTCCATTTAACACGTCCACTTCCATCGAGCTATTCATTCTATGGGATAATTTTGCAGAGTTGATGTCAGACAGTTTTGTATCTTGCTTTCATTTGCTCTCATAAATCAAGAAAATGTTGCAAATGTCAGCACCCTACCAAAGTCACTGTGACTGGCTTAGTCACCACCGTAAGCGCCATGTCTCAGTCACTCAAAAACGCATGGACGTGAATTAAAGCTTTTTGTGGAGAGTGTTTAAGGGATGGGCTTCTAAAACGTTTGGTACTTAGAGCTTTTTTTTTTTTGTCTTCTGAGAAGGAACAGCTGTCTAATTCCTACTCCCTAAAAGATTGTTTCCTGCCCATTTTTTTTCTGGCTGTTCTAGGAAAACATTGAATGTTTTCCTTTTGAATTTTTTTTTCTTCAAGGTTTTGGAAACTTAAGTGCCCCTTTAAAGGAAGGAAGACAGCAGCGTGGATTTTATATCTGCAGGCGTTAGTGAGTGATACGCAGTTTACGTTATACAGCGTCAGCTTGTTGCCAGTCAGAAAGGTGCCCCACCTTTTCACACATGACGCGAGACCCGTCCGGTGGCACGCTCTGTCCCCTCCGGTCCCTGTGAGGGCCGTGGTTTAACTTCTCTGTAAGTCATAAACTCCACAGTGCATTTGTACTTACTCTGCCTCGTGCAGACAGTCATTTATATTTAAAAAGTAAAAATGAGAGGAGTCTGCCACCCACGCAGGTGCCATTCCCGCGCCTCACTCCTTTGTGGATTCATTTTCATCGCGTGTCATTTTCCTTCGGCATAAACAGCGTCCGTGCCACGTCCTGTCGTGCAGGTCGAGAACGTAGCCTTCTGTTCGTGCGTGAATGTCTTTATCTTGCCCTCGCGTAAAAAGTCTGTTTGTTGTATCTGTGTGTGTATGTATTTATATACTTGTTATTCCGTGGGATGCCACACTACATGTGTAGGCGTATGTGTATATATACGCATGTATATATGTATATGAGTATATGTATATATGTATATTTTTACTTTAAATTAAATTTATTGGGGTGTTGGTTAAAATTATATAGGTTTCAGGTATACAGTTCCAAAGTATGTCATCTGTATGTTCACGCAAAGTCACGTTTTCCTTTTTTAAAACGGCTTCGTGGAGCCACAGGCCACGCACCCCACAATTCAAGGCGTGCGCCTCAGAGGATTTTCGTAGGCACCGGGAGCTGTGGAGCCACCGCCGCAGTCACCTGTGGCCATCACACCTCGTTGCTCCTGAGCCTCACCCCCCCCCACCCCGGCAGCCACTCGTCTCCCCGTGAACGTTGACTTCCTGCCCTGGACGTTTCCCGAGGGCTCCTTCGCGTCTGAGTCGGTCACCTGGCGTGACGTGTCCCAGGTCCATCTAGGTGGCCTCACGCGTCGCCGCTTTGTTTTTTATCGCCGAACGAGATCTCGTTGTGTGGCTAGACTGCGTTTGATGTATTGCTCAGGGCCATTTGGGTGGTTTCCACTTTCTGGCTCTTCTGAGGAGAGTCGCTGTGCCCATGTGTTTACACATCTGTGTAAGGGCGTGTGTGTTCAGTGCCTCTTGGGAGGGGATTGTGGGTCACGTGGTAACTTGGGTGCATTTATTTTCCCACCTGCGGTGTGTGAGGGCCCCGTTCTCCCCACGTGGCCGTCATCCACAGAGGATGTTTTTGTTGGACGTAGAATCCGAGGCGGGCAGTTTCTCCTTTCTGTACGCGAATATCATCCATCGGCATCTTGTAGCCATTGTTCTCCATGTGAATTCAGTGGATTTCTACCTTTGTTCCTATGTAGTATCTTTTCTTCTTCATGGCTGCTTTTAAGACTTTTCTATTTCTGCTTGACATTGACCTAATTACGATGGTACATGTGTCTGTCTGTGTGTGTATCCTACCTTGAGTTCACCGAGTCTGTGGGTTTGTATCAAAATTAGGAAGATTTGGGATCATTACTTCTCAAGTATGTGTCCTGGCCCCTCCAACGCACACAGACAAGCTGGATCATTACGTTGTCACATTTTCCCGATTCTTGCCTGTCCGTGGCTTTACATGCTGGACACTGCGAAGGACGTTTTCGTGGGATGTAGAATTCTAGGTGCCAGTCTCTGCCACCTTGCCGGGTGTCTGGATCCTGCTGCCTGCCTTCAGAGAGGACTGAGCGTTGTTTTGTCGGGCAGTGAAGTGACTCGTGGGCCCATTTTGTCCTTTGGAGGCTCTCCGTCCAGCTTCGTTCGGTCAGCAGCGTGGCAGCCTGGCTCAGGGCTGGGCTAGCCGTGCGTCCAGGGTGTGCCCCTTTCGGCGTCTCCGCTGAACGCCCAGGTGTGCCATGGACTCTCACCTCTGTCTTGTCAGAACCAGCCCCGCCCAGGGGCACGTAGCTCCCCCTTGTTCTGTCCGTGAGGTCCCGCCTTCCGCACCTGCAGCCTGGCGTCCAGCCGGAGACTCGCGGACACCCCCGCGTGGGTTTCTGGGGCTTTTCGTCCGGGTCACTCTGCGTTCTGCTCTCACACCTTCCAGCCAGCTCAGCCTCCCTACATTCTGATACGTCTCCCGGGCTCGGTGGGACCAGTGGAAGAGAGTGACATTTTTCCCGGCTAGCGACCGTCCCTCCTGAACGACGAGCTGTGTGACGCCTCGGGTTCACGGCTGCCCTGCTGCGGGGTCACTTCCTCCCGGTGACCGTCCCCTCTCTTCCAGGTGGTCCAACACGACCCATGCCGAGGCGGAGCGGGGTACTGGAACAGCCTCTTCCGCTTCAAGCATCTGGCCACGGGGCATTACTTAGCAGCAGAGGTAAGTGGCGGCCCGGAGCATCTCCCTTTCGAGGCTGACGCACCTGCCCGTCCTCCCTCACCTGTCACCGTCGGGGAGTGAGCGGCTCCGGGTCGTGCTCCGTCACCTTGCTTTTCCTTCCGCTTCTCTGTTGCCCCTGCCTCCTTTCCCTGCGTACAGACGAGAAAAGGTAACAGTGGTTAACGCATTTTATTTAGTACTTCACAGGGGTTTCGGCCAAGCTGTGGGGCGAATGCCAGACGCTCACGCCACCCCGGGGACGTATGGGCAGCACGGTGACTGTCCCTAACAGTGCTGTGCCGTGTATTTGGAAGTTGCTAAGAGAGTAGATGTTTTTTTTTTTTTTTAAATGCTAATCTGGGTTGAGGCTAATCTTCTGTTTCACTCACACATCCTGCCCCTCCCATGTCTTACCTTCCAACCCTGCCCCTGACGAGAGTGACCGAGGCACGGCTGTTGTGACACGTGGTGTGTAAAGCCGGAAGCCTCAAGACACACAAAGATTTAGGCAACTTCAAATAGTGCTCTGCTTCTCAGAGCAGGACTGTCCCAAACCAGACAAACTAACTTGACCTTAAATGTCTGTCAGGGTTTTTGAAGAAAGGCAAGACTCAGTGGTGACCCCAGGAGGAATTTACCTTTTAATTTCTGTATCGAATTAAGGAGCCATCCCACTGCGTGATGGACGTCGAGTTTTACCCCGATCCCTGACCTTACAGAGGCACGATGACTATGCCTCACAGGTTCTAGTCGCACAGCGAACGACACCCCTGTTGCCGGGCGCCCCTGGTGAGGCCCTGCAGACTTTCTCGGTGACGTCTGAGTGTCAGCACTGCCCCTGCGGCTGGCCCAGAGGAAGCCTGCATCTCAGCGTCCCGAACCCCGGGGTGCCTGACACCTGTAGGGACTGATGATGCTGAAATATTTGAGAACCAAAGACCAAGAAGGTTGACACGTAGCATGGAGCCCGGGGGCTGAGGGGCGCCAGCGGTGAGGAGCGCCGACTCGCCTGCGCTGTTCTGAGGTGGACGTGGCTCTTGCCGGAGGCCATCGACTGGTTATTTGTCACTAAAAATAAGCAGGATGATCGACGGCGGGATACTGGTCATTTAGCTCAGGGTTTTGACTGTTGTTTTGCTGGTGCCTCATTGTGTCTCTCTGTCTGCACTTGAGAGCCATCTCTTGGCGACCGGGAGATTGTCCTCTGTGTACTGTGCTCCTGTGACGTGTGTCCGTGTTGTGGCATGCTGGTTCCGTGAACAGGGAAGGGATGCGTTCTTCGCTGTTGAAAGATGTCCCCAGGCCTGGACGTCTCCTGCAGGTGGGGCCAAGTCCTTGCGAAAGCGATGCGGTGGTTTTAATTTCCTAACGATTCTTTTTCATCAGGTAGACCCTGACTTTGAGGAAGAGTGCCTGGAGTTTCAGCCCCCAGTAAGTATGGACAGGAGCCTTCTTGTCTTCGTCTGGTAGGGTGAGGCCAAATGTCTGGAACCATCTAAGGAACTGCCACCATGGTCATTGGTTGCCAGGGCAGGGGAGCCTGAGGCTCCCTGAAAAGAGGGTGTCGTCTGGGCTTCCCCTGAGGGCAGGCCCGTTTCCTCTGTCCCGATTGGTTCAAGTGCCTGTCAGTCAAGGTGCTGTTTCCGTGTGCTAAGTCGAGGGGCGTCCGCCCCTGAGCTGCAGAAGGTCACAGCGTCTCTTCGACTGCTCCAGGTGGGAGGCGGTGACGGCCCCGTGGAAGTCGGCCTTTTACAAGTGGCTGTTGACCTCGCTCCCCCTCATTCAGGATTTCCAGGGACCGCATGCGTGAGGTGGCTAGCGTCACTGAGACTGGCATTCACACAGGAGGCGTTTTCATGTCGACTGGACCTTTTTTCGGAGGCCATATCGCCGGTTAATGCTGGCACGGAGGCGCGCGGGGTGCAGGGTCCGCGATCGGGTCAACAAGTGAATGGCTGTGTCGTGGAGGTGATGGGCGTGAGCGAGGCCGTTCTGTGGGGTGCGACATTCGGGTGCAGGGTTTTTCAAGCATCTAAACAGTGCTGCTCTGTTGGACACTGTGTGTCCACATGGTCGTCTCAGTGGTGGGTATGGTAAGGGTGATGTAGGCATTCCTTTTTTTTCCCCTTAAAGTTTTGAAAGAACGGGAGGGGCTCGACATTCATGGAGGGAACCGAGGCCGCATCGCGGGGAAGGTGCTGCCGCTGTCTGGGGAGTGTGAGTTCTGCGTGATGCTGAGCCTCAGTTGGGTTTGGCTAAGATGCTGGTCGCTCTGGAGAAATGGGGGTCCTAGCCAGGGTCCCGCCGTTAGCTCTTGGCTGGCGGGAGATGGGGAGGAGAGCATCCCTTCCCTGCCTCTCGAGGGAGCGCCCGAGGGCCCTGTGCTTCCTTTCGCCCTCCCTTCTGGAGCCCATTTCGAACGCTTATATCACACGTGTCCTGGAGGGTGGAACACACCGATCTGGTCCACCTTTCGCCCGTGTGCGAGCAGACTCTGCACATTGTCCCTGCGGGGCATTTGCTGCAGTCAGCGTGCGAGGGCTTGTGCGGGGCATGGTGTGCCGGACCTGACAGGTCGTACCAGTCGGAGGACTTGGGTCGCTGTCCTGCCCCTGAACCGAGCTCGTGGGGGGTGTTTGGGATGCTCCAGGTGACTCTTTAGTGGAGGGATGAGTGTGGGTCTGTCCGTGGGGAGCGCACGGCGTGAGGGGCGGGGCCGAAGAGGGAGGACACAGGTCTGGGGTAAAAAAGCAGCATTTTCGTTCTTTTTTTTTTTTTTTAATGGACCAGTTGGGGCTGCGCGTGAGCTAGTAAAGACGACTGTGGCCGTGGCTCAAACTCAGGCCCCGGCTAAAGTCCCTGCGCTCTCCTCTTCGCCTGGTAGAGTGCGTTTCCTTTCTCCCGCCCCCACGTGGAAAGGGGGCGCAGGGGGCGAGGTTTCCCAGGAGAGGCAGGTGGGCGTCGTCACCTGCAGGGCCGTCAGGCGTTCAGCACCGGCCCCGGGCTCCAGTGCGGGCCGTGGGCGGCTCCTGGGGGAGGCGCTGGCCGTGGGCCGTGGCCGGTGGCCTTCGCCGAAGATGCTCCCGTCGCAGCAGTGAGGCGCGTCCCCCCCGATGGAGCGCGACCGTCTTCTTCAGGGCTCGTGCGGCTTCCCGACGGTGTTTCTTCTGGCCACACCGGGGCCGTGGCTCACGCACGCACGCGTCCGGCTTTCCTTGTTTCGTTTTTCTCCGGGGAGGTGGCTGCATCGTGCGACCGTCAGACGGGTTCCTGTAGCCGAAGCTGGGGAGCTTCCTCCACGTGCTTCTCCCCAGCGGCTGCCATTGGACGTGGCTCTGCGGGGTCCTCGATCGCCAAGCGCGTCCTCCCGTGGACCTCGATCATCGTGACCCCGTTGTTTCAGCACCTTTACCGCCACACAAGGAGGCGGCGCGTTGACGCTCACGGCGTGGATGGCCGACGAGCCCCTCGCGCGCCTGCTCTGCAGCGTGGGGCCCCTCCTGCCGGCCGCCAATGTCGCAGGGCCCCCCCCACACACCCCCGCCGTGGGCTGCGCAGCGGGGGCGGGGAGTGCAGCGCCCGGCGCGCGGCGCCCCTGACGGCCGGGTTTTCCTCCCCAGGCGGACCCCGACCAGGATGCCTCTCGGGGCAGGCTGCGGAACGCCCAGGAGAAGATGCTCTACTCCCTGGTCTCCGTGCCCGAGGGCAGCGACATCTCCTCCATCTTCGAGCTCGACCCCACCACTCTGCGCGGAGGGGACAGCCTTGTGCCGAGGTAGGAGTCCAGCACGGTCCTCCCCGGTGTGCGTGGCCCGGCCCTGTGGCGGCCGGGCCAGAGGGTCACTGCCTTTCCCCGCGCTTTTATACAGGGTTCGGTAAGAGGGTTTCTTCTGCCTGCCCTTGGAATGGCGTCTGTGTTTCTTTAAATTTGTTTCTGGCTCATCCTTTGCCAATCCTCAGTGGTTGGACGGGAAGTGCCGTATTTAGGTAAACAAGCCCGACCCGAAGCTCGAGCAACTTCGTACTTCCAGCTTTTTACTCCCTCCTTCCCAAAGCCGAGAGAGCCCCTGGGCAATCGAATAAACAATTAGAAAGAGATTCTGGGAAACGGAATACCGGAAACCCACTGAGGGCAAAAGTCCGCCGGTCTCCTTCGGCTGCCGTTTTAGCTTTGACTCTCAGTTTTGATGAGCGCGTCTGGGCTGCGGGAATGAGCGGGGGACTCGCGGGACGGACGCGCGGGTTTGCTCACGACGGTGGCGGCGAGGCCGGGCGGACCGCAAGCCGCGCAGCGCCAGGTGCTCTCCTTGTGCCCGCAGTTTCATCGTCGCCCACGCCTCTGTGCGATGGCCGCTCTTGCCGGCCGCTCTTGCAGAGACACTGAGGCCCAGAGAGTGTCAGCTTCTCCCAAGCCAGCCAGTCCCGTCACAGAGTCCCAGGTTTCAGAGGTTTAAGCCAGGGAGGTCGTCTGGGCCTTTCTGACCCTCCAGCCTTGGCGAGGTCAGCTCTCGCCGGCTTCTGCGGGTCTCCCGAAGGCCCCGTCTCTGAGTATCACTTTGTGTTTTCCTCCTTCCCGTCTGTGATCGCCGCGCACCTCGCGGCCCGAGCCCGGCTGTGACACTCACAACGGCGGCGTGCGCGCTGTCAGAGTGAGAGGAGAACCTCTCTTCTGGCCGCTGTTCCTGTCCTTCCCGTGACAAGTGTCGGGCAGTGTCCGCGTGGAGGGGAGTCTTGCCGTGCCGGAAGGCCTTCCGTGAGCTGCCCGCGGCCCGTTCCGCTCCGCCGGGTTGTAAGCCCCCTGAGAACCTGGGGGAAGCGTGAGAGGGGCTCCGCATCCTCCAGGTTCATCCTGGTTCGGATTGCTTTCTTAAAGAGCAGACTCACGGAGATGTATTTATCGCCCGTCTCCTGCACACATTCAAAGTGTTTAATTCAGCGTTTTTTCATAGATTAGCAGAGCCGAGCAACCATGATCCGTCGATTCAAGGACCGGTCCATCCCCTCCCCCGCAGAAGGAGCCCTGTGGCATCGCTGTCACGCACCCCCGTCTGCTGTCTGTCCTCCCGTCGGGGGCGTGTCATGCACATGGCATCAAGCCTGGTCCGTTGGGACTGGCCGTTCCACTTCGTTTTGTTTTTTAAAGACTCACCCATGCTGTAAATGTATTAGTATTTCCTTTTGTCTTACTGCCGAATAACGTTCCATCATACGGAGCACGATTTATCCGCTCGTTAGTTGGTGGCGGTTGGGGTATTAGCCGCTTTGGCCGTGGTGAGCAGCGCTGCCGTCAACATTCGTAGGTGCATTTTTGTGCAGAAGAATGTTTGATTTCTCTTCGGTCTGTACCTAGGAGTGGAATTATTCACGGGGTCGTGTGCAGCTCTCTCTGCCTGACGTTTTAAGGCCCTGCCAGACTGGTCTGCCACGTGGCCGCGTTCTGCACTCACCCGCTGTGTGAGGGCTCCCGTTCCTCCACGTTCTGCCCCGCGCTGTGATTGCTTTTCTTAACTTTTGTTTCCTTCTGAGCCGTCCCAATAAAGGTGAGGGGGCACCTCACTGTGGTGTGGAACGGCATTTCTCCGGTGGCTAATGATGTTGATCATCTTGTCCTGTGCCTCTTGGCCCTTCATATGTCACCTTTGGAGAGATGTTTATTCAATCTTCCCCCCCCTTTTTTTTTTTTTGCCTATTTAAAAAATCGATTCTTTGTCTTTTTGTTAGTGACTTTTAAGCGTTCTTTGTTCTGGGTGCCAGTGCGTTCTTCCACTTCGTGGAGGGTCTGTTCACTGTCTTCACGCTGCCGCTTGAAGCACAAGTTTTTAATTCTGTCAGAGTCCCGTTTATTTTCCCGTTGATTGCTCACGCTTTTGGTTTCTTTCTTGAGCAACCCATCGCCTAATGCAAGGCCACAAAGCTGCGTTCTTCTCAGAGGTTCACAGTTCTGCTTTTTACACTTCAAGTCTGTGATCCAGTTTGAGAGTGTTTTTGAATAAGGTTTGTAGGAGGGCAGTTTGCCTTTCCAGAGCCTCCTTTCTTGGTGACTGCCTGCTTGCTGCCTCGTTAGGTACAGGTCGGAAGAGCCCAACGGCATTTCAGCGTAAATAATTTCCCACGTGTCGTACCCTCACTCTGGAAGTTACTGAATGAGTTTTTTAGGTTTCTAGAAGACCAGGGAGTGACTTTTATGTTATTTGCTAAATGTTCTAGTTTGTAAGAGACGCTGAACAACAGGGCCATGGGATTTGAAACGTTGTTGCATCAGAAGGTGCTTCACGGCCTTCCCTTGGTGAAGAAGAGTCAGGTGCTAGTTGGCCATGTTCCCCGGCGGGCGGGGATCCCCATCGTCCTGGGCGGAGGGGACGTTTCAGCTCTGGGTCATCTGGCCAGGCGGCTCTGGGTGGTGAGAGACCCCTGCTCTCACGTGCCTTCCATTCATTATGTTTTCTTTGTTGAAAACCTGCCTTGGTGGACAGCGTCCATGGGGGACCAATTCTAACCTCGTCGGAAGGGGAAGCCTGGTGTTCTCCGTGGGAAAAGTGCGTGTGTGGTCACTGGGGCGGGCACTGCCGGCACTCCTCTCGGGCTTGGTTTTGGCTTTTTAAATCTTCGTTCATTCTTGCCCTGGACCACCGACCTCAGAGCTAAACACGAGCTGGACCTCGTATTCATCGATGCTGCAGAGTCATTAAAAAACAAACAAACAAAAAGCCCTAGGACACTAGTGCATTCTTTTTCCTCCATCCTCAAGTTGTGTTAAGTTTTGCTTGTTTGAAGATCAGAAAGCCTGGGCGTAGATATATGAATATCCCAGCAAAGGGATTTTTGTGATAGTCGGCTGGTTAAAATTTTCCTTCCAAGCCAAAGTGAAAGGGATAATGGGAAACCCCGGACATACTAAACGAGATAATAAAATTGCAGTTTGTTAATTAGGTGAGTTAAATGGACGTCGGGAGAGCATCCAGCTTCGTGGCTTTTTGGTAATTGGCCAGGAGCGTGGCTTTGGGGGAGGCATTGGCAGAGGGGCTTTTCAGGTGACCTGACAGACCGCCCTTCGCGCCTTAGACGTCATTGGACGTAGGATGCCAGAGGACGCAGCCCTCCGATTACAAGCTGAGCTCCACGCAGTGGTCATCCTTTGACAATACGAAAGTGAGCCACGTCACTCAGAAAAAAATGGCAGCTCTTGGATTTCTTGTTTGTGTCGTTGAATACATGTGCACGCCAGTGGAAAGCGAAGGTCACTGCTGTCGCTGGTGACGTGCAGGACGGCGAAGGAAGGGAGCGGGCAGAGGACCCCCGGGGCGAGGGGCCTGGTGTGCCGCCATCGTCCTCGGCCCCTCCCGTGGGGATGACGTCCCTGCTCTGCTCTCGGCCCCGTCCCACCCGCGCTTAAAGTTCCAGCTCGAGTTTTCTGTATTAAAAAACCTCCCCGGCCCTCTGAAGCCTCCTCGACTCATCCTTCGAGAAGGCCTTCTGTCCTTTGCTTGACCGTCTCCCAGCTTGATGCTTTTTAATGTGCCTTTTCCGTTAGCCACTATCGTTTGCTGTTCCTTTACCTTGTCTCACTAATGGGATGGAAGATCCTCACGTGCAGGAATTGTGCCGTTACTTAATGTTTCTTTAAAAGGAAAGCAAAATAGAAAAACAACAACAACAACAACAACATTGTATCATGATCCGCAGTCACTGTAAAAAGAAACAACAAAAATGTTTTAAAACATCATGGGAACAAAGAAGCAAGTAAAAAAACCCCACACACATTAAATCAAGTCCACCATGCAGAGATAACTACTGTTAATGTTTTGGTTTGTGTAGATTGAGACGAGGGTCTCTAGGCACACAGATAACCTGCACATAACTTACTGTGAATCGGATCATAAGCCATTTTTATTTTTTTTCACTGAGCAATACGTTCTGTACATATTTCCAAGTAAATGAATATCAGTTGTGATCGTTTTAAATCGCTGTGTAGTATTCATTGTATGTACTATCAGTCCATTATTGAGACAGTGGATTGTGTATAATTTTTTGCTATTGTCAGTAGCGCTTTGTCAAAGACCTTCAAGCCTCTGTTTACACCTGTGCTGTCATCCCTTAAGGGAAGAATCTAAAAATGGGATTGCTAAATGAAAAGATTAGTACATTTCGCCTGTGACACAAAGTGCCAGACTTTCCAGAGTCTCAGCTACTACGAGTCTGGAAGAGAAATGTGTCCCTAAGTCCTGGTCGATCCTGGGCTATAGCCATCTCTAAGATCCTTGGAATATAAACAATAAAACCTTACATAGTTTTAATTTGTATAAATTGTGTACTAAGGAGTGTGTGTGTGTGTGTGTGTGTGTGTATCCAAGTTTATTGGCCATTTATATTGCTTTGTTAAATTACTGGTTTTGTGTCTTTGTCCCATTTTCATTTCCAACGTTCATGTTTTGATGATTTTAAAGATTTCTTTATATTCATGGTTTAATAACCCTTTTATGCTATGTGTTACTCTTTCATTTTCTCAGGTTGTCATTTTTCTTTCAACTTCGTATTATTTACACACACACACACACTCAGTCAATACTTCCTATTACTCTGTCTCATGCTCCGTTCGTTCTGAGAAAGTCCTTCACGGGTGATAATCTTACTGGAAACGCAGCATATCACAGTCATCTTAGCATCCTTGAGCATGCTTTGCTGCTGTAAATAAGTCCCTGTGTCTGGGACCAGAGCCATCTGCGCTCCGGCTTATACCTCCCAGTGTGCGTAGAACACCACTCGGATTCCCTCTCTACTGTGATAGAATATATTCCAGGCAGGTGGTGACAGAAAACCTAAACATTCCTGTCCCCGAATCCTTTCTTTTTCTAGAAACTCGTACGTCCGGCTTCGCCATCTGTGTACTAACACCTGGGTTCACAGCACAAACATCCCCATCGACAAGGAGGAAGAAAAACCCGTGATGCTGAAAGTGAGTCGCTAGCTCCCCCCACCCCACCCCGGCCACCTGCTCCCGATGAACGGTCCCGTTGGAGGACAGAGGGGGCAGTGTGCAGCTGGGAGGTTCTGTCTCTCTTCAGCCAGAGCGAGGTCACGGACGAACTTCGATGCGATGAAAGACTTCTCTCCCAGACCCCCAGCCACAGCGAGCGAGTCCAGGGCTTTTGAAATGGCCAGAGCTTTTTCATTTCCTTCCGTGGCTTCTGCCCTAAAGATTGAGCAGCCCCCTGGGTCCCCGGTCTGTCTGAAGCATGGTTTTGGCAGGGGGGACGTTTGCTTGTGCCTTAAGGTGCATCGGATGCCAGTCGATTTCCCCCAATCACGGTCTCGCTCTTCCTCGATGTACTTACATAGACACTTCATGTCTCAGACATTCCCAGCCCCTTTAGTTTCCCTCCCTGAATCTCCCCTCTCTTGCCCCAGGATCACAGAGCATAAATACACAGGCATCGGGGGTTTCTTTTCAGAAACTGGAACGATGCTCTCACATAATTTTTCTGGTCAGGGGGGAAGGTGTTAGAAATGTTTTCTACTTTCGTGAACGATTTCGGGTCGAGAGAGAGCTGAAAGAATGGCCCAGTGTCTGCCATCACGACGCCGTCACCTGGAGTCGGCCACCGTTTTGCGTGTCCGCTTGTCCCGCGGTATCGATAAATGTGTATTGAATTACAAGAGGCTTAAGGGCTCCTTGGAACAAATGAAGTATGAATTTGGATAGTGCCCCATGTCCTGCCTCGCTGTTCCCACAGTACTAGGCCCCGCGGTCACAGCGGTTAATGATTGGGGGTCCTTTCTTCCAGACGTTTCCCAACGCCCAGTCGGTTTTCCCTGCGAGATAGCGCCAAGCTTTTTGGACTTGCCGAAGTTTTGTAAATCTAGCGTTTGGTGCCCTACCTCGCAGCCCCAGGGGCCGCCCCACAAAGGCCACGTTGCGTTTCAGATCGGCACCTCGCCCGTGAAGGAGGATAAGGAGGCGTTCGCCATCGTCCCAGTCTCTCCGGCTGAGGTTCGGGACCTGGACTTTGCCAACGACGCCAGCAAGGTGCTGGGCTCCATAGCCGGGAAGCTGGAGAAAGGCACCATCACCCAGAACGAAAGGAGGTGAGGCTTCGCCCGCGGGTTTTCCGCTCCCTCACGGGAGAGGGGCCGGCCTCGGCGTTCACGGCGCACAGCCCGGGGTGGCTTTCAGGAAGCGGCTGCCTTTGCCTTCACCTCTTCGACAGTCGCTGTCGTCGTAAGGGCCTTTGCCCCTTTCTCGGTCTCCAGCCCGGCCCCTGGAGCTGCCTTACTAGATGTCAGGGGCCGAGAGAACTCGGATAGAATCCGATGGCTGATACCGTGTAAGGGCGATTGTTCTTTTGTGGACGATGACGCGTGGTCGGTGTTTCACTCTGTTTGGTCACGGGACTCAGCCATCAGCTCGGGGGACATTGGGGGAGTGGCCAGGCCTCGGCCGTCAGCTCGGGGGACACTGGGGGAAGTGGCCGGCTCGTTCATCTGGTCGCCGGGCCCGGGGCTTCCTCGCGGGGGCTTCCACGTTGAGCGCAGTCACCTCTGACGCCTTCTGTCCCCTAAGGTCGGTCACCAAGCTGCTGGAAGACCTGGTGTACTTCGTCACGGGCGGCACCAACTCTGGGCAGGACGTCCTCGAGGTGGTCTTCTCCAAGCCCAACAGGGAGCGGCAGAAGCTGATGCGAGAGCAGAACATCCTCAAGCAGGTGGGCGAGGCGGCGGGCCGGGCCGGGCCGGGCCGGGCAGGGCGAGCGCTGCCCTCGGGCGCCTCACGCGGTCGGGCGCCGCCGTCCACAAACCCGACTTCGTTCCTCAGCGGTTTTCCAGCCTTACGGCATGAGTGAGTGGGACGCTCCGAGGTCGCGTGTGCCCCGAGCCCCACCCCGGACAAACACAGCCTCCCCCGTTACCAGGGCCCCCCCCACCAGCGGCAGGTTGGTCAGGGCTCGTGACCCTGCAGACACGTCCGTCCGCGTCAGCCGGAGGCCGGAGTCGGCCTCAGGGCTCGCGCTGGACCTTGCATGTTCTGCGGCTTTGGACAAGTGCACGGTGGCACGTGCCACCGTCAGCGTCACACAGGGCAGGTTTGCTGCTCTGAGACCCTCTGGGCCTCGCCTGTCACCCCCGCCCTCGCCGCCTCCTGGCAGCCACGCAGCTCCCGTCGTGGGAGGCATGCGTGTGGAGCCCTCCCAGGCCGGCCTCTCACTCAGCGAAGCTCCCGCCGCTTCCTCCGGGCCTGGGGGGCTCGGGAGCTCAGGTCAGTCGAAGGCACACTGGTTGAGAATTTACCCGTGAGGAACTCCGAGAAGTGTTCAGTAAATAACCTTTTATTTTCCTCAAAAATAACATCCAAGCGCTCTTGTCCTTCGGGGCATTTCACGTGTCTGGGAGATTCGGGTGGGATAAACTCGGGCCGTAAGGCTCTCACAGGGACGTGTTGGTGCTGGGTCTGACCTCCCTCGCAGGATGGGGCCGAGAGGCCAGAGGAGGAGGCCGGCGATTGCAGACCTGGAGAGTTCGTGAAGGGAACTTAGCGGGGTGAGGGCCTGACGTGAACAGCCTCCGGGAGCACCGGCGGCTCGTAGCCCCGAGGCACGGGCTCGTTAGGCGCTGTGTGTTCCCAGGCGGTAACAGCTCAGTGGGCCTCTGCACCTGCGTGAGAACGTTGCTTTCGTGAGATACCGAGCGCCCTCCCCGGGCGAACCGGCGGTCCCTGAGAGCACCTCGCTTCTCAAGATGGCGCCCGTCCCGCCAAGCACGAGAAGCCATTTTGCCTAACGCTGTAAATCGCAGCATCTCACGTGAAGGAGTAATGGCTTGCAGGGGATGCAGAGGCGGTATTATCTGGTGTAAATTTGAGGAAATTGTCAGATTCGCGGGAGGAAGGTGACAAGGCCCAGGGTAGGTGAGTGCACGCTGACGCACACCACGTAATCCCGTGAAGCAGTTGGTGACGGGGCGTGGCCCGGGCCGGAAACTCCCAGCCACGGAAGCCCTAAATGCAGGGCATAGTTCAGTCCCCCCGTTCTCCACTGGAACTCGAGATCCGAGAAGCCTTTCTCCTCTGTCAGCCCGCGACAGACAGACCTTGTGAGCACGCCACCGTGCGTACCGAGGGTTTGCCGTGCAAACGCAGACGGCGTCCGGCGGGTCACATGGTGACGCCGTGTGAGGCTGTGGCTCGGGGCTGTGCTCCTTTCCGCAGCCCCAGCTCCTCGAGGGGCCGGGGTGGTCCGAGTCAGCGGCAGAGCCCGGCCGGGCGCTGCGCTCACGCCGCTGCTGGGCGTCATCTGCATCCGTGCGACACCCTGCGAGAGCGGTGTCACCCTTCCGTTTCACTGCAGGGGACACCTGAGGTCGCCTTGACGCCGGTCCAGGGCGCCAGGAAGCAGCAAGGCCGAGCGCGGTCAGCCCAGAAGCCCCGACCCCCGAGCCACTCTTCCCAGCCCGGACCCGGCGGGGCCCGTCCCGTGGGCCGAGCGGACGCGGGGCCCAGGGTCCCGGTGTGCATGGCCAGTTCCTCTGAGGCCGGCCAGCCCTGACCTCACGTTACACCGGACGAAGCGCCATTAGCCCGAGCCCCGCGGCGCTGACGGCGTCCGCTCTCCGCTTCCTCACGCAGATCTTCAAGCTGCTGCAGGCGCCGTTCACGGACTGTGGGGACGGCCCGATGCTGCGGCTGGAGGAGCTGGGCGACCAGCGGCACGCCCTTCCGGCACATCTGCCGCCTGTGCTACCGCGTGCTGCGCCACTCACAGCAGGACTACAGGAAGAACCAGGTGGGGCCGGCGCCCCGGGTCCCCGCGCTCCCCTCCCTCGCGGGCCTCGGGGCCGCGCGTCCGTGTACGCGACGCCTGGAGCGTGTTCGCGGTGCCGTTTGCTCTGACCAAGGACACGGCGTGTGGGGCGCGGGACGGTGTCTCGGGGTCCCCGGGGAGGGGCGTGCGCGCCCCCTTCTGCGGCACCTTGCGACCAGCGCCCTTTTCTGATGCTGTTACATTCGTGGTGCTTTCCTAATGGCGTGTTCCCTGGAGGCTGAGGGGCCTGATTCCGTGTTGTGTGTGTGTGTGTGTGTGGAAGACAGGGCGGAGTCTGCTCTTCCTGCCTCTTGCGTGTGCTCCGTCTTTGCTGACAATTTCCTTTATTTTGGTTCTGGCTCATGTTTCCTGACATTCTGAGTCATTATCTATATCGTGGCTCTCCATGCGCGTGCACACACACGCGCACACACGCGCACACACCATTCTCCTGTGAAATAAACGTGCTGACGTCTTTGGGCCTCCAAACCATTTACGATCCCAAAGAAACCTGGGAACTGTGTCCCTGCATTTAGTGGTTCTCAGCCGGGAGTAATTTTGTTCCCCAGGGGACATCAGGCAATGTTGGAGACTCTTAAGTGTCACGCCTTGGGGGTGCTCTGGGCATGGGGGGGTGGGTAGAGCATCCAGTAGTGCACAGGACGCCCCCCAAAACGGACTTGTGTGGCCCAGAAAGTTGGGGTGCCGAGGCTGAGAATCCCCATGCTGCAGAGGGCAGCTCCCCCCTCATCTGTGGGGGACACGTTCTGAGGCCCTAGTGGCTCCCTGAAACCACAGATGATACCGAACCCTGAGTGTGTGCCGTTTTGTCCTATGCATGCTTACCTACGGCAAAGTGTATCCGTGAGGCACAGTAAGAGACTGACAGGAATAACCCCTAGCGGAACAACAATGACAGCACGTTGTAGCAGAACGTGCGGGACCGTGGCGTCTCTCTCACGCCCGAGAAGGCCGCCCGGTGACTCGCGGGCAGGCGGACCCTCTGGACAAAGGCAGGACGGGGTGGGGCAGCGGGAGATCTTATCAGGCTACTCAGAACCACACGCAGCCCAAAACTTACGGACTGTTTATTGCTGGGGCTCCCATGTAGCACCTCGGGCCGCAGCTGACCGTGGGTGGCCGAGGCTGCGGAAGGCGAGGCCGCGGGGACCGGGCGGCCGGCCCACAGCTGCCCGCACGGTGCCGACTGTAGCTTTGGCCCCGGCCCCCGCCCGGGGCTGCGGAAGGCTTTCGTCCTCACGCCGTGGACGCCCTTCAGCCTAAGCTCCTCCCTGTAGTCGGCGTTCGGTTTGGTCGTCACGAAGATGGTGTCGATCGCAAGCAGAGTTCCACGGCCTCAGACGTAACCTCGCCAGCCAGCGTCTCTGAGCACATGATGCTGCTGTTGCTGCCGTTCAAACGCGAGGCCACACGCGGGCATGGGCTTGCTCGGCATCCCCCTCCGCACGCTGACCCCCCACCCAGGCAGGGCCAGAGAGGGTCTGTGTTCTCTCCTTCCAAGGACAGCTCAGAGCTGCCGTGCGCCCTAGAAGGTTTTGCTTGGACGTGAGGGCGTGTCCTTGCTCCCCCGGCCGTTTGTGGACCCTGCGCCGGATGGCAGCAGTCCGCGCCCGGGGCTGACGAAGCCCCACAGCCTGGTCCCCATCCCGTGCGGGCTGAGAAGTGGCCACATCCACCTTGTTCGTCCGGAGAGATTCCAAGATTTTGGAATCGATCTTTAAAAAAGGCCCCTTGAACTTGGAGCCAGCAGGTTATTTGGTCCAGGGATGATCTTTGCTTACAAACGAGTGTTTGTCAGAGGCTGCCTTGAGCTCTCGGGTTTCTGTAGAATGTGACGTCTCAGCCCCAAAGAGAGAAGCCGGAGACGTCGTCATGAGTCCTGTGAGCACGATGGACTGGCTTGCGTGTCCTGACTGACTTCCGTTACCCGTCGGCTTTAAAAACGGGCTCCTACCCCAGAGAGAAAGAAACACGGTTACGTCGTTCTAAAAACCCGTGTTTCATCAGCAGCACAGAGCAGCGAGGCACAATCACACCCTCCTGAATGAGGAATGACACCAGAGCCAAAAATGCCTTCTGACCTTTTAGACAAATAACTCACCACACTAAAATTTACTCCACGCCCATAATGAAAGGGCCATCCGCACACATGGGACATTTTGCCGCGTCACGTCTGCAGCAGGCTGAGTGAAGCGGAGGCCAAGGGGCTGCACAGCCCTGGCCTGGGGGGGTTGTGGGAGCTGTCCGGTGCCGTCCCACAGGACAGGGCATCCCTGTTCCCCCGGGCACGCCGCCAGCTCTCCTTGTTTTCAGCTAACTGTGCTGCCCGCGGCCCCCGGCCGACCTCTCTTTCTCTCTCTCGCCCTTGAAGGAGTACATCGCCAAGCAGTTCGGCTTCATGCAGAAGCAGATCGGCTACGACGTGCTGGCCGAGGACACCATCACCGCCCTGCTGCACAACAACCGGAAGCTGCTGGAGAAGCACATCACTGCGGCCGAGATCGACACCTTTGTCAGCCTGGTGCGGAAAGAACAGGGAGCCCAGGTGAGGCCGCGCCGCTCAGGTGCGGAAGAACAGGGAGCCCAGGCGAGGCCGGGCCGCTCAGGTGCGGAAGAACAGGGAGCCCAGGCGAGGCCGGGCCGCTCAGGTGCGGAAGAACAGGGAGCCCAGTGAGGCCTCGCCGCTCAGGTGCGGAAGAACAGGGAGCCCAGGCGAGGCCGGCTGCTCAGGCGCGGAAGAACAGGGAGCCCAGGCGAGGCCGGGCCGCTCAGCGCGGAAGAACGGGAGCCCAGGTGCGGCCGCGCCGCTCAGGCGTGGAAGAACGGGGAGCCCAGGTGAGGCCAGGCCGCTCAGGTGGCCCTGCGTTCGCGGTGCGGGCGCCGCAGAGAGCCTCATGCTTTTCCTCCAGGGCCTCTGTTTGGGGCCGACCTGCTTGATGGGCAGGTGGTGACAGGGTCTCTGACGAGTGGCGGGGAGAAGGACTTTGATGCGGGGGTAGGCCTGGGGCAGATCCCAGCTCTGACGTCCGCCAGCCGGCTGACCTTGGCTTTCCCTCTGAGCGCGAATTTCCTCATCTGCGAAGTGGGCCGGGTGAAGCTCTGATGAGGACCACGGCTGTTGGTGCCGCGCTCACTTTTCACACCCGTCAGTCAGAACGCCCTCCCAGGTGTTGTCAGCGAAGAGTCTTCTGCACACTTAGTTGTGCAGTGCGAGTTTTTATTCCTCATCGTGACAGACAGCATTCCCCCATTTCTGTTACGTTCGCACAGATCTCCCCCGTCCCACCCCCTTCCCTCCCCCCGCCCCTTAAGATCCACTCCTGTTCGCATGAAGTGTGACGGCGTCTGCAGCGTGGAAAGCCGCTCACTTGTTGTAAAAACGGTCCCCCCCAGAAAGCCACGTTTACGGCGCAGCCCCATGCGCCCGGGACGAGCTGAGTAGGCGCTTGGTGTGCGTTCTCACATTCGGTCCTCGCCAGAGCCCTCTGAGGTCGTACGCCGTACAGGGAGGACGTGGCACAGATCGGCGCGCAGCCAGTCAGAGTCAGAGTCAGAGCCGGGGCTCCAGCCCCCGCTGGGCGGCGCTGCGCCTCCGCCCCATCGTCCGGGGTGTCTCTTTCCGGTCTCATTCCTTCTTGGCATTTTTGTCTCGTAATCTTCGTCGGCCACGGCCACGGCCGCGTTTTCTCGTTTGCTTCCTTCCTCCTCCTCCTCCTCCTCGCTGCAGACCCGGTTTCCGTGGCTGCTGTAGACACCGTGCCAAAGCCCGAAACATTGCTTCTCCTGCGAAAGGCTGCGTTGGGCCTGTGCACTTCGGGGAGAGCCGGGCCCCGGGGACAGGCATCGTCTCTGCCTACAGAACCCGTTTCGTGTGCTTCTCTGTCTCGACAGGTTCTTAGATTACCTGTCCGACCTCTGCGTGTCCACGAACAAGTCGATCCCCGTGACCCAGGAGCTGATATGTAAGGCTGTGCTGAACCCCACCAACGCCGACATCCTCATCGAGACCAAGTGAGCAGGCTCAGGGGTTCGGGACGAGGTGGGGAGAGGCTTCGGGCGGAAAACGTGTGGGTCAGTGGGTGTCTGTGCTCGTTTGTGCGCCACGCGGCCCTCAGTTTCCTCAGGCTCGGTCTGAAGTGGGGTGAGCTGGCATCGGACCCCGCTCTGCCAGGCCAGGGCAAGTGAGCTAGCTTTGGGCGGAGCCTCGTCTGTCCGAGTGTCACTTTGCATGCCCGTTCAAGAGTCACAGGGACTCACCCGGGTGCATTACACACAGTTGGCTTAATTTGAAGGGTTTAAAGTTCCGTAAGCGTGGTCATCGATTTTACACTTCGAGGGAGGTAATAAGTCAGGGCTGCTATCCATAAGTCCGCGTCAGGAAGAGCTTTCTTAACGATCACCATTCAAAAGGTGTTTATGGGTCCACAGACGTTTTGGAGAATCATCGTGATTCATTTTTCGGAAGGGAACACTTTTCCTGAGAAGTACGGTGCCAGTAATGTGGGCGCTGTTTAGAAGAAAAACACCAGGAGGGAACTGACTCTGCCCTCGCGACATGTTTCTGTTCCTCGTGCACGTCCGAATGTTGGGCTCGGGCTCATGCGGGTTTCTCGCCTTGGTGTGTTGACGTTGGAGGCTGAACAATTCCTGGCCGTGGGGACGGGCCTGTGCTGGGGGGAGCTGGGGCCGTGGCCGGCCGGCCGCGCCTCCTCTCCCCCTCAGTTAAGGCAGACGAAGCGTCTGGACGTGCTGCAGACGCTCCTGGTGGGAACGGCGGGCCCGAGCGCACGCAGACAGCAACGTGCCCCTTCGAGGCCGTGCCGGCGGGCGACGGCGCGGCCTTCCGCGTCCCCGTGCGGCTGCCACGCCTCGGGGATGCGCGAGGGGCCCGGGACTCACACGTCCACCCTCCTCGTGTGTCCCAGGCTGGTCCTGTCTCGGTTTGAGTTCGAGGGCGTCGCCACCGGAGAGAGCGCCCTGGAGGCCGGCGAGGACGAGGAGGAGGTGTGGCTCTTCTGGAGGGCCGGCCACAAGGAGGTCCGCAGCAAGAGCGTGCGGGAGCTGGCCCAGGACGCCAAGGAGGGCCAGAAGGAGGACCGGACGTGCTCGGCTACTACCGGTGAGGCCGCCGCGGGCCGGGCCGGGGCGGTCCTGTGGCTCGTTCGTCAGCCCTCCCGGCAGCTTGCCAGGTGCGTCCGATGGTCTGGCACAAAGTCAGGTGTGTGGGGGGAGGCGTTCGGAGTGTAAGACGTCACTGCTGGGACGGCAGGTTGATCCCTGGACGTGGCCGGCGGAGGAGGGCGTGTGCTCGCCTCGGCCCCCGAGGTGCGTGGTCCTCAGACGGCCGGGCGCGTCCGCGCCTGGCACCGTGGTTAAGAGCGAGGCGGGGTCGCACGGCGCGGGTTCGAATCCTGAGCCCCCTGGGACTTCAGGCACGTTGCAGACGGGGGCACATGCCCCCCCTTCGTGATCTGCCACGTAGGGGCGACCTCGCAGCGCGGAAGCGGGCAGAGCCGGGATGCGGGTGGGCCTGTCCACGCTTCCTGTCTGTCTGTCCTGTCTGTCCATCTGCCCCCACACGTCTGCTGCTGCACCCATCTGCACAAACACAGAATCCGAGCGTTCACATCGGAGCTTGGACTGCCCTCCCGGCACCGCGGGGTGGTTCCGGGTGTCACCCCCGCCACGGGCCCAGCGCCTCGCTCTGACGGGGCGCAGCCCGGAGGGCACTGGGCCCGCGCTCACCTGTTTGCTGTCTCTCCACCTCCGAGGGTGGCCTCGTCCCAGCGCCAAGCCTCGCTGGCCCCGCCGCCTCCCGGGAGGGAAGGGGAAGGAAAGATGGGCAGCTGTTCACAGCGTTTCTCAAGGAAAACGAGGAGGACTGTGCTGTCGCGGTGCCCCTTCCCTCCTGGATTCTGTTCTCTGTGTGTCCACACGCCGCGTGTCCGTCACAGCCCGTGCGCTGTGTTTTACGACAGTGGATTGCATTCGTGAACAATACGACTGTGTCTGTCCGTCAAGTTTTCTGTGACTGGGACCACACTCTGAGTCCCGCTGGAAGCCTCCTTGTTCGCTCGGCGTCGTTTCCGAGGCGCCTTCACGCTAGTGGGGGCTGGTTTGCTGCTCTCGTTGCTGACCGTTGGCTGGTGGTCTGCTTTATTATTCATCGTGCCTCGTTCTCATCGCCTTCATAGTCATCGTGTGCCTTGGCCGTAGTTTTTCCTCAGGGGACGTCCTTGTTCACATTTGTGCAGACGTGGGACACTTTCCCTTCCTCGCCGGGAGAGGAATCGTGGGACCGGAGGGTACACGTGCATTAAACTTTATTCAGCAGCCGCGGGTGGGACAGTTTGGTGGGTGCTCCCGCCGGCTGTACACGAGGACCCCGATTCTGTGTGTCTTTGCTAGCTCTGCATTTTCATTTTTGTTAAACAACCTCGTGAGCGTGAAATAGAATCGAAAGCTGGAGTTTGATGAGCGAAAGCAATCCGTGGTAGTGACCGACAGGTGGTACAGATTCAGATGGCCAGAGGTCGCCGGCGCGGAAGCTGGGGCCCCCGGACTCCCCTGCCACACGTTCCCTCATCCTCGGCGATGGGGAACGTGACCTTCACGCGCCTCCTCTTCCCCAGGTACCAGCTGAACCTCTTTGCCAGGATGTGTCTGGACCGCCAGTACCTGGCCATCAACGAGATCTCGGGCCAGCTGGACGTGGACCTCATCCTGCGCTGCATGTCGGACGAGAACCTGCCCTATGACCTCAGGGCGTCCTTCTGCCGGCTCATGCTGCACATGCACGTGGACCGAGACCCCCAGGAGCAAGTCACCCCCGTGAAGTACGCCCGCCTCTGGTCCGAGATCCCGTCCGAGATCGCCATTGACGAGTGAGCCTGCGCCTTCTGCTCCTCCTCCTCCCCGTCACGGCCCCGCGTCCCGTTACACCCTCCCGCTGACCCTGTTCCGTGCGGCAGCACGCACCCCGCTGGTGGTCACGCTAAGTCCAGTCCCAGCCTAGGCGAAAGAGGAAGGTCTTTTTGTTTGTCTGTGTAAGCTTAATGTTAAAGTGGGTGGCAAAGACTGCTTTTCCAAAGGTAGAAAACAATGGCTCGATTGTGCGTTCTGTATGTCGTTTATCCGTTTTATTTGGTTAGTTCTGTCTCCTGGGCTCTAGGCTCAAGGAAAATGTCAGTGAACAAACTAGAACGTTATCTGTACGTTCAGGGGGAAGGACAGAGAATAAACAAGACAAACGACTAAGAGGTGTATCTTGGTGACATGAGCTGGGAAGGGAGGGGAAAATAAAGTGTGGGGGGGATGAGTATGAGGGGGCGTGAATTTTGAGCCCTGGCAGCTGGGGACCCTTCCTGAAATCTGACACCCTTTGCTCCCTCCCTTCCAGCTATGACAGCAGCGGAACTTCCAAAGATGAGATGAAGGAGAGGTTTGCTCAGACCATGGGCTTCGTGGAGGAGTACTTGAGAGACGTGGTTTGCCAAAGGTTCCCTTTCTCTGATAAGGAGAAGAATAAGCTTACGTTCGAGGTAACTCCCGAGGAGATGATCGATGTGCTGTCTCTGCTTTTCCTTGGTCATGTTTCTACGGGGTCGACAGAAAGTATGTGAGTTTGCGTGTGGGGATTGTTATCACGACGCTCTCTGGTTTTGTGATAAAAAGGAGTTCAGGTCAGTTTGGTTCCCGAAGAAACTAGGACGGGTACTGGGTTTTAATGGTTCTGCTCTGAGTCGCTTGTGTAAAATGATAGAAGGCTGTGTGTGCACCGCACGTCATTGCATTAGAAATGACGGGGGAGAAACAGACTGTGTTTGGGGTCTGTCCTCGATCCATCATTGGAGGGACATAATGTTATTGCCTTTGAGGTAAAGCGTTTTCCTCCGAGACCACATTTCCTTTTCGGGGGTCCTATTTCTGTCAATGGCACTGTTGTTATCTGTGACGGTCTAACTTGGCTCGCCCTGTATAATCTTTGGGAAGCTGCAGAGACCAAACGAATAGGTCATTTTGTTGTTGTTGCTGCTGTTAACTAGTCATCAAAGCAGGTCAGGAGCTGTGCAGGTTTTCACGTCTTAATTCTGCTCCTTATGAAACAAAATGAAATTCATCAGAAATTGTAAGCTAAACAGACCCCATTAAGAAGGTCGGAATGGGTCCTTTTCTAAACTAGGCAACGTAAAATGGAATTGAAGGTTACACCTTATTTAAAACTATCTTCCTCTCTTTTTAAAAATACAATAGGTTGTGAATTTAGCTAGGAATCTCATCTACTTTGGTTTCTACAACTTCTCTGACCTTCTGCGATTAACCAAAATCCTCCTGGCCATCCTGGACTGTGTGCACGTGACGACAATCTTCCCCATCACCAAGATGGCCAAGGGAGACGAGAACAAGGGTAAGGACCAGGGGAAGACGCCGAGTGCGGTCTCGGCCACACGCCTGCGGTGTGCCCCGCAGCCTCCCCGGCGCGGCTCTTCACCGTGACTTGTCACGGCCTTTCCTTGTTCTTCCTTCTTGACTGTTCCCTGTGACCCCTGCAAATATAAATACAAGCTGGAAGACAGGATGCCCGCCGACCTGGGGCGGCGTAGGGTCGACGGCTCTTAACGCTTGCCGTCCTTCCTTTATAGTTAGACACGGGTCCGTGTCCATCCTTCCCCGAACCAGGCGAAAGTTGCCTAACAGGCTGGATGTCTCGCTCTTATATGACGTGTCCCGAAGCCATCCGCGGTGGCATCAGTGCGGGAGGACGTGGGGTCCCGGCTGGCGTCTGGGTCGCCCGTTTGCGGAGGGGAAGAGCTGCCGGCCGTGTTTATTGTCCCCTCCGTGCCGGGTCAGCGTAGGCGCACGCCAGGGACTCGCGCACGCAGGTTGCCGTTTAACGGGACTCTGCAGCCCGGACAGGGAACCACGGCCACGTGCCTCCCGTGCGATCCCGACACGGGGCGCCTTTGTTCTCGTTCGACCGACGAAGAGACTGAGCCCTGGGTGGTACCGTGCGCCAAGCCCGGCGGCTGCTGGCGGCAGCACCAGCTTTGTGCCCTGTTCACTCCTGCGTCCCTGGTTGTAGGTGACCAGTAAAATCTGGCAGGCGAGTGAATATGCAAAACATGCTCCTGTGGGGATTTCAACACCCACACAGCTTCCACTGCTCCCTGAAGCCCCGTGTTTCTGAGGAACATTAACCTTCCGGGTTCCTAGGGTCTCGAGGACGAACCAGAACAGGGACGTGATAAATAATTTGTCACGAGAAGCCCGCGCGCCTTGCCGGGGGTTGGCACGCTGTGGGGCCGCCGTCACACCGAGGTCTGTCCCGGCCCCTCTAGGCAGCAACGTGATGCGGTCCATCCATGGGGTCGGAGAGCTCATGACCCAGGTGGTGCTGCGGGGAGGGGGCTTCCTGCCGTGGCCCCCATGGCCGCCGCCCCTGAGGGCAACGTGAAGCAGGCCGAGCCGGAGAAGGAAGACATCATGGTCATGGACACCAAGCTGAAGATCATCGAGATACTTCAGGTAGCCGTCTCCGCAGGGGGCGGGGGCCCGAGCTGCCCCGCGGGGCACCGTTTGGACGCAGCGTCCTGCGCCGGGGGTCCCCAGGCTTTCTGGGGAGAGTGTCGGGGTGAATGCTTAGCTCAGGCAGACGTGCCCCTTAGGACCTGTGCTCTGCATCCTTCTGTCCTCGTTGACCTCTTCCCAGCATGCCTTGCCCCGTCTGCAGGGTGGTTTGGGGGCCCCCGGGCTGGGCCCGGGGGGGTTGTCAGCGCGGGGACCTGAGCAGCGTGAGGGAGCCAATGGTGGATGTGCAGGCCGGTCTCTGAGGCTGAGGGAACAGCAGAGGGAAGACCCCCTCAGTGGGGGCGCACTTGTCACGCTGGGGCAGGTCGGTTTCAGCGGGAAGGGGAGGAGGTGGGCTGGGGTCGGGGTGAACACAGACAGACAGTCTTCTGAGCAGACTTTCTGTGACATCGCACGGAGAGTCGGGGGAAGCCTGGGGGCGATCGTGGGGGGCTGGGCTCTGCCGGAAGGTGTTTCCATTGGGCGATTGCAGTGGTTTGCGTGCTGATGGGAACGGTCACACAGGGAGGGAAGCGTGATGGAGGGGAGCAGGGTGGGGGCCGGTCCCGGGTGGGGAACACCCCCAGGCCCCCAGCAGCCTCTTCCTGCTCCCCGGTAGTTTTTATGCAACAAAATCATTTGCTCCTTTAAAGAAAGAATACTGTTATCATCCTCGTTCATCCCGTGCTGCCTGATCCCAACCCCAGAACGCTGAGTAATTGTAAATGTTTACAGACTTAAGGAATTTTTTTTTGAGTCTGAAATCACATTTTACCTGTCTGAAAGCGTCAGTGGGACTCATCACAATAATTGCTTAAGGCAACAAAGACAGGCGTAGGTAAAGAAGAAACCGCACCGACTTTATCATGCCTGACCGAAAGCAGAGAGTGAACAGCTCCCTAGGCCACGGCTCACGTGTCCCGAGCGGGTCAGTGTCGTGGGTGTTTATCGGAAATGATGAGACGTGCACCTTGGTCGTCTTTTGGGGTCCACTCGGCGTAGCAATCTGAGAACTGGTTGATGGATTCACTCTCTTAAGTACTGACCCCCGCCGCGTGCGAGGCGTTTGCTGGGCACTGTGAGGAATGCACGGTGATTTGCACGGGGGCCGTATCCACAAGGGGTTTATAATTTATTAGGAAAATCAGGTGCGATGAAGCTGTTTTTGGAAATAAGACCACGAGGAGGGTCTTCTCCCGAGACATGGGCGGCTCGTTGATCCTGCATTGTAAGGACCGGGGTTGTTCACAGGCGGCGGGGTTCCCGCCGGGCCTTTAAGCCTGGGCAGGTCGTGGCACAGAAACAAGGAGACATTCTCAGGTGGATGGCTCAGGCGGAACCAGGGCTTCGTGGCACACAGGTCAGCGAGCTCTCCTTGGTCAGGGCGCCTGGTGTGTGTTTGAAGGGAAATTGTGTTCTGTGTTGAGCCTTTGGAAGTGTCCAGGCGGAGGGCTCACCTGAGAATACGCCTAGGGAGGTGGCCCTGGTGACCTTGGTGGCGGCCGAGGCAGGGGACAGTGGAAACTGCGCAGGTGTGAATGACGGGGCGGGAGAGACCCATGAGAAGTGGCCGACGTGGAGCCTCCGGGCCTTACTCACTGATGGAATGAATACGTGTATCGAAGACAACGGAGTCATGGGCCTGGGTGGGCCGGGGACGTGGGAAGCTGGCAGGGGCGACACCGTTCTGCGCACGGCTCGGTTTGAGTGCGCGGCTCTGAGCAAACACCGAATGGGACGTCCCGCAGCCGGGAGAAAACCAGCGGCTTGGAAGGCACAACAGGGGCCCGGCTCCTTGGGAGGAGGCGGCGGCCCTGGGGTTGAGTAAGGCCAGCAAGAGGGCCAGGCGGAGACAAGGAGGGAACAGAAGGGAGGTCAGTGAGGGCCTCGCACAGCGCCAGCTGGTTGACCCGTCTTTTCGGCTCCAGTCACAGGGAACGTGACCGCGTGTTGGCGTGGAGGGCAGAGGACGTAGGAAGCGGGAGCCCAGGGCCTGCGTCTGAATCGGGAAACGGTCAGGAACACACACCGAAGCGAGCTGATTTTCTGTAGTAAAAGCGTATTTTTCCTCGTGAATGCTCTTCAGCGACAAGCAGCCAGTGTCACCCTTTCTCGGGGCTCAGAGTTGGCATTCGGTAGTTGCTGAAACGAGGTCGTGTTTCGTAGAGGATCGGGGAGGGGGCAGGGATTTATAGTTCCTGTGATTAAGGTAATTGCCGGGGAGCCGGCGTTGGCACTGGGACCGGGGTGCGGTGGGCAGGCCCGACCGACCCCGCGAAGTCTGCTGGTAACGCGCCCGTCGGCATCTGAGCCCCACGCCGGGCCGGCTCAGTGCTGACGGTGACGGACGCAGCAGGCAGTGGGGGGCTCGGCGACGGGTCACAGGGGGCGTGCTCTCGTAACGAATCTGTTCCCCTCTCCACTCGACTCTCCAGTTCATTCTCAACGTGCGGCTGGACTACAGGATCTCCTGCCTCCTGTGCATATTCAAGCGCGAGTTTGACGAGAGCAATTCCCAGACTTCGGAGACGTCCTCGGAAGCAGCAGCCAGGAGGGGCCCAGCAGCGTGCCAGGTCAGTGCTTCCGGAACCAGGCAGGGAGCGGGGCCCAAGCAGCACGTTCCAGAAGGAGGGGGAAGTGTGCGTGGCTTTGACGGTCTCCGTATTCCAGAACGAGACCCTCAGCGTCATCCCTTTACGCAGGGTGACAACCGAAAGGGCCCAGACCCTTCTGGACAGCGGGGGGGGGGGGGGGCGTGGATCTCACCTTCCATCCTGGAGTGACGTGGCCGTAAGATGGCTGAGGGTGCCCGTGTGGTTCCACGCAGTGCCAAAACAACAACAAAACCCCCAAAACAGAACCGACCAAGAAAACATACTGCCCACTAGCAACTTCTACTCCTGATGGATGTTTTTCTCTGCCCGGGGATTGGCGGTGAAGGATAAGGGGAGGGAGGGGTAGAAACAGCCCGACCCGCAGAGGCCCGAGCTCCCTGTGCCGTCGTGAGGGGTCACACGGCGGAAGTGTGGACACTGCCCCCCATGCCCGGTGGACGGTGCGGTCTGCATTTCCCTGGCTCGCAGCTTTGCCCTGCACGGTTCCGGAGGGCCCGAGGTCCCCCACGGGCAGAGCCAAGGCCACCCTGGGGGCACACTGTCAAGCCGTCTTGCGTCTCACACCCCGTGCTCTGACTTTGCAGGTGCTCTGGACTTTGAACACATTGAAGAACAGGCAGAGGGCATCTTCGGAGGAAGGAAAGTATCTTTTCAGTGGCCGTTTCTCAGGTGGCTGCAGGGCGGGGAGGCGTCTCTTCTCTGGCCCTCAGAGGCTTTTCCTTCCCTGTGGACCGGGGGAGGGTCAGACCTTGGGGTCGGTGGTTTTACTGCTGTCTCTGTGACTCTTGGCACTCAGGTCGGAAATAGTGGTCCGCTGAGGGGGTGTGGGTCTCTTTCCTGCCTTCGCAGGAAGGATTTTAAGGAGGTTTCCCCAAAACGCACATATTATGAGATTTTTAAATGGTGGGACATAGGGTTGTAAGAAAGAGGCGCGCCACAGCGCGGGGTTACCAGATCGTGTACTTCTGCGCTGATGGGCTAGTTTTTACCCCTGAGCACCCCCATAACAGCAAGAACACACATGTTGGTCTTTCATCGTCCCTCACGTTAGCGTAGGAACCCTTTTCAAAGATCAGATGCTCAGTGTTGACTTAAAACGTGATTATGAGTCTCACATACCTGTAAGACTCAAACACCGGCAGACCCGGTATAAACACCCCAGACACAGGTTCTTACACACCCGGCTCCGTCGTCTCTTCCTGCGTAACTAGCTGCCTGGCACTTCCTACTTGCTTCACTCACGTTGCTGGCTCCTTGGTGGGGTGGGGACACCCGTGAGGCTGGGACCTCCCTGCACTGAAATGTCACGGGCGTCTTTATAGCCTGCCGCCTGGCTCTGACTGCCAAGGTCCCAAGAGGGTGGGCCCACAGCGTCCGGGCACTCATCACACCTCCACCTGCCGCACGTTGCTAACGACCTGTTGGTCAAGGCGAGTGCCGTGGCTGAGTCCTGTCGATATGGTGGGCGCGGACTTGCTACAGACATCAGCATCAGGTGGCTCCCAACCTGGAAGAGAAAAAGCTGGTCCTTCCCCGCAGGTAGCTTGGCAGCTCTGACAGCATCTTACATAAAGTGTAGACTAACAGTGTGGGAGAGACAGTGTGCGCGGTTCCCAAACCCTAGGCGAGGCCCCTGTGAGGAACCCCTGACGAGGAGCCCGGCCTTCCGCCCGCCAAGCCAGGCCTGTCACTGCAGGCAGGTCGGGACTTTGGTTTAAATGAACAGTTTGTGACACATTGATTGTCCCCTCACCTCGCAGTGTGGTCGGAGATGAAACAAGGTTGTAACGTCACACGAGGTGGGCTGCGTGCTGGCCGTGTGACCGGTCGGGTGTGCCTGGGCCCAGGGCGTGGGACGGGGGGGCACTTGTGGCTCATCTGTCCCCCCTCCCCGTGCGGCTTTAGCGAGGAGAACACCCCCCTGGACCTGGATGACCACGGCGGCAGAACCTTCCTCCGCGTCCTGCTGCACCTGACGATGCACGACTACCCCCCGCTGGTGTCGGGGGCCCTGCAGCTTCTCTTTCGGCACTTCAGCCAGAGGCAGGAGGTGCTGCAGGCCTTCAAGCAGGTAGGTTAGACGGCCGTGCGTGTGTGCGTGCACGCGTGTGTGCACATTGTGTGCGTGCGTGTGTGCGTGCGGTGGCGTCTGTGCCGTGCCACTGATGGAGTGCGTTCATCCGTTCAGGTTCAGCTGCTTGTTACCAGCCAAGACGTCGACAACTACAAACAGATCAAACAGGACTTGGACCAGCTGAGATCCATCGTGGAGAAGTCGGAGCTCTGGGTGTACAAAGGGCAGGGCCCCGACGAGGCCATGGAGGGCCCGTCTGGAGAGAACGAACACAAGAAGACAGAGGTGGGTGGTGTGCAGGTGGCTGCCGGAGGAGGCGGATGGACAAACGCCCTCCTCTGGTGTGGATGCAGGTTATGGGATGGGCTCCCTTTCCAGAGACCTGCTCGTTAAGTAGCCAGGGTGGCTGCCATTCTCCCAGGGAGTAAGCCACAATCAGAAATCCGGCCACTTCCCCCTGGTCACTCGGACTGTGGGGAACAGACCGCCCTGTTGCGTGAACGTGCCCACTCGGGAAGGAACCTGGCTTCCACCATGGCCTGGCCCGCCGTCCTCCCCCACGTGGGCGAGGTCGTGTCCGTCAGAGGGAGCGCGTGCGAGCCCAGCACGCCTGGGCGCACGCTGCACACCGCCCTCTCTTGCAAAGCGTGGTGCCAACTCTGAAAAACAGACGGGTGCCCAGGAGTGGTGCAGACCACGCTCACGTCCACTCTGGTCCCTAGGAGGGGAACAACAAGTCACAGAAGCACGAGAGCACTAGCAGCTACAACTACAGGGTGGTGAAGGAGGTGAGTGTCCCCCCGGCCCGCCCCCTCCCTCAGTCCTCGACAAGGCGGGGTTTGTGACATTCAGGTGGAAGGTGCACACAGGGAGTGTGCGGCCCTCAGGAGAAGTGCGTGGGCTCTGGCCTCAGGTGCGGGTCCGAGGCCAGCTCTGCCACTAAGGGTTTGCATGGCCTCCGTTTCCTCCCCGCGTCTAGGGGCACCCGTGCGTTGGGAGGTTCACAGGTGAATGGAGGGTTCAGCGCTGTGACTCTCAGGGGTTTATCGGTGCCTGACGCAGTGCCGCCGGAGCTGTCTTGTAGCGTCTGTGGTCAGAGTTCGGAGGTTGGCGCTTCGTGGCTGTCGCCCCAGAGCAGACTCTTCCCACATTTTCATTCACGATGTCGAGTGTCACCCTTTAACAGAGCTCTCTCCTGAAGCCATCCCCCTTGCTGGTGGAGCCATGATCCACCGGTCGTTCCGGAAGGACGTGTCCTCGGCCATGCCTAGATTCGTTTTGATGCCATCAGTAGGGGTGCTACATATTGGAAGACTGTCCGTCGTTTTAGGCGGTTTCATGAACCGTGATTGTCTTTGTCCCCCCCCCCCCCCCCCCGCAGTCGTTTTCCAACTATAGTTCCTAGCTGTCTGAGGTTGGTTGATTTCTTTAAAAAGATGGCCCCAGTGTTACCGAGGTGTAACTGACGAAAGGGGAACATGCTTAAAGTGTGCCCCTTGAGGGTTGGATGGACGTGGGCACGGAGCGATGACCGTGACGAGCGGGTGGGCAAACGCGGTGCTCCTGCCCGCGGGCGCCTGGCCGCGGTGTGGCCTCGGCACCCGGAGGCCCCGCGGGGCGCCAACGCGGCGCTGTGCTCCGCAGATCCTGGTCCGGCTCAGCAAGCTGTGCGTGCAGGAGAGCGCGTCGGTGCGCAAGAGCCGCAAGCAGCAGCAGCGCCTGCTGCGGAACATGAGCGCGCACGCTGTGGTGCTGGAGCTGCTGCAGATCCCCTACGAGAAGGTGGGCGGGGCCTGGGTGGGGCGGGGCCTGGGTGGGCGGGGTCTGGGCGGGGGCGGGGCCTGGGTGGGTGGGCCAGAGGAGGCGGGGCCAGCTGGGGAGCCATGCTGACTGTGGGGACTCTAAAGCAGATTTCTGTAACTGACTGAAGCAGATCGGGCATCCTAAAAGGAAGTTAGGGTCATCCGTAGCTCCCTCCAGTGTGAAGTTGTGTGCAGAAGAGCGGGGACGTTTGTCCTCCTCACGCCGCGCGGCGTGGGGATGGACAGCTGCGTGAAGTCGGGTGGACCGAGCTACCTGCACGAGCTGGTGCCGCAGACCTGCCTGCGGACGCCGCGGAGCCTCTGAAGCGCTTCCACGCTGGCCGCCGCGGCGGGACCCGGGGCTTCGGACCCGGGGCTTCGCCGTCCGCCCTGGCGGGACCGGGGCTTCGCCGTCCGCCCTGGCGGGACCCGGGTCTTTGCCGTCCGCCGCGGCGGGACCCGGGGCTTCGCCGTCCGCCCTGGCGGGACCCGGGGCTTCGCCGTCCGCCCTGGCGGGACCCGGGGCTTCGCCGTCCGCCGCGGCGGGACCCGGGGCTTCGCCGTCCGCCCTGGCGGGACCCGGGGCTTCGCCGTCCGCCGCGGCGGGACCCGGGGCTTCGCCGTCCGCCGCGGCGGGACCCGGGGCTTCGCCGTCCGCCGCGGCGGGACCCGGGGCTTCGCCGTCCGCCGCGGCGGGACCCGGGGCTTCGCCGTCCGCCGCGGCGGGACCCGGGGCTTCGCCGTCCGCCGCGGCGGGACCCGGGCTTCGCCGTCCGCCGCGGCGGGACCCGGGGCTTCGCCGTCCGCCGCGGCGGGACCCGGGGCTTCGCCGTCCGCCGCGGCGGGACCCGGGGCTTCGCCGTCCGCCCTGGCGGGACCCGGGGCTTCGCCGTCCGCCCTGGCGGGACCCGGGGCTTTGCTGTCCGCCGAGGCGGGACCCGGGGCTTCGCTGGCCGCCGCGGCGGGACCCCGGGCTTCGGACCCGGGGCTTCGCCAGCCACCGCGGCGGGACCCGGGGCTTCGCTGTCCGCCGAGGCGGGACCCGGGGCTTCGCCGGCCACCGCGGCGGGACCCCGGGTTTCGGACCCGGGGCTTCGCCGGCCACCGCGGCGGGACCCGGGGCTTCGCTGTCCGCCGAGGCGGGACCCGGGGCTTCGCCGGCCACCGTGGCGGGACCCGGGGCTTCGCCATCCGCCGCGGCGGGACCGGGGCTTCGCCGTCCGCCTTGGCGGGACCCGGGTCTTCGCCGTCCGCCGCGGCGGGACCCGGGGCTTCCGTCCGCCGCGGCGGGACCTGGGGCTTCGCTGTCCGCCGCGGCGGGACCGGGAGCTTCGCTGTCCGCTGCGGCGGGACCGGGAGCTTCGCTGTCCACTGCGGCGGGACCGGGGCTTCGGACCTGGGCTTCCCTGGCCGCCGCGGCGGGACCTGGGGCTTCGGACCGGGGGCTTCGCTGTCCACCCCGGCGGGACCTGGGACTTCACTGGCCGCCGCGGCGGGACCTGGGGCTTCGGACCTGGGGCTTCGCTGTCCACCCCGGCGGGACCTGGGGCTTCACTGGCCGCCGCGGCGGGACCTGGGGCTTCGGACCTGGGGCTTCGCTGGCCGCCGGGCGGGACCTGGGCTTCGGACCTGGGGCTTCGCTGTCCACCCCGGCGGGACCGGGGGCTTCGCTGTCCACTGCGGCGGGACCAGGGGCTTTGGACCTTGGGCTTCGCTGGCCGCCGCGGCGGGACCGGGGGCTTCGGACCTGGGGCTTCGCTGTCCACCCCGGCGGGACCTGGGGCTTCGGACCTGGGGCTTCGCTGTCCACCCCGGCGGGACCGGGGGCTTCGCTGTCCACTGCGGCGGGACCAGGGGCTTTGGACCTTGGGCTTCGCTGGCCGCCGCGGCGGGACCGGGGCTTCGCTGGCCACCGTGGCGGGACCTGAGGTTTCGGACCTGGGGCTTCGCTGTCCGCCACGGTGGGACCTGGGGCTTCGCTGGCCACCGTGGCGGGACCTGGGGCTTCGGACCTGGGGCTTTGCTGTCCGCCATGGCGGGACTGGGGCTTCGGACCTGCGGCTTCTCTGGCCCCGGCGGGACCTGGGGCTGCCACCTCGGAGTCCTCACGCGTGCGCCGACACCCGGCTGACGATTTGGGTCCATCTACTGATGCTTTGTTCCAAGTCCCCTTTTCTGCTGGTGGAAGTTGTGCTTTGTCTCCCGTTCGGTGTTAGCGTTTGTTGTTGATGGTGACAGGATTTACGGACGTGGGGTAACGGCACCCGGAGCCTCTGTGGCCCGAGGGCATTTCTAAGGCGTTCCCTCCAAAACCCAGTGAGGCAGCCACGGCCGTCCACACGGCAGGCAGGAGATGGCTTGGGGACGTTTGGAGTCCAAGGGCACAGACTTGGGTCTCGTGAGCTGGCCAGTGACGACTTGAGGTGACAACTCGCCAGAGAGACTTGAGGTGACAACTCGCCCAAGGACTGCCCCTCACCGATGGTCACAGGGTGCGACTCTGGGCTGCATTCGTCGGGGTCACTGGCTCGTTTAGTCCCGAGACACCCGGATGAGATGGCGTGAACTCCTAGCAGTCCATTGTGGATGAGGATTTACGGAAACTGACCAGGGGGCTTCAGTGTCCGCCTGGGTGGCCCGGCACACCTAGCAGAGCCAGTCTGCTCAGCCGAGGAGCCTGGGCCGTGGACTGCCGTGCATGCTACGTTGGTCCTGCACTCCAGGATGTCCCTGCAGACGCCTTCTCCTCACCTGTGGCAGCCGTGAGAATCAGGCATCGGGCCTTTCGACAGCCACAAATAAGTACAGGCTCCATCCCTTGAGTTGGTTGACATTAACTTAGGTGTGCAGGGCATCCAAACTCGGCCGACTTTTGGACTAGAACTGGCGAGTCCATCTACCTCCCTGTGCGCAAAGATGTGAGGAGGCCGTTGGCTGGCCACAACTCTGTCACATAGCATCGTCAGTTTCCTTACTGAGAGACGCCCGTTCCCAGGGCGGTGTGGAAGTTATGCCGGCTCCGAGACCGGCCCTGATGTGGTGTGTGTGTGTGTGTGTGTGTGTGTGTGTGTGTGTGACTTGCTTTGGGGTGGGTGCCAGCATCGCAGTGAGGGAGAAGAGTGGAGGGGTCCCTGTCGACAGATGATCGATCTCTGGTCGTATGCTGTCCTCAGAGCTTGTCCACCCCGCAAAACCCCTCTCAGACGACAAAGGCTCGTTCGTTTCCGTGAGCCCAGCAGACTCCACCTGTAGGTGAAGAAACAAATGTGTAGAACTGTTTGAGGTCACTGCTGCCAACCCTGGTGTCCCAGGACCTGTGATTCTTCACGCTGGATGGTTGGTCACTCTTCCTGTTAATGGGAGACGAATGTGATGCCCACTCTGTTGTAGTGAGGCCTGCTGTTGATGTTCACTTTAATTCTCCTGTTTTTATTTGCTCGTGAAAGCTGGCAGCCAGATTCCTCTGTTCGCTGTTGACGGCAGACGTGTCCTGTAGTCTCACGGGTCCTTGTCACCACCGGGACGGGCAGGCTGCAGACGAGGGCCAGACCCGGCCACCACTGTGTGCTCGTGGCGCGGTGGAGCTGGGCACGGTGCTCACGTTTGAGTCGTTACGTCTCCCCTGCGCGTAAAGCGCCTGCATCGTGCCCTGTCTTTCACGCCGTGGCCCCAAAGCTGAAAGTACTTTTCTGGCTCGTTCACGAAAAGTTTCCTGACCCTTGGCCCAGACCAGAACCTGTCACACACATTTTTTTTTTAAAGGAATTCTTGTCTACACCCTGGGCAGGCATTTAATCTCCTTTAATCTCTGCAGCACCCGCATGGAATGTGCATTTTTATTCTCTTCATTTTACAGAGGAGGAAACAGGCCCTGAGCGGTTACGTGTCTTTCCCAAGGCCACACAAGCCGGTCCGTGTGAGGCCTGGGGAAGGAGCTCAGCAGACCAGTTTTAGGGCCCGCCTTCCTCGTGGCTGTGGTCCCGGACTTTTAGTTTTTGGAATTCTCAATTTGCTTTTACTGTCGTGACTGTTTGCTTATTAGAATTGGGCAAAATGGCAATAGGTTTTATATAATTGTCTTGTCGTGGGGACTTCTAACTCTTTACAGAGTATGTGTTTTTAATAGATGTAATGAGAATCACAAAATCAGTGTGAGAAATGCCCAGGGCAGGCAGTAACCCCATTCTGCAGACGGGAAACTAAGTCTCAGGTCAGATGGTGTGCCTGAGGGGACAAGGAAAGGAGTAATGACAGGTGCATGTGCCTGACTCACAACCTCAGGAGATTCCCACTCTGTCATGTTATCTACTGCCAAAAGTCAGCACGGCCGCAGGTGAGCACCTTAGACAGGCGAGCTGCGGGGGACGTGGGCTGCCACGGTGGTGAAGTCAGCCCTGCTCTGCCGTCAGTCCGTTTCGAGAAGTCATGGTTAGAAATGGAATCCCAGAGGCCTTCTCTTACCTTCCGCTCTGTATTGCCTTTTTCTCAGAGTAAAATCTTTGTGCTTCTGCCTAAGGCTAGTGGGAGAACTTGGGGGAACACGGGTGGTGCCTGGCTTCCTTTCGGTCTGAGCAGGGCAGCCCCTGGGCGTCCCCACACAGCGGGGGCTCCGTGGTGGTGGGCATGTTGCAGGACCCCATCTCCTGGCGGGGAGTTTGCTTTCTCCCGCCGATCACAACTCACCCGCCGCATAGCCCGGATGCCAACCCGCCTCCCTCTGTCTCCTCCCATGCAGGCCGAGGACACCAAGATGCAGGAGATAATGAGGCTGGCGCATGAGTTTCTGCAGAACTTCTGTGCGGGCAACCAGCAGAACCAGGCCCTGCTGCACAAGCACATAAACCTGTTCCTCAACCCCGGGGTAAGGCCTGGGCTCCCGGAAATCAGGGCAGGAGGAGGCGGGGCGGGCGAGGCACGGATTGTCCTTTGCTGTTGTGGCCGCTGGGACGTGTCGCACAATGTGGCATTCATCCGAGAGGAACCTTTTGATCTCTCAGGGGACATAAATCTCCCACCTTTTGGGGGGAGAGGCTAAGAGGAAGGAGTGGGGAAGTTGGCAGGGTCAGAGTAAGATAGAGTTATACAGTTTTTCATAATATTCCTCACTACAAAAGATGGAAAAGTACTGTGACAGCTTATGAGGTCTGACTTCAGCAATGGAGAGGTGCTAATCCTCTCTCCAGCCACTTCCTCCTGAGGTCAGGCGTGAGTCCCGTTTATCCACATGACGTCGTGTGTGCGTGTGCAGCACAACGGCGTGACGTTTCAGTTTGTTACATGTGGTTTTTAAATGTATTCAACGTGTTCCTTTTTAAAAGAAACGGGGCGTCCTCTGCCCAGGGCTTTGCGTTTTGCTCTGTTACGTAACGCACTGTGGCTGTCTTTGCAAGTCAGGGATGCCAGCTCTTCTCATTCATCTTGATGGTGACGTGTATGCGCAGGACGGCGTACGGTTTTTAAAAGGCCGTTCTCACCTTAGTGGACAATCAGGCAGTGCCTAAGTTTTGGTTTCGTAACCAGAACTGCGAAGCGCACTCTTGTACACACATGTTCGCGCGCGCACACACACACACGTGTGCACACGCGCACACACACTCAGGACAGCTGGAGCTTCGCAGGAACGGGACTGCTGGATTGGGGCGGGCGTCCTGTACGGCTTTCGCTTCCTGGGCTGGGGGCCGATGCTGCCTCGGGAACCCCCTTAGCTGCGTGCTGGGGGTTTGCTTCCTCCTGTGTGTTCATGACACGGGGCTGCAAGGTTTCCAAGGAAGGGGGGCAGCGGGCGCGAGGACGGGGAGACCCCTCCGTGGGGCGGACGCTCCTCCTCCCCCGCGGCGCTCGGCCCCGGCGTCCGACCTGTCCCCGTGCTCTTGCCCCCACCCTCTGCCAGATCCTGGAGGCGGTGACGATGCAGCACATCTTCATGAACAACTTCCAGCTGTGCAGCGAGATCAACGAGCGGGTCGTGCAGCACTTCGTCCACTGCATCGAGACGCACGGCCGGAACGTGCAGTACATCAAGTTCCTGCAGACCATCGTCAAGGCCGAAGGCAAATTCATCAAGAAGTGCCAAGACATGGTCATGGCCGAGGTGACGAGCGTCTGGCTCCGTAGACCTTCGTCCGGTGTTCCGTAGAAAGCTTGAAATTATTTCGTCTTGTCTCTGGAGCTGGCACGCTCTCCTGGAGCCATGCAGAGGGGCAAAAATAAGTGTGTGTGTGTGTGTGTGTGTGTGTGTGTGTGTGTGTGTGTGTGGTCTCATGTTTGTGAGCCTAAAACGCAGGTACAGGCAAGAGTCTGATCTGATTTTTATAGCGATAAATCTCTTCATTTTAAGGAAGTTTTGCTCAGTCTTCTGAGAAGGGGGAAAAAACCCAGGAATAATAAACCAAAATATAGTAGATGGAAGATTAAACGTGGATGAAATCAGTGGGCCAGAGCAGCCTCCCTCTCATGGATTAAATGGCTTTTTCTTTAATTATGCATCTAATTAATTAGCTAGAAATGTAGCTTGATAATTCTCAAGAAGAACGTGGTCGGAGGAACAGGTCCCAGTCCTACCTGTGGGACGTCAGCGCCCTGAGCCACACCTGTGACCTCGGCTCTCGCACTTGGTTTAATCTCCCCACCTTTTTAAAAGGTGGAGACGTTAGTGAATCCACCTTACACCGGGCTTGGTAAACCCATCTGCGTGTGCGTTTCCAGTGGAAGGCGGTGCAGCGTAGTGAGGAGTCCGCTCAACCTGGGACACAGAGGTGGGCTCCGCCGCTTTCTGGCTGGTGACGTGGGATGCGTCACTTGACTTCTCAAACCCTCAGCGTGCATTTCTGTAAAATGAAGGTACAGCAGCTTTCCTGGGAGGAGCTGATATGCAAATTGAATGAGATAAGGGTGACAGTAATAGCTAACACTTATTTGGAAGCCTACCATACGCCCATCACTGTCCTGGGCAACTTATATGCGATCATTTATTTAATCTGCGTGACAGAACCATGAGTGAGCTGTCACATTTGTCCTGTTTGCAGACAAAACCGAGGCACAGTGAGGTTAGGTAGTCCATTGAAGTCACAGTATCTGGCATGTAATTAGAGCTCATAGAGGTGAGTCGTTATGTAAGTAATAGCGACATATTTATTTTGGCCTTCTATACAGCCCTTTGGAGCTTCCGTATTTCGTGCCGTGCTAAAATTGATCTATTTCTTGAGATTAATCAGAAGCCATAAGCCTGGGAGGACAGTTTGAATGGACTGCTGCCTTTTGATGCGATGAAAGGGAGGCTGTCCCAATTAGAAGTGGGACAATCTGTGGCCGTGAGAGATGACGCAGTGTTAAAAGAGTCAGAGGGATCCTTTTAAAGCATAACGAAGGTAGAAAGCATTTTAAAAAGAAAGTCACAGCCTCGCTCTTAGGTTTGGAAATGCAGCGCTGGCTGCAGTCTCTTTCCACTTGATACGCGACACTTGCGCAGACTGTCTCTTCCCTAGAGTTTGTAGGACCTCTGTGCATCCCTGTTCGAATAAAGAAGTGCTGCGCAGCTTTTCAGCTGTCGGGTGAGGTCAGCGAGTGGAATCCAGATGAGTTGAGTGCGTGGTGAGGCCGCTTTGGGAAGGGGAAGGCTGAAGAGCGTCTCTGGACGGTAGCGTTTTTTTGTGCACGCCCGCCCGCCGGCTCGCGCGACAGGCCCGTTCTTTCCGCAGCTGGTGACCTGGGCGAGGACGTCCTCGTGTTCTACAACGACAGAGCCTCTTTCCAGACGCTGATCCAGATGATGCGCTCGGAGCGGGAGGATGGACGAGAACAGCCCGTCATGTACACATCCACCTGGTCGAGCTGCTGGCCGTGTGCACGGAGGGCAAGAACGTGTACACGGAGATCAAGTCAACTCCTGCTGCGCTGGACGACATCGTCCGCGTGGTCACCGAGGACTGCATCCCCGAGGTGGGCGAGGCGGCCAGGGCGCGCCCTCCGTGGGCCCTGTGGGCTGTCCCGACGGGACTCCCGGCCCGGGGGTGTGCGGCTGTGAGATTCGGTGGGATTCCGTGCAGAAGGGGTGCGGGGGTCTTGGTCTCTCCTTCCGTCCGCTTGAGGAGGGCAAGGGCACCTGCGGTGCTTCCGCTCCGTGGGACCCGCCTGTCGAGCCGAGGATTTGACCCCAGGGACTCACATGATTAAGAGCGGGTCGAGATACAGGTTCATAGGAATGCAAGACCTAGTCTGTAAGTTTACTCCTGAGGATGAAAACTCGTATTGCAAAAATAAAAACGACATAAAACAAGAAGGAACGACAGGTAACATAAGAAAAGGAAAATCATCTGTAATTCCAGCCACGATAAATGCCTGTCAGGTTTTGGGAGCGATTCCCTCCAGGCTTTCCTTTTTCCTGTTCACACATATTGGCTGCTAATGACAACAAAATGGGTCATCTGGGGTATGTTTCACCTGCTTTGAGACAGATACCAGGAGTTCATATTTTAAACTTAAGATGTGGGTATACATAGCATATGTAGTATGTATTAGATCTATGTGGTATTATGTTTTTAGGTTAATTTTTGAGACGTTAATACATTTTGAAAAGTTCAAATAGCAAAGGTTGTAAAGCAGTGGTCCCCAGCCTTTGTGGCACCAGGGCCCGGTGCCCTATGAGCACGAAAGCCTGACGACCCGAGTGGGGCTGAGGTGGTGATGCCGGCGCTGGGAGCGGCTGCGGATACAGCTGGAGCTTCGCTCGCCTCCTGCTGTGCGGCCCGGCTCCTAACAGGCCATGGACCGGTATCGGGCCTCAGCCCAGGGGTCAGGGACCTCTGATGTAAAGGAGTAGATGAAGAAACATCTTCTAATCTGCCCCACCCCACAGAAGATCCCTTACTATGTTTATACCCTTCCAGAGTTTTGCTTAAAAACAATTACGTATACTCTACTCCCCACCCCCCTCTTTTTTTTTTTTAGCACAGAAGGTAATATTCTAGGTGTACTTTCCTCTTTTCATCAGTCACAAAGAGAGCCCTTTCTTTTGTTTTTATAGTTACGTGAAGTTTCATTTATGGATATACCATTACTGTTCCCCGTGAATGTCCACCCTGCTTATACGGATATAATGAGATGTCACTTTCTTGTTATGATTATTGAGCTCACATCTTTCTCACACCTTTCCCACACAGTCCGCTAGCGAGCTTTTGGATTCTCACAGATCCAATAGACGAAAGTGGTATTTTGACATAGTTTTAATTTGCATTTCTCTTATTGTGGAAGAGAGAAGTATAATATTAGCTTTTTTTTTTTTTGACCCGTTTCTGTTTGAAATACAACGTAAGTAGGCAAAGCCACAGGAATCCTTCATGAGGGTGATTAGGACAGGAAGAGCTGTGTGACCAGCACCAGGTCAGGAAAGAGGACAAGACCGTCCCCGCATCCCGCATCTGTCTTCCAGGTTAAAATCGCGTACATCAACTTCCTGAATCACTGCTACGTGGACACGGAGGTGGAGATGAAGGAGATTTACACCAGCAACCACATGTGGAAGCTGTTCGAGAATTTCCTGTGGACATCTGCAGGGTACGGGCCTCTGGAGCCGCGGGGCAGTCCGCGAGTGTGCGTCTGTCTGTGTGGGCGTGTGTCCGAGCGTCCCTGGGTAGACGTGGGGAGAACAGCCTCGTCATTTCACCTCGCTCATCCGTGCCACGCCTCGTCATTTCACCTCGCACATCCGTGCGGCTCTCACCCCGTCTCTCGTGAAGAGAGTTTACGCATGGGCCTCGGGGGGACGGGTTGTTTCTGGTTTTCATTTCACCCTCTATGGGTCGATCAGTGAACGGTCACCTGGGGCACATCACAGCCGAGTTGGCAATGTTTTCTTTTCCTCGACAACGTGTGTCTCCTTCCTGAGTGGAGCGTTTCTCCTGCGGGCCGGAGTGGAGGCATCGGCAAAGCCTTCACTTTCCGTCTGTTTTCCTGACCTGCAGGGGGCGGGGGGCGGGGTGGGGGGCAGTGCTCTTGGTTTGGTTTTGCGCTGAGCTTAACGTCCATCCAGAGCCGAAGCCCCCGCTCAGCAAGGCGCTCTGTGGGTTAACAGGAGTTTCGTGGTGGAGTGGGGGGCGGGGGAGAAGTCACAGGGTTCTTCAGAAAATGGTTGTGACATGAATCCCAGTTTCAGAAACAGTGTGATGTTAACAGGGGAAAAAAGGTGTGTTTGCCGTTGCTGTCTCTTCAAGAGAGAGTCATGACCCGCAGGCCTCCCCCCTTCCCCGCCCACCCCGGTCAAGGGCGAGCGGCAGGAGCGGCCACAGCTGACATGCGGGCCTCGCTGTCACGTCTGATGCTGCCCTTTGCCCCCCAGGCCTGTAATAACACCAGTGACCGGAAGCACGCCGACTCGGTTTTGGAGAAGTATGTGACGGAGATTGTCATGAGCATCGTGACCACGTTCTTCAGCTCTCCCTTCTCAGACCAGAGTACAACTTTGCAGGTGAGACACCCATCCTGGGGCCGGAGTCCGCAACGGGCCTCGGCCGGCTGCACAGAGCACGGGGCACAGAGCCTGGCACAGGGCACACGTCCTCGTTAACGGGCCCACTGTGCTTGGAGACTGAGCATCCGGGCGTCTCGGCCAGTCCCTCAGGCTCCCCGTGCCCTGTCATCTGTGGTCACCCAGTCGCCGTCTGGGATGACTGCGAGGCGTAGGTCAGAAACGACTTCCTGAAGGAAGCCGTGAGGGTGCGTCTGCCAGGAGGACTGAGTGCGCAGAACACGGGCTCGGGGCACCAGAGAGCCCCGACGTCCACTCACTGCTTCGCCATTGCCGCTTCGTTCTTTCGGACGCTTGCTTCCAGCCTTGACGGGCCTCCGTGTTTCCGCTGTGGCATTAAGGTACCTGCCATGTCAAGGGAGTGTAACCTGGGCTCCCGTGAGGTGTGCAGCTCTTAAGAAAGACATGGACGTTCTCTAGCCAGTATTCGTGGAGGAGGTGCTGGATTTTATTAACCTGGTTTTTGTTATTTTGTTTTTTCTTGTAATGGACTTCCTTTGCCCCTAGCACTTCTGGTTGTTTTTCATTCATCTCGGAGTCCTCTCTGGAGGTTTTCAATGCTTTTTGCTTTGCTGCATTAGCTCCCACTGTTTTTGGAGGGGCTGTGGGAGCCCCCGCTCCCCCAACTGAAGACCGGCAGAGCAGCTCAGCATCATGGTGATCTTCGCCTTGCAGGTCTGAAGCTGCCCTGACCACGGTAGCTGTAGGTGGAGACCAGATTATAGCTTCTAGATGCATTCAGAGAGTCACCGTCAAATTGATTAGGTGGATGTTTGAGGTCTCTCATTTCAAAATGAGTGCGAGTTTATACGGTCGTGGCGAGGAATAAGTCCCGCAAGGTGCTAACGTTGCAGGATCCTTACGGTGAGTTAGGACTTACGGAGAGCAGCTGTCAGCTTTGTTTTTACGTCATTGAAGACGCTGCCAAAAATAAACACGTGGGGAGCATTGCAGGCGAGATCCACTCACCGGTGGGTTTTTGCTGATGAACAGGTAGGCTCCACTCACAGGAAGTGACGTCTGGGAGGAACTTTGGGGTCGATCTGCCTCAGTCTGCTTAGTTACATGCTGGACAAAGCCCAGGCTCAGAGAGGCAAGGTCACTGCTTGCAGCCATGCGGCTGGTCGGGACCTGGACGAGAATGCCGGTTTCCAGGCCTCCTCCTCGCCGTCAGATCGCACCGGGCTTGTGTACGGCCTCAAAGTGCTCCTGACTCTTTCCCCCTTGGCGCAGGCCAGGACCCCAGCTCATCGCCGCCAGCCCTTTCCGATCAGTGCGTGAGTGCTCTGCGAAGAAGTCTTCACGTGGCCGCTCTCTCTCTCGCTCTGTCCCGCAGACCCGCCAGCCCGTCTTCGTACAGCTGCTGCAGGGCGTCTTCCGGGTTTACCACTGCAACTGGCTGGTGCCGAGCCAGAAAGCGTCCGTGGAGAGCTGCATCCGGGTGCTCTCTGACGTGGGTAAGGTGCCGGTGCGGGTCGGAGTCAGCACGGTGGACACGAACTGCCCCGCAGTAGCAAAGGCCGCGTTCCCTGAGCCCCTGAGAGGCTCCATGCCCCGGAAGCCAGATCTGGGAATGGCGGCTGGACTCCCAAGCCGCTCCCTCCCCCACCGGGCCAGACGCCCCCAGGGTTAAGCGCCAGCCAGTCCCAAAGAAGGAGAGGCTTTGAAAAACAAGATCCCACAGCTTGACGTTAGGCAGCTCTTGGCAGGCCTCCGGGCCCGCAAGCTTATTCAAGGCCCCGGGAAGTCCCTCATCCGAGGGCGCCAGCCGTTTGTGCCCTCCTGTAACCGTATTTGACTGTGTGGAAACTGGATTTCCCGCAAAGCCCTCATCTGGCCCCAAGCAACACCCTTTCTCGGAAACGGTGCGCCGCTCCCTCGCACGCCTGTCAGGGGTGGGTGGGTCTCCATCCCCCTCTCCTCCCTCACGTAGCATCTCTCAGCCACAAGAGGAAGCTGGAAAGTTACTGCTCCCTTCACCCCGACTTCATCAGACCCCGCTACTTTGCCCCATGCCCCTCGTAAATGCGACGCAAAGGCATGATCGTCCCCCCTGCCTGAATTTGAGGAGGATCATCTGCCTGGAGTTCATTCTTTCGGCCCCTGCAACCATCATCAGCAAAGACAGGTCCAGGGTCCCAACAGCTTAGCAGCTGCTCAGCGAGTCTCGACCGTTCTTAGGGCTCGTCGCCCCATCTCCTTTACCCGCACGTCGTAGGTGTTGGTGCCTTTGTTACGGACGTGGCGCTCTTTCACGAGAGAGGAGGCTTTCGGAGGTCTGCACGTGGCAGGCTCCTGATGTGATAGCTCAGAAACAGGGCTCTGAGACAGAACCCCCAGTGAGCCCTCTCTGTTGCCCTTATATGGCCACGCACCACGAGGCCGTTCAGAGTTGGGCAGGTTGCCGAGTGGACCGGCTCAGTGCTTGTTCGAGAGAGGAAATGTTTTCATCATCGCGACAGTGATGAGAAGAGACGAGCATGAAGGGACGTGAACCCAGGGGCCCAGCCTGCGCCCGCTGGGGAATCCTCCCCCCGGACGCAATCACACCCCGTGTCCCTGGTTCCCGGCTCTCAGCTCACAAAGGGCACTGCAGGCCCGAGGTTTCTAGCTGAGATGCGTGTTTCCTGCGCATCTTACTTTGTAGTTTTATGTTTTTTGTGTTTTTATCCAATTTCCTACCTTCTGTATCAAACTGTTAAAATTTGTCTGGCCCATGGTTCCTGTCCCTAAATTATGATTTTGTTGGGACTGAAACAGCTGTTTCTCATACCCCACCCCCCGGAGCTGTTTTCATGGGCAGGTACAGGTGGTAGGACACCTTCTCTTCTGGTCCTGTGACTGGAGGCAGGAGGGTAGTTGTCATGCTGTTGGGAGGCTGGTAGGTTTCTAACATGGGAAAAAGGATTGTTAGTCTCCATGGTCTTCCTTTTTCCAAGCAAACTTTTTATTTTGGAGTAATTTTGGATCTATAGGAAAGTTACCAAGACAACAGAGTCCCCACAGACCCCTCACCCAGTTCCTCCACCGTCACCGTCTGACATTCCCAGGTGCCACTGATCAGAACGAGGGTTGGCACGTGGCTGTTAACTAGCCTTGAGTTGGTCTTCACCACTTTCTGCACTAACGCCCTTTTCCGTCCCAGAATTCGGCCGAGGCTGCCACGTGGCCTCAGCTGGCACGCTTCTGCAGCCCCCTCTGGCCTCTGACGACGCTCAGCGTGCGCTTGCTGCTTGTGACCTTGGCAGCCTGGGCAGCTTGCCGTGTCCTGTGGCCTGCCCGCCCCCCCCCCCCACTGTGGGTTCGACTGACGCTTCTCTCCCGATGAGACTCGCACTTTCATGTCCTCAGTGGGAAACACAAGCCCACGGGGCCGGAACAGCTCACGGCGCTGAATCGAACACCCAGCCTGAAAGAGGAGTTTTGGAAAATTGGTTCATTGGCCAAATGAGGGCCCCATCTTGATAATTCTTAAAACGTGAACACATCGCGGGCCTTAAAGCCATGCGTTGAGGAAACCCATTGACCTTTCAGTTGCCTGAGCTGTGTAACCTTACCACGTGTCGTGTCCCTCGGAGCTGTCCCCTCCCCGCCCCCCAGAGCTCACATTGGAACCCCGGACCTGCAGGGTGACGAAGCTTGGTTGAGCCTGTCGGGGTGCACACTGCCCCGCTGTGCGTGCAGGAGAAGCCCGCCTGGCGGGTGAGGGGAGGCGGCCCGTCTCCGGGCATCTCCCGTGGGAGCGGTGGGCTCACGAGACCCCTTCTCCCGCACAGCCAAGAGCCGGGCCATCGCCATCCCTGTGGACCTGGACAGCCAAGTCAACAACCTCTTCCTGAAGTCCCACAACATCGTGCAGAAGACCGCCATGAGCTGGCGGCTGTCCGCCCGCAACGCGGCCCGCAGGGACTTGTGCTGGCGGCCTCCAGAGACTATCGGAACATCATTGAGAGACTGCAGGTAACCCCAGGCCGGCCGCGGGAGGCAGCCGGTGTGGCGAGCGGATAGTCGAATGCGGTGATGTGAGTGGGGCCAGGAGAGCAAGCGCCCCGGGGGGACGCGCCGCTGGCCGCCACGGCCGGTCGGGGTACTCAGCTCACAGGTCCTCATTACGCTCTTCCTAGGGAGGCGCGTGAGGGTTAGACGGGGTGCTCAGGGTGAGGGCCTACGAGTGCATCCCCCAGCTCCCTGGGGTATGGAGCCCCTTGGATCAGCAGGTAACAAGCGGTAACAGTCCAGGGAGAAGGGTTTTGTGTCAGGATGAGCCAGGCGAAAGCAGAGGTGGGACTAAGTCCCGGCTGGGCGATGCCCTTGTGCTCGGTCCTGCGAAGGGATCTGCCCTTTTGCTAAGGTGTGAGAGGGCGTTGAACACCCCTCAGCGGCTTCTCCACGGGCACCTCCAGTGCTTCTCTCAGAGTCACAGGGCCTTCGAATGGCACAGTGGCTAAGAGTGTGACCACAGGCCAGGGCCCCGGGTCTGGCTCCGCTGCTTGGAAACAGGGAAAGTCGCTTCGGTGCTCGTACGGTAGGGCGATCGTGCCGTCCGCCTCGCGGGGTCGGTGCGAGGATCGAGGCCAGTGGGCAACATGTCGGTTATCCCCGCCCCCACGGCAAGTCACAGTGGCGGGGCTTTTACGCTTCGGCGGTTCCGGAGGCCGCCCGGGCACGGCGGGATGCCCTGCTCAGGTCCAGGCCTGTGGTTATTGCAGTCCGGTGGCGACCGGTCGGACTCGTCTGGAATTCTTGCTCCGTCGCATGTTTGGCAGTCGAGGCTGATTGACAGCCGGGCCCCAGCTGGAGAGGTGGCCTCCACGTGGGCTCTGGGCTTCCTCGTAGCATGGCGGATCCCAGGGGAAGGGCTCCAGGGAGACCAGCGGGGCCGTCCTGCCTCCGTGGCCTGGCTCCAGGAGTCACAGCAGCACCCCCGCGGGCCCTGGTTCGTTACGGCACTCACAGAGGTCCACTCGGGCAAGGAGAGGGCGCATAGACCACCACGTCACAGAACAGACGTCAGTGGCACGTGCTTAGCAGCGCGAGGCGGGACGTGTGGTGGTGGCTGTCGTCGGACAGTCGCATTCCCAGAAAGCACGTAGGGCAGGGGCCGGCGGGCACCGGGCCGCCATCAGTGAGCGCTCTAGTGGTTATGGTTACTGTTGTTACTGTCGTTACTGCTGTGGCTGTAACAGTCGTCATTGTTAGATGGAGTACGTGGACCGCCATGAGGTTATAGAGCTTACCGAAAGACCAGGGTCCACAGATTCATTCGTCAGTGCCATGCTGACCGCAGTGCGCAAAACCAGAAACGAGCTTTTCGTTTGTAGAGTCTCAAGTTTTCGGAGGGAGATGGACATTATTCGCTAATCACACAGATAAAAGTAGAATGACAAAGGGACAAATGAAGCAGACAAGTGAGCAACACCACGGGAGGCTCCGATGAGGACGCTAGTCTTGCCTGGGGCCGGGATAGTGATCAAGAAGACTTTGTTGACAGGGAAATGTAGGACTGACTTAAAGAAAAAAATTTGACGGGGAAACAGAAACGTAAAGACATCATTCAGGAGAGAACACAGGCACTCCGGCACATTCAAGGACCAAAGGAAGGTCAGCGTGGCCGGAGCCCGTGCAGCCAGGGAGGCAGGCGGGGCTTCGCGGGTCAGAGAGAGAAGCGCAGCCCGTGGCACGCTGGTTCTCAAAGGTCGCGCGCGCCCTGCGTGAGGGCTTCTCGACCTCACGTGCTTGTGGGAAGGAGGGACCCGTAGACACGTCACCGAGTGCTCGGCGCTTTCTTGTCTGTGCCTGTGGTCAAACACGCCAGCTGCTTTTGCTCTTCGTAGATTCGTTTTGCATATTCTTAGAGAGTCAAATAAAATACATCAGGACAGATATGGCTCGTTATAATCTTTGGCCAGTGGCTGAAAGGGAGGGTCCTCGTCATCTCACGAGTTGTCGCCTGCGTCTCGGCACAGCAAACGTTGTCACGTGTAAGAACATGCACTGGGGCCGGCCGCTTCTGTGATGAACCCCCATTCGGACGCCCCCTCACGTAGCACCCTTCCCCGCCCATCGCTTCGCCATCCTCGTGTGCCGGTCTCTCCGGTTGCCGAATGTTAACGCATTCGACGCTACGGCGCCAGTCGATTGCAATGTAGGGTTCAAACATTGCAAACGATGCAGGAGCGCGTGAACGCGGCGCTGAAGACCTGCTTCGGCTCCATCCGGCGCTGTCGCCAGCTGAAGACTTGCAGGTCAGGACCAGTGACTGCTGGAGAGGAGAGACTGGGGTGCTTTCAGACAGGAAGCTGCTGGGGAAACTGATGAGACGCCCAGGGAATTTTGCCAAAACGCCCCCCTTTTTGACTGTGCTGCGAAAGTCAGCGTGACCTGAGGAATGTCGCAGCGTGCCCTCACAGTCTCGGGAAAATTGCTACCCCCCCCCCAAATCGTTTGAGTCACTCATGCATTCTCCATTATTCCTACATATTACTGAGTGATGACAAATTTTATTAAACATAAGGTAAAGTAACATCATGTTCACGTTTTTTATTTTCTGGTAAAAGGGCTCAGTTCTTCATTGACCACGGCCTCTGAAATTTGGGTCCCCACGTGGGGCGAATGCGGTTTAAGGGGCCTTTCCCATGCAGAGCCCCTCGGTTAACCGGGTGCTCCTCTGTTACCCACTGTGCTGTGCTCCGCCCCTGGTCGGGGTCTCCGTTCCCAAGCCGTCCAGCAAACGGTAGCATCTTCTGGCGATAACGTCTCATCCGTTTTCTGCCATTTGCCTTTATATGGTGTTTGTTGTGTGGGTTTTGCTGCTCTTTCAACTTCTCTCTGTTTTCCTTCCCTAGAGCTGTGTGTTTTGCATTTGAAGACCATCATGCTATCAGGGTACATGTACTTAGCATGTTGATACAGCATGTTCGTTCATTTGTGTTCTTTTTATACGACGTTTTGTTGTGCACATGCTTCATGCTCATCGAAAGTCATTGACGGTATTCACGAGTACCGACGTAGAGAAGAAAATTAGACCTCTCCCGTAATCCCGCCACCCAGATGTCTTAGTGATAGTTGGTGTGGATCCTTTGGCTGTTGATGATTATGCAAATCGGATCATATAATCCATACTATTGTTTGACCATTTTTTGCACTCATACCGTAGACATCTTTCCATGTGGTCAAATGTATCTTTTGCATCGTATTTTAAAATATATGGAATGACCCCCTGAGTAGCATAAAGACCCCCTTGAGGGAAGGGCTGGCGGGGTGTAGACCTGTCTCCACTTTGTTTTCGGCATCGGGGCTAATGCTTCCGGCACCACGGGGCAATGTCTGTAAGAATTTGGGGTCCGTGCCAGACCGTCCTGAAGTCCCTCTAAGCCAGCCAGGGCCGTGCTCACATCGGAGGCGAGGCGTGAACGTCCTCGCCCTCCCCGGTCAGCTTCGGCCAGAGCCGCTCACCACGCCGCGCTCCGTTCTAGGACATCGTGTCGGCGCTGGAGGACCGGCTGCGGCCCCTGGTCCAGGCCGAGCTGTCCGTGCTGGTGGACGTTCTGCACAGGCCCGAGCTGCTCTTCCCCGAGAACACCGACGCCAGGCGGAAGTGCGAGAGCGGCGGCTTCATCTGCAAGTAAGTGGCCTTTGTCCCTGGGGCGGCCGGTCTCCGAGCCCTGTGGCCGGCCAGAGCCGTCCGTCCGTCGTTCCTGAAGAAGGGGACGCGAGCCTGGTTTTCGACTTTGACGAGTCCTGCTCTGACGTCCCTGAGGGAGTCCATTGGCCTCGCCACGGCTGGGAGCGTGTCTGCTTTTAACGCCATACCTTTTGTCTTCTGTTCAGCAGGGACTGAGCCTGCCCACCAGGGGCGGCGCCACAGACCCAAAAACCATCACGACCCTTCCGCCCTCAAAACTCTGCGGCTTACCGGGACCCCACAGTCTTCTCCTAACGAGTCTGTAGATTCCTCGTTTAAGCCTGGGGCGTAACCTAAGAGAAACGGCTGGCCCCCTGGCCGGGGGAACTCCATTTGAGTTTTACCCTGAGGCTGCTTCTCTGCGGAGCTGGAGGGCGGCCTCTGCCGTCCGGTCGACTTCTCAGGGCTCCTCACGGAGGAGACTGTGGGTAGGGGGGACGGTCTGCGCCCGCCTCTGCCGTCACCCTCACGCAGTGTTCTGACCACCGGCACGTGTTAGCCATGTCCCCGGCTGCCCCCATACAGCTGCCCTTCAGAAACGAGCCGGTCCGAGTGGACGTCTGTCCCGTCTCCCCGTACGCTCCCCGTGGGGTGACCCCCGTGGGGTGTGACCGGCTCTGCGCCCTGAGCCTCGGGCTGTCCCCGGCCAGCAGGTGGCACTGTGGCTTCTCAGCGAGGGTGGTTCTCCCTGTGGAGCGCGCCCCAGGCCCGCCGGACCTGGGAGTCCTGGACACGTGTCTGTTCATTGCCCGGAGCGGGGCAGTCAGGTGCCGGCAGCGTGGCTTTTCAGTGCCGACATGCTGCGGTGAGGTGACATGTGCTCCCACCCGCCCCGCAGGCTGATCAAGCACACGAAGCAGCTGCTGGAGGAGAACGAGGAGAAACTCTGCATCAAAGTCCTGCAGACCCTCCGCGAGATGATGACCAAGGACAGAGGCTACGGAGAGAAGGTGCCGCGTCTCACGTCCCCCAACACCGGGTTTCTGCTGGGTGGGGGCAGGACTGGCAGTCCACCTCCGCTCAGGCATGTTGACGGAAGGGTCACTTTCTTTGTAAACTGTGGATCCTGCCCTGAAGGGTAGCTGACCCCATGGCTGTCTCCTTTAAAAGCCACATATATTCAGTTGCCTCTCACATGCTGCTCGCCAGCTAACCTACTGTCGAGAGAAACGGCGATAACACGATTTTCCGACCACGTACGCTCCCACCGTGAACGCAGACGTCTCGTGCGTGAGACACGAGTTTCTGTCTGCGGGGTCCCAGCTGCACACACCTGTGGGCTTGCCGGCTGCGTCCTGGTGAGGCGTCGCACAGTCCTGCTGGGGTGTTACCCCCCTCCGGTTCTGACTAGAATTAAGGCGGCCAAACGCGTTGCCACGTCTACTTAGAATTAGGAAGCGCACAGTCCCTGGGACGTGACGCTGCTTAGCACGTGCGGTGAGAAAGGGTCTGCGGAGACCATGACTCACACGTCCCGTTTCGCTCCAAGTGGGATGAAAGCAATGCTCCTTCCGGCCCCCTGCCTCCTCCCAGGAAGCCTGGGCCTGAGTCAAAATCTCACCAGTGTGCATTTGAGGTGGATAATGTTCACTGATCATCCCCCGGCCGCTGTCAGCGGTGTCTTCTGATATCATTGAGTTATCAAAATACCCAGTGGCTTACGTAGTCAACTCTGTGAAGAGGTCTTGGTGATTTAATCACGGCCCGCCTTGATGGATGGTGACCGCCAGACTCCTGCAAGTTCAAACAGTTCGCAGGAATCTGCCTTTTTTTTAAAAAAAACACCTTCAGCACCTGGTCTTCCTGGGTGGTCTCCCATCCAAGTACTAAACCAGGCCCGACCCTGCTTAGCTTCCAAGGTCAGATGAGATCAGGCATGTTCAGGGTGGTGGCCGCAGACAGAATTTTGCTTTCTAACCTAAGTGATATCTACCATTAACATTAGAGCAAGTTCACGTGTGAGTCTTTGAATAAGGAAAAAATAGAACAGAAAAGTGCACTTTTTTTTTTTTTTTGCAGCTTCATTCCCCCACAGTCCCCCAACCACAAGCCTTTGCAAATGTCACTCTAAACTTTTAAAATCGATACATTGAAAGATGGACGGATGTTGAGTAATTAGAAAGTAAATACCTGTAACTCAGGAGGAATTTTGTGGCGAGGCCTGCCAGAAAAGAGTAAATATAAATAATAAAAGCAAAGAGCCCTGTTGCAGGTAGCCAGCGATGAGATGGCCTCTCATACAAACACCTGGACCAGGAGGAGGCAGCCGCAGAGACTGCACCTGCCAGACAAATAATTAGTAACTACTTATTCCACGAGGTCGTTATTTTTGCTAAAGTGAGCTTGAAGACGTGGTTTAAAAATACGATTCCAGTTACGTACGTTCACTCTCCATAGTAAGGTAGATCCGCTAAAAGGGCCTTAACCAGCTACGGATGTATTTGCACCTTGGGGCATAAAACTTGATTTCGAAATGTGGAGACCACAGTCTTCTCCTCTTTAGAATCGCTGCTCCTTTTATAACTGAGCGACCTGGGCTTCTCCCTCCAGTGTATCGTGGGGCGTGATTGCTCTCTCATTCCCCTTTGTCGTTTTATGCCACGGGAGGTGCAAGTGCCAGTGGCTGTTGAGTCTCTCGGCGGATGAGGAGGTCAGGGTCTCAGGGGCCACGTGGAAGGGATGCCCCCCTCACTGCCTTGCCCTGCCGATCAGTGCGGGTTGGGACATTGTCACAGACCCCGGACACACCGGGCCCGGATGCTGTGGCAACTGCCTGTTGTTAAGCTCGTGGAGGAAACGAGAGCCGGGCTAAGCGGGCAGGGGATGGTGCTCGCCGGGGAGGGGTCCATGACCGGAAGTCGGCCACAGCTCACAGCCCTGTCCAGCTGGGGAGGAAATGAGTCACACCAAAGCGGGACAGGCCTGGAGGCCAGGACATTTCTTTCCAGCATGGTCGGGGCCACCATCCCCTTCACAAAACTGAGGACACTGTAGGCAGGTTTGGGGGCTGCTGTGCAGCCGAGGACCTTCTAGAAAGCCGTGTTGGTCAGCACGTCCTCGCAGCGCTGCCGGCCGTCTGCTTTGCCTGCTGAGAAGGCTACTTGTCCCGTTAACTGAACCGTAACAGGGGCGCCGGGGGAGCGCAGAGCGACTCCCGCCTTCTCCGGCCTGGTGGTGAGCACTGGCTGTCTCGCGTCACCGTGGCTTTGAAAACGCCTTGGACGGTTTCCCAGCCGCCCCTGTTTGACTAGGGAAACAGGCCGTTCGGGGCAGGCCGTCTCTGTCCGGGGAGGGGGCAGCTGGGCCGCAGGGCCGACCTCCCTCAGGCAAGCCAGCCCCGGTGGGATGAGTGAGGCGCTCTGCGGGTGCTGAGGGCCCCCGGCGAGTGTGGAAGTGGCTTCTGTCTCCTTGGCCAGTTTTTCTGTCGCCTCTGAGATGAACTTGCCCCGTGACTGAAGCCCCCTCCCGCCCCGGGACTCTCCCGAGTCTCTCCTGGTCAGAACCCTGTCGGCTGGGCTCCAGTGGTGCCTTGTCCGGCCCTCCTCCTGCCCACGAGGCGGCCATGGCCGAGCCGAGGCGACAGCCCAAGGTCGCTCCCAAGGTCACGTGGAACGTGTGTGGCAGGATCAAGGCCAGAAGCCAGGGTGCCCAGCCCGCAGGGCCGTGCCCACCCTCCCCAGGCGTCCACGGTGCTGTCCTCCGTGTCCGCGGCCAAGTTTGGTTTTCTGAGTTTGAATCCTTGAAAATGGCGAGCCTTAGGTCCCTTCACCCATCCCTACTTTTTCATGCAACACTTAGGATTTAGTCAGGGTCATAGATGCAAAAGAAAGTCGACGTCACTTTTATCCTGTTGGAAAACGTTGCCGTGTTTGCACGGGTCTGCCCGTGTGAGGAAGGCCAGTGACAGCCGCCCCGCCCCCCCCGCCCCCCCCCCCGCCAAACACGCCGACGCGTAGCGATCACTCTCAGGCCGCCTGACGCTCTTCGCAGCCGCCCACGTCCTAGAGCGTGTCTTCAGTGACACCGGTGACACTTAAGTGACTCTCGATGCATGCCAGCCACTATGCTAACGAAGCACAGATCCTACCTTACGTCAGATCGGCCTCAGAGACAGATGCCCCTGGTAACTACTTTTATACCGGAGATGGGGAGGGGAGAACCGGGCTCAGAGAGGTTCAGACACTTGCCTGGGGCCGGGGTGGGGGCACGATGGTCACACATCCAGCAAAGAGCCCCGAATCGAAACCCAGACAGACGGTCTGATGTCAGAGTCCCGGCTCCTCACCGCAGCCTCGTCGTGAGTAGATATCAGCATCGTTCAGGCCCACCCACAAGTGTGACGTCGAAGCTGCGATCATGCTCCGTGGTCACTTAGACTAGATGGGACAGTGGCGCATTAAAATGACCCCCCCCCATAGCAATGACATACATTTTCGTATGACACTTGGCAGCATCTTTCTCTCTTGTGTATTCAACGTTCTAAGTTTAAAATTTTATCCAGACTTCACAACCGCACTGCACCGTGCCCACGAAACTTCAGTTTTAATCTGCAGATGAAACCATGTCCTTTTTTAAAAAAAAAGAAAAACAAACCCTCCATAGCTGAACATCCTGACAGTTGAATCTCTCTCTAACTGACGGGAACGTTCAAGCCCTAGACCCTGCCAGGAAAGGGAACAGTTCATCTGTGTCTGTCACGCTGCGTTGACTTCAGTTAGAGAGCCAGGGGCCGAGAATTAACGAGAAAGGACATCTCAGACCTTACTTAAAATCCACATTCCCTGCCCGCAGTGGTCGCTAGTTTACTCCTGGGGGTTTGACCTCGGGTAATGTCAGGGTTTTCATTTCAGCAAACTGCCAGCCCCCTGCTGGTCGCTGGCACTGCTTTTCTCTCCGTGAGTAAAGGGTGCATTCGCATTTCCAGGTATCTGTGTTTCTAACAGCAACTTAAATTTGCCAGATGTGCTAAACGTTCGCGAAGCACCGTAAAAGTCAGTCAAGGACCATCCGTCTGTCCTATGCGGTTAATGGTCTCATTTGCTCTTTTTCTTGAATGCGAGGCCGTTAAATTATTTACTTGTTACTGATAGTATGTGAGTTGGCACCTGTCATCTTGGGGGGGAGGGGCGGATTTTTGTTTTAATTGTGAGCAGAGCCAGGATATGATACTTCTGAAGCTGGGGTGTAGTCAGTCTTAATCCTTGCTGATGGAAGCCGATCCTGTTCAGCCCAGCCCCAGTCTGGACCCCCGCCCCCACCCCGGCCCCCCCAAACGGTAAAACAAGTCCGAAGAGCTGTCCTGCGTGGCTCGACCTGACGCTAGCCCTGTACCCGCTTTCCCGCCCTCTTCCGGAACTGTGTCCCAAGAGTGCACCCTTGCGTGTGGCTTCGACCAGCGGCCACCCCGTGAAGAGCTGCAGCGGCCCGGCCCCTGTGAGCGCCCTGGGGATGTGAGGCCTGCGTCCAGGACAGCGTGTGGCAGCCCCCTGCCCGTTCCGGAGCAGGACGTTTTAGGGCAGATGTCGCCGTGAGGGGCGGCGGTGTCCCAAGCGCCTGCACCTCTTAAGACGGTCGCCATCTACCGAGGCGTCCACAGAATGGGTCAGCGGTAGGACACACGACCCAGACAGCGACCTGCGACCTGGGACTCGCGGCTGACGGTTTTCCTGCCCTAACGTCTCCTTTTTCTCTCTTCCAGCTAATTTCCATTGATGAATTGGATAATGCTGAGGTCCTAATTTCATTTTTTTTAAATGTCCCATGTGATGTTTTCGTGACATTTTCCCAGTGAACCCTGTGACCCGTCCCCTGGTCTCTGCAGAGTCCAGCGTCTGACCCTGTGCCGTGTGCCTTCTGGGGATGAGTCACGTCCTCCGTGTCTGTGTTGTTAGCATTTGCCGTGCGTTTGTTTGCCGTTTGTCCTTGGAGAGCCCGTCTGAGCCCAGATAAAGATTTTCTAAGCTGAGACATGATTTCAGTGGCTCACTGTCTAGAATCCCAGCTGAGGTGGTGGTGGACGCTGGCCGTTAAGCTGTCCGAAACTCGGTGTGCGTGTCATCAGAACGGGGCTGCTTTTCCAAAGAGAGGCAGCGTTGAAAACACCGGTGCTCTCTTGGCTTCCGTGTCGGAGAGCGTCGAGGGCGAGGGAGGGGTCGCTTCGGTCCGAGTGTGAATTCCAAGGGCCCGTTGAGACGCCACAGGCTGGTGGCGGGATGGCAGTGTCCGAGAGCCGTGGGTTCTCTTGGAGGAAAGCTGCCGAGCGGTCAAGAAATTGCGTGGTCACCTGATGGCTTCCAAACTTAGGGATCCACGTAGTTTCACCTACTGGGATCACTCTGGAGACCGACGGAGGGGTGGTCATTTTGTTTGGATTTGGGGGCCTCCAAAGTATTTAGTCTTTGGTGACTGCTTCACAGGGTTTCTTGCCATAGTTTTAGAATGAGATGCATGCTGGGTATACGGTAGTGGAAAAGATTAATCGGGGAATCGATGTGTGTGATTGGAGGAGTTTCATTGCGTGTCAAATCGAACACATTGGACAACAATGTGGTTTGATTGTTAAAAAAAAAAATCACCTTTCGGCCTGCTTCTGTCCATCCGGGAGGCCAGTGAATGCTTTGCTCTGGGCGGGGAAGTGTCACCAAATAGCATATGCTGTCTGATGTCCGTCACCACCATTTCAGAACTAGCAAGGGCCGTGTGGGGACGGGTGCAGCCCGGGGGTATCCCAGGCTCAGGGCCGGAAGTGCCACAGCGGCCTGAGTCGGGGCCGGTTCTCTCAGACACGGAGCTCAGCGTGGCTAGGTGACCGTCTTCGCTCACACGGCCACACGGCGGCCCCAGTGGGCCGAGTGCCCGGCCAGCTGCTCGCACACGACCTTCTTTGTGTGTTAGGCAGACGGCAGCAGGTGCGGAGGCCGAGGCCGGCGGGCGGACAGAGGTGAGAAGAGCAAAAGGCCCAGGCGCGGCCGGATGAACCGCGCGGCCGGAGCCCGTGCCGCTTCCCGTCTGGTTTTCTCTCAACCGAAACGCACGCCCCGCCAAACTCACACGGCGGCGGCCTCGTTTCTGCCTGGAGCTGTGAGTGCCTCGCCGATTTAGAAGTTCCCTCTGAAGCACTGAGGCCGCCTCTCTGTTTGCCTCGGGACAAGTGAAGCTGGGGAAGGAGAAGCAGCCCGGACCGGAGCCGCCGTGTTCCGCACCGTGGTGACCGGCTCGCTCAGGACAGACCTCGGCTCTCCTGGCTGGGACGTCGTTGCTCGCTTACGGAAAGATTCCACAGTTGGAGCAGGTGTGTTTATAATTATACTCGAGGAAATAGAATCCTGTCTGTTTATAAAAGAAGAATGTTCTGGCAGCTCCTTGGATTCTCTGAAAATTCCCTGAGGAAGCAACTGTGGATCCCTTCTCTGCTGTTACCCCTGGCAACCGGTGGAGCCCTGAACACGGTGCTGTCCCCAGGCCCCCAGGCTGTTGGATCTGGGCCTCTGAGCAGAGCTGCCTGATTGGCCTTGATTGTCCACGGCTGTTCTGGAAACTCCCACGGCTCCCGCGGCCCCTCCCCCACCCGGCCTTCTGTCGTGTGAGCTGGGGGAGACCAGCAGCCCGCAGCTGGGGCCCTGCGGAAGCTCGCCGGGGCGGATGCTGGCTGGGGTTCGTGCGGGCAGGGCCTCGCCCCAGAATCGCAGACCGACCCTTTGGCGAGCTAAGCATGCTGGGAACAGCCCCAGAGACAGTGCAAGGCGAATCTGGAGACCCTCTCGTCCCCCAATTGGGGAAGGGCCACTGCCCTTTGCTGAGAAAGGCCAGTCGGGCTTCTCAAGAGAGGTGTGCAGTGAACGACTTAGGAAAAAAAGCACAGCGCCTGCTGAGTCCCCCATCAGAGCCCTGAGCAGTCGGAGTGACGTGAGGACGGGGTCTCAGGTCCCTGCACCGTGGGGCGTCCCCAGCCGCCTTCTAGCTCTAGAAGAACGTTTCACTTGAAACCAGGAGGAGGCGGCCCCCCTCCCCTCCCCTCCTTTTCCCGTGGCAAACATAGAGGCAGAGTCTCCGTCCACACTCCCTGATGGCGCCTTCTCCCTGGGGGGCAGGGAGGGCTACGGATGAGGGAGAAGAAAAGGAAGCTGGTTGCATTTAGTGTCTCTGCTCATTCTGAGGTGTGTCGTTGGGTGGCTAGTCGCAGACGGATACACACGAATCAAGGTACGGAAAGTCGCCGCCGCCAGAAAGGTCCCTCGAGTACCCCCACCCACTCACAGCTTCACATGGACACAGGATGATGCCGAGGGCCTGACTCCCGTTGGCGTGTCCGCTGCGTCCCAGACGCGGTGAGAGGCCGTGGAGCGAGGCCGCCCAACCCCACGGGTCTGCCCCCCTGCAGTCGACGGTTTCGTGGGGGAGACGGACAGCAGGACGGAGTCACTTCAGTGACAGCCGTCAGCCACGACTGGGGTAGGAAGCCCCTGGGGTCATGAGCACTCGTCTGGGGGCTCCCACCTCAGCAGGGAGGTCCGTACCAGTCCGGTACCAGCCAGCGAGCCGCGTCCCTCAGCGGCCAGGTGCGCTGCTAGCCAGGGGGCGGGCCGTGCGAAGCGCTCGCCTTCGGGGCGGGGACCGGCACCACCCACCCACATGCTGTCACACACGTGTCCTTGCCGGAGAGCCGTGCGCGCGAACGTGCGTGCGGTGGCTCCGTGGCCAGGCAGCGTTCGTACGTATCGGGGATACGGTCCCCGTTTAATCACTGTCACCGTGACATCTCCGGAGCCACTCGGGTCAGCTCGCAACACCCCCTTTCTGCACTGCCACAGAAAAGCTGGGTTGACGTGCCCCGGCGTGGCGGGCGGCTGCAGCCCGCTTCTGCCGCGTCCCCCACCACGTGCTTCTGCAAGCAAAGCGTGGCTGACGGACGGGAAACTGCAAAATCCAGGAGGCGCGGAGGAGCCGCGCGGAGGTGCCAGATGCCGCCTGCAGGGGGCCCCTCGCGCCGCCCAGCCCCGGGCGGCGGTGCCCTACTTTCTGCGTTGCTGCGAGCTGCTGGGTTGGGCACCTGCCAACATTCAGGCGGCAGTTACATAAGAGCGTCTTTTTTTCCTGGAATTTGGGCTTACTGCTGATGTGTGACCTTCAGCAGTAATTGCCAATAAACGCGGTGGGGCTGTTTACTGTCAGACGCGGGCGGCCGCGGAGCAGGCGGGCTCCACGCGGGGCGCACGGGCGCCGCAGCCCAGCCTCGGGGCGGCTCGGCGGCGCGCGCGGCCCTGTTTGTTTTTTTTTAATGCTGACGTTATTCCGTAACGACTGGAGTTGTATAATTTAGTCAAGTCAGATGCGGTGTTTTTTTTTTTTTAAATCATTTGGTGAAACCAAATAATTTTTACTTATTTGGTTTCTAAACACAAATGCCATTAGCGAAGGGTATGATGTTAGCAGATGTGAAGGTTTAACACTGTTTTGCTGGAACGTTAGGTAGCTTCTGTTTCCGCTGGTTTTTTTTAAAGAGTTCCGTTCTCTTAGCGTGGGTTTTCAAAGGCCCATGAAAGACAGGGCCCAGCAATCCTCTTTGCCAGCCCATCACTGTTTGTTTGTTTGCTTGTTTTCTCCCTTGAGGTTGGGCGTGGGTGAGGAGGAACTGAATACTGGTTGTGGGGGGTTAGAGAGTATAAATTCCCTTGAGTGGTCTGATACCTACATCTGCAAGGCAGCTACATTTCTTGAACTGCGTTCGACTTCTGCTGGGGCGGTCCCTGGGTGGAGGAGACCTCTTATTTGGAAGGAAAATTATCAAAGCCCAGAGAGCGTAGAGAGACGCTGTGGAAGGCAGGAAAAACACAAAGGGTATTTACATGTCTGTGCTCTCTGCTACCGGTCATAGGCACACGTGGACCGGCAGACGGACAGACGAACGGATGTGTGTGAGTGGGTGCCGTCACACACCAGAAATAGTAAACCAGGAAGTCTGCGGGCTTCTTTTTTATTTAAGAATGACAAAGGATAATTTTCTTCATTTCTAGTAGAAACTTGCCCCTCGATAGTATGTTCTGCGTTGCAGGGGAGAGCAGCAGGGTCTTACCTGCATGTATCTAGTTGCTGCTCAGGTGCCGTAGCCCTGACGGCCTGATTGGCGGCCTCACCCAGGAAGGACAGTTGGGATTCAGGGACTTGAGATTCGCGTTTCGAATTTCTCTTTCGAAGCCAGCCATGGAAATCGTGTCTGTCTTACGTTTGATTCTGCCGACCTCGTCTAAGGAGCACTGGGAAACTTAAGATCAAAGGAGACCTGTGAAGAGGCAATAGGGGGCCAAGTTCAAAACCCGGCAACTTCAGACTGCTGCCAGTCGCCTGCTGGTTTGGGAGGCTCCACCTTGAGCTGAGGCGTCCGCACCTGGTCCTAGGACTCAGGTGGGATAAGACAAGACTTGTGAAATTCAGACATGCCCATTTTCTCAAAACCTTTTCCTTTAATGGGAGGCCATTGAGGATGACTGAACATGGAAAAAAAAATCGACTTCGAGAACAAGCACTTGTGAACTCACTCCATTTACTTAAACGTTATCTTTTGCTTTGGGCATCGCGTATTGTATTTAACCATTATCTGATTTGAACGTATATAGCGTATTAATGTGCTTGTATTTTTCAACGTTGCGGGCTTCAAATAACCTTATCTTCAAGGAAATGTGGCAGGAATCCTCGTAGGAGGAAGTGCTAGTAAATTTGGTGACCAGAGCCTATGCCAGGTATGTTTTGGCCTTTCCCGTGCCCGCAGTCACGTGATGTCCTCGGGGATTGTGTCACTTAGAGAACTTGCCGGTTAGATATTATGAAATGAAGTTTACTGACAATATACTAAGCATTACTTCATGTTTTAACCAGAAGGGATCCTGAGGAATGTCTGCTGTGTTCTCCTTGAACTTCAGGGCAAAAGGTGGAAGCCCACCCAGTGTTAGTGCCCAGCTCGGGGGCGCACAGAGAGTTGCCGTCTGCAGCGCCCTGGTCACGTGACTCCCGTCCAGCGCGCTCGGTTTCTCTGTCCCATTCCATGAGTGGATAGCGTTAAAACATGGTCCTTCTATCTAAATGGTGATTCCTGGGGCGGCAAAGCATTCTCTCTTGTTTCAAAAGGCTTCAGGAAAGGTTCAAAGGAGAAAGATAATTAACGTAAATTTAATTTTTGTTTTAACAGTTAAGTGAATTTAGAAACAAGCCTGACGGCGGTTTAGGGACTCAGTAGAGCGTCAGGCCAAAAGCATAAAACGACTCAGAAACCACTGACCTCTGAGTGACGGAGGAATAGCTACACACTACCTGTGAGCATTGTAAAAATACAGGGTGCTGTTTGGAACAAAGAGATCTCAGACGAGAGAATTAAAAAAAAAAAAAAAGACACACAGTTCCAACCCCATTATCTTCATTTCCTTTAGCTTTGGTTGTGATTGGCAAGGGACAGAGGGCAGGTCTGTGGGTTTCTGCAGCATGGCCATGGCTGTCATTCTTCCGTGCTACTCACGTGAGTGAGCATGAAGGAAGCGTTGGTTGGCATGTGGCTAACGCAAACAGTAGCCGACCACCCTTTTTTCCCATCTAGACGTCTCCCTGCTCTAAAATGCTTTAATTCTGCCTTATCTTACGTGTCACTTTTGCACTAAGGACGGACAGCACCAATGTTTGCACAGTTTTAGCTCTTCAGCCTGAAGTAGACAGAAGGAAAGATGAGTTCCAGTGCGTTCCTGGGTCGTGATATTATTTATGTTGCCTCTCCGGCTTTATTTTCCTTGCGCGGCTCCCGTTTTTCATACCACTTTACGCCTCTCCCACCCCCGCAGGAAGCTGACCTCTGCGGAGGGAAATTGTGCTCCCTGGCGCTAGTGGGTTGGACTCCTGTCAGGAGGGTCCAGAATAGGGAGAGCAGTGCAGCCTCCCGCGCGCCTCGTCCTCGGCAAACTAGTGTAATCTCTGTGCTCGAAGAGATTCCCCAGTATCTGTGCTTCATTTCACCTGCTGGGAAACAGAAAAAAATGGCAGAAATCATTTGGTTACATAATAAGCAGTACGAAGGACGTTTTTTTTCCATCTTGGGAATCAGACCACCTAAGGGCTGGCGTTGGCTGGATTGAGACGGCACCAGACCTCACGGCTCAGTCCCCGCGTGCTCCCTGCACCTGCCCTGGCCCGCCACCGATGAGCACACTTGGCTGGAGCACCATGAAGGAGGCCAAGGTCACCCCGTCGCAGTGCGAGCCTTGGCCTCAGTCCAGGGCTCCAGACTGCACCTTGAACCAGCCAGCCGTGCCCAGTGCGTGGCGTTGGCCCAGGGCGCCCCGGGCCGGGCCTGGCGGTTACAACTGACGTCACTTCCCTGCTCCGAGCATGTGGCCTCGAGGACAGACGTGTGGCACTGTCCCCACATGGAGCCATGACTTCTCTCCAGCCACACCCGCTTTTAGCCACCACACGGCACCCTCACGGTTACCTTTTGTCACCCTCGGCGACATCTCTTGTTGGAAATAATGCCACTGAGGACAGGGTGTCTTCCTGGTCTGGAAGGAATGCAGCCGGGGACCCCGGTCCATGGGGCCCCCTGAGAGGCACGGGAAGGACAGCTGCACATGGGAGCCCCCTTTCCCTTCCCGAGGACCCCGAGGGACGTCCTACCCCAGGGCCCAGGTCTCCCCTGGCGAAGCAGGCCCAGCACATGGGGGTGGGGGACCAGGGAGGCTTGCGGAAGGAGGGTGGCAGCACCGGGGGTTCACAGCTCGGAGTCACGTGGAGGGCCGCCCCGAGGCCCCTCTTGTCACCCACGCCCGCCCAAGCCCTGGGGCTGTGCACCCTCTGGCGTTTCCGTGTGCGTGAGCGAGGTGGGCGTGTGGTGCAGCTTCCTCGGACTTTATTTTTTTAAGACGCATTTCCTTCTTGGTTGTGGTGGACGGTTTCGTTTCTTTCCTGATTTTACACGTTTCTCCATCTCAGGCCAGTCGTCTCTTCCGTTTAACAGAGAAAGTGTGTCCCCCCCCCCCACTGCTGATGCCCCCTTCATTGGCGGGCCAGCCAGGTCACCTCGTGTTGGCCCGTGCCGTCTGTGTTCCGTCCTTGAGTGTTGGTCTCTGGACTTCTTTGTGGCCCGCGGAGCGCGCGCCCCGTAACTAACCTGCTTTGTTTTACTCCCAACCAGCTGCCCCAGGCTCCGGATTCTGAGAACGCCACAGAGGTGGGTGCCGCCCACCTGCGTCCGCAGCGCCAGCACATGCGGGTGCTCCTTGGTCGTCCTGGTTGTGTGTGACTTGTCGTGCAGCCTGTCTGTCCGGTGGCAGGGGCGGGGCGGGGGGCCTGGCCGGGCGCTGATCACGGCTGTCGTCGAGGTGGCTCGGGGTGGCAACCGAATTCTGAGGAGCTGGGGGTGAAGCCAGGGCCCCTCCAGGTGAGGCTGTGGCTCTCTGAGGGCTTTCGCCCAAACCACCATCATCTCGGTCTTGAAAAGTTCTCTCGAGAAATTCTGGACCATCAAGACCTTTGTGTTGTTGCATGCACGAGGCTCGGGGGCCTGCGCAGAGATGATGCGGGCCGGGAGTCCTGGGTACGAATGCGCAGTTTTGGGGAGAGCGGCTTGTAGAGTCACAGTTCCGCAGCACGCACTGTCCCTGTCTCCAGCGGCACTTGCTGCGTGAGGCCCTGGCATCCGTTCAGGCGTCAGAGCCACGGAGCAGCTTTCTGGAGAGGCACGTTGTCAGGGATCCAAGTTTACTTTGAGAAACCGTTCCAGGATCCCAGGAGCGAAAGCCAGGGTGCGCTTAGGGCACGGCACTTGGGAGGCGTCTGTGGAAGGGCTTTAAAAGTGCCACAAAGCTGCAGGGGGACGAGGTGACGATCAGTCCCTGACGTCCTCATTGGGGCTCTGCAGCGGTGACAGCTGTGATTAGGATGCTGTGTGCCTGCAGGTCGGGGACAGCCACCGTCCCGTGTCCGTGTGTGCCTGGCAGGGTCTCCTTGGGGTCCTCACGCATGTGCTGTGCGGGATGCATGCCTAAGCCATGAGGACCTGTCCGGTCGCATCGTGCATTAGAACCCCGTTTGGGTTCGTGGAAAAATACACGATATAGAGCATCCTTTTCGTAATCTTGGCAAAAAAAAATGATGTTGGCCCCAAAAGTCCTATGCCCACTCACTGTTGCCTGCGCCCCGGGGTGGGGGTGGGGGGTGGTAAGCAGTTACCAGAGCCTCAGTGTCTCCCTGGGGAGACAAGACCCCCAACCTCCCCCCCCCGTGGCTGTCCGCACACCCGCGTGTGCTCACGCCTGACGCCGAAGCCGGCAGCGTCTTCGTAGCGTGCGCTTAGAGAGGAATTTCTGCGTGCCCAGCAGGAGCAGGAGCCGAGTCCACCGCTGAGGCAGCTGGAAGACCATAAAAGGGTACGTAGTCCGGGGTGCCGGAGCCCCCGGCCACTTTTGTCCTTGTTGCTATTGTTGAAGCATTAACTGACTCAGGACCAATCACAGCCATTTACATACATCAAGCTGACTGGCCAGCCCACCTGTCAGCCACCTGCTCAGAGCCCCACCGCCGGCCGGTCCCCAGACGAGGGCCCAGCCAGCCCGTCGGGCCCCCTCTCTGGGCGGGTGTTCTTAGTCATCGTCTGCTTTTCCGTGTGAGTGACTGATGGGCATCATGCGTGATTTATGTTAAAAGCGTAACGACGGAGATGCTCACGGGCACGGAGGCCGCCGGCGAGGAGCTGCTCCCGTGTGCCCGCTCCCCCTGCACGCGTGAGGGTGCGTGCGACCTGTGCGCTCGCTGGCCTCGGGGCTGCTCCCGGCGTGCAAGCTGGGTCACGCACCGTCACGCCCGAGCACACACTGAGCATCTCCGAAAGTCAGCCGCTGCCTGACGTTCCACAGATGCCCCAGTGGTTCGTAACCTCGCCCTGTGACAGGAAGCGAACAAGTGTGTGTCTTCGGGGAGGTTCCCGGAAGGGGTGCTAGGCCAGACGGCAGGATCGCTAGGCGGGCCCTCCGCAGGCTGTGCGCGTCACCGGCGTGCTGACCGCCGGGCTCGCGTTGCCCGTTTTGGGGAAAGAAGTAGACGCCCTGGTTTTCTGTGTGCTCCGTTATCGTGTGCCAGTTGCTGTGCTAAGACTTCTACGCATGTTACCCCGTCAGCTTCGTTACTGCCGCCATCGACCCAGGGACAGGGCCTTCATCCCCACGTCCCGCGCTAGGAAGCAGACTCCGAGAGGTGAGGCGAGGTCAGAGGGACAGAAAAGGAGCAATCATTGCAGAGACCTTGCAGATGTGACCGTCCGTGTCCTGGAGGGTGGAAGTCCAAGATCAGTGGGTGGCCAGGAGCTCCGCCTGCCCAGGCCGGCCTTGTCCCGAACCCCGTGGACTCTGACCAAAGAGTAGCTCCCCAGAAGTCGGCCCTTCGCCCTCCCTCCGGCATCCCTCATGCGCCACGGTTCGGGGACCAGGGACACCTGGCACTCGTGGACTTGCTGTCCTCGCCTGTCCTGGGCGGCAGAAGTAGCTGCTCCCTCGTGCCCGGAGCTCCCGGGGAACGCGGCGCTGACCACCGTGGCCCGGGCGTGTGCTGCGGAGTGGGAGGCGGGTTCCAGTGCCCCCTGGCCAGGCCCTGCCCGCGTGATGCGGGGCAGGTCCGTCCCCCCGCCTCATGCCGTGAAACGGGTCAGTGCGTCTCCATCCCTCAGGAGAGCTCTGCAGGGCCGTGACGCACCCGGCACAGTGGCAGCAGGGCTGTGATAAGAGCTGGCAGCTGTCCGCTCGCCAGCGGAGACGCCTCAGTGGTTTGGTGGACGTGGGGAGGAAGAGGAAGGGTATTTTTAAACCGAGGCCCCACCGCAGTGCTGACGGGGGTGCGAACGGCCCACCACGCATGTGAGACCGTGGCCTTTCACGAAGCGCAGGCTTCCTCGGCGGCTGGCCCTCGGGAGCCAAAGGGCACTGTTTCTCTCCATTGCGTGTGGCGCTGTGCACGCCTCGTGGCCCCCCCCCCACCTGCATCCCCCACAGGCGTCAGCCACCAGTTTCACTCGAAACCCGGGGCCCCCAGCTGCAAGGTGGCCCCTGGTTTCGTGACTTCTCGTCAGTGTTTCAGCGTGACCCTCGGGGCAGCGGAACGCTGCCTTCTCTCAGGCTGAGGTGAGAGGACGCGCGTGGAGCTTCTTACCAGAGACAACGTCTGCTGTTCGTGTGCACGCTGCAGGTGTCAGCTGCTGGGGAAACAAACGAGTGTCGTGTGTTCACGAGGGCCGCGTGGCCAGACGTGACAGGCGGGGAAGTGACGCCGTCCGGGAAGTCGTTTCCTCTTCCCTTCTCCGTAGCCGGGTCTCTTGGCCAGACGCGCCAGGAACAGCTCTGTGCGCTTGAGGGATTGCGCCGAGGTGGCCAGGGGTGTTCTCCTCCGCAGATCCGAGTTTTCCCTCCATTAAGCCACTGCTTCAGAAAACCGGAATGCTCCTTGAACCCGAGATTGCACGTCAGGCGTTCGTATAACTATTAATGATGCTTATCCGTTTTCTTTTTCCGTCCCCTTTTACCAAAAATTCTGCCTCCTTTCAGAAAAGGAATAAATCTCATTTTGTTTTGATTTGTTTTTTTTTTTAAATCCCCCATGCTACCTGGTTTTTTTCCCTTGCAGGGCTGTGTGTGTGTGTGTGTCTCTGTGTGTGCGAGCACATTTCTAAGATCCTGTCATGGGGGAAAAGGGCACCATTGGATACACCAGTTGCCATGGTGACTACAGGGGCTTTCTGTGGAAGGACGGGCAGAAGGGGCCTGCGAGCCCTGTGTGACTTGGTTTTGGCGCCCGGCTGCCTGTCTCTCGCCTCCTGCTTCCTTGACAGCAGACTGCCCAGGGCCCGGCCCGCGCCCCTCGGGGCCACGGGGAGCAGGAAGTGTGTGCGGCTCCGGCCCCCCGTGGACCCGCAGCCGAGGCTCTGCCTGCCCTCCCTGCAGGGGGTGCAGGGGGTGCGGCGGGAGGGGGCTGGTCACACGCACCCTGACCCTTCAGCCCGGGGACACTCCAGATCCCCGCGGTGCTGGCCGCACCGGCCTTCTGCTGTGGCTGCCGCCTCCCCACGTCCCATGTCACACCAGCCGCCCACCTCCCGAACCGTGTTCCCCCGGGCCAGCGGGCTCCAGGTAGAGGGAGGAGGTTTTCTCCAGCCTCCCTCTCGCGGGAGCACGGAGTCCGCTTCTCACTGAAAGATCCGTCAGGTAGATGCTCCCCGAGCGTGAAAAGGGAAATGGCGTTTAATCTCCTGTTACATGGAGGTAACCTTTCCTTTCCCCTTTTTCTCTCTCTATAGCTTTTTGGAATGTTCCCTTGAAATTAGTGATTCTTTTAATGAAGTCATCCTTTGAAACCACCTTGCTTTCGGTGCCGGCTTTGGAGATTTGACCAGAGCGTTGTCTTATACCAAGATGTGGTTCTCTACCGTTAAAGGATATTGTTCTGGAAGCAGTTTATTTAAAAAGCGCTTGGAAACATCACAACAGCCTTTCCTTTGGAAGCGCTGTCAGAATTTTGAATTTGCAGTTGCTCGAGGAAGCAATGCATTCCCTGAGCTAATAGAAGCTCCCTCCTTTGCAGCAAGAGACATGTTTATGGGTGGGAGGGAGAGGGGGAAATGGAGATTTTTTTTATTCCCTGAACTTTTATTTAAAAATCAGTGCTTCCCTTGCCCACCCCCGACTCCCTTCTCTCCTGTGTTCCTCATCTTGATCTGTCCCCGAGTCTTTGACTAGAAGTGTGGATCAGTAGAGGAGAAAACTTAGCAATGTGGCTCTGGGACCTTAAGGGGTACCCCTGGCCTCCCCGCCACCCTCAGGGCACCCCTCCCACGGCTGGACGTCTCCAGACCTGTTCGAATCACTTAAAATTCTAAAGACGCCCGTCAGGGTTGCAGGCCTCTTGAAGAGCCGAGAGACCACCCCGCTTCAACACCTTCCTCTCTGCCAGGCCCCCCACTCGCCCCTCTGCGTGAGGGACCAGAGGAAGGCCATGCCTTCCGGCTTTGTCCCTGGGAAGAGGTGTGGCGGTGGGGGGGTGGTGGTGGGAATCCGCACAGCCTTTGGCTCTTAGAAGCTTCCAAATGGGAGGTGGTCTTGTGACTGCTGAGGACACCCTGCTGCTTGGCCAACGCCCCAGGCTTAGGCGTCAAATCAAAGTTTTAGGGTTTTTTCTGTTGTGGGAAGGAGTGACTATAGCTCCTGTCCACAATTACGTTGGTGTTTATAGTTTTTAAACTCTGCGTTAGGGAACTGTGCAAACCTATGCAAACGGCACAGGAAGAGCTGCGAGAAGCCCCATCCGTAACTCGGGCTCCCGCGTGCCCCTCCGCCCCTCCGTGTTGTTTCTTCCGTGAAGCTTAGTCTTTGATGGATGTAGCTGATGTCGGTCACTAATTTGTTTTGTATGGCATATTTTTTCCCTTTTTTTCACCACCTGGCCCATCGACTCTGTGTAAGAAAGCCTTGCGTTCAAGGTACCTTACGCAAGGTACCTTGATGTTTTGATAGGCTCCTGGGAATAAGCCCTGTGTTTCAGTAACGTTTGTATATTGCTTCGTGGAAGGTGACCTGTAAGATTTTTCAACTCGTCCAACTTTTATTGGCTTACCCGACGGGGACTTTGTTGTTTGCTTTCGTTATTGTTAGTTGCCCCGCAAAATTAATGTTTTGTCTTTATCACTGTGTGAGAGAGAACCTCAGATAGCTGATATGCTGGATCCCTGTGTTTTTATGACCTGGTTTCCTGAGAAAATCTTGAAGAAGTTAACTTTTAGAGTTTCCAAACGCTTTTTTTTATTATTATCATTAATCGTGTTTTCTCGCCGAGTGTCACTGAGCCCATGATACCTGAGTCCCCCTTGTGCTTTTTTTGAACATGAGTCGCTCGATTATGCATTCAATTCAGACGCTGATTTCATTCTCCTGTTTGAATTAAGGGTGAGGCGCTCAGGCAAATTTTGGTCAACCGTTACTATGGAAACATCAGACCTTCGGGAAGAAGAGAGAGCCTCACCAGCTTTGGCAATGGCCCGCTGTCACCAGGAGGACCCAGCAAGCCTGGGGCCGGAGGTAGGCCACGTGGTGTGCTGGTCAGCGGCTCCCCCGCTGCCGGACAGCTGCCCATGTCCGCGCAACAGGGCCAAAGTCGAACGGGTGGATTTGGGGTACAGGTGGGATTTTTTTTTAATCAACCTGTTCTGTCTTGGGTCTGCTGTCACACCGGTGTCTGAAAACATTTCCCTGCAGTAAGATACTGGCTGAGCCTTTCTCCCCCCCACCATGCGGTGACCCTCTTGGTGACATCCGAAATGGCTCAAGGGACTTGGTTTAATCGTGTGTTTTCTTGTGGTCGTTAGGACTCACGTTGCCCCATAAAATGACAATGAGGTTGGCAGCGAGGACGATGAAGCCACCATTTCTTGTGCATTTTCTGAGGGCCAAGGGCTCTTCTGAGCACTTTGCACACCTTACCTCGTTTTCTCTTTCAAGTTGCCATGATGGGGGGGGGGGCTGATGCTGTTATCCCAGTTTAACAGAGGATGTGGAGGCTTGGTCCTGATGGGCCCAGTACACGAACCCAGTATATCGAATTCTGATGCCCGGGCTGTGTGTGTGCCTTCCCCAGAGGCTTATGGGAGTTTATCCCAAAAATCCCTACGTAGAAATCTTAAAAACAGATCCCTAAAGGCGTTCCAAAGCATTGTGAGCACTATTACAGGCAAAAGTAGCCGAAACGCTGAACTCAGCTGTGGGTGTCGGGTTCGGTTTTCAGGGGCCAGGAGCTCAGTGCTCTAAGCACAGAGTGAGTTGCCTGATTTCTGGTCTCCGACGATTCTTGGTGGGCCGTGGAGGTGACTCAGAAATACGCAGCACTGAGTAAATGTGCCCCAGCAGCTTCCGGGGAGGGGTCTCGGGTTTCCCACCCGAGGAAAACTGGAAGCAGGAAGCTCGTCCGCTCGGTTCGCAGGGCCCGTGGCCCTGGAGACGCTGCAGTTCCCAGGGCGTCCCCGAAACGGGGCCTTAGCTTTTCATCCGAAAGGTCCCAGTGATTCTCAAGCACATACAGCATCTCAGAATGGTTCCTCTTGACCTTCTCTGGTGAGGTCATTCACTAAATTCGTGAGGTCAAGGGGAGGGGGTTGGAGACAGGCTGGAGACGGATTCTGCTCTGAGAAGCTGTAGGACGCGAGGCCTCTGGACAGTGAGGGCCAGCAGCGGGAGCGGGCGCATCTGCCCTGAGCTCCGAGGGAGGGCCCGAGATGATTTTCTCTTTTCCGAAACGATGGGTCCATTTTCCCTCGGGCATCAGCGTTTCCGTGCTCGCCAGTCGCCGTGCACGGCGAGTCCTCAAACGGGCGTTTTCCATGCGCGCACAGAACCCACCCCTCTCAGTAGTGTGGCGTTCTCTGCTTGGGGCTAGGCGTGTCCTCGGAAGGTCACAGGATGGGAACTTCGTTTGCTCTGCCCCCTCCCCCGCCCCGGCTCCTGGCTCCCCACGAGCGCCCAGTTAACCCTTGCTGCTGGGATGAACAGATGAGTTCTGTGACAGGGTGAGTCTGGGGCTGGATGGACTTGTTAGGACGTGGGCTGGAGCGATTGTCACAGTCGTGCTTTCTTAGGCACCTTCAAAGGAGCGCTTCAGCCTGGGTTGTCTCTTCGAGCAGCTCTTAATTCTGCCCCGAGTCATGGTATTTTCACGTAAGGGAGAGTCTTGGCTCGATGGCTCTAGGGCTCATGGTGGAAAAGTATTGTCCTTTCTTTATCGTCTCTGCCCACGTTCAAATACCATCCCTGCTGCTTACGAGGTGGGCGTCCTTGGACAAGGGGCTTCTCATCTCTGTGCTGATCGTCGGTACCTTCCACGTGGAGTTGTGCAGAGGGTGAAAAGAGACGAGTGTTTCGTGCGTAAAGAGTTGGCACAGAGTGATACGCGGTAACGCCCGCTGCCCGGGCCGCGGTTAACACGAACGATGTTGCATCTCCCCAGGGGGAGGCTCCGGGTCCAGCACCGTGAGCAGAGCCGAGATGAGCCTGGCCGACGTCCAGTGCCACCTCGACAAGGAGGGGGCCTCCAACCTGGTCATCGACCTCATAATGAACGCATCCAGTGACCGCGTGTTCCACGAGAGCATCCTCCTGGCCATCGCGCTTCTGGAAGGGGGCAATACCACCATACAGGTAGGAAGGTGACGTCGCTCACATCCCTGCCGAGCAGGAGCAGGACCTGTGCTGGGAGACAGGCACCCAGCTACTGCCGAGACGCCTGTATGAGGAACGGCACCTCCTTGCAGCGTGAAATTCTGCTGTTCTGAAAAATGAGTTTTCTTGCTGCCCGGCTGTGGCCGTTCGGTCAGGATGCAGACTTGCTTCCAAAGCACGAATTGTGTTTGCAACTTGGTGAACTGCTGAGGGCGTGTGAGGAAAGCTGGCCCAGCGTCTGGGGCCCGGGTGGTGCTGCACACGGGTCTGTCCGGCGAGTGCCCGAGTGGCACGTATTTACGGTTTTTATCCACAGTCAGGGATGATCCCGTCACAAGACAACCAGGAAGGTGTTTGGACCGTGTGTGCTGTTTAGATGTAATTTTTTTATCTGTAGACATTGCAACCGTTACTGACTCTACATTCTCTGCCTTTAAACTGAACGGTTCGAGAACCCAAACCAATACGGATAGGGAAAAGCCAGGCTAGACTCGTTAAAGCTGAGTCGGTGACTTCTTTTTGTGTGCTGGGTGTGGTATATATATTTTAAAACAATAAAAACTAGAATAGTGATCTTTAAAGAAGCAATTTTAATGAATTTTAATAACATAATTTTCATGTAGAAAGGGCAATCAAAATGATTCCTTTAAATATCTTTAATATTCCCTTCATGCATTTTCCTTCATTGGCTCTCTGAATTACTAGCTGTGTGTGTGTGTGTATATTTTGATAACAGCTTGATTGAGATGTAACTTACAAGCCACACAATTCACCCTCTTGGGTATATTTGGCTTGACATTACATTCTGGGTCTTGAATTTGAAATCGGAGTCTAAACTAATGGCGTCTGGGTCCCTCGTGCGTGTTGGGACAGTGCGTGCCTCTGTGGGCAGGTGCGCCCCAGGCCCGGGCCCCTGGCTGGCCACGGGGGCCGCAGGCCGGGCTCCAGCCGCGCTCGCTCCCAGCCGGGCGCCGCGGCCCCAGCACAGACCCGTGGAGTTACCGCTCTGCACACACCACGTCGCGACTCGTGCCCGTGGCAGGGCCCACGGCATGCCCGATGGTCACGTGGGCAGCACGTCGTCGCGTGTCGGCACCGACGTCTGACTGCGTCGCGCCTGAGCCCGACGGTAAGCGGGGCGCGGCCCGCGGCCCTTCTCCTCCCTCGGGCCGTGTTCGTGCTGGACGGAGCAGCGCTGAGACGCCCCTTGTCTTTGGGCCACGTGACGCCCAGGGGCTGCACCAGCGAAGCCAGTGTTCACTGAGCTCCCTCTGCGTGCTCGGAGCTGGGCCGGGGACCGCCGGGCGCTGGAGAAGCCTCTCTAGGCATCGCCAAGCGCGAACGACGAAGGCGGCGAGTGAGCTGTTCGCTGACCGGCCGTGTCGGGGTGCGGGGCCGACCGTCCGTTTCCTTCTGAGATTATAGCCTCGCTGATTTTTTTTAGCTCCCACATCTTTTCTTTAATGAAATGGTGTTGCTAGAGTGACAGTCTTGTTTCGCTTTTTCCTCTGTTGGCCACTTGAGAATTCGGAAACCTTAAGTTATTCCTTTCCCTCCCTAGTTTTTTTGTTTTTTTGTTTTTTTTTTAAAGCTTTACTAATTTGAGACATCCCAGAAGCTTAGTGCTCAAGAAATCGAAAATCTAGCAAGGATACAGGAATGCGTGCTCACGCACACAGGAAGCCGGGTCTCGGAGTGCCGGGCGGGGGGTGGCGCCTTCAGGAGGTGGGACAGTACGGTGCACCCGAGGAAGGAGTAGGACTTCGGCGTGAGGTGCTGGTGAAAGGTGGTTTCCACGAGATGGGCTTTGAGGAGGGTTACGGACCCGGAAGGTGGAGCTGGACAAGGAGCTGGGCCTGGGGAGGGACTGAACCCTGCTGGGCCCTCGGCAGTGAGCAGAGCAGGTGGAGGAGGCTGGAGGGGACAGGGGATGGATTGGGCTATGATTTGAGGGCTATGAGTCTGGCAGTGTGGGACAGATGAAATTGAGGAAAGCAGGAGACAGTCCTATCATTAAAAAGTTAATTAGCAGTAATTCTGGGGGGAGCTAATGAGAACCTGAGCTCAAAGCGAATCTGATGGTAGACCCGGGCGTCACTTGGAGAGGATGCTGGCGAGGACAGGCACAGGGGGCCTTTTGGGGTGCAGGGGATATTCTACATCCTTGTCTCGCTGGTGGCTGCATGAACACACGTCTGTTTCAAAACCGGCGAGCCCTGCAGTTAGAATCAGCGTGCTTCACTGCACCGAAGTGAAACCTCAAACCAGTGGGGAGCAGACGCGGCCCTGAACCCAGTGGTAGGGAGGCTGGGGGCCCGGGTCGTTGAGAGCTGGTACCTGTCCGCCGGGCGACACCTGGCCGGATGCGAGACGAGGAGGTCGGGGCCCCGCTGGCTGTCGGAGCCTCCGACGAGCCGCGTGAACACACGGCTCGCTGACTAGGGAAGAATCCTGCGTGGAGAGGGCTCGCGGGGCGGAGGGCCGGGGCTGGCTGGCAACGGGCCGTGTTTTGCACAGTGTGTCCTGATGGCGATGGCAAGGCTCACAGAAGCTGTTTTTCCTCCCAGTTCTTTATCTTGTAAAGTAATTATGAATATTAGTTTCATGTTTTCACACATTCATTACTCATATGCTCAGGCTCCAGATGAAATGCCACAGTTGGGCTCCAGCAGTTTCCTCGGGCGGGGGGCGGGGGAAGGTTCCTCCCTGGGGAGCCGGTGAGCCCGTGAGCCGGGGCTCGGTGGCCCGTGCGCCCTGCCGGGACGGGGTACAGGACAAGGGACAGGACGCTGCACGGAGGGCTCGCATGCCCTCCCTCCCCCTCTCCCCCTCTTCCCCCTCCCTTCTGTGCCCGCTCGCAAGGGTTGGAGGGGAGACTGTCAGAGACCTGTGCTTCCAGGAACGTGGATTCTAGCCTGGAGCTGACGCTGAGAGCCCCTCAGCCCTGCGCTTCATTTCCTGGAGAAACACAGTGTGGGACTTGGGTTGTTTGAGGCCACTTAGGGAAAGACACCCTGAAGGCGGAGTGAGTGATTGGAGGTTCCAGAAGGAGCCGGTTCAAAGCGGCAGGTGACCAGCCGGGGCTGGGTCGCTTAGGGCTGTGGTCGCTGGAGGCGGGGAGGCTCCAGCTGGGAGCCTCTGCCCGCGGTCACGTCCTGTTCCACGTGCGAGCTGCAGGCTCGGGGAGGGAGACTGGTCAGGTGGGCTGCCCTCCACTTGCGCCCCTCAGTGGCAGGTGGCAGGGAGGACAGTCACCAGGAGCCTGCAGGGCTTGTCAGCCACGCAGCCCTGGGGCCTGGCGCGGGCTTCTCACAGAGGGGTGTGGGGGAGGAGGCCCTCCTCTCCGTCCGGCTTGGTGTGGGACAAGGGAACCCAGCCTGGGTTTCTGTTCCTCTGTCTGTCCAGCCCGAGACGGAAGTGCAGACTCCTGGGGTCCTTGGAGCTTTGAATCAGGATTTTTTTTTTTTTGAGCAATTATTAGATATTTTCCCAGGAGTTCTTAGAACCCCGTAGCGCTGACCGGCTGGTTTCACGTCTGAAAGTCTTTCCTGGTTTCTAAACGTCATTGTTTAGAATATGGGGGTCAGACAAGTGGCACGCATCCAGACAGCCGAGCACTACACGGCAGCAGAAAGGAGCGAACTCCTGGGAGGTGCCGGAACTGGGGTGCACCTCCGAGGCCTCAGGCTGAGCGAGAGAAGCCGGTCGCCAAAGGCGACACCCCGTGTGGCTCTGGCTTCATGACGTTCTCGGAAGGACGAGGCTACAGGGGAGGAGAGCGGCCCCCGTTCACCGGAGGAGGGGCGAGGGGAGAATTGGGCGACAGAGGAGCATTTGGGTGATGACGCTTGGCCGTGCTCTGCCTCCGCCGGCGGCCACACTGGTCCCTCCGCGGGTGGCAGTCCGTAGGACCGGACACCACGACAAGCCAGTTTCACGGTGTGATCGTTTAAACAACTGAAGTAAGAACCACAGCGGGGGCAGTGACAGCATCGACGAAGTGCGTCCTGTGGGCGGGAACTGGGGGGCGCGCGCTTCACTCCCTCGCGTTTCATCCCCACGGTCTCCCCATGAGGTCGGGGCCCCGATCCCCCCTTTTTATAGACGAGGGAACTGAAACACACGCCAGCGAGGGAACTTGCCCCCAAACGTGCGGGCGGGGTAAGCCGCAGGCCCAAGACTCACACCCGAGCGGCCGGCTCCGCGGAGCGTCCCCGCCGCGAATGGCTTTGCTCCTCGGGTCGACGGTGCAGATCCGGGGAAGAGACAGGCGCCCGGAGGGAAGATGGCTCTGTCCTGGCACACTCAGTCACCCCGTCGTATGCAAAGGCAGCGGCGCCCTTGCGGGAGGGGGGGGGATCATGGCCGCAGAGCTCAGTGGACAAGAGCAGCTCCTTGGACCTCTGCGTTTGAAGTCCCGTCACCCCAGCTCTCCCATCCCGGGACAGGCACGTGCTGTCCTGTCCCAGAGGCAGCAGGAGCTCCAGGAGGTGACGCCTTCCTCGGGGCTACAGAGCTGGACGGAGCCCATGCTGCGTGTCACGTGCTCCGGTCCCGTCCTCCCCCAAACCTAACCATGCGAAAGCTCAGCGGCTTAGCGCAGTGGCTCTTCTGGTCCCCGGCACGTCCCTGGGCGTGTGAGCTCGGTGTGGTTCTCCCGCACTGCGGGACCTCGGCGGGGGCTGCGGTCACGGGCCCGACGGGGCCGGAGTGGCCCCGGTGGCCGCGTGCCTGGCTACGACTCTCGGTGCTGGCTGTCGGCTGCGAGCCGAGCTGGGGCTGTCACCTCGGTTCTGCATGTGGCCTCTCCCCGTGGTTTGGGCATCTCCGAGCCTGGTGGCTGGAATCCAGGAAGTGACGTTTTGAGGCGCGGGAGTGGAAGCCGCCGGCCCTTTCCAGTCCTGGGCTTGGACGTCCTCGCACGGCACCGCCGCCGCGTTCTGGGGGTCAGCGCCGGGCGCGAGGCCAGCCCCGCGTCAGGGAGGGGAGGCGAGCCCCAGCTCGTCGTGCGAAGGGGGTGGGCCTGCAGGGAGAGCGGGGGCGTCAGGGGGCCGTCTGTGGAGACTGGCTCCCCCACGCGCCTGATAATCGATTGAGCACCTCGCGTGGGTCAGTCAAGCCCCGAGCTGGGTGTCACAGCTGCAGAGCAGAGGCGCACCGCTGTCTCTGCCGTGGGGGTGGCGCGGTTCCCCTTGAGGTCCAGCCCTGTCGTGGCGGAAGCTTCGACGTGTCCTTCCCCTTTCGGACGGTGTGTGGAAAGCCAGCCCCATCCGGCGCATGAGGTCACTGGCGGCTGCTGTTCTTCAGAAGTTCTGACCTTTCTGACCTTCATTGCCCGGGCCTTGAAGGACCCGGTGTACGGGCATCCAGACTAAGCCGTCCAGGCTCGCCAGGTACCCTCAGGTAGAGCTTGCTCCGTATCCTGGCCTCTTGTAATCCATCCCATCATCACCTAAAGCCCTGACGCGCCCAGAAGCAGGATTTAGGATGTTGTCCGGGTGGCGTAAGGGACTCCTAGGGACGGTGTCCCTGAGTCTCCCAGCACCTTCTCCCCTGCCCTGGCTTCTCCGATGATGGCAGCATGCGAGGATGGATGTCGCCCCCCGAACTTCTCCCACCTGGGCTTCCACCACGCGGCTGAGACTCAGTGGCGACCCCCCTGCCTCTAGGAACAGGAGGTGGCCCCACCGCCCGTGGGCTCCCCAGGCGTGGGTGACACCGTCGAGCCAGGGCACCAAGCTCCTCTTGAAGAGGAGCTGCTGCCGGCTCCCGCCCCGTTCTGGCGCCACCCCCTCCCTGCAGCCCCCAGAAGAAAGCCTTCCTCTCTGCTGGATGTTGTGTAGCGAGTGGGAAACTATAAAATAAGCATTGGCTGATGAATTAATTTTTGGCACATGCGGGGCTCGGCAAGCCTGCCGGCACTCTGTATCCGTCCCCCGAGTCCTTGCCAACTTCTGTGTTCCTTTCTCCTGAGATGTTCCCACCAGCCCCCGGGGGACGTTCGCTCCTTCCTCTTCCGTGCAGGGGACGGAGCTGTCCCCACCTGGGGAAGAGGAGGAGTCGAGAGGTATAGCTTTGAATGGACTGAATGTTCAGGCTTTAAGCAAAGGTAGATGTTTAGGGATATGTGTGCAGGGGTGGCTGTAGAGGACCTCGCCGAGAATTCGGGAGACGAGATAGAAAAAAAGATATCGAGGACTCAGTGCTTCCAGGGGCAGAAGCGCAGAGAACGGTGGCTGCCCACCTGTGCTCCCCCGCCCGGTCTCGCCTGCAGACACGCCCCGGGGGGTGGTTTCTTTTCTTTGCTGCAGGAATGCAGTTCGGGTCGGAAAACGAGGCACGTGCTGCCAGGAAACGTGGCCCGCAGACCCAGGAGCAACTTCCCTGGGTCTGGGACCCTCCCCCCCACCCCGCCAGCACGCATCGGGTTTCTGAGGTTGTCTTAAGGCCTCGGCCCAGGAGCCAGCAGGAGATGTGGACTCGGCCGCCCCTCCCAGGAGTCACCGCAAGCGCGGGGGTCGCCTGGCTGCCTCCGGCCCCGTGAGCCGGCAGTCAGGGCGCGTGCTTTCCCTCGGCGGGGAGCAGGGCGCCGGCTGGCGAGGAAGGTGCGCCTCGACTTGCCGGGGCGGTCGCCCCGCGGAGGAGGAGGGACGGCTGGGTGTGAGCAGGCCACGGAAAGGCGTGTCGTTCTTGGCAGGGTGGTCAGAAGTGAGTCACTGGTGTGTGGTGATTTCCGACCTCGGGTTCCATCCGTGTGGCCAGCGGTGGGGGCCGAAGACGCCTCCTCCCGGCGCGGGGGGTGTGGAAGTCGTTGCCGTGAACGTGTCGGGGCAGGCGGTCGGGCCCCAGCAGACGGCCCTGGTGGCGCCCGTGCCCCTCCGCAGAAGGCCGCGGGCTCTGCCCGGCGTGGCTGCCAAGCTGGATTCCAGGAGTGAAGATCCTGCCCACAGGGGTCAGGGACGTGGGGGACGCCGCCTCCGGGGTCAGTCGGGGGCCCGGGAAGCAGCTTGGCCTCCGGCCTGGAAACAGCTGGTCGGAATCCAGTCCCGCCCCACCGCCAGCCGGTGACCTTGGACTTCCTCAGGACACAGCGCATCTCAGTGTTCTCGTCTGGGGGTGGCCGCCTGGCCGAGCCCTGCCTCCTCCGCTCCTCGGCCCGGCTCCTGGCCAGATGCCCGCCTCTCGGAGACGGGGCGGCTACACACGGCGCTCCACGCGGCGTCGGGGCCTGGAAAGCTCTTGAGAGGTGTCGGTTTTTATTAGTAAAATTTTTATTTAAAAATCTTGATTTTAGTAAACGTGTCTTCCATCAGAAACCTGACTTCTTGGGTTTCGCCCCCATGGCCCGGGGCGGCCGGTGCTCTGTTTTTCATTGTTTTCACACGCGATCCACCTGAGTCCCTGTGAAATGACTTCCGAGGTTCAGCAGTTGGGGGGCCCCGGGCGCCTTGGGTGCGGTTCCCACCCTGACGGGCATCCCGGGCGGAGCAGGAGAAGGGCCGTGCAGTCACTGTGGCATGACGTGCTCCCTGACCCAGGCCTTTTTCTTTCCTTCCTTTTCTCTCTTTTTTCGGTCCAAATAATTCCTTGGCCGCGTGCACCTCACCCTTCCTCTCCATCCCCAGGAAATGGCACGTCATTGAACAAGGGTCTGACTGCTCTAACCCCAGATTTCGAGGCGGAAACTCAAAGTTCAGACGTATTCCCACCCTTGGGAATACGGGGCCTGGATGAACTCCCCCGAAAAGGACAGTGACAAGTCCCGCAGCTCCTTCCCGGTTGTCGTTCCTGCCCCTCTCCGGGTGGTGGCTGACACTCGGTCACGCGTGGGCCAGGAGTCAGGGCTCGGGCTGTCAGCTCTCCCCTTGGCTGAGCAGCCGGGCCAGCGTGTGGGCAGAAGCGGGCAGGTCCGTGCGTCCACTCGTCTGTCCTCTGTTGCTGGACTGCCCGGCGGGGCAGGGCGGGCGGGGAGCTTTCTGGAAGAAATAAACGTCCTTTCTTCCTGCAAAACTCACACGCAGGAATTAGCTTTCTGAAAGGAGCGCCTCGAGCGGTGGCTCGAGCAGCAGGAAAAGGCGTTGCAGGCAACAGGGCGCGAGGGGCGGACCGAGCCGCGCTCCCGCTGCGTCCCGCCAGACCCACGGGTGCTGCGTCTCCCTCCCTCTTCCCGGTGTTTCCCTCCCCGTCTCCTCCAGCTCCGCCAGGAGCTCTGTGTTCTCCGCGGTTTTCCGAAGGCCCCTCCCTGCCCCCGGGCGGACGGCGGGCCCCTGCGGCTGGCCCCCCAGCCCAGCCGGCGCGGGCTCTGGCAAATCGCGCGTGGTCGCAGCAGCCACGCTTGCTCCTGGGGCCCCCGCGGGGCTGCCCTCGTGCGCCACGGGAGTAGACGCTGTCGCCGAGCCCGAGCCGCCCACAAAGCCTCGAGCATGTCTCTTCCGTGCGGCCCTTTGCAGGGAGCCTGTGCCCAGGCCCTGCGTGTGGTGACTTGCCGTCACCCGGGGGGAGCAGGACTTCTCCCCTCGCCCCGTGTTCTTCACCGGTGCAGCAATATTAGGTCTCAGGCAAACACCCGCTAGGCGACTAGAACCTGGGTCCCAGGGTGCTGCGGCCACCTCCTCGGCCAAGCAGTGGGAATGCAGGGAAGACGGCTCTACTTCTCCTTTCCTGACGTTTTTTTTGGGGGGGGGTTGGGGAGAATAGGGGGGTGCTCTCCCCTTTCCTTCACTGCCTCTTCCAGCATGTGGTACAGCCCCCGCCTGCCTCCTTTCGGCTCAGTGTTAGGGGGCAGAGAAGGCCACTCACGCCCCGGGGGACCCGTGGGTGCAGCTCGGGACCCCAGACCCCTGAGCCGCGGCAGAGTCTCCCTCAGTCAGGGCTTGCGGACCGGCCTGCCCCAGAGCACACGTCAAGTCACTTCCTGATGGCCTGGTGCCGCCTCCTGCCCGGGGTTTCCTGGGGGCAAATGCAGGGCTCCCTGGCCTGTGACCGTTAAGCCTACAATATCCGAAAGGCCGAGGCGGGTCTCCAGCCCGTTGGGCGTCGTCCCTCCAGACTCCCTGGGCGATGCCGCCCTCCCCCGCGGCACCCGAGGGCAGCGCCCCCGGCTCCGCCTCTGCTCACTCCCAGGTTGCTGTACACGTCCCGGGACGCTCCGGCCGCGCTGACGCTCAGCGTGACACCCCCCTCCCCGACTTGCCCTCACGTATTCCCTGTCGTGGTCAGTGCCCCCCTCCAGGTACCCAGGCTCGAAACTGCGATGCCATCGGTCGCCCGCTGGCTGTTCATCAAGAGCTCACTCTGTGCCTGCTCGACCCTCTGCCGTTTCACAGCGAGCATCCAGTCCGGGTTGACAGTGACATAGTGAGCCGGGCGGTGGGCACTCTGAGGTTAAGTGACACACCTCGGTGGCCCAGCCGGGGCTGGAGGACCTGGGCTTGGCACCGCCTGCCGAGGGGTTGGCAGAGTCTGGAGACTGAGTGCCTTCCCCCCGGGTGGCCGAAATGGCCTCTCACCCCACACGCTGCTCCCCTCCACACCGCTGCCAGTGACGCCCCCCAAACAGAAGGCCGACCACCGCCTTGCCCGGCTTAGCCTCCCTTTCCGCAGAGGGGGACGCCACTGCCCCCCTCCCCACGACGCGCCCTGGCGCCCTGCGTGATCGGGCCCCGCCTGGCTCTCCGCGCTCACACCCCGACTCACTCTGTCCTCAGCGGCACCGCACGTGCCCCGGCCCCTGGGCGCGTGCCCAGACGCCCCTGCTCCCGTGGGACACGCCCTCTCTCCCTCTGCCTGGCCGCTCCCCAAGCGCTGTGTGAAACGTCCGCTGCCCTGGAAACTTCCTCTTGGCCCCCCGAGGCCAAGGCCCTGTCTTGGGGTGTATCCGGTGGTCTCTGTCTCTGGGCAGTCCCCACACTTTGAACGGATGGGTCACACGTGGTAAGAGACCAAGTCTGTCTCCCCCCGAGGTTCCCAGAGAAGGCGTTACGTGTGACGCGTGTAGGGAAGTCATCTGCGCATAACGAGCCCATGTGGAGAGCCCTGCGGGTCCGGGGTCGAGAGGAGAGGATGGGCGGGAAGCGGGTGTGGCAGCCCTGGCGCTTTTCGGTTGCATGTCTTCCTCTCCCGCACCCCCCCCCCCGCCCATGAGTGTCACGTCTTCCAGGGTCCAGCCTCTCGCTCCCCAGCCCCTGGACCACACAGTGGGCGCTCCGCAAAGTCCGCCGAGCGATCAGACCCCCGACCCTCCGCGGCCACCCCGGTCCTGGAGCACCCTCCTCCTCAGCCTGTTCCGAACAGGAGCCCGCGGGTGGGGCATGTGAGCGTGTGGTGGTCACTACCGCTTAAAAGCGACGCCTCCTTTACGCGTGGGGGGGGGGGTGCGGTGCATCCGAAGCCAAGGGAAACCCATGACGTCGCCCTGGCGAAGCCTCCTCGGGGGGTCTTCTCTCTTTTCCCCTTCGGAATCCCCACCTCCGGTCGTAAGAGTGACAAGTCCCCGAGCTGTGCCCGTGAGCCAGCGGCTAGGCCGGGCACCGCCTCTGCTCGGTCTCGCTTGCTCTGCGTGGTGACGCCGAGTGCGTAGGTGCCACCGGCCGCTGTTTCCGAGAAGGGACTAGAGGCTCCGAGAGGTCAGGGTCGCTCACACAGAGCTGGCGGGTAGTCACATCCGGGCGTGTGTCCTGCTGCAGCCCGAGTCCCTGGCTTCTCCATGTTGCTGCGTGCCGGGGGGGCGGGGGGCTCCACCAGTTTCACTGGCACAGACGAGGCCCACGGCCCCCTCCCTGGGGTCCGAGGAAAGGGGCCGGGTACCCCCTTCAGTGCAGAAGCTTAGAGTTGATGGCATTGCCTTTGGTGGTTCTTTTTGTCACTGGGCTCTGCCTCCTGGACACGTTCCGAGGCAGCTCGTGCGGCCGGTCTTCGGCCTGTGAATGACTTCCTATAGGCTGGGCGTCTGGTTGGCCAAGTAAAAAGTCTACGTGCCATGCATGCTGCTCCCTTCCAGTAAGCTCCAGGCTGCCAGGTCGATGCAAACCAGTGACAAGGAAACTCACTCATGTAACTTCCTCTCGTGGAGGCAGAGGGCAGCTCGCTGAGTTAGGGCGCTTGGGACAAGTCCAATGATGATGACGTTCCTGACCATGCAGCTTCCTGCTCGCATCCCGAAGGCGTAACGTGAGGCTCGTCAGAACTCAGCTTCTGCCCATTTTGCACAAAGCAGCGAAGTGCTGGATTCTCCCCACATTCGCGTCTTTGGCTGGTTGAAGACTGTTCACGTTTGGGGAAGGACGTGGAAGGGACTTTTTGCCTTTATAATGTGCCCGTCCTGGGGCAGGCACGGTGCTGGGCGTGGTGACGTACGTTATCCGGGCAAGGTGGGCTAGCCCCAGTTACAGAGGAGGGAACCGAGTCCCAGAAGAGCTGGGGATCTTAGCCAAAGTCTCCCAGTTCGCAGAGCTGGGATTTGAACCCAAGAATCCCTCGACTTTGCACCGTGCTGGGCAGCCTCTCGGCTCACGGCCTGGCGTCCTACGTGCGGAGCTCAGCGTCTGTCTCGCTGCTGCTGGGAGGGAGGGGGGTGGGGGGGGATGCACTGGTCGCCCGATCTGAGCAGCAAGTAGTCACGGTGTGGTCACCAGTGGGTTTCTAAAGTCGAAGTGTGCGCTGCACGCTGGAAGCAGGTTCAGTTTTACATAATACACGAATTTTTCTCTCGGTTCCACTGGGTCCTTTTCATGAGCAGCATTCTCTGGGCAGAGGTGAACTCCCCCCTGACAGACGCCTCCTGCTCAGTCGTGTTTCTCTGAGCTTCCGGAGGTCACGTGCGTGGCCGGGGCCGGTAAATGCTGGGGCGCACTGCAGATGGCTCTCACAAACCCCTGTACTATTTCCAGCTAGTGGGTGTGCGTGTGAGTTGTACGCCTGTCTTCTGTTTACAAGAGGAAGTATCCCGTTTAATTTTATTTTCACACCCGAGGCCCGGGTGTTAAGAGAACATGGTGTTTTAACACTCCCTCGGTTATCAGCTGCAGAGCGGAGGCTGTATATTGTCAGACAGTTTTCCGAGTATATTTCCACATTTGTTACCTGGCAGCGTTGCTGCTTCGGGACGTGGAGACGTATGGGCTCCCGGCGGATCCACGCTGTTCAGACTGTGGAAGGTAGAGCCTGGTTCCCTCCCAGGGACTGGGAAGGGGGTTGGGCACAGGCTCACGGGGCGTGGCTGAGAGAGGGCCCCCGTGCCTCAGTGACCAGCCCGGGGCGGGGGCGCGGCAGGGGAGGTGGACTTTGCTCCCGCCTGGATCTATGCATCACGGTCTTGTTGGCCACCCTCCAGTTCTGATGAGAAAGGACACCCCACCGAGCAGACGACAGTCACAGCCTCGTGCTGGGGTCGCACCCTGAGCCATCACCCCCGCCCGGCCCTCGGCTCGGCTGCGGAACGCCGAGTGGGGCCCGCACACCCTCGGCCATCAGAGCTCTCCCCCGTGTCCTGTGGGATTGACCGCCGTCCCTGGGAGGCGTCTGCATAAAACCCTTGCATCCGAGACTCGAACGTCCTGTCGGTCAAAGCGACACGTGCCGAGGTTCTGGGGGGTGAGACCAAGGGCGGCTCCCCAGCACCCGCGACGTGTCTGGAATGATGCTTGGTAGGGGAAGTTCCCATGGCAACAGTGGCTCACAGTTCCGTGGCATGGACAGGTGAGACGAGACAGCCGGGGACCAGGCGCACAGCGAGCCCCGGAAGCACACGCTCCCCCGAAACCGCCGTCCGGCGAAGACGCCAAAGCCCAGGGTCTGCTCAGAAGCCCCGGCCGGCGCGGGGCTCAGGCGCGCTTGGGCCGATGTCGGGGTACCCCGTCACTGCCCACCTAGGCCGCGTCTTGGGGAGGCCCTGGCAACCCACTGGGCTCCCACTGTCTTGCTTGTCACAAAAGAAACAGAGATTCGATTACGGCCGGAGGTTTTGAGAAAGCACCAGTCAGCTTTAAGCGTGTTTCCTGACCTCCTGCCGAAAACTCGCGAAGCCCTTTCATTAATGGGTCTTGCTCTGGGAGGGTTGCGGTGGGGTCACGTGAACCCCAGCCTCACCAGGAAATGTCCTAAGTGGCAGCCACAGGATTCCTTAAGATTCAGTTTTGTGGCAAGAGAGTGAACCCTTTTCACACCCGAGGAGGACTTGACCCCGAGCGTCCCGAACTTGGACGATACCCCAGCACCTGCCCTTCCCCTGGAAATCCGTGTCCCGCTCTTTAAACTTCAGGACGATCCCCACCTAGATTAAAGTCCCCCGCCAGCCCGCCGAAGAGAACGCCTCGGAACCAAACAAGGTCATGCCGCGTTTTGGGGTAAGCACAGGAATCAACAAAGAGCCGTTATATAACTTCTATTTATATCTTCCTTGCTCACTGTCTGCAGGCAGACGAGAGTCGCTGAGAAGGGGTTTAATGAGCTCTGGGTTTGCTCACCTTCCTGAGCTGGTAGGAACCAGCTTGTTCTCAAGTGCGTCAGCAAAGAATCTGGCCGTGGGTGGGCGGCCGGGGTAGGTGGACGGACTCGTTGCCATGGTGTTTCTGAGCGATCTCACTCCCCCTTCCCTGGCTCCTTCCTTCCCCCTGTTCTGTCTCTTCTCCCTTTCTTTTTTGAATCTGGAAGTGTCCTTGTTTCTCACACCTACGCGTGATTCTTGGACCTGTCACCGGAAACAGGACCTTTTTCCGTCCCCCGCTCAGAGCGTCCCATTGTGTGGCTTCCGGACATCAGAGCGGTGTTGGCCGAGGTGTGTTTTTCCCCGCCCTCCCCTTTCCCGTGATTTTTTTTTTTTTACCACCAGGAGGCCCTCCATCATAGGGGCCTATCCCGGACATCTTCCATCTCGCCCAGTGGAACTGACTCCCCACGCCGGGGGTGCCCCCAACCGATGGGCCCCATTGCCGGGGGATGGGGGGGCAGACCGTGTTAGTGTCCCTGTGCATCCTCCTCGGTGCTCATGGCCCGGGCGGGCATGACACCTGTCTCATCTGGTGCGTTTGGAACTGGAACCCGTGACAACAGGGGCGGTGTTTGCCCCCCCCGTTGGAGTTCTCGGGGCCTGGGCAGATGCAGTCGCTTGAAGGTTGTCGGTAGAAATTGCTGCGCCTGGATTTAAAAAAACAAAAAAAAGCAAAAAGGCCATCCAGTTCTCAGCAGGGAAGCGGAAGTGCGTTCTGAGACGTGTCTGTGGCGGCCCGGGAAGGCCCACCTGCGCCCTGGCCGGCTGTCCTGCTGGTGGCCACAAGCCTTCCAAGCTGGCCTCACATTCCCCCCCCCGAGCAGAGGCGTTTACAAGATGGGAGTAGGGAAGTCATGATGGAATGTTCTTAGAAAAGAAAAAGTCGTTCCTGTGAGGACAGACTTTAAAAACAAAATTTTTTTTTTTTAATCCCAGAACCCACCCCAGCCTTGCCCAAGAGTTGTGCAATTCATAAGAGCAGTGGGCTGTTTAGATAATCAAAGGCAGGCCGACTTCCCCTGGCCGCCTCTGTGAGGGACATCTGCATAAAACATCCCCGGATTCCAGGCCGAGGACGTCACTCTGTTCCCCTCCGCGGGCCTGGGGGCTTTCCCTTGGGAGTTGTTCCAGCAGGGTTGGCTTCGGGCGGAGATGTTTTCTCAGGAGACGCTGCCAGCAGCAGGTCCTGCTGTGGGGGCCTGAAGGCGCACCTCACCCCCGCTCTGAGCCCCCGCCGACAGCCTGAGTCACCACCGGCCCTGGCGCTTCTGCCCTGAGGCTCCTCGTTCCCAGGGGCATCTCTGCCCACTGCCGTCTCCCGAGCTCTTCTGAGTTCCTTTCTGAAAGTGTCAGAGGTCCTCTTGATGTTGCTACCCGTTTCCCACGTCTGGGTTTTTGCACTTTGCATCAAAATGCCCGAGGCTCTGAAGGGGACAGTCCTGTAAGACATCTGGCCACTTGTTTCCCTTTGAATTCAGGACTTAAAAAAAAAATCGTACTGCCTTGGAGGAGGACGCGTTCCACCACACGGCTTTGTGTGTGTGTTTTATTCACCTCCCTGCAGTGCCAGCCGAGGACTGCTGAGCCCAGACCCTGTGCCACCGGGTCAGGGGGGGAGCCAGGCGCTGGGGGGGCCGTGCTCCCTGCTCCCTGATCATGACGCGAGCATCCGCGAGGCCAGAGGCGTTCACCATTCTCGGGACAGATGAGGCTCTCCGGCCAGCCCGAGCCCGTCCCCGGGGCCTGTGCACCGAGCGGTGTGCCTCCAAGCGCGGAGGAGGCCACGTGGGCCACCTCCGGCCGGCCTCGGGCCGCGGCCCTGCCCTGTCTGGCAGGACCAGGCGTCCACAGACGGGAACCTCGGGTGGTTGAGGTCCTCTGCAGCTGCGTGGATGCAGAGCTCTGGAAATCCCTCGGGCCGTTGCGCGTGCGCTCATGCGACACACGTTTGTGGGGCACGTTCTGAGTGTCGGGCGCCCCGTGACGGCCGTGGTGCAGTCGGGGGTGAGACCCTGTGCGTCCTGGCTTTCGGAGCTCGTGGTCTGTTGGTGGAGATGGACCCTAAACCAGTTAACAGATAACAAACCGGGACACACGTGAGGGGGGTGTGGAGCGTCACGAAGAAGCCGCTCGGGGTAGTCAGGGAAGGCTTCTCTGGGGAGGTGGCATTTCAGCTGAGACCCAGGAGATGAGACGAGAACCAGCCGTGCACGGGCCTAGCAGCTGCAGGAGCTGGGGGAGGCCAGCGTGGTGGAGCGTCGCCACCAGGGGTGGGGGGTGGGGACGGAAGGGCTGCTGGACCCGGATCAGGCGCTCGTCAGCAGGTACGAGGCCCGGTTAGGTGAGCGCTCCTGCCCCCGCGAGTTAGTGCTCCTCCGGGGCCGGGGCCTGCTCGTGAGGCCCTGAGCAGAGTCCCACGGAGCAGTGCTGCGTAGTGCCAGCCCGCCCCACCCCCGCCGTGCGCTCGGCCGTCTGCACGCCCCCGGGCAGGTCCCAGGTGTTCTCGGCAGCCAGGTGGGAGCCACCTGGTGGGCCAGAACCCAGGGCAATGGGCCTGTGGGGCTGGGGAGCAGCGAGACGTGGCACGCGTCCTTCGGGCCCCGGAGGGCCTGTGGCCTGAGCGCTAGTCAGATGCAGCAGGGGCGTGGGCGGGCGGGCACCCGCTCTGCTGGACGGCGTGCTGTCTGCTAGCCTGCGTCCTCGACCCCAGCAGCACGGTGTGTTTTTCTTCGGCTTTGGTGGTCAAGCGCGTTTGGGACACTTGGCTTGTTGAGAGCAGGGATGGGGAAGCGGCAGGTGCCAGGCCCTGTGCCTGGGTCACCTCCATCCTCCAGGCCCCCGCGGGGCAGCCTCACCCTCCCTCCCCCACGACCGATGAGGAAGCTGAGTGAGGCCACAGGTTCGTCGGCGACCCAGCCAAGCCCTCCCAGTTCTGCGGTTACCCCGCCACCCGCCACGGAGGCAGGATGTGAACCCCCCGGCTCTGAGCCCCCCGCTGCTCTGCAGGAACGCAGGCACGAGAGGGGGCCTGACCGCGGTGTGAGCTGGACGCTCCGGGGGACCTGGGACCCTTCAGCAGGAGGCGTCGGCCCGTGTGGATTGACTGCCCCTCAGGAACGCAGAGCGGAAGCGAGGCCAAGGACCCGGTCCTTCGCCTTTCACTTCCCGGCTCAGTCCTCTTTCTCGAGGCCCCGGGCCGAGTCCCCCAACGGGGTGGGAAGGGGCAGCCGCGTCCCTGCCAGGCTCTCGGCCGGGGACCCACCTCAGTGCTGCGGGCCCTGCCCCCACCCCCAGGGCCTCCTGGGGCCCACGTGCATGGTGCACCCCTCGGCGACAGCGCCCCCCGCCCCCCTGCACCCTTCCCTTCAGGTCTCGTGACAGGTCGGAGGCTCGTGGAGACGGTCTCGTGGCCTTCCTGTCACGGTGCCACGGCTGTGGGCCCCGTGAGATCACGAGCCCCTGAGAGAGTCTCCCGTCGAATCGTGGGCTCAGACCTGGGCCCACCTCGGAGGCCTGGACGGCACATGAAGGCGCGTCGCCTTCTCTGGCCGAGCAGATGTCTGCGGGCTGGGAGCCCAGAGCCCCTGCCGCTCTGACGCAGCCCTTCCCGGGGTCTCTCCTCGGTCGCCGCGGACCCCGCCCTTTCCCGCGGACCTGAGCAGCCAGACCGCTGCTGTGCACTTGAGCAAGGTCCCCAGGGAGGGCCCCACCTCCACCCCCATCCCCACCCCCACCCGGGCCGCCGCGCCCCAGGCCGGTGTCGGTGCGTCTCCTTCACACCACGCTGCTCACCCCTGTTCTTCCACGGGGCTGTTTTTCTCTTCCTGTCTTTGGCTGGAAGAGACGGACGGGGCCAGTGACCGCCACACCAGAGGCCTTTGGCATCGGGAGCAGGCTGCAGAGCCGACCCCAGAGGCAACCGGAGTCTCCAGCACGTCTGGGCCCTGGGTCGGCCTCTGCGGCGACACCCGGCCTGCCGCCCTGAAGTCCGATTGCACTGTCCAGTGTCCTGGGGACGTTGCCACCGACCGTTTACCTAGCGTACGAGGGCTTTGTCAGAAAACACCTTACAGAAAGTTGCTTCTTAGGAAGTGGCATGTGTTGGTTGAGAGGGTGATGAGAAACTGTTAACTGTGACCCCCAGTGGGGGGACCAGCCCGCTCACACCAGGTCGGCACCCTGCCCCGCCGGCACCGGCGCCGTGGGCCCGGGAGACACAGGGCGGGCTGTCGCACTTCCGTCTCAGGAGAAAAGCCGTCCTGAACGGCCCCGGGTGGAGTTTGCTGCTCACGAAAAAACGGTGCTGGTTCCGTTAGCAGCAGCAGGACGGTCCCCCGCATCGGCCTTCCCCTTCCCCGGCGGCCTGCACGTCCCCAGCCCCCACGCCCCCTTCGGCCCTGGGTGTCAGCAGTGAGCTCCCCGTCCACCCTGCCCCGCCCCGGCCGAGGGGTCGAAGCAGGGCTCGGTGTCCTCGTCCTCCAGAGGTGACGATGCAGAGAGACCCAGGTGTGGTCGCTTCGTCTCTTCTTTTCTGCCGTGAAGGTTGTATGATTTCTGAACTTCTCACAGCTGGAAACGTCCTCACAGCGGTAGCTGGGCTGAGCGCTCCACGTGTTTATGGGTTAAAACCCCTCACACCTCGCAAAAGGTTTCCTCCGTGGCGTGAGTGAGAATGTGTGATTCTTCACGCCCCTTTTATTAACCATTCGACTCATGTCATACATCATGCTTTTCCTGAAGTCAAGAGAATTGGTTAGAAATCTTGAAAAAACGGTTCACGTCGAGAGGTTTGGGGCCGTCCAGGAGGAATGCCTGACCAAAGGCCGGCGTTCTGCCTTCAGGTCGATTAAACTCTGAGGCGTGGAGCAAAACGGTTTATCTCTGTGTCTGAAGGAATCTGAGTGGCTTCCAGAACTGGGGAAACTTTTGTTAAGCTTCATCATGACGGTGACTTGCCGTCCGGGGCGTTTTACACTGTGCACACAGAGGCCGTCCTGGCCAACCAGTGTCCGCTGGCATCGTTCACTGTTGGCCACGTTCGGACACCCGACTTTGGCCATCGCGCGGCACGCGGCACCTCCACCTGCCCGTCGTCCTGCCCACCGATCGACCGATAGGCACCAACAGCTCCCTCCATCCGCGTGGCTTCCCGCAGTGACCAGAGTGCTGTCCACGCAGAGTGCCGCACACCTGCAGCTTCGATGGGCGAAGCCTCCACGCGGGGCACGCGGGGCGGGGGGTGGGGGTCGCTGTTCCGACAAGGAGCACGAGTAAGGCCCAAGGTCGCGAGGCTGGTCAGGGAGGCACCGAGGCTGGAGCTTCGGTTTCCGCCCGTCCAGCTCTCTAGCTCCCGATGCCTCACTGTCTGGCCGCCTCGTTCAGGATTCACGAGCTTAGGGTTTGGGTTGTTGCCACCGGCTTCTGAGAAGAGGGCTGGAGACCGGCAGCGGTCACCACGTGGCGCTGGCTTTGGGAACAGCGTGTGACCTCGGCCCTGGCATTGCTTCACCAGGGGGCAAGGGCCCGTGCGGGAGCCACGTCAACAGCGCGTCCAGCGGGCGTCACCGGCAGTCTGACGGTTCACCTGAGGACCCACCACACCTCTCCGTACCTGTGGAGGGCGTTATAAAAAGCCAAAGGTGCTTACGTTCGACAAACTCCCGCTCAGGTGACAGGTGTGGAACGAAGCCGAGTGCCTGGGACCCTGCACCGTGGCCTCAGACAGGTGGGGCTGGAGCCCCGGCCCCTTCCCCCACCTCCCAGTGGAGTGACTCGGCCAGTGAGCGCACCTCTGCAGGCCTCAGTTTCCTCCTCTGTGAAATGAGGCTGGTGCTCGTGGCTCCCTCATGGGGGCTCTAGGGGTGAACCGATGTGATGTGGGTAAAGCAGTCCGGCACCACCTGGCGAACAGGATGTATTCAGTTACCACCCGCCGCGGTGTGACTGACAGAGGGAGGGTCCCCAGGAAGTGGCAAACTGTGCGTTGATCACAGGTGCAGGAAGACAGCCGGGAGGTAGACCCCACCCCTCGGGAGCCATTGCTGTCACTCTGTCACCTGCACAGCGTCTGTCCTCTGGCGTCCGAGACTCCCGGGGCCAAGGCCGAGGTCTTCGTGTGTCTGAGGCAGAGGGAAAAGAAGAGAAAGTCGGCGACCCCGGCGGGGAGGTCCCGTCAGCTGGAACCTCGGGCGTTGGCGCCCTGTTCAGTGTTCACATTTCTCAAATTCCTGGATTCGCCTGAGGATGTTATTCGTTCTGCAGCAGAGAAGGGAGCGTCCAGTCTGACTGTCACGAGCGTGGCAGGGTCGTGTCATCTGGGGCAGCCAAGCAGAACAGGTTGTTCTCTGGATTCTCTCCGGGCCCAGCGTGTGGGCTTCTGGACCGGCCGAGCGTGGACAGCCTTCCGCTGTGGGGGGCTCACAGTCCCAGCGGCACGGTGGCCTGCCCCGCCCAGACCACCCGCACTCCCGCCGGGCTGCGTCCTGGGTCACATCCCCCTCTGCTTCTCGTCATGGCCCCTCCTTTAGCCAAGATGCCCTCAGAGGGCTCCCCGGGTCCCAGGGGCCTCTGGCCCCGCAGGTGCGGGCTGGCTGGCTCTGCGTCCAGGCACAAAGCCTGTCTTCCTCCCACATCTCTGAACTCGGGGAGGATGGCCTTTCGGTACGCCGCGTGTCTGCTTGGTACCCCGCTGTGTGTTCAGTGCACGGGGGAGGCCCGCTCTCTCATTCTTCTCCCTGCACAGTATCTGGGACAGTGACCTCTCGCCCCAAAGAAAGGGGTGCCCCACCTCCTGCCCACTGCCTGCCCATTGTCCGCAGAGCCACCAGCACTGTCTGCGAGACCCTGACTTTGGGGCGCCTTTTGTCCAGAAGCGACAGGCTTCCCACAAACCACGCTCTGTGTCTTTGCAAGGGTTGGGGTGGCCGTGGCGGGTGGCTGCCAGGCTCATCGAGCAATATCTGATTATGTTCAAGACAGATCTGAAAGGATAGTTTCGTCGTTGTTTCGATCCGAGGCCTCTCAGCTCCTCAGCCCCTGTCCAGCTCGGCAGCCACGGGGGGACAAACCGCGTCCACTGGACAGTCGTCCGAGGACGAGAGAGTAGACGGAGGCTGTCGGTTCCACCAGGACCCAGCGTGGTCCCAGGGAGCGGGCTGGGCAGTCGGGTGACGAGGACTCTGTGTGGCCTTGGCGGGCCCGTTCCTCTCCTGTACATGGTATCTCTGTGCGCACAGATGGTGTCTGGGGGGAAAGGAGATCGTGTGCAAACTGAACTACCGCTCCCGGCCTCGGCGGTCTGCAGTCCGTATGTCCGTCCTTCTCGTTCTGGTTTTTGAGCTTGGCGTCCAGCGGCCATGCCTGGTTTCCCTCCCCCCGCCGCCCAGGAGGTGGCCTCTGCCAGCGGTGACTTCCTCACCTGCCCCAACCCTCGATTTCCTTCCTTAAAGCCATGCCAAGTGCAGACCTGTCACCAGTGAGCTTGGGTCTGCCCCCAAAGCACCTGCCCCTGGGCGGGTCTTCCGTGTGTCCGCTGAAAAGCCAGCATGGAGGAAGCCCTGGGCAGCGGGTCGGATGGACGCTTTCGAAGCTGCCCCCCGTGCAACGAGGAGACGCTGGCACAGTGACGGGGTTCACCGCCCCCAGCGACCGCCTTCTGGCACAGTTTGCTCTCGACCCCGGGAGATGAAGCCTTGTCTTCAGGGGGAATTTAGTCACCACAGTTGGGCGGCTGTAGGTGGAGTTCTCTGTCCCCACACGCCTCCTTTTGTCTGTCCGTGGACACGTCGTCTCTCAAAGAAGCAAATGATTAGAAGTTCTTCATGTTTGAGCAATTTTTCAGAATTCACCTACATCAGGGTCATTTGTCTTGTCCACTGAATGAATATAAAAGCGGGAAGTGATGGGGTGTCAGTGAAGAGCAGCCCGACGTGCTGGGTCGTGCTCACTCCTTCGTACATCGCCAGACAGGCGGGCATCCGCCCCACAGAGCTTACCCCGCGTGCGAGAGGCCGGAGGCGGGCAAGTCGTTCCGCGGGGTCGTTTCAGAGGCCAGTTGCCGAAGAGAATAAAACAGGGCACGTGAGGAAAAGCAGCTGGCGTGGCTGCCACGTCCGGATGCTCAGGGAGCTGACGTTGGTGGCGAGACTGAGGGCCGAGGGGGGCAAAACAGGGGAGGCAGGGAGGAGCAGGTGGCACTGAGTGTCTGCCCCCGTCCTGCTCACCAGCAGTCTCCTGGGACAGGTTCTCAGGGATAACAGGCTATTTCAGTAAACGGTCACCGGGGCAGTTATTGAATTGCTGTCTGTTCCACGCCAGCTTCCGGTTTCTTGGGACAGGGTTCAGGCTTTGTTTCTCGCCATTGTATCTCCAGTGATGGCATAGTGCCCGACTCATGACGGGTGCACAGTCAGTGGTGGACGGATGGATAGGTGGGTGGGTCGGTGGGCAGATGGATGGATAGATATAAAATACTGAGAAACCTAAAAAAATAAAGAAAAGACAATAAAAAGCAATGGAGGACCTTAAAGACTCGAGCTTGTTTCCTAGAGTCGCAGTCTGGGAGGACCCAGTGACACAGAATGATGAGGACAGACAGGAGACAGGTGACGCTTGGGAGCGGGGGAGGGGAAAGGACAGAGCCCAGGGAGGAAGGGCGGGTCCCGTGCCGTGAGCTAAAGAAGAACAGCAAGGCGTGGGGAGAGGGTCAGTTGAGAAGTGCTTTGTGGTCCAGCGGGACGGACGTCTGTCAGAGAAGCACGTGGGCTAGAGGCGAGGGGTCCGCGTGACCGAAGTCGGCAGGAAACATGGCGGCTCTCAGGGGGCTCCCGGGTCAGGCGTTTGGTATGTGTGGGGCTGAGAGATGGGGGAGTCGGGGGCTCCCAGACACTGCTAAGGTGGTAGTTTTTCTGGGATCGCGGCCGAGGGCCACCTTATGTAGAGACGAGCCGTCTTTCCACGTGGAGGAGGATAGGAAATTGGCAGAAAGACCCAACAGGGAGAGGCAAGTATATTGTTTGGAGCTTTGTTTTATTCTCTGGAAATGACCGTATTGTATTTTTATGTAAATAATTCACAACAGCGTGGTGTTTGCGAAGGGGGGGAAAGCGAAACTCATAAATGAAGTTGAGACACCATACTGTGTTTCCACATCAACAGTTACACTGTCGCTTGCAGTGGGTCCAAAAACAAGTGTGTATCCAAGAGGCAAGCTACCTGTTAATTCTGAGCTGCTTTATCTGAACGCCCTTACCTGTCCTTCAAAGCCTGATTTGAAAATTCACGTTCTCCATGAAGATTTTGGGATCGCTCCAGCCTGGTGGCCTCCTTGCCAGCTCTGCACTTCTGCGATATGATCATGTAACTTCTGGGGCACTTTCTGCTTACACAGTTTGGTCTTCCGTTGGGCCGTGTCATGCTAACCTGGTCTGGAGCCCCGTAGGGGCCTGGTAGCACGTCTCACTCATCCGTATGTATTCACAGGGCTGTTCCGAAGGAGGGACGCATAGAAGTCCTTAAATGACTAGCCCTGCTGCGATCACCAGAAATCCATTTCATTTTCGTGGTCGGTGAGGTAGTTTTGTCGTTTGGAGGGGCTGTTCCTAGTTGGCTACACTTTGCCCAGCACCCCTTAGCATGCTTCCTGAGCCCGTGTGACTGCTCCAGCGAAGATATCCCGTGGCGTTTGCTTTAAAAGCTCTGTAAAAAAAAAACAAAAACAAAAACACAAACCTTCAGGCTGTAGAATCCAGAGACAGGTAGTGCATAGAATGGTGTTTCTCTTCGGTCCAAACCGGGCCGTTTGTGAAGTTGTGCGGCTGGCGGTGATCTCCGTGAGGTTTCGGTGTCTCGAGTGGGATTCAGGAACAGGTCTGTCTCCGGGTTGAAAATCTGTGGTTTTCCTTTGGCAGCATTCCTTCTTCTGCCGATTAACAGAGGACAAGAAGTCGGAGAAATTCTTCAAGGTCTTCTACGACCGAATGAAGGTGGCCCAGCAAGAAATCAAGGCGACAGTGACGGTGAACACCAGCGACTTGGGGAATAAAAAGAAGGATGACGAGGTCGACAGGGACGCCCCGTCACGGAAAAAAGGTGCGTGCCTCACGCAGCCCTTCCCCCGCCGGCCTCGCTCCCCGCTGGCGCTTTCGTTACTTCTGGGCTCAAACCCTGGGTTCCTCTCGGAAGAAAAACGCCAATCTGGTCATGATGTGATTCTTCCTGCAAACCTGAGCCGTCATTCCTGTTGCTTTGGAGGTTCTGCTTGTTTAGCAAATTAATAGACAATCCTCTTGGTCAAACTCCAGGTGGGTTTTTTTTTTTTTTGGCAGGAAATCCATGAATAAGGCTTTTCTATAGTTTTCCATTTAATGTTCGAGCACGTTGAGGAAGATGCATGCTTTAGAACTGGATGTCCATTTTTCGTCAGCGAAGTCGCCCTGATTCTCTGAAACGTTTGATAGCTCGTGACACTTTTTATCCATCTCAGTGGAAGGGAAGTGACATTAGGGAGGGGAGGGTGGACCCCCCAGGGCCGAGTCAGGTGGCCACGAGCAGTTCGTGAACCGCGCTGAGCCTCGTTCTCAGGTGAGAACGAGGGGGCGTCCCAGCCATGGCGCGTCTGACGTCTGGAGGACAGTGGCTGTCAGGGCTGAACCGAGCGTCGTGAGACGCTCAGCAGCACGTGTGGCCTCTGCCAGTTGCCCAGCCCCAGATAGTGTCTCCAGACACGTCTCCAGATGTGGGGAGCTGTCCCCTGGGTGGGGATGAGGGCAGAGTCACGCCCGGTTGATAACCGCTGGTCTAGAATGGGGAGAAAGAGAGGAATGGCTGAGGTTTTCCAAGCACTTGCTGGGAACCGGGCCCCGTTCAGAGCCCTTTACGTGCATTGCTCCAGTTTGGAATGCGAGTCGACCCTGCAGAATAGATAAGGTGGTGACCCCTGTTGTACGGGTGGGGGAACCGAGGCAGAGAGCTACTTCTTCACTTGTCCTTGCTAAAGACCTGAGCTCGAAGGCGGAAGAGCCAGGATGTGGACCCAGGCAGCCTGGCTGAGGTCGAATGCCCGGCTGTAATGCCCGCCTACCTGGCAGGGCCCTCTGGGGGCTTAGACAAGGCAGCACACGTCAGAGGCGTCATCACAGTGCCTAGGCACATGGCAGAAGGCACGATCAATTGTCCCTCCAGCAGCGGTCATTACTGTTGTGATTCGCATCACGGTGATCCCCGCGGGAACCTGTCTGGGTGGAATTCACCAGTGTGTCCCCACTTTGCGGACGAGGAAGCTGAGGCCCAGGGCCTCGCTGTGCGGGGTGACAGGGCCTGCCCCGGGGTTTTTCCTCTAAGACACGGCACAGCCGCCAGCACGCTGGCGGGCCTGCCCCGGCCTTAACCCTGCCCGCGGACGGAAGAAGGCGCCGGCGTCCTGGAGTGCTTGGCCAGACGCGGGGACCCCTAGGGACTGCGGGGACGGACGTTTCCGGGCGTCGCCTTCGGCCGGCGATGCGCACGCGCGAGGCCCCGCGGGCTTGACGGCCTGGTGCTTGCCTTCCAGCCAAAGAGCCGCGACGCAGATAACGGAGGAGGTCCGCGACCAGCTGCTGGAGGCCTCCGCCGCCACCAGGAAGGCCTTCTCCACCTTCCGCAGGGAGGCCGACCCCGACGACCACTACCAGCCCGGCGAGGGCGCCCAGGCCGCGGCGGACAAGGCCAAGGACGACCTGGAGATGAGCGCGGTCGTCACCATCATGCAGCCCATCCTGCGCTTCCTGCAGCTGCTGTGCGAGAACCACAACCGGGACCTGCAGGTGAGGGCGGGGCGGGGGCACAGGGCGGGGCCGGGGTCACAGGGGCGGGGCCAGGGGCACGGGGGCGGAGCCAGGGCCATCAGGGGCGGCCGCTGCCGCACCCCCCGACACCTCAGCTCCTTCACTCACACCAGCCGGTTTCCTTGAGTCGGACCCAGGATGGTTCTCGGCATCTGGGTAATGCCGTGGTTCTCTGTCTGTCTATCTGTCCTCCCCACCGTCTCCCCAGGGACGGGGACCGTTTCTCTTGCTCACCAGTGTGCGCGCCTGCTCTGTGTGTCTAAGTGTGTACGCGTGCCCGTGCTCATGCACCTGGCAGCCTGCCGGTGTGTGGCACATCAGTGCACAGGTAACACTTGGGTGGATGATGGGTGGATGGATGGATGGACAGATGGAGGACATACCAGACTTACAAAATCTGCTACTTAGAAAGTTCTAATTACATGGTCGTTGGGTGAATGAACGACGTGGCCCTCTAGAATTTTACAGGAATAGATGCTCAGGAACATTTGTTGATCTGATTAAACCCTCTGTTCACTTTTTCGTTGTTAGACTAACAGTGGCGGGGGCACTGGGAATGCCCTGGATGCTCGACGTCACCTATACCATTGGGGCTGGCCTGTAGCTGCAGGAGCTGAGGCGCAGGGCACACAGGCAGGGGGCGCAGGGCTGGGGCTTGAACCCGGGCGGTCTGACGGCAGAGCACACGCCGTCAACCATTTCTCCCCTGCAGAGTGCCCCCCCCGCCCCAGCAAAGGCTGTTTAGGAAGGGCCGTGGTGGGCTCCGCCGCCGTCTCCTTCCGCCGACGGGGCGCGGAGCCGCGGACGAGACGCGTGTCAGGGCCCCGGGCCTGGCTGCGCCCCCGACTCGGGGGGAAAACAGCGCCGCCTGCCGAAAGGGGACGGAGGTGAACAGGGCCAGGGGTCTGAACAAGTCCTCGGAGAGAGGACGTCTCCTCCGAAAGCAGGCCAGTCGGCACTGGCGTTGCGTTTAGTGGGATGACGGTGGTCTGAAGAGGAAGTAGCTCAGCCCAGACGGGGCAAGGGGGAAGTGCAGCCTGGGGGCGTTTGCGCAGCGGGCGGAGCCTGCCCGGTGACCTCGCGGCCTCTCACACACGACCGTGGCCAGGGCGCGTGCGCCACGTGCTCTCACAATGGTCTGACGAGATGAGCAGGAGGGTGAAACGGGGGACGGCGGACCGGACCGGGCGGAGCCTGCGGTGTTGGCACCTTCTGCCTCGGTCGTGTTTTTAATCAAATTAATCCGAGGCACATGAGCTTTGAAAAAGCGTCTGCGCCCAGGGGCCCCGACCGGCCAGCTCTGGCCCGTATGTGCAAACACAGCTGGTTCCGTGCAGCCCCGCGGCGGTCCACGCACCCCCGGAGCAGCCACCGGGACTCCGGCCTCAGGCCCCGGAGGCGGACGGCGGCCGGGACCCGCGTCACGCGGACGCGGAGCAGGGTGCACCGTCTCTCCCTGCGGCGGTGCCTGGAGGCAGCACGTGGGAATCCGGCGTGGGCGAACACCACAGGTGCGCGAAGACCGGTGAGCACCCGCCAAGGGCGCGGCTGGCGGCTGCGGGGGCAGGCGCGCCGCACCAGGACGCAGGCCTCCAGGAGCTCGTCAGCCACACGACTGTGCAGCAGGCCGTGTCGACAGAGACACCGAAAGCCAGAGGACAAACGAGGGATTTTGAAGAAACTCTCCCGTGTGAGGGCGGACTTCAGGGTCACGCAGTTCCGGGCCCGCGTGTGAGAACTGGAGCTGTGCCTTCTAGCCTTTTCCTGCCGGCACAGTTCTTCTCGGGAGTGGGTGGAGCGCTTGTCGGCGCGAACGGCACGAGGCTTCGTCGTGAGGCCCGAGGCCCACGCGTCACGACGGTACACGTCTCCAGGGAGGGAAATCGCTCATACCGAGCGGCTCACCTTGCCCCGTCGTAGAACCCAGCGAACTGTCACATCCTTCACGGATGAAGGGGCAGTTGGTGAGACGCTAATATTTCCAGAAAGAAAATTGATCGTAGCTCTGCAGACTCATGAGGAAATAGACCCCGGGGTGGAATGTGACGTGCCACGTCCTCACCGTAGGGACCCTGGCCATTTGGACGGGGGTGTTTTTATTAGGAGAATTAATCACCTTATCTATATGTAGATATTTTTCGTGGCCTTAAGGGGAGGGGGGTGGGAGAGGCAGTGATCACTCAAAAAATGAAGTAAGGAAGAAGGGCCGTCCCGTCAGGCGCTGTGAGCCGCACCGGGGCCGCCGGGCCCCGCGCGCTGCCATGGCGGTCCCCGCTTGGTCCCTCGACGTTGGTGTTGAGATCCTGGCTGCCAGTTTTCCCCTCCTGCCTGCTGCTCCGACTTTCCTACCTTGGCCTTGGGATCTCCCAGGCGGGGTTCAGCGCGCATGGCCCAGTGGTCCAGGTTGGGTCGCTGGCTCGTGAGCCGCTGCCCTCCGAGGGCCGACTCTGGCCCCTGCACGCTCCGCATCTGCGCCGTTAGTCACGAGCAGTCAGGCCGGGGCGCGAGGACACCCCAGGACGCCAGGCCATCCCGCCGTGGGACGGCACAGCTTCAGCACCATGGGGCGCCTCTGTCGGGGGCAGGGCGACTTCCTCCCGGGGCGACTTCCAGGCTGCGTGTGGGTCAGCGCCCCGTCCTCTCCCTCTGTAGCAGGGTCCTGGGTCTCCACCCACCGCGTCCCCCAAGGGCCGGCACGCTGACCCCCCGCCTGTGCCTGCTCCTGCCATCGTGGCTTCATTGACTCCCTGCTGTGGGCCCGGGTCCCCCCGTAGAACCGAGTCTGGGGCAGGAGCCCCTCGGGCAAAGCGGAGATCGCCGTGCAGTGTGACAGGTGTCACCGTAAGGGAGCCCAGCAGCCAGCGTGCCGGGCCCGGGAGGGCTTCTCAGTGGAGCCAACGTCCGCCGAGATCGGTCCAGCAGACCCGAGAAAGGCCGCCTTGACCGGAGCCCCACGTGCTCATGGTGCGGCAGCCCCGGCCCCGGGACCGGCCCTGCCTCCCCTGACCCCGGCCTCCGCCGCGGAGCCAGACCCGGCCGGGCGTGCCCGGGCTCGCCGTGTCTCGTTGGACGTCGTCAGGGTTTGGCTCCTCATCCCTTCACAGGACTCGCCTCCGAACCGATGCCCGAGAACCCAGGGGGTGCAGCCTTAACGGCCCCTCCAAAACTCTCCTCATCTCCACGGAGGCAGGAAGTGACCTGAGACCCCACCCTGAAGGAGGAGGATTGATCGGTGGGGACAGGGAGAGAGTGACGGGCAGAGGGAGGCCCCGGAGGCGGCAGGACGCAGCCTGGTGGAGACAGGAAGAGGCTCATTGCTGCCGGGCAGCAGGCCACAGCGGGAGTGCTGACAGCTGAGCAGAGAGGCACATGGCAGGGACGGCAACAGGGGAGTCTGAGAGGCAAATGGGCCGTGAGAGCCATGGACAGTCAGGTCTTGAATATTCTCTGACCCCGCGCTGCACGGTGAGGGGCTCAGCTGGACCCCCAAACAGTTAGCTTTTTTCCTGAGGAGCTGGAGCAAGGAGTGGCTCCCTCCTCTGGCCTCCTGTGGCCTTTGGGAAAATGGTCACCTTGCGGAAGTCCACACGGTCCCAAATCTGCTGGTCAGGAAGGCTGGGGCCCGGGGACTGAGGTTAGGGGGGAGGGGGAGGCAGTTAGTGTGAGGCTGTGTCCAGCATCAGACTCGGGCGCCACCTTTTAATATGTGTATTTACAAATATTTTAATTGTATTCAAAGAATACATGAACATATTCTCACTACAAAGATTCGAATGAAAACAAGTCGTTTCAAAGAACTGCCCCTGCCCCAGAGAGAGCCGCTGTTGGCGTGGGCTGCATCTCTCCATCCTTTTCTCAGGTATTCAGAAGGGCGCCTTGAACAAGCATTCGTCTTTGCCTGTTTTTTGTTGTTGTTGTTGTTTAGCTTAACAGTGTGTCTTAGATCAGTGGTCCCCAGCCTGTCTGGCAGCAGGGACCGGGGCTCCCATGAGCATCTAAGGCCTGAGGAGCTGAGGCGGAGCTGAGGCGGTGATGCTGGCGCTGGGGGCGGCTGCAGATGCAGATGGAGCTTCGTTTGCCCCCTCCCTCGCCGCTCACCTCCTGCTGTGCGGCCTGGCTCCTAACGGGCTATGGACTGATACCGGTCCATAGCCTGGGGGTTGGGGACCCCTGTCTACCTTACAATAAGCAATGTTGCTACATTGTAATTCATGTAACTGTTTCCTAATTGATGGGTATTTAGGTTGTTTCCAGTTCTTCACTGTGCCAGGCAGCGCTGTGGTGAACATCCAGCTCCGGTGACTACACGTCCATATTTCATAGACATGTAATTATCGGGTCAAAGGTTACGTCCATTTTATCTTCAGATTCGATCTTACCGTGGTACCAATTTTCTACAGTAAACACGTGCAACTTTTAGAACTATGTGCAAGAGAGTATTCGTAGTTAATTTTTGCTTCTTTTTAAGAAGAGATTAATAGAGTCAGACAAAAATCTCTTCATCCAAACAGGGTCTGCCATAGAAGGTGGCTGAGTGTGGCTTGCTCTGTTTCGTTGAGGAAGTCCCGGCCCTTTCTTCTCTCGTGAACATCACCCGCTTCCCCGGAGAACGCGGACTCGGGCACGTGCTCACAGCACACACACTCGCTCCCTCTCACCCCTTCCGTTGACACGGGAAGTGGCCACACGGGACAGCCCAGGTTCCAGCGACGGCGCTGGGCTTGAGCCAGCCCCGTGACGCCTTATGCTGTGCTGAACCATCCCCGGGCTAGGCTCTGGGCGTTCAGCACGCAGACGGGCCATCCTTCCAAAAGAACCGCTGGGAACGTCCAGTGCCTCTGAGCTCAGCAGCTGGCGGGAGGCAGGAGTGGGAAGGAGAGAAATGGGAACTCGAAAAGGCTACAAGAGTCCTGAGCGGGTTGTCAGGGAGGACCCCCCCGCCAGTGCATCCCACATCAGAGTGCCCCAGAGAGCCAGCCAATGCTGGTGACCAGAGTGCCCCAGAGAGCCAGCCAGTGCTGGTGGCCACTGCTGTAGACCGCGTGCGTGGCTGACCCTCCCGCTCCGCCCAGCGCTGCCTCCCTCTGCATACTCACCAGTTGGTCGGGGTGCCGACCAGTCAAACACTATCCACACGGTTTAGGGTGACGGACCCCTTTCCCTCTTGTCTCTGAATCGCTCCCCCGACCTGGGCACGGCCCAATTGCAGAACTTCCTCCGTTGCCAAAATAACAAGACCAACTACAACCTGGTGTGCGAGACCCTGCAGTTCCTGGACTGCATCTGTGGCAGCACTACCGGCGGCCTCGGCCTCCTCGGGCTCTACATCAACGAGAAGAACGTCGCCCTCATCAACCAGACCCTGGAGAGCCTCACCGAGTACTGCCAGGGACCTTGCCACGAGAACCAGGTAATTCCGTTCGTATTTGGGGGGCGAGGGGCAGGCGGGGGAGGTTTGTCATTTCGGAAGGGTCGTTGCCAGGGACGAGTTCAGAAGGCACGTAGCACCTGCCTGCTGCCTAGGCCATCAGGATACCTGGAGGCCACCTTGCCAGCGGTCAGGAAGGTGCCCTGGTGCTTTTTTAAGCTTCAGGACTTTACCTGGTTGCAGGTGTTGGCTCTGTCCTCACTGGGCTCGGCTCGGTTTGCGTGTCCGACTCTGACTTAACTGGGGTTAGAGGTTAAAGCTGGGGTTCCATTAACACCAGAAGACAGGGCACTATTTTAAATGCTAGGAAAGACTCAAAAAGCGGCCACTTAACGCAAGAGGTTTAAACCCAGCTGGAGAAAGAAACCTCGCCATGCATGAGCCAGCTTGACAGTCCTACGAGAAAGTGCATGGTTCAGTGCTCAACACCACAGACATTCGGAGAAGAGAATGTCTCCTTAGTTTTCACCTCGGCCTCTCAGAACACATATTTTTTGAGTGGATCCCAGTGTCTCTTTGGGTCGAGTCATTGCTTCTGCGGGGTATCTTGTAGATGCTGTGAGTTTTCACATTAGTGCTTGGATGAGTATGCTTTGTCACTCAAATTATAGCTGTATCCTGGCGGGAGAGGGTAGGCCGGAGGGCCGGAAAGGTGGGGCGTGCCAGGTTCCCCGGGGCCGAGGCCAGGACCTTCATGCAGGGCAGAGTGGCTTAGGAAAACCTGGTCTCAGTTGACCGTGACTCCGAGGCTAGCATCTGTTAAATCTGCTTTGTACCTCAGTTCCCTGGTGAGACTGAGGGTGTTTATAGTCTGATCGCAATGAAAAGGAACCAAGAAATGACAACAGGCTCGTGGGAAAAGACTTTTATCTGACGTCCGAGTGAATCAACGTATAACCTCGGGTTTGCTTTTCTGCCAGACAGCGGTCCGTGGAAAGGAGCATGCCGGCCTGGGGCCCGCAAACGGGGATCTCCTCGGGGTGGGGGAGGGGAGGGTTGGTCTTTATACGTGTGAATTAAACAGGAAACGGGCCCTCCAGGCGTCAGCTTTAAGTGAAAGTGCGCCGTGTGCCGCGGGGGAACGGAACACACCGCGAAAGGGGGGAACGGGGCTGGGGACCCAGGATCAGCCGCACGCCGTGCTTCCCCCGCCGAGCGGGCGCCGCGGGGCCCTGCCCCGCAGGACGAGACGCGACCGAGAACAGCAGCGGGGACTTTCCTGCTGCGCACTGCTAATTCTGAAACTAGAGATTCTCATCTGTCTTTGATTTTTTTACCACTTTCTCACGGAAAATTTGCAGCTCTGCCCTAGAGACATTTCTGGGAGTGGCAAGCGTTTGCGTCGAAATGGCAGTGAAGCCTGTGGAGGCCTGAGTTACGACCAGGGCTCGTGTGTGTGTGTGTGTGTGTGTGTGTCTCCCTCAGAACTGCATCGCCACCCACGAGTCCAACGGCATTGACATCATCACCGCCCTGATCCTTAACGACATCAATCCTTTGGGAAAGAAGAGGATGGACCTTGTGTTGGAGCTGAAGGCAAGTGGGAGTCGGAAGCCAAGCCGGGGGCCCGCAGAGGCAGCCGCTCCGGCGTTTTGCCTCCGCGCGTGACGCGGCCAGTGTTGTGAAACTCAGGGTTCAAGGCGAGTCTTTTCCGTTGTGTGGGAGATTCTGACGGAAACGCAGAACTTCGGTCTTTTCCTCCCAGAGAAGGGTCTCGTGACTGGAGAGCAGCTTCTTACTTAGCTCCGGGGTCACAGCGGCCGAGCACGTGTCACTCACGGCTGGAGGACACATGACCTGAGCTCCAAAAGCCTCGATCCTGAGAGGCACAGGCTGGGGCCCGGGGGCGCACCACCCCCTCTGTGGTCCCCGGTTGTCCCCCCGTTGAGGAAAAAGGGCCAGTGGAATAACAGTGCCACTGAACCTGTGTAGGGCCGAGCACTGGTATTTGCACATGCTCAGGGAATGCGTGTTTCTCTTCTGCTGTCCACGGACCAGAAGGTGGCTCCTCAGCGCAGTGGCCCTGTCCTCCCGGCCTCCGGCCAGTCCCTTTGGACCGCGTGCGAAGGCTGGGAGGCAGACGGCCAGTGCGGAAGCTTCAGGGAGTGCAGGTGCCGGCTCCAGGGGCCACGGCCGGCCCCTTGGGCATTTGAGAAGCTGGTCATACCCTTCCTGATAAAAGCCTGGCTTCTGGCTTCTTAGGTGTACCCAAACACACAAACAAGCCCTCACCCCGGTTTAGGGGTCCCCGAGGTTCTCCAGGAGTTAAAAAGTCAGTTCTGGGACTCAGACTTGCCGCCCAGCCTGGCGTCTAAAGTGTATTTGGAAACGCGTTAGCCTCACCGAGCACTTGGCCTTGTTCACCGTCCCCAGGTCGGGGCCTGTTGAGATCTGTCCCCTCTCTCGCTCCTGCACAGCCGTGAGCCCTTTATCACTGTCCCGGAAGAGCCTAGAACTACCGGGTTTCGCCAAAAAGCGGGTCCGTGCTTATGGCATAAACGGGGGTGCGGGAGAGCGGGGTCAGCGGGGTGACAGCCCGCGGGGCGGGCAGCATCACTCCCCTCAGTGTTGACTTAGCGTCCACAGCAAGAGTCGGTTTGGGCGCGCGGTGCCCCGGTGCCCCATGTTCGGGGAGGAAGCACGCGTCGCCCCGAGCAGCAGCGCCACCCGGAGGGGCACACCGCCCGGCCTGGCCCCCGCCGCGCCCCCGCGGGCCGCCCCAGTCGACGGGTGTCCGTCGTACCCGTGACGTGAGGGCTCAGGCGGGCCGACGGCGGCGCTGAGGACAGGAGGGGCCTCGCTGCCCGCCGGCCGCCTGCGCCTGCGGGTCTGAGTCAGGGCAGCACCCAGGTCGCGGGTCCTCCCCGACCACCGTCCCCACGGGCATCCCCGCAGCACCCCGTCGGAGTTCCCCATTTCCGAGTAGTAGGGAGCTGTGCGCGGGCGAACCTTTGCCTCCCAGGCCCAGAGCCCGCTCCGCGGACCTGCCCTGGGGTCCGAGCTGGCCCCTTGTCCGTCAGGCTGCGGGTGGTTTGCGACGTGCCTGGCCCCTGGCTGTCCCGTGGGCTGAGATGCGTTCCGGCCGCCACTCCAGCAGCTCCCCCTGTCCCCTCCTCCCTCTCCCCACATTAGAACAACGCCTCCAAGCTGCTGCTGGCCATCATGGAGAGCAGGCATGACAGCGAGAACGCGGAGAGGATTCTGTATAACATGAGGCCGAAGGAGCTGGTGAGTGGGGGGCGGGGCTGTCCCCGGGCCGGGCGGGGACTTCCGCTCACACCAGCACTGGGACAGGGACGTGGGGTCCAGGCCCCGCACGAGCTGGGTGGGGCGCGCAGTGCTCCTGGGGCAGGGGTGGGGGGCGGCCTCTGCCCCCTCCCTCCGCGGCCGGGTGCGGACTTGTCCCTGGCCTCCTCCCCCTGACACACGGCACGGGGTGGAGCTTGCAGGCGGGAGCCCAGGGCCCTCCCTGCTCTGCCCTTTGGCCGGGTCACCTTGGGCTGGCGCTTGACCTGAGCCGCACCGTCCTCACCCCTGAAAGGCAGCCGCGGCGTCACCGTTCCCCCGGCAGGCCCAGCGTGGGGCCCGCCCGCCGCCCGCGCCTCCCCACCCCGTGGCCTCCCCCCCACCCCCCCACCCCCGTCTCCCACGGCTGCCCGCCCCGTCTGTCCAGAGCCTCAGGAGTCACGTCTCCTCTTGGTGCCAACAGTCTGAGCAGCAGAGGAGTGTTTTGGGGGTGCTGGCTGACGTTGTGGGTTGTTCTTTTTAAGAAACACTCTGGTTGACGTTGGGGGGTGATGTTGACCGTTGGCCGTGCCTCCCGGGCGGGGCGTCGGCACCAGCAGCTCCCAGGCAGTGGAGCGACACGGACTCGTCCCCACGCAGGTGACCTGCACGAGGGCACCGAAACCCCCTGCCGCCTGTGACCGAAGGTGCACTCGCGGCCAGGCCGAAGTCCCTTTACGTGTGCCCGTACGTGAAGCTAACCGCGAGCCCACCCTTTGATCTCAGAGGTCAGGGCTGAGTCGGAGCCCGTGATGCAAGGCGCCCTGAGCTTACGTAACCGCTTAGGCAATGGCGGGGGAGGGGGCAGGCCAGGGCTCGTCACGCTGCAGGAGGGACGAATGACCTCGCCTCCGCAGAGACCCCGTTCCAGCCGCCGTGAATCAAGGACGTGCCCCGCCTCAGAGGGGAGTCGTCGGCACCGGGGCCGTGGGTCCCACCACCGCCTGGGCTGCCCCCTCATGGGCGGACGTCACCACTCCCGGCTCCCGGGGCAGGGTCAGAGGCTTTCGGGAACAAACCCGGTTCTAAGACTCGGCAGAGCAGGGACGCTGTCATGCCCAGAACGTGTGCGTGCTCTGGCCCCCACGTCCTGTGCAACTCGTCTGTTCATTCTGTGCTGCAGAGAACTGCAGGGTCGCCGTGCAGAGAGCAGGTCCCGTCTCCAGAGCGACCCCAGAGCCCGCCCCGTGTCAGGGCGGCCGTGAGGGGCCCCCGTGCGCTCCGAGCTGGGACGTGGCCTCTGCCCCGCGCCAGTGCAGCGAGCTGACCTGCCTTCTGAGTCGTTGGGAAGAGTTCAATTCCGCTACGGCTTGGGGGTTCAGGGCGTTTTGTTCCTGTTCTCTGCGTCATTGCATCTCGAGCCGTGCCGGGCGCTGGGCAGGGCCTGGAGAACGGGCAGACCAGGCCTGCGGCCAGGGCAGGGCGGCCGGGCACAGATGTTTTGGGACGCATGCTCCGGGCGTGGGGCAGGCCACACGCACGGGGCCTGGGTGTCGGGGTCCAGCCCACATCCCCGCTCCTGGCCGTGGGGCCTAGGGCGTGCCCCTCACTCCCCGAGCCTGTTTCCTCATTCGGAATAAATGGGAATTGGCGCCTTATAAAACATTCATAAGTTTGGAATGTCCTGAAAGAAAGTTACAATGCTAGGCCCGGAGCTTGGCACGTGGTGAGTGCTAGGTAGGTGTTACCTGTCCGTGGTGGCACGTTCACGTTCAGTAGGCTGTGAGGGTTCGGGGGGAAATTTGGAGTCGGAGAAAATAGTTTCCCCGGCCAACTCCCAAAGGCAAAACGATTTGTCTTTCCCGAAAGGGCAAAGGTAGGGGCTGTGAGAGTTGGCGGGGAGAGATGTAGAGATGGGAAAAGTGTGGCCTTCGTCGCTTTGTGACCCGTTTTATTGTTCGGGGCACTTTTGTCGGCACTGTTCCCTGGCACTGGTCCCTTTCCTTCGAAAGCAGAAGGGTGCGAAGCAGCCGCCGGACGTCTTGGGGGGGGGAGCGCGTGGGGCTCATCACGCGTCCGTGGAGGTCGGTGGGGGTGACGCCGGTGGCCGTGTTGGGAGGGATTCTGAGGCCGTGTCCGCACCGGACAGGAAGTCGAGTGCGGGGCCGGACGAGCGCGTGGCCCCGGGGGCGAGGCTGACGGCCTGCGAGCTGCGGCCGGCACCGCCCCCCGCCCCGCCGGGGTCTTCCGTGACGCTCGCTCTTCTTGCAGGTGGAAGTGTCAAGAAAGCCTACATGCAGGGGAGGTGGAGTTTGAGGACGGCGAAAACGGCGAGGAGGGGGCCGCCTCCCCAGGAACGTGGGGCACAACATCTACATATTAGCCCACCAGGTACGACGTCCCGGGGCCCGGCCGGGCGCGCCCCGCCACCGCCCGGGTTCTGAGTGGCACGGGCCGGCCGCTTGCGTCTCCACGGCTCTCGCCGAGGCTCGTTTGCGGGCCTGGCAGCGAGGCCCCCGGGTCCCCGGGGCAGCCCGCCTCGCGTGCTGGGTGCCAGGACACTTCCGCTTTCCCACCCTGGCGGGGTCACGTCCCTGGAAATCCCCCCCGCCCCCCGCTGCTGAAAGCGTTCACCCTGAGCAGCCGCACGTATGTGGTTGATGACTCTGTCTGGAGACTTCGGCTCTTCATAAGCATTGATGAGTCTGTCAGAAGCGTCTGAAGACATCGCCCTGGGCTGCCTCGCCTGCCGCATTTGGGAATCTGAGGAACCCAACTTGTCCTTGTGACTTCTTTTTGTTTGCTTTTGAGGGGATGTGGTCATCCTTCCTCCCTGGCACCCAAAGGCCCTGTTTCGTAATTCTCTTCCCAAGGGGCTGGGCCTTCGAAGGCACTTCCTGTTCGTGGAGGTCGCCGGGCCATCGCCTGCGGCGTGCGCGGGCAGCCTGCCCAGCTGCCCCCTGCTGCGGGCTTGTGTTTCCCGTCCCCTCCACCTCTCAGGGCCGGGGATTAGCTCCAAGGCGATGACAATGTGGGGCCGGAGGTTGCCAGGGCCCCCGACAGCATGCCGCGGAAGGAGACAACCCATCCTCCCCCCGCCAGCCCCCCGTCCCTGGCATTCAGCCAGCGAGAGCGTGCCGGAACCTTCCGAATGGAGGCTCCGGGGCTGTGCAGAACCCCGATTCCCTCCTGCTGGCTGAAGAGGTCGGGGAAAGTGGGGCCTCGCGGGGGCACGTGCTTCTGTGCTGTCCTGCCAAGGTCCAGAGCAGCCGCCGAGCAGCGCACACCTGGGCAAGAGACCACGGGCCGCCCACCCTCGACCCCGCCCGCCCTCGACCCCGCCGCCCTCAGCCCTGCCACTGCTCGTGCTGCCCATGCCCTGCGGCAGGGCCATCAGCCCTGTCCCTGTCCTTCTCCATTCCAGCTGGCCCGGCACAACAAGGAGCTGCAGAGCATGCTGAAGCCCGGCGGCCAGGTGGACGGGGACGCAGGCCCTGGGGTTCTACGCCAAGCACACGGCCCAGATCGAGGTACCGCGGCGAGCCCCCCACGCGCGTGTTCCTCTGGGGTGCCCGGGCGTGTTGTGAGCACCCCTGAATAGCAGGTTCCGCACCAGCAGTGGCCAGGCCAGCGGCTCCCGCGTAAGGCCTGGTGAGGGCGCAGGCCCCGGGCAAAGCCACGCGGGGAGGCGGCGCGGCCTGACCAGGCCGTGAGGACCCGCAGATGGTGTTTTCAGAAATTCCCGCAGAGGGACCCGCGGTCGATTGAGGAACACCGCGTGGAAGCTCGGGCCTTAGGGAAAATGAGAGACGAGAGGAGACAGCCTCTCGGACACGGGGCCTGAGGGCAAGGGCGGGAGACACCGGCAAGGTGACGGAGGGCAGGCAGACCGGCAGGGGAGACAGGCGGCCCAGCGCCTCAGAGTCCTGGCCACCTCCCCCCGAGAGGTCTGGACGTCACCTGAGGACGGACCCTGGGACACTTTGTCTTGGGCGTGATACGGCCAGGTCCGCATTAAAAACACACACACTTCCCGGCCTTCCTAACCCTCGTGAGCTCAATGGGGTCGTCTCCATTGTGCAGATGGGGAAACTGAGGTAAGACGCAGGGAGGTTGTGCCCTCGTCCAGTTATCAGAGGCGGGGCTCGGATTCGCCTCCCGGCCTGGCTGACCCCAGGGCCCATGGGTACACCTCAGGTCACCTGCGTTGTCTCTGAGCATCGGAGAGAACAGACCCTGTCTCCGTCCGGGCTCTGGGCGTCAGGGCGGACGGGCCGCGTTCGGCTCACGGGGAAGTGCATGCCATCCGTGTCAGGGTTGGGACGAGCACTGTGAAGGGCCAGCGATCCTGGGCCACGTGGGACACTCAGAACGGAGGCTTTTGAGGAACAGAGTCGAACCTGCTGTCACGAGTCTCCGGGAGCCCTAATAAAAGGCGTCACCTCACCGATGAGCTGCCCGTGACAGTGTCTGCGAGCAAACGCTCCTAATGCATTGTTGACGGCTAGGTGCTTGAGGAGGGCCCGCTCTGCCCTGGAGCCCTGGCAGGACAGGCTGTAGGCGTTGGCCGTGTAGCGCGTCGGAGGAAAGAGGACTCCGACCCTATCATGAGCTAATCGGTCACTGGGGGAGCCGCCCTGAGGCTTGGTCAGGCTAAGACGTGTGAACAGGGTCGCCGAGCCCGTTACAGGTGGGAGAAGGACTGGGGTGTGTTCTCCTGACACCACCTGTCAGGGTGGCGAAAGAGGTGTGGGTAGGTCTCAAACGAGAAAGAGAAATGGCCAGGCCTAGTGTCCCCACTGGGCTTCTCCCCGCGGACCCTAGGGCCTTGGCGAGTCAGGCTGGGGAGCGTGGGGGCCCGGGGCCTAGCTCCTGTGCCCCGCTCTGTTACCTCCTGAGCCCGGATCACAGTCCTGCGGCGGGAGGAGGGCCGTGCGAAGCTGGCAGGCTCTGCGGTTGGTCCCTCAGCGTGTGTGTACGCACGTCGCCCGGGGAGCCAGGTCGCGGGATCGCACACCAACCCCCACATCACGATTCCGGTTCAGTGAGGTTGGCGTGGGGACCAGAGTCAGCGTGATAGGGAAGCTTCCTGTAACCCGATCTCCCCTGGATTTGGGAACCACTGGTGTAAAGACCAAGTCTCCCAGAATTTATGGAGCCAGGGCTGTGGGAACCTGTCTCACCCCTGGGCGAGTTTCCCACGACAGCTTGACCTTGGTGCATCAGGGAGAGCGAGAACCGGATCTTCTTGTAGAGGGCGTTGGCCCGGGGCCTCACCTGAGAGGAAGAATAGGGAGGGAGAGGCCGTGCCCCTCTGTGCTGCACCCTGCACCCTTCCGAAATCTCTGCCTCCCAGGACGGTGACTCAACACGGCGTCTTAGGATTTGAACAGTCCTGACCAGGCTGCCTCCTCCCTGGGGACTGAGCCCGTGTGGGAACCTGCGAGGTGTCCCCTTCCCCCCACCCCCCGGGCCCGACTCAGTGAGTTTAAAGGACAGCAGGGCTGTCCAGCGTCGATGGGGCCCAGTGAGTCCTGCACCGCGCATTTCAGATGCTGTGGCACGAGGTGGGACGTCACTGGACGAGCCAGATCTCGTTAAGGTTCCTGCCTAGCACAGGTGACCCGGTTTTGCCTGGGGAAGGATCCCAGGTGTCTCGCTGCCCCACAGGAAGCCGCCGGCCGTGCGTGGCCGCCTGAAATCAAGGGAAATAAAATGAAATGCTCAGCCCGCGGTCGCGCTGGCCACACGCGCTGGTGCTCGCTGGCCCCGTGGGGCAGGCGGCCACGCTTTGGGGCAGGACAGATGCACACAGAGCCATGCCATCGTGAGAGGAGGCGCTGGGGGGCAGCCCCCGCCGAACGTGTGGGGGGGCAGTGTAAGCTGCGGTCGAGTTAGTCACAGTGCAGTTGATCGGCCTGAGGTGAGACATATACCCCTGGAGACGTATGGAAACCGTGGACGGGAGGGGTCTGCACGGTCAGCAGACGCGGGCTCAGGTCTGTGCCACGTCAGAGCCCAGGGCCGGCAGCCGGGACCCTCGGCAGCGGGCTGCTGAGGCGCCGGTCCCTTCTCCCCCAGATCGTCAGGCAGGACCGCACCATGGAGCAGATCGTGTTCCCCGTGCCCAGCATCTGCGAGTTCCTCACCAAGGAGTCGAAGCTGCGCATCTACTACACCACGGAGCGGGACGAGCAGGGCAGCAAGATCAACGACTTCTTCCTGCGCTCCGAGGACCTGTTCAACGAGATGAACTGGCAGAAGAAGCTGCGAGGTGCGTTGCGGGGTCCGCACGCGCGTGGGGTGGCTGTGTGTGACCCCCCGCGCCCCACCCCCCGCCCCAGGCTGTGCGGGAGCCGAGCCGGGCGGCTCAGGGCCAGGAAGCCCCAGACAGGTGCCCGTGCGGCCGGCGAGCGGGCTCTAGCCCCAGGCCACCCCCCACCCCGAGAGCTCCGCAGAGCACCCCTCAGAAGGCCCTCTGGTGTCTGAGGCCGGCCTTGAGGTCACAGCAGAGTGTGCCGGCTGCGGCCTGACCCCGACCACCGGACCCCGACCACCGACCCCTGCGCTGCCTGCGGCACACCTGCTGGAGACGCTGCTGCTCCTGGCCTGCGGGCAGCCCGCCCTTCACGCTTCGGCGGCACCTTACGGGCAGTGGCACCATCCGCCCCCTCAGATGCGTCCTTGCTCCCCAGCGGGGCCCAGGGCAAAGCCCGGAGGGTCGGGGTGAAATCACTCAGCGCAGACACTTTCGGGGGGCCGCACTTGCAACGCGGGCACCCCTGGTCACCGCCATTGTAACGTGACTCTGGGGCATGCAGGCACCCGCTCCGTGACCGGCTCAGGGAGGCTCGTGCTTTGCCGCTGTCAGGAGCCGGTGGCTGCAGCTCTGCTCTGTGGGGCGGGGCGGTGGCCGGGGACGCGGGGCTGGAGGGCGGCTTCTGGGAGCTTTGTCCTCTTCCCGCCCCCCACCAGCCTCCCTCCCTCCCTCCTGCACCCCGCGATCTGGCTGGCAGCAGGTTGCCGGAAGACCCCGTCCCCAGCTCCCCCACCCGCCCTCGCCCGCACTGCGTTTTCCTCACTTCCAAAGGGCACCTCGTCGTCCAGCTCTGCACAACGTGGTCACCGGTCTGGCTGGGCCAAACCCGCCCTCACCAGGCCCGTGGTTCTGACGGGGCCGGGGGCCTCCACGGACGGCAAGTGTGCCGTCCTCGGCACGGCCCTCAGAAGGCCCAGGGCAGAGTCTGCCCAGTGTCGCCGTGTCCTCGTGTCCTGCCGTGGGCTTGCCCTAAGCTCCTCCAGCTCAAGCGTCCTGAAGTGAGTGGACTGTCTACACGGCACCACACTGGGCTCTGCGAGGAGACACGCCCCGCGGCTCCATAAGCTCGCGTGTCCAGCTTGTACGCGGGACAGAAGAGAACGGCCTCTTGGCTGCTGTTTGCACCCTCCGCTGGGCCGGTCACACCTCCAGCTTCCGGGGATAACCCCGAATCCACGTCCAGCTTCCGGGGATAACCCCGAATCCACGTCCAGCTTCCGGGGATAACCCCGAATCCACGTCCAGCTTCCGGGGATAACCCCGAATCCACGTCCAGCTTCCGGGGATAACCCCGAATCCACGTCCAGCTTCCGGGGATAACCCCGAATCCACGTCCAGCTTCCGGGGATACCCCGAATCCACGTCCAGCTTCCGGGGTAACCCGAATCCACGTCCAGCTTCCGGGGTAACCCCGAATCCACGTCCAGCTTCTGGGGTAACCCCGAATCCACGTCCAGCTTCCGGGGATAACCCCGAATCCACGTGCCCACAGCTCCAGGGTGGTTTCTGGAGCTGTGAGTTCGCCCGGTCCGCGTGGGGGTCCGTCCGCCGAGACTGGTCGGGCGAGGCAGCCGCTCAGAATCGTGTCATCAAACACGCGTGTCTGCTCACGCACCGTGGGGGCCGTAGGTCGTGAAGGTTCTCCGAGAGGCGTTTGAGCTAACAGAAGGGTCCTCGCCTTCTGCGGCGGGCGCAGCATCCCGCCCGTCCTTCCCTCTGCCACATCACGGTGTTGTCTTCAGCCCGGCAGAGGAGGGAGACCTCAGCCCCGCGAGGCGGGGCTCTGAATTTCATTCCACTCCGCCACCCACTGGCTCAGCGGCCCAGGCAGTTCCTCACCTAGAGAAGGGGGAGTTAAGACCACCGTTTGATGGATTGATGGACTGATCGATCGACCGACTGCAGAATGGCCGTCTCACCGTTCCACGATGTAGTTCGCAGCGTGGCTGGTGCCCTGTTCCGTCTTTCTTTTCAAAAACAGTTTGTGTTTCAGGAAACTTAACCGGGGCCATAGTTGGCAACAGAAAGATTTTAATTGGCTTCAAAGCTCTCTGCCGGGAAGAAAAAAATAGGGAATAATAACTGAGTTAAACACGGTCTGCAGATTGAGGGAGGGGAGGGATGTACTTGTTAGAAGTGCAACCGAAGTGAATGCGTTCTCCTCCTCGCTCATTCCTCTTCTAACGAATCTGCAGAAAACGTTTTTCTGGCTCATTCGCGAGGCCGCTTTACCTTGTCCTGAAGGCGTCACAGAGGGACCGTCCGTGCAGCCGAGGCCGGCGGACGCCGAGCTCCGAGGCCTCTTAGCGTGTTGTTGTGCGGGTGTAGAAACGCTCAGTCCAGGCATTCCGGAAGCGCTCTTCCCTGGGCCACTCACCGCCCCACACACAGACGTGCACACGTGCGCACACACACACACTTCCGTGCATCCGCGTCCCTGCCTCCCAGGCCTCTCCGACGTCTTCTCCGGGAGCCCCTCGCCCCCAGGAGGCGGAAAGTCCCGGCTGAGAAACCTAGAAGGCAGTGACGGGGGGGGGGGGGGGGGCCGGACGCGGACACTTCCTCGCGGGGGTTCTCGGGCGTGGGCATCGCGCGCGTCGGAGCAGAGCCTGGCCGCCGCTGCTGTGTCTGCGTGGAGTCCAGGTCACCAGCAAGGGCCGGTGCCTTGTAAACGCCGACGAAAATCCGGGAAGGAGATGCTGGCCTGTGCACGCTTCCGCCGCCTGCCTGCCCGCCGTGCCGTGCTGTGGCAGGCGTGTTGGCCCCGCCAGGCTTTAGGCCCCTGGGAAGCGGGAGCTCCACGCTGCGTCCGCGCGCGCGCCCCGCCGTGAGGCCGTCTGGCGGGGTCAGACGCGCGCCATGCTCGGTGCTCGGCTGGGAGCGGGCCGCGCTGGGCCCTGCGCGGTGGGGGCTGGGGGTCCGGCTCCCGAGCAGCGGTGAGAGCCGAGTGACGGCGAGAGGGGCGCACAGCAGCCCGAGAGGCGGGCGCAGGGGAGGCTCGCCGTGCGTCTCCCAGCACTGCTGTCACCCAGCACCGCAAACCAGGAGGCTCGCAACGACGCAGCTTCATCGTGCGGCGGTTCTAAGGCCGGGAATCAGTGGGCCGGAGTCCGTGTGTTGGCAGGTCTGCGTGCTTCCCGCGGGAACTCACGCCCTCCCTGCCTCTGCAGGGCCAGCGGGGGCCCGGGGAGCCTTTCTCCCGCCACCCGCTCTGACCGTGACACTCCGGGGTCCCTTTTACCACGCCGCGGTTTCCAAGTAAGGGAGGCGGAGGCGTTCGGGGCCGTTGTGTTGCCCATCGCAAAGGCGTGCTAGCCACACTCCATTGCTGTGTGCTGAACCCCCACCCAACTTGCTGCCTGAAAACGATAAGTGTTTGTGTTCTCACGGTGCATCAGGGTCAGGAATTGGGGAGGGACTTAGCTGGGTGGTTCTGACTCAGGGTCTTTCATGAGGGTGTCAGCCAGGATGTCAGCCAGGGTTACTGTCATCCAAAGGCTGGACGGGCCCTGAAGGGTCCCGCTCTGTGCTCACTCACCTGACCGTTGGGGAGGCCTCAGGTGCTCTCTGCATGGATCTCCCTAGGGCTCCGGGAGTGTCCTCACAACGTGGCAGTTGGTTTCCTGAGAGCAAATTAATGATGAGGGAGAGGAAACACAGGTGCACGGAGGAAGCCGCAGTGCCTTTTGTGACTCGTCCCAGGGAGCATGACAGTCACGTCCGCTGCATCCCGCCTCGTACAAGCGGGTCGCTGAGCCCAGCCCACACGCAGGGGATGGAGTTAAGCCGCATCCCGTCAAGGGAGCAACGTCAACGGATTTGTGGCCATGTTTTTGAATCACGGGGAGGCGCCCGAGGCGGGGGAGTGCAGGGTGTGCTGGGGGCGCCTCCACTGGATTGGGGAGCAGAGGCAGAGTCTGGGTGAAGGGCCTGGGAAGGTAGGTGAGGACGCCGATCCCAAGGCCAGATGTTCGCGTTCACAGCGATGCTACGTTCAAGTGGAAATCGGCCTCGTGGAAACGGAGGTTGGTTCGTGGGCTGTGGTCACTCTCCAGCCGCCCGCGGGCGCTGCTCTTGGTTTGCGTGGCACCTCCCGCAGAGGCGGCCGGCACGGACCCCGCCGAGTCCCGCCGTTTCCTCCTCCTCTAACTTCTGCGTGGGCTCGCGCTGCGCGTGCGCGAACGTGGAGGGGGCCTCGCGAACCCCACGGACACCTCACTCCGCCTCGGCGGTCGGCAGCCCTTGGCCGTTCTCACCGTCCATCGCTTCTCGCCTGGCGTTTTCCCGTCTGGACGAAATGCCGGTGGCTGCTGTCACAGCGCCCGATTCCTCCTCGCCTTCAGTCTGCCTCAGCCGCTAACCTGCCGAAGGTCCCTTGTCACCGGAGGTTGGCGGGATCCTGGCCAGCGCCTCCATTGAGTGGTGACATGAACCGCTCAACCGTGTCTCTGTCACTGACCCCACGGCGGGTCACTGACCTAGGCGACCAGAACGCCACAGCTTCTGCGCTCCGCTGGGCCTCAGTTTCCCTCTTTTGAAATGAGAGATTTCACCGGGTGGTGCTCAAAGCTCTAAAACTCTACAGTTTAGAGCCCTTGCCTGTTGCCAGCGCAAACGTGAAACGACCGGTTGTTAAACCACCAGGCGCCGTCCAGCGCGCTTTTTGTTGTAAGCAGAGGCTCCCTCAGGCGTAGCTGCGACAGCCTCACTGGGGGTTTGTCGTTGCCGCTGTCCTGAGGTTAAACGGCGGCGCCTGGGGAAGAGGACACGCGGCAGGGAGCCCCTCTCGTGCTCCACCTTCTCTCTTGGGGGTCGGGGCGGGCGGTACGTCAGCCGAGATTACCTTTGAGGCACTCTGCCCCTGGCATGGAACTGGAATTGCTCCTTCCGTGTGGACTTTTGAGCTCCACCCTAACGTAAGGCACCACTGCCCTTCGCGGGCCACGGGCTGGTGCCTCTAAGACTGAGGATGTGCAGCCTGCCTGGTCCCCGACCGGTGACAGCAGACATGGCAGCATTGTCACCCGTGTCCCTCACCCCCTTAGTGACGGCTTTGGCACCGCTTCCTTTCTCCACGGTGGGCCTTTGGGAATGGGGACCCTGCTCTGTCCACCCAGTCAGCAACTGGCACTCCTGGTCCCCCCCCCCGACCCCCACCCCGAGCGATCATCCGACTTCAGGAAAATGGCAAATAGTCGGCTTGGCGTCAGGAACGGGCCCTCGTCTCGCTTTTAGGCACCCCGAGTTAGTGGAGGATGCCAAGCCCGGGGCACGCGGGCATGACAGCCGCCCTCGTCTGGGGCCCAGCTGGCCGGCTCTGACTCCCAGGCGTCCCCCTCCTCCTCCCCGCAGCGCCCACACTTCTCAAAGGCTCATTCAGCTCGGGTCTCTCCGGGCCTCTCATGTGGTCCCGGAGCCCTGGGGGTAGCCAAGGACTCAGCACGTGAACTCTGGGTACCCCCGGGTTTCGTAACTGAGGGTGTCGACCGGGGCAGCGGGGCTTCCGACGCACCTGCTTTTCTCCTCCCCCTTGTCCCCAAACACGTCTCCTGTTCCAGTACGTCCTCCAACCAGAAACCAACCAATCTGTTGTCGCTAGGAGCCTGTGAGTGAGTCACCCTTGAAACACGTGACCGCTCTTTACTGTTGTGGAAACTGGGAACCAAAGCGCCTTGCGGGGGGCCAGGCGGGGGGGGGCGGGCGCCCCGCCCGGTGGCCGGGCCCTCACGCGACCGTCTCGCCCCGCAGCCCAGCCCGTGCTGTACTGGTGTGCCCGCAACATGTCCTTCTGGAGCAGCATCTCGTTCAACCTGGCCGTGCTCATGAACCTGCTCGTGGCCTTCTTCTACCCGTTCAGAGGAGTCCGAGGAGGTACCCTGTCTCTAATTTCGGGGGGAAACCTCTGGGAGCCGTGGAAGGCTGTGACCCGTACCTTCCAGGGGACCGCTGGGCATCCCCGGGCGGTCTGCGGGGTCCCAGTCATCTCCCTCAGACGAGATGAGGTGGAAGCTTTCTCCATGGGTTTCGTTTTAAATCTCACTTAATGCGAAGTTTCCATTCGTATTTATTGACCCAGAAAGAAGGACGCCGTGTGCTGTGAGACCCGTGAGGAGGGGTCTCGGCCTCCTTGCGGGTGCTGGGAGAGTGTGGCTCGGGGAGGCTGGGGAGGGAGCCCGGGTCACACAGCCCGTCCGGGGCGGAGCTGACCCAACAAAGCAGATATTCTGGGGCCCGGTCCAGTGGATTTTTTTTCCCACATCACATTTCTGGAGTTGATTTCTGACTATAGAATTTGTAAGAAATCTCTGGAATTTGGGGGTGGCGGGCAAGGGGGAACACAGGGCTTCAGTGACTGCAGACCGTTTGTCCTGGGGGCTCAGTCTTAAGCGACATGCTGTTGTTCCCACGCCAGCCCGTGCTGGCCATGTTCTGTACGGGCCACCCGTCCCGCTTCCGGTCACCCATGTGCACGTTCTCCACGTCCTGCTGAGGACAGGCTCACGGTGCGGGGGGCCACGTGCGTGCCGGCTCCCGCACACCCCTCGCCTGTGCCCACGGCCGCCTCCTGGGGGCGACTCCTCAGCTCACTGTCCCCTGAGTTTCCTGGCACATCGGCTCACGTACACGTGGGACAACTGCCCGTGTGGGGTCAAGGCCCCGGAGTGAGACGCACGGGCCGTGCAGGAGCGAGGCGCAGGCTGAGCTCGCGAGCCCGACCGCACGGGTGCGGGCCCGTGTGGAGCCGCACGCGGCCACGGACGACGGCGACGTGTCACGTGAGGCACATGTCTCACGTACCCATTCGAGGAGTGTGAGGCGCGTCTCTCACGTACCCATTCGAGGAGTTAGCTGTTCTGTTCGGTGTTGAGTTACACTGAAAGCTCTATTTGAGTGATTTTCTTCCCCAAAAGCACGGTCTAAATACAAGTCCGGGAGGTCTTCCTTTGCAGTGCCACACCAGGAATGAGTGTTCCGGCTGACGGCCCCGGCAGGCCCACCGGGCGGCCAGCTTTTCCCCGAGGGCACGTCTGCCCCAGCCAGGCGGCCGGGCCGAGGGCTCGGGCGGGGGGACAGAGCCCAGGCCCCCCTCCACCTGGGACTCGTCACATGCGTCCCAGCAGCTTCTTCGGACGTGGTTTGGGATGCGCTTTCCTTTACCTCCGTTTCTGTAAAAACGTGTCAAAGCGATTTCTGTTCTACACCTTGACCATGTCTTCAGCAGTCACTCGGTCAGTCTCGAGGCCCATGTCTGGGGACAGTGAGTGGACAGCCCCCTCCCCGTCTGTGATGAGCCTGGCCCAGTGGGTCCCTGGACGTAGAGAGTCCGGCCTGGGCGTCCAGGCCTGGGCGAGCCCCCTCGGCCCTCCGCACCCTCCTGGCACGGAGCTCACGCTGGGCCAGCGTGTGGCACCTCCGTGCAGACCCGGGGCCTCCTGCGGCGTCCGGGGAAGCACAGTCGCTGACCCACCGGGATCCCTGGGGCACCCCGAGCGTTGCCCATCCAAGTCCAAGACCCGCTGAATGACACGACCGGCCAAGGTCCTCCCAGCTCCGCAGGCGGCGGCTCCCTCAGCCCCGGCAGGGCTGCAGGAGTCCAGGCTTCCTGCTCCGGACTCGCTGCTGACCCACTGGACGGGAAGCACGGCAGGACCTCCCGGGGGAACAGGACATCGATCTGACCTCAGGAAGCCCTTTCCGTTCATCGGTCCCTGAGATGGGCGCCAACACATCCGCTCCCGTGCAGCGGGAAGCATGTTGTCCTTTTGTAAGACATCGTGGGGGCGTCTTCTACGCTCACTGCTAGCCATCAAGAGAGGGGTTCGTTAGCCCTGCCGAGCAACGAGATCTGCGTGGTTACCTGAAATTATTCTCCGAGATCAGCATTCTTGTCGAATTCTAACACGAGGATTTCTGAAACGCCTCTCTGGGATGTGCGTGACGACCTCGTTAGGTGCACTGTGTGGCTCTGTGGCCCATGAGGCCTGTAGCTGCCAGCACCACCGGTGGCCTTAAAAGCTCCTCCCGATAGGATCATCGCCCCACCTCGCTTCGGAAGGGATGAGTCACACAGTCTTTCAAAAGCATGAAACGTGAGCAACTTCAGGCTTCTTAATGTGTGGGCACGTCATATAATTAAAGCAAACACAGGACCACTTTTTAAACTTTCTCGTTATTGAGATGTTCAAATATACACCTCAGTCAAAAGAGCAGTATAATAAACTGCCACGTACCCATCAGCCCCGGCTGAGCAGGTACCAGCTTCCGCCACGATGGTTGCATCCACCTTCCGACTGTACTTTCTGAAACATTTTAAAGAAGTTGACCTCTTGTCGTCTTGCACGTAAATGTTTCATTGTACATCTCTAACTTAGAAGGGAACATTTAAAGACATGTAGTCACCATACCATTATCCCACCTAACGAAAGTAAAAGTGAGTCATGTAATAGCCTGTCCATTTTCACCTTTCTCCATTTGTCCCAAAGGCGTCTTTCTAGAGTCAGTTTGGGGGGGGGTGTTTTTGGAATCTAGCATTATTTTTTGACACTTCTTTTATAGTGGGACACAAGCAGGTTTTCTCCTGGCCCCTTCAGGATTTGGGTCCATCCATTGTACTGGTCACGTTTATTATACTGGGATCTTGAGAGGCAGTTCAAGAGGGTGATTAAGCACTTAGGCAAGCCACAGACTGAGAAAATACTTACCAAACGTGTATCCGACAAAAGAATACATACAGAACTCTTACAACTCAATGATGAAAAGGCTACTCAATGGGCAAAAGACGTCACCAGACACTTCACAAAAGAAGGTCTACGAATGGCCAGTACGCCCACAAGAAGGCATTCAGTGTGACTAGTTCCCAGGGAAGCGCAAATGGAAACCGCCACGGAGCAGCACGAGAAACCCGCCGGACGGGCTCGTGGCGTGGCGCTGCCACGTGTCGCCCACGAGGACACGCCCCAGCCATTTTGCAAGACAGCGTGGTCCTGTCTCGCCGAATCGAACATACACCGAGGATCCCCAGCTCTACTTCCACGCCTTTGTCCAAGGGAAGTGAAAATGTGCCCGCGACAAGGTCTGCACTTGAATTCGGAATAGACACCAAACTGGGAGCAACCCAAACGTCCACCCGTTCGCTGCTGGGTGGCCCGTAGGTGAGTGGTGGACCATCCACACGACCGAGAACATCTCAGCTACAGAAGGAAGGGTCTGGATGCACACGGTAACCCGAGCGAAGGTTAAACATTTGAAAGAGTTCAAAAGACTAGTGAAATGGTTATCTTTCCCATTTGTGTGACATTCTGGACAACGCAAAGCTGCAGTGACAGGAAGCGTGTCAGCGGTTGCCCGTGGGTGAAGACGGGCGAGGTGCCACCGCCAGGGCCTCGAGGAAGCCTCTCCGACGGCAGAAGCGTCCTGTGCCTTGCTCGCGTTGGCAGTCACACGCGGGTTCAGTGGCACTCAGAATGGACAGGTGTTGCTTTTGCTTTTTAAAAAATGGCGGTGAAGGACCCCAGACTTCAGCGGCATGTAGGCTCCAGCCGTTTGCTGTGTTGCCTCAGGCCGGATACGTAACCCGAGAGTCCAGAGGAAAACGGAGCCCACAGCACCGACCGCACAGGCGGTGCGGGGAGTAAATGACTGATCAGCGCCGAGGGCTCAGGCGGCATCCGCCCGCTGCCGCGGGCTCGGGAGGCGACGCTCAGGCCTCCGCGTCCACTTCTTCCCGCATCGGGAAGGGCCGCTGACTCTGCCCGTCTCGAACCAGGTCGCCTCGTGCAGGAAATCAGAAGGGGAGCGAGGCAGGCAGCTGGGGTCAGGGGAACGGTTTTCGGAGAGAGAGTGAGTCTCGGTTGGCGTGAACGCGACAGACGGGGGCAGCCAGCAGGTTGGGGAGAGGCTGTCACCTGCCCGGCTGTCTGCTTCCTGGGGGGTGGGGGGGAGAGGTGACACTCCTTTATGTAAGTGGCCTCGATCATGGAGCACTGCTTGTTTACATCTGAAGGAGACTCAGACTGTGACAGCATTTGAAATAGGGTGGTGGTTTTTTTTTTTTTAATGAGTATTTTACAGAACTATATTTTTAGCCACGTTGGCTCACGTTACATAACCAAGCCTCTTGTGGGGCACTCGAAATAGAACTTGCAATAGCAAGAGATGACAAAAAACTGGTGTCAGCAGTTTGACTACACAGATAATCTCATTGTAGCTGATGCTAATGACACGGAAGTCACCGTCCCCCTTCCCGTGAAGAAACCCGATTCCGACGGGGGCCCTCAGCCTTGCCTCTGCATGCTGTTAGTAGCCATTAGAAGCTGAGGCTTCCAGCTGGCCTTCCCTACGAGTGAAGTGTGACACATCATGAGCTTTGTTTCTTGAACGAGCATTTGACGGCTGCCTGCGGGGTAGCGGGTGACCGGGGACACAGAGGACTCAGAGCAGGAAGGAGCACCAGACATGTGCTTGAAAGGAGGCAGGGGGTGGGTGCAGGAGGCGTCCCAGAAGAGGGGACGTCGAAGGTGACCCGGGAAGGGAGACGCATTTCTCAGGTAGAAGGAACACGTGAGGCTTTGGAGGTGGGAACGTGGGTGTGACTGGGTGTGTCCAGGACAGTGACGTGGAGGGGAAAGTCGGGACAGAGACAAGGCCAGGGAGGTGACGGAAGGCAGTGTGATTAAGCCCGCGTTGGCCCGTCCCCCGTGCTCTGTGTCTTCCAGGGACCCTGGAGCCGCACTGGTCAGGACTGCTGTGGACAGCCATGCTCGTCTCCCTGGCCATCGTGGTCGCCCTGCCCAAGCCCCACGGCGTCCGAGCCTTAATCGCCTCCACAATCCTACGGCTCATATTCTCGGTCGGGCTGCAGCCCACGTTGTTCCTCCTGGGAGCGTTCAACGTGAGTACGACGCCTGCGCACCTGCTCGCTCGCGACGTGCAGGTGGCTCGGCCTTCCTGTCTGGGCCCTCGGCCTGCGCTTTCCATGCAGGAAAAATACTGCACCGTTCGGGTCTGGTAAAATGGCAGAAGCCAGGCAGAGCTGCTCCCCCTCCCCGCCCCAGCCGGCCGTGTGAGCCTCTCGCGTGGAGCATTTCCAGGCGTGGCTGACACGGTTTTTAGGGCGTGTTCCTCTCGGAGGTCGGAGGAAGAGGAAAGCAGCTGAGGTCTGAATGAGCTTGGCCAGTCCGGGGGCGACAGGGCAGCTGGCACAGGCGGTTCCAGCCACTAAGGCCAACCAGGCCATCAGAGGTCAGCACGGCACCTGCTCCTGGTGCGGCCACACAGGACCGTGGCGGGGAGGGGGCGGGAGGGTGCCAACGGGCAGCAGGAGCCAGGCGAGGAGAGGACCGCGCTGGGGTCCAGGCAGTGGTGACACCGGGAAATGCCGTCTCGCTGCCCTGGAAGGGTAGAGGCCACCTGCACAGTGCAGAGGATTCTAGGAAGTGGGGGCAGCTGGGCCGAGCCGGAAGCTCTGCTGGGGACGGTCCCCGGTGAAAGGAAAGGGTCCGGACACGTGAGGCACCGTGTCCTCCCGGAGGCCCCTGCCCTGAGCGCGTGGGGAAGCTGAGGTTGCCGCACGAAAGGGGACGTGATGCTCCGCCGGAACCCAGTGCAGCAGCGCGTGACCCAGACGGCCAGGCCAGGCCGCGAGGACGCTGGGAGAGAGGAGCCGCCTCCAGGCGCCAGGCTCGGGGAGGAGGCGCGGGGAGGTTCCGGCCTAACGAAGGGAGAGGCGCTCGAGTGGGGCCCGGGGCGTCCGCCGGCCCAGGGACAGCCCCCAGCGGAGTCCCAGCTGGCCCACGAGACCTGGCCCCGAATCTGGGGACAAGGCAGCGGCTTCCTCCTCCAGCACTGCCGAAGCGTGTGCCCGGTTGTCGGATCGGAGGTGGGGAGGGGGACGTGGTCAGGGGACATGAGAAAAGGCCAGTTAAACGGAGCGGAAGGTCGTCCCTGCAGTTCCTCAGACGCGGGCACGCCGGCCCGGGATCCCCAGGGAGCAGAGACGGTGCTGCCTCCCAGGCTGGTGTTCAGTGGGTCACAGGGAATGAGGGTCCTATAGGGTCCAGGCTGGGAAAGGCTGTTCCCAGGGGTGGGAGGGGACTCAGAAACGGTGAGCACAGAGAAGCGTCCTCGAGGAAATGCCCTCCGTAGTGGTGCACCATGCAGATGCAAGCGAGGGGCTGGGGGCTGGGGGCGGGGGACCATCAGGGACGCTCAGTGAGAAGGGGGTTCCCGAGGTCAGAGGTCAGCGCGGAGGACCCGGTGGCACGCGGTGGGTGCAGCTGGAGCTTCCCCCGCCGGCGAGGCGGGGCACGGTCTGCGTGCGCCTCCCCAGACAGAGAGCCACCGCTGCGCTGGCTGGCGGGCGAGGGAGGCGACGGTGACTCCAGGTGTTCAGTCACGGGTGCCGGGGAATGAGGCAGCCAGCGAGAGGCCACGCGGAGACCTCGTTTCCAGGGTGGAAGTGCACTGCGGTTGTTCACTTATTGGGCCCGAGGTGACAAGACAGGCCATCGTGTTAGCCGCGGCCCTGGGACATGCGTGACCCGAGGGACAAAGACGCGGGTGCTGGGGAAGGGAAGGCAGGTGTCACCTGCAGCGAGACAGCGCTGCTCAAGAAGGACGCGCAGAATCGACAGATAAAGGGGGGAAGCCAGGGTTTCGGACGCCGTCTTCCGAGGGCCGCCCGGTCGTTCTGTGTCTCTGGCTCCCCCCAGCCCACGGTTATCTCGTTTTCAGCACAGATCAGCTGAGGGAAAGACTCAACTCAGACAATTAATTACCATTTATAATAACATTAGCTGGAGGGGGGAAAGGCTGAAACAATTATAAGAACTTTTTAGAGGGAATCAAAACAGAGGAACACCCACGTGGAGCAGATGTGGGGAGGTGGATTCGCTGTGGACAGGAAGCTGGTGGCGGGTGGCAGGGCGGGACCCCCGGCGGGCGGCAGAACGCTGCCGTGCTGTGAGGGCTGGGGGTGGGCCCGCCGGGCAGACCGGGAGACCCCCATGGTGCCCCCGCAGAGTCCCGGGGCCGTGGGGACGGCGGCTTCGGTGCGGGGGGCAACACTGGGCCAGAGCTGAGGCCGGTCTAGCAGAGCCGCACGGAAGCAGGGACAGCGGCTGAGTCCGGGGTGGGGGACCCGCGGGTGGAGCGCGGAGGGGACCAGAGCAGAGCGTGGCAGGGGCGGCGACCCAGGTGGAGCAGGCAGCTCTGTCGTGAAGGCGTCGGTGCCCGGGCCGCGGGGCGGGGGGCAGGGGCAGCGCCAACGCAGCAGGGCCTGGCCTTGCCTGGCCCTGAACCCCCACTGACACGGTTCATGGAGCGTGGAAGGTGCTTCCTCGCTCTGGAGCGGCCTACGCTGAAGGTTGGACGACTAGAAGGAAAGAAGATGACCCAGCGGCGTCCGGGGTGCAGCCCGCCTGGAGGTGGCCGGACTCGCGCTGCGAGGGTCGGCTCCTCCCTTATCTGATGGCCGAGGGGCTCGTTCACCCCGACTCGCCAGGTTAGCGGGCGGCGTCTCCCCAGCCAGTGGCCGGGCGAGCGAGGGCGGCAGTGCGCGGTCTCGCCAGGGGCAGCCGAGCGAAGCGTCCCCACCCCCGCAGCCTGCTCCTGACTCACACGCTCCTGCCAGGAGCCAGACCCCGGCCTGGGGCTTCTGTCACGCGGCAGGGCCACCTTCAGCTGCAGGTGTCAACGCCAGTAACGCAGCGTAACGAGCAGCAGAGGAAAAGGCTCGGTCCCTGCGATGGCGATCCGGAGCCTTGCCCCAGGTGCAGCCGGAGACGGGGCCCCCACAGCAGCGTCGGGGCCCGGCCCCTCCCGGCTCCCTTTGGCTCTGCACGGCTGGTTCTGAAGGCTCCGTGGTGCAGCGAGACAGATGCCTTGGGTTCGAGGTCAGGGGGGAAGAACAAAATGGTCGTGCCGCCGTCCAGGAAAGATCTCCGTGGGCATCCACTGGGGCGCGCGCCTGTCCCTACACAGACCCTTCCTGCCAGGAGCGTCTGATGAGCTGCGTGGCCGGGAAGGAGCCGCACTTGAACCTCACGGACTGGGCACCTGGGAAGGGCTGGATCCCCAGGGGAAACGAGAAGCCTGTCCTAGCAGGGCAGGGAGGGCAGGGGACTGGAACTCATGCTGAAGTCCCTTCCCCCCCCCAAGAAAATTCTCATGTTCTCCATGAAATTTGTGGCGCAAGAGCTAAGAACCGGCTGCTTCTCATTAAATTGCAACCCTGCAATGCCTAGAACGTACTAGAAATTCAGAAAAAGCTTTTATTCAAGCAGGTCACCGGGTTCGTGGACTGAGGTGACTGTGTTTGACTGACTCATGTAAGAATGTTGGAAATGACGCTCATCTCGAAAACCCTCATTTCAGTATGTGTGTTCATTTTGTTTGGCGGGCGCTATGTCACTTGCCTGCGGTGACGCGTGAAGGTATCTGACCACCGCGTAACGTGTGACATGCTTGAAAAGCAAAGTCACGGAATGACTTACGTCGCAAGGTGGTTTGGGGCGGGTCCGGGGAGCGTTTGGTGCGAAAGGGACCTTGTGCTCGGGCCGTGACTGGCAGAGGTTCGAGAAGCGCCCTGGGCTCTCACGAAGCCTCGGGCCGGCGGGGTCGTGCTCACGTGACTGTCCCTCTCGTTGTTCCCAGGTCTGCAATAAAATCATCTTCCTCATGAGCTTCGTGGGCAACTGCGGGACGTTCACCAGGGGCTACCGGGCCATGGTGCTGGACGTCGAGTTCCTCTACCACCTGCTCTACCTGCTCATCTGCGCCATGGGGCTCTTCATGCACGAATTCTTCTACAGCCTGCTGGTGAGCCCCGGGGTCCGGGTCTTGCGTGCCGAAGACGAGGAGCGTGTCCTGCGCCCTCCCTCTCATCACCGACCCCTCCTTCCGATGGCGGGCGCGCCTGCTCTAACGAGGCCGTAGCGCCCTGTCCACAGCGTTTGGGAGATCTGGAGTGGAAGCCACCGAGGGGGCAGGTCAGCTGGTCGGAGCCCGGGCGGGCACGATCCCACCGCCTGCCTGGTGCGGTGCGTGATGGTGGCCGAGCCCTGGGCCCGGACACTCCCGCCTTCGTCTCTGTGTCTTGGGCTCGGCTGGTGCGTCCCAAGGCGAGTGTGTCTGAGAGTGTCGTCATCCTCCTGTTCTCCTGGGATCTGGTTCCCGGGGAAGCGCATCCCCGGGAAAGCGTATAGTGACGTGAGATCAGCAGCCGTTCCCCACGTCCCGAGACCCAGGACCCGGAGCTGGACGGACGTGTTGCTTAGCAGCCGTCACGGCGTTCATCAGAGCCAGCACTTAACGTCGCAATGGTCTGTAAAATAAGGTGGTTCCGGCACCTTCCTCCGGAGCAGTCACTTTCCTTAGCTTTTAACTTGCAGAGCAAATGTCCGCGTGCTCTCCCGTCTTGGGCAGGAAGCTGTAGAGCTGCGGCTGAGAAACCGTGGCTCTGTGCCCACGGCAGATGCCGGGGGGCCTCACGTCGCCCTACCTGCCCGCAACGCCACCGGAAACGCCTGTGCGGGTGAAAGCCCAGCAGGGTCTTCAGACGAGGGGCTTAAAAAGGCGGGGGGGGTTCTCCACGAGATCCCTGAGATGGTCGCGTAACTGTTCCGTGCCTCAGTTTCCCCAGCTGCAGAATGAGAGTGATGCGTCTCCCTGACAGGGCTGCCCAGGGTCGCGTGCAGCTGCGTGTGCCAGGGCTGTGGAGTGGCACGGCCACACGGAACACGCCCTGTCGCCGGGCGCCCCTGCTCCCTCCCGTCACAGGTCACGTCCGGGTCAGCAGGGCCAGCCCGTCCCTGCGTGGGTGACGCCAGCAGGCGAGGCAGGCAGGCAGGCTCTTTCCCGTTTTCGAGTAGGTCTGGCTAGACGCTGAGGTTTGGGGCAAAGAGGTCTCTGGATATGTATGACTCTGATCGCCGTTCGGGTGACCTCTTTCTGTCACTCCATGTCAGAAATCTGTAGGGTCCTGTGGGTGTCTCTGAGCCTTTGCGCAGTAGCATCCCTGGGCGGGTTTCCCGTCCGTGAGTCAGGGAGACACCAGGCCTCAGCCCAGCAGAGTCCAGGGCGGTTTCTCCCATCCCTGCCGAGGGGCCTCTCCCAAGGGCCAGGAGGGTCCCCTTCAGAAAATACCGCCTCTCCCAGGCAGAGTTTGACTTTTCCTGCGGGCCAAGTCCAGCTGGCTTCGTCTCCTTGTGTTCATTCGCGTCCCTTCCCTGGGCCATTCGCGGTGCCGGCCGGTGCCTGTGCTGGAGGCAGGGGATGTCACGGTGAGACAGACCAGTGCCGCCCCTGCCCTCGTGGGCCTCACAGCCCTGAAGGTAGTGAACCACCCTGCGCTGACTGTCCACGGTGTGCCCCCTCGCCAGCTGCCTTCGAGGTGGGGGATGTCTGTACGTTGCAGACAGAAACCGAGGCTCGGTGAGGCTGGGGACGTGGCCAGACTCACACAGCAAGGAGGTGGCAGGGGAGCAAGTCCACTCTGCTGGCTCTTGCATCTGAGTCTGAACCCGGCCCTGACCGCCTTCCCGCCCCTGAGCTCGTGAGGCAGCCCCTGCCCCGTGCCGCGGGGGGTCCCTTCGCAGTGGGCATTCGCACCTTCCAGCCTCACCTGCCACAGCGGGGAGTAACTCAGGGCTCTGCGCACTTCTAGAAAGGCTTAACAGGATCAAACTGGGTCGTGGCCGGTCACCTCTCATACGTGCTGCTGGGGTTTTCTAAGCTGTCTGGGTCTTGACTTGTCTGCGACCACAAGGGATGTGTTCCTTTGGGCGTCAGACACGGTATCTAACGTGTCTCTTCAGAACCACAGACAAAATATTAAAACCATTCGCGAGTTACTACACAAACAGGGAAGCCTGTGACAGGAGGCTGAAGGGAGCGAGAGCTCCAGGGAAGACCCGCCGCTCACAGGTGTGAAAGCCCCACGCCACGGGGCCCGAGAGACAGAGGCAGAGAAAGCGGGTGGCGGGGGCCCCCCAAGGCTGGACCTGGCCTCGCGTCTGCAGCTGTGTCCTTAGAAGAACAGTCGACGCCCCAGGATGGGAACGGGCCCGGTTCACAGGCAGGTGGTAACGAAAGGAGAAAGCCAGACGGACACAGAACTCGGGGGAAAACGGACAAACTTGGCGCTCAACGGCGACGTGCCGATTCGAACAGCCGCGTGACGCCGGGGAAGGTTCAGAGGCGTGCTCGGCGGGCTGGCGGGCCTGGGTCTCACCGCGGCGAGGGAGCTGGCGCAGCCCTCCCGGAAGGCAGCGGGGTGAACTTTCGTTAACATTAGACACAGCGTTCCCGTTTCTGGAAATTCAGAAGGAAATACCTGGGCAGGTTTACGTCGCGGTAAGCACAAAGGATTCATCCCAGGATTGTTTCTGCTGACGTGTAATTGGAAACATCTCGGCTGTTCAAGAAAAGGAAAGATATTGGTTGGTTGACTACGCTGAGTTCTCCACACAGTGAAGCACGAGGGGATCGTTTTTGACATGAAATGTTTACAGCGCCTGGTGGAAGAGGCTGGCCCTGTGCCAGAGCAATGGTATAGTATTTTTGCAAAATGCGTGGGCACGTGTTACATTTTTTCAGACGTAGCAAGGCCAGAAGGAGTAGGTGCCTGTAGACGGCGGGGCGGTTTGTGACTTTTTGTTTCGCGTTGTGCTTTTCTGTGTTTTCAAGTCAGCCTCCATGGGACACGTGTGATTTTGTAGTTAGAAGAAAGCTGTCCCTCTATAAAGTCGCCCTTGTCCGTGGCTGCGAACGCAGAGCGATGATGAGGGAAGAGGAAAAGCCGTCCCCGCCCCTCGCACGATCGGGGGGCCGTGAATCGCCGCGGCTCTGACCCACGGAAGTCCCGCCATCTGTGGTCTGAGGTCGCCCTCGCTTGCTGCGCTCTGTGTTCTTGGAGCCTCCATGTCGTCCTCCTCCTGGTCTGTTTCCTCCTCCACGCGGGACCCAGGCACAGGTTGCATTAACAGAGGCAGAGGGGCTCCTGGACCAGAAAGTGGACTCAGGTGTGAATTCCACCTTGGAAGGGCCTGGAAGACCGATCATTCAGTCCGCTGATTTCACAGAGGGGGAAACCGGGGTCCAGAGAGGCGACACAGCTCGATCGACGTCTCGCAACCAGTGAAAGGCAGGCCAGGATGCGAGCCGCGGCCCCCTGACGCCCTTGGCCGAGCGCAGGGCTGCCCTGGGCCAGCACCTGCCGGGATCAGCCCCAAGGCCAGGTCAAAACCAGCGCCAGGCCTGAGAACCGCCCCACGGAGCCCTGGCCCCATCGCCGCCCCTCCAATCAAGTGTCCGAGACTAGCTCTCAGGACCAGCAGGGACCCTCCGTCCCCCGCGCAGCCACCCGTCTCCTCGCAGAGGGCGAGCCGGGACGCGAGCACGCCGTGAGCTGCAGGCGCCTCTGCCCGCGCCAGGGGGTAGGAAGGGTTTAAGCTTCCTGGTGCGTCACCGCCACCAGTGTCCCTGCCTCCTGGTGCGTCACCGCCACCAGTGTCCCTGCCATGGATCGTCCGTGTGACCTAGGCCCAGTCGCTTCATGGTGTGACCGCTTCGCGTGTGCTTAGCCAGCGCCGCGAGCGTGGCCGTGTGCTGAGCGCTGTGTGCACGTCGCCTGCTGACTCTTCACAGTCACCGTGAACTCCAGTCTGCGGCTGAGGAGGACCGAGGCCGAGGGGAGGGGCAGAGCTCCGAGCTCTGACGTGCGCGTCCTTGCTCCCCGCACCGGCCTCCCACAAGGCTCAGAGCCCCAGGAGGGCGAGGACGTGACTCGTCCAGCCCCGGACCCTACGTGGCTGGCCCTTGGTAGAAACTCAGTAAATACTCCCCAAACGGAGTGTGCCAGGACCCTCATCACTTCCCTGTCCCTTGTCCTCTGAAACTCACCGGTACGAGCCTGGACTCGCTCTCTCTCTAGGACTTAGGAACCACGCGCGGACCCCCAAAACTGCGATTGTCTCCCACCTGCCCTTTTCTGTGCTTATTTTTCTCCTTTTTACCTTCTCCGCGTCACTGTGAAGACAGGCCCGGGTGAACGCGGTGCGATCACAGAACATACCGCGCTCGAGTCCCCGGAAGGGTAGATTTTCTGTAAATCCGGTTTTCGGTATGGGATGCCGGCGTCTGCCCGGCACGGAGGCTTCGTAAGGTGGTCCCGTCACCTTCTCTCTGTTTGCTTTCGAAGCTCTTCGACCTGGTGTACAGGGAGGAGACCCTGCTCAACGTCATCAAGAGCGTCACACGCAACGGGCGGTCCATCATCTTGACGGCAGTGCTGGCTCTGATCCTGGTCTACCTGTTCTCCATCGTGGGCTACCTGTTCTTCAAGGACGACTTCATCCTGGAAGTGGACAGGCTGCCCAACGACACGGCTCTCCCAGGTGCGTTTGGGGTCGGGTCTGTCCCGGTTCAAACCGGACCGACGGAAGCAGCAGCTCGAGCCACGCGGGCATCTGTCTCCCTGGCACCCAGCGTGTGACTCTTAAACGCGGGGCTTAGTGCTGCCTTTGTTCCCGGGGTGGGTGTCAGTCATGTGCCCCGTCCATCCGAGGGTCCAGACCCCGCGCGGAGTTTATTCACAGCAGCCGCATTTTAAAATAGCACGACTTCTTCACAGAGCGTGGGGGCGCACGCGTATTGAAACAGGCATGCGTGTCCCTTCGGCCTGGCAAACCTGCTTCTAGGAACGTCTCCCGAAAGAGAAACCTGACTGTGCGTGTACCACAGCCCTCTGTGGAGGGACGCTCACGACTGAGTGAAACCGGAAGCACCTGGACGTAGGGAGTGGCTCACGAGGCCAGCGGTCCCCAAGCTGTGTGGCACCAGGGGCCGGTGCTCCTGTGAGCATCTAGTGCCTGAGGATCTGAGGCGGAGCTGGGGGGTGATGTGGGCGCTGGGGAGCGGCTGCAGACACGATGAAACTTCACTCACTCACCTGCCGCTCACCTCCTGCTCTGCGGCCCGGCTCCTAGCAGGCCAGGACCAGTACCGGCCTGCAGCCTGGGCGGTGGGGCCCCCTGCACTAGATTCCCGTCCAGCCGTGGGGTAGTGCACCCTACAGGCACAGTACATCTTGATAGACCTTCACGAGAAAACGCCCACAGGACGTGGTGGGAAATGACAGAATGAATACAGTATGGTCCGGAAGGCGACTCAGAATGCAAGCACTGGTTCCCTGGGGCTTTCTGACACGCAGGTTTCAGGGTCGGCTTATTTTATTCCTACATGCAGCAGGAACAGAGATTTCCAGTTTCAGAACAGCAGCAACAAAAAATACCCGAGTGGCACCCAATACTCTTTCCCCTTGATTAACATATCGCTGGGATCGGTCAGGTAGCCGGGCACCCCGAGTCCAAGAAACAGGCCGGAATGGCCGAGACCACGCCAGACGGCCTGTCCCCGCTCCCAGCTGCCACTAGTCCCTGCAGCCGCCGAGGGGCACGAAACGGCATCTCCTCCAGACCCCTCACGGTCTGAGCAGGACCGTCCGGCCCTCACTCACGCTTGTCGGTTTCAGCTGTCTGAAGTTCGAGCGATGCTATTTAAGCGTGACGTTTCTCGTGAGCCTCCAGGGACTGACGTCTCTGGCTTCCCACCCCCCGCCCCCAGACCACCGAGCGAAAGCGTGGGTTGCACCTCTCCTTGTGATTTACGGGATTGTCGGGCGTTGCTTATGTAGAGTTGTTTGATGGGCCGTGACACGGGGACTCCAGACGTTCTCCCCAGACTGCGCGTCACAGAGCCCCCCTCTCTCGCGCAGACGCCGGCGAGAGTTTGGCGAGCGAGTTCCTGCACTCGGACGTGTGTCGGGTGGAGACCGGGGAGAACTGTGCCCCCACGGCACCCCAGGAAGGTAGGCCCTCGTCGCGTCACACCCCACGGTAGTGCCAGGCCCCTCGGGTGGAGCCCATGGTGTCGAAATCCGATGAAAGCGGGGTCACTGCTCGGAAGCCAGGCCAGCAGCACAGGTGGGGGCGGGGGCAGGGCGACTGAGGGGGAGGAGGCTCCGTGGGACGAGCCTGCCTCGTTGACTTGGCCGCTGTTCCCTGAGCACCCGCTGTTTGCCGGGCCCGTTCTGTACCCTGACATTCGGTAACATAGCAGGGAGGTGGGCAGGCGCACGGGGGTCACGCGAGCGTTGCCGGGCTCTGGGGACAAGGATGGACGACAGAAGATGAGCCCCCAGCCTGGCACTGGAGTGAGCGCGTCACCACGGAGGTGATGGCTACCGGAACAAGAACCTTGGGTGAACGAGGAGGGGCAGGCGTGGGACGCAGCAGGTGTGGGTAGCTAGAGACCATGAGGAGCGAGAGTAGCAAGAAGGGCCAGATCACGAAGGGTCTTATGTGTCAGGCCAAGGAGGTTAAGCTTCGCCCAGAAGGTGATTGGAAGTTGTTGGAAGGGGAGTGACGTGGCGAGATCTGTGTTTGAGCCAGGCCGTCCTCACTGCAGCTGGAGGGGAGGGCAAGGCGGGCGGCCAGGCAAGGTTCTTCCTCCAGAAACCAGTGAGAAGACCTCCAACCTCCAACGTGAAGCGAGTCATCCAGAGGCCGTGTGCACGGCGTGCCGGGTCCCGCCCTCACAGCCTCCGCAGTGAGGGGCGCGGGCTGGAGGCGTCACTCTCGCTGAGTGACGGGAGGCTCGGACTAGAGTTAAGCAGCTCGGCTAAGGTCACGTGCCCGCTCAGGCTGGAGAGGAAGGACGGACTTCAGGTTTAACAGAGGGAGGAAGGGCGGTTCTCACGGCAGTGTCCCGGCCGCCTTCGGCTCTTTGGAAAGCACGTGTGACGCTCGAGTGCTTCGTTTGAGTTTTTCCTGTCCCCGACACCTGTCGGCTGGTGAGATGGCCTTCAGGCGCCATCGTCACGAACCTCCTTCCCCGCACGTTCACGTCTGCCCCTCGCCATGTTCGCAGAGCTGCCCCTGGCCGAGGAGACGGAGCAGGACCAGGAGCACACGTGCGAGACGCTGCTCATGTGCATCGTCACCGTGCTGAGCCACGGGCTGCGGAGCGGGGCGGGTGGGCGACGTGCTCAGGAAGCCGTCCAAAGAGGTGGCCGTGTCCCTGGGGAGGGCGGCGGAGGGCTGGGTGGGTGGTGGGCGGTGGGCGGGCAGCCCGGGGACAGCCAGGGAGTGGGGACGCGGGATGTGCGGCCAGCCCGTGAGGGCTCCTTCCCTCCCCGTTCGTCACTCTGGTGCCACGCATGGGACCAGCCCTCCAGTCACACTGAAGTGGCCGCCCCTTGCAGGGTCGGGTCTGGCCACCGGGACACGTGTCCACAGCCCCGTAGCGCCGGGGAGGCCCCCTGCCACACGGGTGACGTGACCCTCGGAGACGTCACAGTGTGGGCACAGGGCGTGGAGAGAGACGCCGTCATGGCTTTTGACGTTTTGACGCCCTGGTTGAGTTTGGCCGTAGTAGACTGGTGGGCGCTGGTGGCGGCCGGGGTGCACCAGGGTGTCGGGCCCCAAGTCCTCCGCCCTCTGCCCTGACTGCGGACCGGAGGGCGGCCAGGTGACCTGGCTGACTGGACGCCTCTTTCCAGGAGCCCCTCTTTGCCGCTAGGGTCATCTACGACCTCCTGTTCTTCTTCATGGTCATCATCATCGTCCTTAACCTCATTTTCGGGGTCATCATCGACACCTTTGCGGACCTGCGGAGCGAGAAGCAGAAGAAAGAGGAGATCTTGAAGACGACATGCTTCATCTGTGGTGAGCACGCGCCGGCTCTCCCTGGGGGCGCCGCCCTTGGCCTGGGACAGAATGGGGGGCCCGGCACAGCAGTGGCCAGCTTGGTGTAAGGAGCGAGGCTCTGGGGAGCAGACACGTGACCGCACCTCCCGGAAACGGACGTGCCTCGGGGGTTTCGCCATGGGCCGTGCCAGCGTCCCCGGCCCCACGCTGAGCAGCCCTGCAGCCGGGCTCACCGCAGGCGGCGACAGGCCGTGCGTGAGCAGGGCGCCCTCGGCGAGCGAGCGTTCGGGGAGCCTTCAGACCCGGGCTCTGCGTAGGCTGCTGCCGCTCACTCCCCGCGTCAGCTTGCGGTGTAGCCCTTCCCATCACGGCGGGACCGAGGAGGGCGCGCTGGCGTGCCGCTGCCCGGACAGCCCGCACGGAGCGGGTCCAGCAGCGACGCGGAGGGGACCCCACGGGCACCAACAAACACGGCCCTCCCTGGAGCATCGGGAGCACATGCGCACACGAGCCGGGCGTGTAGGAAGCTGGGAGCCGAGTGCTCGCTTCAGGATTATTCATAACGTAGTCGCTAAATGTATACATTTCCTACTGGTATGTGTACTCAAAATACAAGCATTTTCCATTTTAAAACTTTTTTTTTTTTTTTTTGCTTTTTGCCCCTTTTAAAGCCTTTTAAAGCATTTGGTTTGACATAATTTTCCAGAGTTAGAGAAAAAGAATTTCTACATTCCGTTCACCTAGATTCCCCAAATATTAAAATTTTACCTTTTTTGCGTGCGTGCGCGCACACACACACACACACACACTTTTTCTGAATGGTTTGCGACTGGCTGACACAATGCGTCTTCATCCCTAAACATTTCAGTACCTAGTTTCTAGAAACAAGAGCCCTCTCTTACACACGTGCAGGATAAGGGTCGGAACCAGGACACTAGCAGAGACCCAGTTCTGTTCTCTGATCTGTAGACCCAATTCAGATCTCACCCTTTATCTCGACAACGTCCTTCAGAACCATTGAAAGTCCCGGGTTACGTGCTGCCTCTGGCCTCCGCCTACCTTTTTGAAGAATGTAGGTCGGTCGGCTTTTAGCATGTCCCTTGGTTTGGGTTTGTCTGATGTGTCCCCATGGTAAGGTTGAGGTTATGCATTTTTTACAGGAACATCAAAGACGTGTCACTGTGTTCCCCTCAGGGCATCACATCAGAGGGCACGGGCTGCCAGGTCACTTCCTCACTGGTGACATTGACTTTGCTCGCTTGGTTAAAGTGCTGATTGCCAGGTCTCTTCCCCACTATAAAGTTACTGTTTCTCTCTTTGCAATTAAGAATCATTTTATGGGGAGATACTTTGAGACAGTGTAAATATTTTATTATTCCTCAAATTAAACATTAACTTGCTAGTTCTAGCATCCATTAATGATCACCCAATGATTTTCTTATATTATTCTTCTGCCTACATTTCATTTTTTTAAAACAATTTTCTCTTCTCCCTACCCACATATGTATTTTGTATGTTTGTATTTGTAACAAGAATTTATAGATTTTTATTTTTTTCAATGGATTATCGTCTTTTACTGTCATTATTTACTGTGATGCTCAAATTGTCCCAGATTTGTCCAGTGAGAGCGGCCCTGCCTGCGGGCTGCTGTGTTTTGTCATGTCATGTGTTCTTTGTTTTTTGTTTCTTTATGTCCTTCCTTAGTTTTTTAACACCATGAAATATTCCAAGCTCAAGCTCACCTTGCTCTTTTCCTGACCCCGCCCTGCTGTCTGCTTTTCTCCAAGGAGCGGAGAATGGTAGTTAGAAGCCGAGATCTCAGGACTGGGTGTGCTCATTCCTGTTGGTTGGTTAGGGCGCACATTTAGAGGATGCATGTATGTGGGTGGATGTGTGTGGATACACACGTATGTGCCCACATCTCCATTTATTCCTTTATCTATATGAAAAAGGATGAGTTCACACTGATGCCTCTCCTTGCAGTTCAGCACGACAGGGTTGATTCTGTCTTCCTCCCTTTCTGTGTCTGTGCTCCCCTCTTTGACAATGAGAAACCTGGCTCCCTCATCTACCGTATACTCATGTATTTGCTCCGTCTCAACTACATAGAAACTGGTTTCAGAATTGCTCACCTGGACCTCTGCAGAATGTAAACTTAGCAGCGAGAGTTAACAACGTGTTTAAACGTCTTTGTGTCCTTGGTCTGTCTCCTCCAAACCCTCTCGCCATGTCTGCATGTTGGCACTGGCCTGGGAGGGAACGTCACGTGCACTGGTGGCCTGCTCTGCATGAGCATGTCACACCCCTGCTCATGTAGCCCCCGAACGCACCTGAGCCGAGCGGCAGCCGGGGCACGTGGAGAGTGACTCGTGACTGGTGAGTGGCAGAGGTGGGCTTCGAACGCAAGCCGGCCTGAGTCTCACTGCCCGCGCGTCCCGACGGTGATGAAACGCTGAGCGCTCTCGAGGCCGACGGGACCAGCTCCTTGTGCCGACAGGCGTGGAGCCGCAGCCCCCTCCGTCCGGACACCCCGGGCGTCGCTGCGCGTGGCCGCTGACTTGTGGCCGGGGCCTTTCTTCTCTTTTCAGGCTTAGAAAGAGACAAGTTTGACAACAAGACGGTCACCTTCGAAGAGCACATCCAGGAGGAACACAACATGTGGCACTACCTGTGCTTCATCGTCCTCGTGAAGGTCAAGGACTCCACGGAGTACACGGGGCCGGAGAGCTACGTGGCGGAGATGATCAAGGTGGGTGGGCAGCCCCGCAGGCCTGGCCTCGGCGCGGCGTGGGGCTGGGAGCCGGCGGCGGGGGGGGCGGCACGTGGTGGAGGAGCAGGCCGCCGTCTGCCGAGCCCTTACCACGGTCGAGGCGCTGGACCCCAGACCTTCACGTGCTCAGGCGACCCGCAGAGGCGCCAGCCGGTGGCGCTGTCCTGTTTTACAGGGGAAACACGGAGTCTGGGCGAGGTGAGCACCTGCCCCCCAGCTTGGCCAGGGCCCTAACCCCCGCTCCCTCCACCCCGGCTTCCGCCTCTGCGCCTGGCCCGATTCCGATAACGGTGCTTTCTCTGGTCGGTCGGCCGCTTGTTTCGGTTTGGGTGTTTTTTGTTTTTTGTTGGCCTTAAATAAGGCCAAGTCTCTGAGAGGTATGATTAAGAAATGGTCGCCCAGCAGACTCGACCGTGACCAGTTGGTTTGGACCCAGCCCAGCCTCACTCGGGGCCACTTTGCCGATCATCAGGCAGGGACTGTCTGATGGAGAAACGCGAGTCCCCAGTTAATCTTCCTGCTGACGGGAAGCATGCCACCGCGTCCCAGGAGGGGGGACGCTGCCACAGGCCTCCAGACCGGTTTCTCGGGCGAGGCTCCCTGGGGCGTCCCGGGCCGGCCGTCCTTCCAATACCTGTGGCTTCTGAGTGTCATGAGGCCGCTCAGGCTGTGTGGCAGGGAGAAGACGTCACTGGCAGGGAGGGGGACCGTGAGCCACTAGGAACGCTGCACGGTCGGTCGGTTCAGATGCCGCGCCCGGGCCCTGGGGTGTCCTGAAAGGGCTCTGTGTGTCTGTGCAGATGTGATCCTGAAGCTTGTCACGTACGGGGCCCCCAGGCGAGGTCTGTTCGCACAGGCATCGGTATTTACGAGCCTGGATGCAGGCAGGCCCCAGACGGTCACATGACGGCACCCTGTCCCGCCTGATGCGGGCCCAGCCGTCTCTGGGGTCCTGGAGGCCTCCTGGCGGTGCCGACCGCCTGCACCAGTGAGGTCGGAAAGGCTCGTTCCTGCTGCTCAAATTTGGGTGCACACGTTCCTCGCCGGGAGGCCTTGCTAGAACCCGGGTCGCGGCGCGGCCAGCACTGGCTGTGCTGCAGCCTGCGTGTCCCACCGCTCCCAGGGCTGGCGCTGCTGGCCCGATCCACGCTGTGAGTGGCAGGGGTCTCAGGGGTGACGACGCAGACACTCAGTTAAGAACTTGTCCTCCACACTGGCTGTGGGAGGGACGAGGAGGCAGGTCCCCAGGGTGCCTGCGTGCCGTTAGCCCTGCGGTCTGCAGAGCTGCCTCACGCCTGTTCCTGGCTTCAGTCGTTACAATTACCCCAAGCTCCTGCCTCAGGGGTGAAGACAAAGGAGCCTCGTGAGCTGTCGCCCGACACAGATTAAGAGCCAGGAGTTGCCCCCGCCTGCTCAGAGCCCCCGGCGGGCTTCCCCGTCTGCTCCACTCTTGGTGTGTGTGAAAAGCCTCAAGATCTGTGGCTTCAGAGTGCTTAACCCCAAACGTCAGAGCTGCCGAGGAAGCTGCTGTGTGTGCGCTTGGGGCGGGGGGGGGGGTGCTCGGGTGCGCGGTAGAGCAAGGCAGACAGGCCGCACCCATCAGTGGTCAGTGGTGTCTGGCCGTGCAGCCCCATGATGCCGGCGGGAGCATCGGCTGCGGCAGGTTGGGCCTGGGGGTTCCCAGCAGAATCACTCGTGGGGCTGGAACACGGGGGGCGGGGGCGGTGCGGCAGGTGACACGCCCGCCCGCACCCTGGACCCACCCTGTCCTTCCCCGTGAGGCCCTCGAGGTCCCCAGCATTCCTCCTGACGGTGGCGCCCCTCACGACTCACAGCAGGGAGAGCAGGCGAACCTCTGAGGAGCCGGCCCCAGGGGGGACATCGCTGGGCACACCTGTTCTCACCTCGTGCTCAGAGAAAACCCTGGGGAACAGGCTCTGCGGGAACCTGTGTTCCGGGAACAGCCTCTCGCTTAGTGGCAGAGGCTGGGGGCAGGGGGCAAATCCCTCCTCAACCATCCTTTAGTCCGCGGACTGAGACCCCAGAGTCCCCAAAGAACAGCCAGGAGACCGCCCAGCGGAAGCCACTGGTCGCCCGGAGGGCCGGGGAGCCTCACAGCTGCCCAGCAGCGTGTCCTTGCAGACAGCGGTGTCAGAAGGTTTTCACCCCAAAACGCACGGCTGGTCAGGAGAATCTGCCAGGGGCGCTGTTTTGAGAAGGGTCTGAAAAGGCCCGGTTGGCTTTGGGACAGTGACACCTGACCAGCGACCCAGCGGGTATGGGGGGGCTGCCCCTCCCTCCAGAACCAGCTGTCATCCAGGAGCCACGCCCTCGTCCCTCTGTAAAGGGAAGCAGCATCCTTCTCGCCATCTCTGGGGGGCCAAAGGGATGTCTGAAGAAACGTCTCACAGCTGCGAACTTAGCAACCGAATGTTCACCCGCAAACTGATTTTCATGTAAACGTAACGGAAGACGATTCCCTTGCCTGTCCTTCCGGTCAGCCTCTCTCTCCTTTCACCGGGCATGGGAACATCCCGGAAGCCAGGCCCGGGCGGGTGCCCCCCGTAAAATCGTCACTGCCTGAGAACTGGATGTGGGGCAGGAAATCCTAGGTGTGGGTACCAGCTCTGCCCCTTCCTGGCTGCGTAGCCCTGGGCCAGTCGTGGGACTTCCCTGACCTGAGTCACCATCTGTTGATGCACCTCACACGTCCTTTGGGTGACAGAAGTGAGGGGAGTATGCAGGCCCAGGGGGTAGGCACTCGGGGAGGGAGTGGACGACGGCGGGGCCGGGCGGACGGACGGACAGACAGCAGTCAGCTGGGGGCCCGTGTTGAGCGAGCCGGCGCCAGCCCCGTCTCCAACAGCCCCCATGACTGTGTCGGACACCTTGGCGGTGGGCACAGCGCTGCTGAGAAAAATCAGAGCTTGCACTTGACTCCAAGAATTCCTCCCATGGAAAATTCCTGCCTTTGTCACTCCTAAATCTAACAATTTGCAGTGTCCTTAAATGTCGAGGTAGGGCAAAGCCAACGCTCTCCCCTCCCCTCCGCCAACTTGGTCACGGGCACTGTGGCTTCCATCTGTGTGTTGGGGGGGGAGGGGATTCGCCGCCCAGGACCAGGGCTTCAGGTGATCAGGCGCGGGGTGGGGGGGGGCTCCATGTGATAGGTTCTCATGATTATACTGGGGCCGCTGTAGACTTGCCCGGCGACTCAGTACATGGCCCTGAGGGCAGAGCCGGAACTAGCCTGGCTGCCTGGAAGCTTGGCCTGCCCTGGAACTTCCAGCGTCTTCCAGGACTGAACACACAGTCTGATTGGTTGACGCTGTCCTTTTGGGGAAATGTGACTACAGAGGGACCTCGCGTAGCCCTGACGGTTCAAGGCGGGAGAGGAGACCCCCGGTGTCCTCCCTGCAGAGGACCGTGCACGTCGGTGCAGTCACGTAGAGCCTTGGTGGCAGCCACCGTTAGCAGCAAGCTTTTATGAACCCTGGACATCCGCTAAATGTCCTCCATAATATATGTACCACACGTTGATTTTCGTGAATAATTTTAGTGCTGCTGGCTTTTCTCCAGCGCCAGCTGGAGGGATGAGGCTTCGTGTGCGTCTGTGATGAGGATGTGATAGGCCGTGCAGTCAGGTGGATTGAACCCGAGTAAGTGGTGAATGAGCTGTGTCTTTGCCCGAAGGAATTTCAGTACCGCACAGCACGCAGGTGGGATGTGGAAGATCAAGTTTACAATTCCCAGCAAAGATGCGACCGACCGCCGACAATCCACGATGGTCAAGTTCAGGAGAAACCCCAGTCCGTAATTGGATAAGCAGACTGAGTGACTCTTGGAAGCGGGAAACCCCAGAAGTGCTCAGAAGGACGGCTGGCGAAGGAGACCGAACGGGAGCGCGAACGCGGCACGTCTGTCTCGTGGACACGTGCTGTCGAGTTCACGTCCGCGTGTGGGAGCCTTGCCGTGTCGGCCTGAGCCGTGCTTGCGGAGGAGTTCTGAGGGGTGGCGCTGGGAAGCAGGGTGGCCCGGCGCAATGCCTCGCCTCTGTAGCTCGGCATGCCCTGCCGTCTCGGGTGCTCTGGCCCCTCTCCAGGGCGGCCTGTGAACTGACAGCCACATTGATCGGTGAGCCAACTGGGGATAGCCAGCTCCCACGATGGCCCCGTGTCCGGGAGTCGGCGCTGCCTCGGGTCGGACGGTAACGCTCGGCGTAGGTCATGTTTAATCAGCACATCCTGACACGAACGCTGGGCGTGCATGGCCTTGTCCCCATCATGGGTGGCACTGCTACCATTTTACAGATGGGCCCCTACGGGCCACCCCACTGGGAAGAGCAGGTGGCGAGCTTCAAACCCAGGTCTGCTGAGTCAGCCCCCCGCCCCGAGCTGCCCTGACACACGTGTGTATACAGTGAAGCCCCGCCTGGGGTCCAGAGCCTGCAGCCACTGCCTGCCCAGCTGTACATGGTTCTCCCGACGTGCTCTGGCTTCTCTCCCAGCCTGTCCCCCGCCCCCCTTCATGATGCCAACCTGGCCAAAAGAGGCCCTGTGGGGGCGGGGCTCTCCTGGGCGACGCTGACGCTCGCGCATCAGTCAGCAAGGCGGGAGCTGCGTGTTCGGTGGGCGCAGCCCTCCCAGCGGCTCAGGCCCCCACCTGGAGCACTGCGGGCTGCAGGTGACTGGCCGGCCCCTGGGAACAGCTCGGCTCCTGCCTGGGGCGGGTCCCCTGCTGCTTCTGGAGCCTGACCAGCTCCGCCCCCCGCACCTGAGCTTGGAGCAGGGGGCCCTGGTTCCTCCAGCAGCCACGTCTCGGGGGGAGAGAGGTGTCCACGGTAAAGCGGAAGGCAGTTCACCAGAACCACAGCCAGACTCGGGGCATCCACGCCCAGGTGACTCATTGGGATGGGTGTGATTCCCGTGTCTGCTGCATCGTCCTCTAGGCCTGGTGCGGACTTTTTCTCACAGCTACAGTAGACACGTTCCTGCTCCACCCCACTGTCTGCCTGCCCGTCTCCCTCTCCACCCCTCCCTCCCTCCACACTTCTGCTGGAGATTTTCCAGTTCATTCCATCTTGGTTTATAGCTCGCTCCACCTTCAGGAGCTAGTCGTCCAGGGATGTGAAAGCAGGAAGCCCTTTTCCGAGTCACAGGTCACGTCGCCACGGCAACTGGCGGTGTCCTCTCAGAAGACAGTGGGGTGCTCTCTTTCCAGTAGAAGGGGCCATCCGGGAGGGCCTGCATTCCCAGGAAAGGCTTCGCTGAGACAGCCTTTGGCAATTGGCATCAAAAAAACCACGTAGGAAAGCCATTTTTGCCTGAAAGACCTCCTGAGTAGATTTTCAAGCAAAGAAACTCTATTCGCAGATTAAACTCTACTCAGCAGCTACTGTGAGGGAACTCAAGAGGGGCGGCAGCAACGGGGCACCCGGCCTCCGCGCTTGGTTTAATTGTGTGCGGTAAGACGTGGACGGGGTCGCCGTCAGAGGTGCCGTGTCGGTGAGGGCGAACCTCGGAATGGGACCTGGCCACCTGTGTGTCACGGCCTTCATTTTAAAAGGGAAGCTGGCCTTTCACCTTTCTTGACCCGAGAGAGTCTGGTGCTGTTGAACCCGGGATGGGCACTTTCCAGAGTGAGGAAGGTGGCTTCCTGCCCCCAGAGACCCAAGTGCCAGCTGGCCAGGGGATAACGTGGGACCCAGGTGCAGATCGAGGGTGCTGTGGGTCACAGAGGGAAGCAGAGCCCCAGACGTGAGCACGGAGGGGGCGGTGGCCAGGGGGCATGAGTGAACATAAAAGTTCACACGCTGTCATGGGAGGGTCTCAGGTCAAGGACTTGAGAACTAGGGAGTCCCCAGGAAACAGGACTTAGGGTGCAGGAGCGAGGAGGGGAGGGGTCCTCAGACGTACACCCAGCCTTCCCCTCACCTCTCCCCCTGTCCCCTCATCACCTCTGTGCTTCGTCCCCTGCCAGACAGGCGTGTCCTGGCCACGACAGTGACGTGGAGGCCCTCTGCTTCTGTGCACATGGACAGCCACGGGGCCAGACTTTTCTTCTGGAATCCGGCGGGGATGCTGGGAGGAAGGGCGTGCCTCGCTCAGTTCCCGGGACAGAGCTTTCCACGGCGCTGGGGCCGTATGGTCAGCTTTCCTGCCGGCCCTGGGAGGCCACAGCTTCGGGTAAAACGTCCCCAGGGCTCTGGAAGCCCTTCGCTGTGGCTGAGGTCGCAGCCGGTGCCGCTCTGCAGCCCGGTTCCCAGGCCGCTGTCCGCCCTTGGCTGGCACCATGGCAGAGTTCAGGAATGTCGGGGCGGGGGGCGGGAGGGGCCTGGCACGCGCCTCGGGCGGCTGGAAGCAGCGTGGCGCGTCCCCGGACGCGCCTCCCAGGCAGCCGGGCCCCGCCCTGTGCTCTCGAGCCCGCGTGCCTGTGGGTGGCAGCTGCACGAGCAGTTGCCAAGCCCGAGTTCGCCGCCCGGGCTCACAGCACGTTGCGCCCTCTGCTCCAGAGGGCACGAAGTCGCCCGTCCTTCTCGTTGGGCGGCGCCCGGCGTCCAGACCCCGAGCTGCCCTCCCCGCCCAGCGCCCGCCCCCCCCCCGCATGGTCCCCACGCTGACCTTCAGCGAGGCCGGGCTGGGTGCTGGTTGTAGCGGGGAGAGCCGCCGTCTAACCCCGGGCACAGGGGCTCGGGCCGCCCGCCGGCGGCTGGGGTCTCCGGGCGGGTGGCGCATGCGGAACGGGGGACGCATGCGCCGCAGGGAGACGCATGCGCCGCAGCGGCCGGGGGCGGGGCTCGCGCTGCGCGTCTCCCCTGGGTGGCCAGGCCAAGCGCCTCGTGGGGCTCGTTTGCACTGACTCGCGTATGTCCGTGAGGGATTTGCTCACTCGCACTCGTTTCGGCAGATTTGCTAGGCTCCAAAAAGGCGTGCTTCACCCTTCCACACCTCGGACCTGCCTGCTGCTCCTCCCCCGCCACGCGGACCCCAGGGGGCTGCCCTGCCCCCCCGCCCCAGACGCCCCAGCTGCACCTGTGGTTTGCCTTCACCCCCTTCACCTCCTCTTTCCTCTCAGTACCAACTGTGTCCGAGGCACCGGGCTGCGGTGTCGGGTGCACTGGGAGGTGCGTCACCGTCAGGCCTTCTTAAATGCTCTCCGCAGTGTGACTTTGTCAAGTGCACATACTCAGGGTTCTGAGACATCTCCGCGGAGTGAAGGCTGCCGGCAGGTCCTTGGGGAATGTTAGTTAGTGTTTAGGTTGTAGCCACTGTACCTAAAAGGTCAGACAGGGACCGCCTCTCGGGTCTCCTGTCACAAATCTACTTCCTCTCGGGCCCTCAGTCCCCCACCTCTGTGGGAGGACGCTGAGCCACCGGTCTCCTATGCCATCCAACTCCGCAGCTTCATGAGGTGTTGGGGGGAGGCTGAGAGGAAGAGCTAGTGACTCCTAGGGGTCGGGGCGCAGGGCCCGGTTAGTTGGGTGGGCGGCTGGGGAGGATGCTCGTGGCAGGTGACTTTGGAGGCATGAGGGCCTGTCCTCCAGCCGCCCACAGGTGAGCAGCCGGAAGTCAGCATGTGTGCGTGTGAGTGACCAAAGGTGAGCGCCGAGGATTGTCCCCTGAAACAGCAGCAGAGAACTTCGGAAGGCTGTGGAAGTCAGCTTGAAACAAACAGACAAAAACCATTATTACATGAAAAGTAACAAGAGATCAATGTGTAAAGCACATGGAGTCAAGGAGAGAATAGAGGAAAAGCAGTAAGAATTGCTAAAATGCCACCAGAAACCATTGGGAACGTTCTGGTAGGTTCCTCAGCTGACTCACAGTGCAGGGGAAGTGGCCTAACAAGATGTCACGAGCCAGCCTGGGTCGGCCTAACTGTCTTCTGTGAGGACTCTCCACGGGGCCGGCCCTGCCCTGGCTCAGGTCGCCAGCTCTGTGACCGGCACCCTCCAGTGGCAGACCCTGGCACCCAGGACCCAGCTGTGCCACCCCTGAGTGGGGGCTGCCTCGTTCCGGCCCCAGTGGGGCCTGGCGTCCCTTCACCTGAGGGCCCGGTGACATCACAGTGGCTGTGCAGCTGGCTCTTCCCAGAGATTTCATCAGAACTGGGCGCGGTCTTCCCTGCTGGTGCCCCGTCCTCGGTAATGGCGTCGTCCAAAAACAACTATGAACCAAGTCTGGGGAGGAAATGTGGTTGTTCCAGCCCAGCCGAAGATTATGTAACGTGACCTGTTTGGGGACTGTCACTTCAGAGCTCAAGAAAGGAGCCACACGGACACCTACACTTGGAATCGGCCGTGCTGGAGAAAGAAGACCTGCATCTCTGAAGTCACACCCCAGGTGGATGGGAGGGATGAACTTCCCAGGAGGTCGGGCGCCGCCTGGGGTCAGCACGTGGACGGCCTGCTGACCCCGGACCCTCCGTGACTGTGGCTCGAGGCAATAATTACGACACTTCTACATGGTGCTTTCCAGTTCAGGGGACCCTTTCTCACAGCTGTTGGACCCTAAAGGCGACAGAGACCCAGGCCGCTGTCTGCGTCATCCACATGCTCACTGTCCACGAACATGGTGGGCCTCAGGGCTGGAGCCCTCAGCTCGCCTGCTGCCACACGGATGTCACGAGGCTGCCGCAGCGACATGCCTGCGGCGTGCAGGGGTGTCGTATGCGGCCGGAACACAAGGACCTAGGCCCTTGAACAGGGGGCCGGCCGGCAAAAGTCTGCGTGCGGGGTTTTTTGTTTTTCTCAATTACTAGACTTTATTTTTCACAGCAGTTTTAGGTTTACAGGAAAATTCGGGCAGAAAGTGCGGTGTTCCCATATCCCTCCGCCCTCCTCCCCCACGTGTCCCTGTCGTGAGCATTCCGTGTGGCTGCCGTGTGCCGGTTACACCCGACAAAGCCGCAGTGTTGCTGACTGCAGGCCAGAGTCACCTCGGGTTCGCGCTCCGTGTCACGAGGACCTGGATCCACCGTCACAGCGCCACACGGAACAGGCCCACCGCCCCCGAGACCCTCCGTGCCCTTCCATCCCCAACTCCTGCCCTGCGTCCCCGGTGAGATCCCCTTCTTTAATTGGGCTTTAAAAAAAAAAAACAAAAACATATAACAGATACTATAAATGGCAACTGCAGAGTCATTAAGCATAGCTAGTGATCATTATCACCGGTTTCCACCCAAAACAACAGACTCTGGGTTGGGTCTGGTTTTGCTCTTTGCTGTGCTCTCAGGAAAGGGGGCCCTGAAGCCTTTTCTTCCTCGTCAGTGGAGGTGACCCTGCTAACTCGCAAAGGGGACAGTCGGGTTACAGCCCGAGTGCCCCGGATTTGCCTGCCCGGGAGCCCACGGCTGTTTCCAGCCTCCCGTCCCCACCCCCGCCCCGGCACCTCTGTCACTGTTATCACCTGAGCGTCCTCAGGCATGGGGGAGGGGGTGGAAGCTAGTGCACTGTCCTGCTTGGTAAGATGAGCAGAAAGTCAGCTGCTGTTTAAGTTGAAAGGACAGTCTTTGCCTTCTGGAATCTTCCCGGAAGGACCTTGAAGGGCAGAGAAGCAAAAGGCCCATTTTTCCCAGACCCTTCTCTCCCGTGGCCCTGTTTTTACCTTCATGCCCCCCACCCCACCCAACACACACACACACACACATACACACACATACACACACATACACACACAACCTCATTTCTCTAGTCTGACTGTAGAAGAATAAGGGATTCAACAAGAAATGTTCTCTGTTTACCTGGTAAACAGAACTGTCTACCTGCGCAGACTTTCCCCAAGTCGGTAACTACCTCAGTAGCTTTCTTAGAACAGCCTCTTCCCTCGAACCTGGGAAGAAGAAAAAAACGCTTCTCAGAATGATTAGCATTTGCATCACACGATCCAACTTCCTGTCCTCCTCCTCGTCTGTCTCTGTCACACGCACATGTACACACACACACACACACACACACACACGCTCACACACACTCTTTCCAGTCAAGGACATTTTGAGAGGTCAGCGCCACCCCCATGTCTAAGACTTCAGTGTTTGCCTCTGCAGGGACTTTTCCCACTTTACCTAGAAAAGAACTAACCAGAAGCATCGCACTGTGGTCACCCCGCTTCCGGCTGTGGCTGCAGCCGGGGTGTGTGCTCTGACAGAGGAAGCTCACTGTGCCGGGACTGCTCTGGCTGGACTACAGGCACAGGGCAGACAGTGTCTAATGACATCGGTATGTGAGATGCCAGCAGCGAAGACGGCGAGGGAAGCACCGAGGGGCGTCTCGGGCCCAGAGCGACAGATGCGGCTGACAGATGCTCAGCGAACGCAGAAGCCGCCCCGCCCCACCCTCCCGACCACACACACACGCACCCCGAGATGAAGCCATGTATAAACAAGATGTCTCAATCGAACATGACTTTCCCAAAAATGCACTGGAAGCCAAGACACTGAGGTGTTTTTGATCTCAAGGGACACACAGGCAGGATTCTGCCAACATTTATAGACCCCCAGACTCTGGCTGGCTGGGGAGCCGCTGGGGACATGTGTCCCTGAGTCATTTAGCCTGAGACAGGCTCGGCATTCTGTGTGCGTCTGAGCCGAATAGAAAGTGAGTGGATGCGGGCTTCCGTTTGCGCCTGCCCTTGGCATCCTGATGCTCAAAACATGTCCACGTGGTGGTGCAGACCCCACACGGGGTCCGGGTGGGGGCGGGGCGCAGAGCCACGTGGGAACCGAGGACAGCCTGGCTGGACGGCTCCCTGACTTTAACTGCCAAGTGCTCCTTGGGAACTGAGACTGGACTCGGCAGCCCGGGATGACTAACCGAAATGCTGGCGTCACCCAGGGCCTCGGGTGTGGGAGCCGCCCGCCAGGGCCTGGCAGACGGCACGTGCCATGCGGGACGTCGGACCCTCTGCCATAGAGCTTGCTTGTGTGGCTTCGGGGTTTCGTGGGGACCCCCGCGCGGCTCTCCACTGTAGATGTCAAGGTTGGAGGCAGGCAGGGGGAACCTGGCTGGGGGGCATCGGGGAGGCCCGAGGCCGGGCCGTCCTCTCCCCGCTCTGATCCAGAGTGAGGAGAGTGACGCTGTATCCCTAGGATCAGGGCACGTGGCCCCAAGTGGCCTGCGGCGTGATGTTCTTTAAACTCTTTGGTTTTATCTCTAAAGTCTGATTCAATTTCACGTCCTGCTTCTGGGCATCTTTTGAGTTTAACATAAAATGTTTTCACTCTTTTACTGTTGACTGCAATGGACATTCTGAAAAGAAGCCTCATTTCTGTCCGCGGCCTCATGTACCCCTGTGCACCCCAGGATCGGGAATCTTGTGTTTGGAAGCACAGGTGAAAATCATCAGGGTCCGATGCCTCCCTTCGCCACCGAGGTGCGGGGCACACGTGCCAGCAGCCCCCCGGGTGCCCGTGACCTCGTTCACGGGTTCGGTGTCACAGTGCGGGCTGCAGGGGGCTCCCCTATAGCCAAGAGCCGGGCCCCGAGGCCAGCCCGTGGCCCCTGTTCTGGCACAGCAGCACCCCGGGGATGGGGACCTTGTCTTTCCCTTGCACCCTCAGCGCCCAGCCCTGGGCCAGGCACAGAGGCCCTGCGTGTTCGGTAAACGCTCGGAGTGTGTGTGCATTTCGCGTTTGTTCAGACCGCCTTGAAATCACTTCCTGGGCGCCCAGGAACCACGCAGGCCGCTAGAGACGGCGGCGGCCCGCCACAGAAAGCGTCTCGTTTGAATCCGTGGTCCGTGGTCATTCGCTCTCAGAACGAGGAAACTGCTCTAAACGCGAAGCTCCGTGCAGCCTCTCGGCCGAGTTTCTGCGTTCTTCTGAGGCCCCATCAGTGTGGGCTCTATTTGGAAGTCTGTGTTTTCTATTTTTATGGAGGGTTTGCTAAGCAAATGAACATATGAGAGACTCGAGAGCCAGATTTTAGATGAAATCTCTGGCATTTTCGGCAGCTTAGCATTCGTTTGCATGTCGGTGCGAAGTTAGCTGCAGGTGCATTCCAGCCGCTGGCCAGAGCAGCACACATGTCCTGCCTGTCCCCCAGTCGTCAGGCGGGTGGGTCCGTCACAGGTCCCTTCTCTTTCCCTCTGCCAAGCCCCTGTCCGCTGCCCGGCGTGCCCTCTTCTGAGCGGCTGGGCCTGTCCCCCCAGGACTCATGCACACCAGGAACGCGGGCGAGCCCTCGGGGGCCCGTGCGGCGGCTGTCCGAAGGCCTGACGCACGAGCTGTGAGGCGGTGCCACGCTTCGGTATTTTCAGACGCCTGCTCCCCGCCTATGCTGTAGACAGAGCAGAGAACTGATCACAGACATGGCGCACGTCGGGTGTTCGGACACATCATCTTGGAAATGGGCGTGTTTGCGAAATGGTCCTTTGCCCGTCGCTCTGTGGAGGGGAGGTGATGAAAATGCGTTCGGGCTGGCACCGAGCCACGTGCAGACAGAGGGTTCCGCGGGGCGCTGGCAGAGGCAGGCAGTGAGCCCCATCTCTCTGTAGCAGCCGGTCTCAGCCGCTTGAGGATCGCCATCTCCGCATCTGTTCTCAGGGCGCAGGCCGGACACAGAACCCACTTGTGCAAATATTGATCACGCGCGCACCCACGTTCTTAGTCGCCGTGCTAAGGTGGCCCCCACGCTGATGCGGCTCACGGGCCAGAGCGTCCCAACCCGCGGAGTCCCTGGATGCCTCAGCAGAGGCTCTGAGCAGATGTGACGCCAGCTGCCTGTGCGGTGAGCTGCCTTCGTGACGTTCCCAGCTCTCGTCTGGCTTCTGCGTTGCCAGATTGCGTTAGGTCAGGACGTGGCTTAATTGTCGCCCTTGCTTTTTAACGTTTGGGCACGTCTCGTGGAACTGTGATTGTGAGTACGTTGCTGCCTTCTGTTGCGAACAACAGAGGTTCGCAGACTCCGGCCTGTGGGCCAGGCCTGGCCCGCCGCCAGCCTGTGGACAGAAAGTTTTATCTGAGCACAGCCACGCCTGTCCATCTGCGGCTGTTTGGGGCAACAGTGGCAGAGTCATTATGACAGGCACCTTATTATGATATTGACTATGAGAAAATATTTACATACAGAACAATTCTGTGGCTGCGGGTGTGCACGGAGCAACAGTAACCAGTTTTGTAGGCAGGGTGGGGTGGGCATGATTGGTGCTAGACTGTATCAGTATCAGCATGTATCCTGATGAGATAGAACAGTCCAGGTGAGAAGCGACACCAGGCAGATGGGGAATGAGTCGGTTTTTTCCCGTTAACTCATGCCGATGAAGCTTTCCTGCTGTCTGTATAGAAGCTACTCTGAGGCACACGTTTCAGGAGGAAGCTGGTGTGGGCAGGGGAGGGGACTGGGAGGAGCATCGTGTCCTGCTGCTCTGCTACCCAGTAGCGAGGACCGTGGTCACAGGAACAGGCTGTCACCATCAAAAGACAAGGACGGGGATGGACTGGTGGCCCCCACCGGCCACTTCAAGCCGAAAGGAGAAGGCAAATGAGGAGGGGGAGGTTCCATGATCTCACGAGGAGGGAAACTGAAGGAGGAGCCCAGGCCCCATTCCCAGCCTCTCACCATCCCCTCTCAGGCAAGCACACATGCACACACACGCAAGCACATGCATACACATTGCACACACATGTGCACACACATCCAGTAAAATCCAGAACATTCCAGATCTTAATATTCATTTCACTTCCAGAATGTTTGCAAACGATTTTCCAAGGTCATTGCTTTCAAAAAAGACACAGCACAGTGTGAGGCATCCAGAGTCATCAAATTCAGAGACAGCACATGGGAGGCCATGTGGGGGGGGGCAGGGAGATTGGGGATGGGGAGGCCGTGGGAGGGGCAGGGAGATTGGGGGATGGGGAGGCCATGGGGGGGCGGGAGATTGGGGGATGGGGAGGGCGTGCAGGGGGTGGGGGGACGGGGCAGGGGGCAGTTATCTTTTAACGGGGGTGGAGTTGCAGTTTGGGAGGATGAAAAAAGTTCCCGAGACGGCGGGTGGTGACGGCTGCCTGACGGTGCGAACGCACTCAGGCCGCTGAGCCGGACACCTGAAAATGGTCAAACGGTAAATTTTGTTATATGTTATTTTATCCCAAGGTTAAAACCTGAAACCCATCAGCCACATGATCTGCAAAGATCAGTATTCACATCTGCTGATTAGAAATCTTGTTGGAAACCCACTTTTCCCGTTTATTTTAAAGCGACTTCTGAGAATTGAGAGTTCACGTCAGTTCAGTTAAAAAGACGTGCACTGAATGGAGAGAGAGACACAGCACGTTAGTTCTGCACCAAACAGGGATCGCTTCATGAAAAACGGCACGCAGGCGAACGGCATGACGGCGTCGCTCCTCCACCTACTCCCAGAAGTGACGCCCGCTTTTTTTTTTTCCCCAACGTGGATTCTAGGAAAGGAACCTGGACTGGTTCCCCAGGATGCGAGCCATGTCCTTGGTCAGCAGCGACTCCGAAGGGGAGCAGAACGAGCTGAGGAACCTGCAGGAGAAGCTGGAGTCCACCATGAAGCTGGTCACCAACCTGTCCGGCCAGCTGTCAGAGCTCAAGGACCAGGTAAAGGAAGAAGTCCCAGCTGCCTGCACACACGCATGCCCCTCTGCCGCCTGCACACACGCACGCCCCGCTGCCCCTGCACACACGCACACCCCGCTGCCACGCACGCCCAGTGCAACGAGCAGAAAATCAGTAGTGCTCGTGTTAAAATGCTGACATTTCTGTCACCTGGAGAGAAAAGGGACCGGGCAACAGAGGACAGACTCATTTAGTCCACCAGTTTGCCCTTCACAGGATAAGCCCATGACACTGCCTTCCGTGCTCTGAAGGGTGAGGTTTTAATATGAAAAACAAAACCCGAAAATGGAAAAATGCAAACGACTTCGACGAAGTGCCGTCCAAAAACCACCACGTGTGAAGCTAAGCTCCTGTGACTTTTTTCACTGACAGGAGATGAAAAGCCGTTTCTGATTTTGCTTCTGAGCCCTCACACCTACTAACTCTTCCCCCAAGGTGTTTAAATCCAGCCTCCAGGGGGAAACCAAGGTCACGGAGAAGCCCCTTTGGGTTCATCCGCTGGCCAGATCCTGGCTGCGTGGCCGCCATGGCCCAGGCTCTGTGCCAGGTGCTGACGGTGAAGCAGCGAATAGTGTAGACAGCGCCTGCTCACAGAGCTCAGCAGTGTGCACGGCCCTGCCCGGCCTGTCCCTGGCTGTGACACAAACGCTTCGCCCCGTCACTTGGGGGAGGGGGCCGCTCTGTGCCACACCCTATGTACTCATTCTTTCCCCGCTTCCGACTCCCTTAAAATGAACAGGCTCGGCCACCGGCCACTTATCTGGTGACGGATGCAGCTGTGTGTCGGGGACTTGTGCCCTGGGTGGCGAGCAGGCGCTTCCTGTAGGTGACAAGATTAGGACCTCTGCACAGCAACAGTTACTGGGGGAGGTCAGGGTGTGCCCACAGGTGATGCATCACTCGCAGGCACAGAGAGCCAGTGCAGAACCATCCAGAATAAAGTGTTCTCGTTGACGCTTATGGAGCACTTTTAACAGTCTTACTTTGAATTATATTTCTTTTCCAATTAAATTACTCCAAACTGTGCCCCAAGGAACCATTTGGCTTCAAGTTCTTCTCTTTCACATGTATTAAGATGCAGATAAAAACTAATGAGGACAGAGGCCTTGTTCGGAGGGCTGTCTGCAGCACTGAGCTTGGTAGCCACCTAAAATAAGTAAGTCAGACTAATAACGATCCAACTAGGTTACTTTGCTTATTTATCTCATTAACTTTTAACCCCTGCTGTGCGCCACCTGACAAATGTCCCGCAGGACTGGACAGCAGCTTCTGCCAGGCCCCTGAAGAGCCAGGCGGATCCCTTACCGCATCTGCCGATGCTTCAGTTACCCACTCTCCCTTTTGAGAGGGCCGTGGCTCGACAGTCTGTTAAATCGGATGTGTTAATAGATGTCCCCAAGCCTTCCAGAGCCATCTAACATAGACTTGCACAGAGGGACGCCTCGGACCCTTGTAAAGATGGGTCTGAAACGGACTCGCGTTGGTGCTGCGGCGGCACCATGCGGGCCCCTCTCAGTGGGGACTCGTGCCCCTCAACTGTGTGCCTCGAGGCTCACCGCGGGCCAGAGAGCCTGGCCGCAGAGCCGGTGAGCTGAGGAATCGCCCAGGGAAGCAGAGGCACGAGAGGTACCCAGGCCCGGTGGGAGTCACCGCCCCTCCTTGGTGAGGGTGCCGAGGGAGACACAGGCCCCGAGGGAATTGATCAGCTGCACATGATGACGGTGACAGGGCTGGAACGCCCGGCCCTCTGGTCTGGGTTCGATTTTTTGCGTGTTGTGTGTGTGTGGTTTTCACGTGCTTCGCTGAACCCTGTTTGCCTTTCACAGTTGACTGTTGAAACTCTTATTTGTCTTTAAAAAAGAGCCTTAATGTGTCAGAAGTTGCATCACGCACTTAAACATTGTGGAGGAATATTTTGCCGTTTTACACAACTGAGCATGGGAGGGAATTGGCATTTTTAAAACACAAGATAGAATTGTTTCTATTGAGCCAAAATTTTGGCTTGAACAAAATATGTAAAACTTGACTGCATGTGGACTAAGTTCACTAAATGACATCAAAACCAGTGTGGTTTACACTGCTTGGTTTCAGCCATTTTTACATTGTTCTTTGAAAGTTGGTAGTTGGACCCACACAGAAAACCTTTTCCTGTGAATTAATATGAAATCGAACAATTTTTTCTTGGAAAATATTATAGGCTAAAAAGATACTCGTGGAAACCTGTAACATTTTCTAGTGTTAATCTGATTAAAGTGCCCAGAATTATGGGAAATTTCAGCATAGCTCCATTTATTGGGCAAAATTGGCTTCTTTCTTTCAAAAGGAACTCATCAGCATTTTCTTTTGATTATGCAATAAACCCTTAATAAATTTAGTTGAGAAATAACTTATTGAAAAGATTTGAATTTTATTAAATTCGGTGCATAACAATCGTAACATTTCCTTAAATTGTTTTGCATAAAGAAAAAAAGCACATTATGATGAGAATTGCTGGTCCCTAAATGGAATTGTGTGAATTCCTGTCCTCCAGAGAAAAGTTTTGAATTAAAAAATAAAAACCACAAATGATTAATGAGCAAGGGTTAAAAAAGAAAAGAAAAGAAAAAAAAGAGAAAAGAAAAGGAAAAAAAAGTACTGGAAAATGTAAAAATTGCTTCACCACTTAGATGTGTCTTCAGCTCTTCCGGTCCCGAAGGCAGCATGAGGGTGCGATGATGGCATGTGTGTGAAAGTCTTTGGTTTGAGTCTTTACTGTCACTGACCCCTTTGGGTGTTGTTTTCTTACAATACCAATTCGAGGAAGAAACGTTCTTATCAAGGATATTAGTAAAAACCTGGTTGCTAGTGTCACCTTGTCTGTTATTTCCAAGAACAGCGGGTTCCAGTTGCCGTTCTGAGGTTCCCTGATGCCCTTCACCTGGGAGTTCCCTTCCCAAGAGGTTCCGATGCCAGATGCGATTCTCTTCCTTTCTTATTCCGAGGAGGCCTGATGGAGGAACGTCAACGGTTTTTTGCATGTTTCTTCGTCATGGAAAAAAAGCAAATGCTAAGAGAAGGAAGGGTTCACTTTCTTGAAAAGGCGCGTGGCTTGGTGTAGGACAGGGACCCCTGTCAGGAACACCAGACGTGCCCGAGCATTCAGACCATGCTGGCACGCGGCTGCGTGGCGTGTTTTCATGCGTAGGGCCACGGGGCCACGGGAACTGTGGGAGGCAGAGGTGGCGAGATGAGAACAGGTGCGGGAGCAGGCGCTGGTCTGCTCAGGAAACCTCGCTCAGAGGCCATGACCCTCCCGCGGTGGCGCGGGCGCCACAGAGGAGGACCCCGCGCGCAGGGCCCGCACGACCGGGCGGGGACAGCCGGGCTCTGCCCCGGCGCGCGTCCCGTGCCGCGGAGGCAGAGGCGGGTCGTCGCCCCGTGCGGTCTGGGTGTCCGCCGAGGTCAGCGCCTGCAGCCCTACGAGCAGGCGACCTCCGAGCCGGCAGGGGCGCGCAGGGGGCACCTGGGGCGGGGGCGGGGCGCGCACGCGCGTGCCCGGGGCGCCAGGCCGCCGTCCTCGCCCCCGCTGCCCCCCTCGGGCTCTGCGGCTCGCCACGCGGACACGCCCGGGGCTCGCGCGCGGCCGGCCGCCCTCGTGCCCGCAGCGCCCGGCGCTTTGCCGGAGCAGCCGGGCCGCGGCCGCGGCAGGAGAGCGGCGTGTCGAGGGCCGTTACGGGCTGCTGTGAAGCAGACCGCGGCCCTCGGCAGCCCGCCGCCGTCCGTCCTTCCCGCGCCGGCCTTTGGCCGCTCGGGGCCCCGCGGATGACCGCTCGCCCCTTCGTGCTGTCCAGCCAGCATCTTCGGGAAGGGTCTCCGCGTTCGGCCGCAGTAGCCTTTGCCGCTTGTCTAGACGGAGTCAGAAGGAATGACGAGCCGCCAGCTAGTCTCTCTCCGTCTTTATGTGTGTCCAGTGGATACTGCGTAAGAATATGCGAAGGACAGACTGGTCATTGTTTCTATTTGTTTTGACATAGGTAACGGTAACAGATAATAATGATGCTCAAGTACAGATCAGGTGTGAGTGTGTGTGTGCACACAGGCAGGCAGGTAGTTAGGTAGAATGAGCTCATAAAGCCAGAACGTACCTGAGAACCTGCACTAATGGGCCAGGGAGACCACACTGGCCGGCAGTGCTGACCGCCGTTGCTTGCAGGCCAGATGGAGACCTCAGGGGCTTTGCTTCCGTTCCCTTTACGATTGTATGTGGATGATGACCCCGGCCAAAGGGGCCAGTACTTAAGCAGCCACCCTATTCTTTCTCATGTATTAGTCACTTAAACAATAGCCGATCTGTCTAAAAGGCCATGATTGATCAGCACAGAACTTAGACACATTCATGTCTACCACATGCTCAGCTGCAGACACACTCTTCTCCAAGACTTTACCTCACTTGAGAAACGCCATATATGTACCCAGAAAACTGTAAAGTATTCACGTATATGAAAATGTACCCGCAGTGGTATTGACCTATTTTGGAGAAAATCAGTGAAAACTCCCAGAGCAGCAATACCAGCGTCACCTGGGAACACGTTAGAAAGGCAGCTTCGGAGTTTGGACAAATCTCCTGGGTGATTTGGTGCATGATGCCAAAGTTTAAGAACCACTTTTTTTCTCGGAAAAAAAGGAAAATTAGGTATGTTCTAGGTACTTGGAATGACCAGGAATGTGACTGCCTGCGCAAGTCTGGCCCTGACCTCTGGCGGGGAGCTTTACGGCTTATGAGGGGGAGAGGGGCACGGGTCATGATCTTAGGAAGATGAACCTAGAAAATTAGATTGGGGGGGCCACGCTGAGGAGTGGATGTGTCGAAGGGGGAAGGAAGTGGGCTGTCGGTGGAAGACACATTCTCGATCAGGGAATATAGTTTTAGAGGCTTTAAAGAGAATGATGACAGATTGAAAAGTCAAGAAGAGCTCATTTACCAAACCGGCAGGAAGATGTGCACACAGGAGCAGGCCTCTCAAGGGCAGCAGTTAGTTATGTGCCGAACCATGAGGGAAAAGCTTCAGTGGCCAGTGCGAGCAGCTGAAAGATCTCGGCGGCTCTGATCAGAAGCTCGGACTGCAGCCTCCTGCAATGGGGGGCGGGGGTGGGGGTTAAGCCCACCACGATTCCTGAACTCAGTAGGATGCTGGAGATGGTTGAGTTTTATGGGATTCCCTCTCGCGACTGCCTGCCAAGGGGCTCGTTGGGGATAGGGGTGCAACCTGACTATCCGAAGTACGGGGCGGGAAGGTGCACGAACGGCTGATGACAGTGGGCAGACGGACCTCGAGGCGTGCGGGTCGGGGCCCAGCCCGCCCCAATAAAGCGGGGCGGAATCTCGTTGCTGGTGGAGTGTCTTGCGTTCAGCTTGTGACACACGGCATCTGAGAAGCACGGTAGAGCGAGGTCCGCCTGTGGCCTGACGGCGGGCTTACCCCACGTGCCATTCCCCCGCCTCAGTGGGGTCTGGGAGGGGCAGAGCGGAACACATCCCTTAAAGATTCGCCCCTGGTCTGGGGAAACTTTAGAGGCTCGCGGCAATGTCCTAATTCAATTTTTCTAAAAAGCTTTATTTAAAGCTTCCCTTTGGAAATAAGGACTCCTTGTAAATCTTCTCTTCTAAATTCTAACAGAAGGCATTTCACAGGAGCCTAATAAGTAGTATTTTGATTTGAAAGGAAAACTGCTATGTTTTAAATAGGAAAAAAAATCACCACTTTGAAGTTGACCTTAGCTAAGTTATTTGTGCTGTGTTCTGTCGGGTATTAGTACCAAAAACTAGCCCGAGAGAGAACCGAGATTGAAGCCCCGACAGGTGACACTGCATGTCCCCTCCATCCCCCACCAGGAGAGAGGACTTACACCCTCCTAGTGCGAATAGAGAAGCTGACTGAAAAGTTCAGTAAGGAAAAACCGTAAGGAAATCGGCCTAATTCCGGAGCCCACTCCTTTTTACTGCTCCACTCTAATTCCTTTCTGGTTTTCGGAAATCGAAACTCTGGGTGCTGGCTCGGAGGCCACTTGTAGACGACAGTTTTACCTACTGCGTGTTCACACAGCCTTGCCAGCCCCGTGGCCCGCAGTGCGCAGCCGCAAAGCCCACCTGGGTCCAGCTGGGCCCGGGGCTGAGCGCAGCGGTGGAGTGACAGGCCCCGCCTCCTGGCCGGGGTCTTGACAGCAGGTTGTCATTTGGCGGGCCTTAGGGAGTGGCCTCTCCGGACACAGGCATTCCTCAGTGTTCAAGGCGTCGTCCAGGTATCTGTCGCCCTGGAGCTCCGTGAGGGCCCAGGCGGCCCTCGTCCCCTCGGTGCCCCTGACGACCAGCGACCCCTCCGCAGACACGGTCCCCCGCGCGCTGCTCTCCTGGAGAGCCCGCTGCTGCCACCGCCCCGTGCGGAGCCGCCGCTCCCCAGCAGTGGTTCCTCACTCGGAGAAGGCTTTGGGAGACAGTCGGGGTCCTGTGCCCTTGTTTCTTTAGGAAACGAGTAGCAAGCAGCACTTCTGAATGTCACCGTGCATGACTAGGTCGCAGAATTCCCCGTTCTGCCGCGGAAGACGCTCTTTCTGAAGCCCTGTGTGTTTGATGTAGTGACGGCTGTTTGTAGAAAGTGGCTTTCAGTGCAAACCATAACCACAGAGGTAAATCTATGGTTCAGCATCTGATCTGACGTACAGGAAGTGTCTGGGGCTAATGATGAAACGTTTTAACTTTCCAGATGACAGAACAAAGGAAGCAGAAACAGAGAATCGGCCTGCTGGGGCACCCTCCTCACATGAACGTCAACCCGCAGCAGCCGGCCTGAGCAGGTGGCGGGAAGGAGCCGCACTCACCCTCCTGCTGCGGGCCGCGTTCGGCGCGTCCGCGGGACCCACCCGCGCAGGGGGCCCGGACGCTGAGCGCATTTGTAAATACTCGGTTCTATACTGTGTGTATATGATCACTACCCTGAAGGTTTGGATATATGTATTGTAATTAGAATTCCTGGCATGATGACATTTCATTTGTGCCAAAAAATATTAAAAATGCTTTTTTTGGAAGGACTAAAGAAAGCACTTGATTTGCACTTGAACCAGATTATAGATTTAAAACTCTATGACATGTATTTTGTATTTAAAACTAGAATAGCAGGTATTTATGTTTTTTATAAAACTGTGCAATACGATTATGCAATCACAACAAATCTGTAGCTCCTGTCCCAAGGGAGTGTTCGTCTTTGAAGCTGGTGTGTGAAAGCTGTGTGATAAATGGTTAAATATCCAATGATGCTGCTGCCAAAACCCCATTAATAGCGAGTTTCAGGCCCCCGGGCACTCCGTACCATGTAGTTATCCTGTGGTGACAGTTTCTCGTTGCTAGGGGCATCAATGCCTCTGACTTATAGTGACAACGCTCCAAGTCTATGAACTGTCAAGTCAGCGTTCATTTTAAGAAAAGCAACTTTAGTTTCAAAGATACTTTAAGCTTCTGAATTGATCATTTAAACTATTTCTTTAAATCTGAGCTAAATTAGAGGCTCAGACTCTAGCTTGTGAAGTTAATGATTTTTTTTAAAGGGAACTTTTTATGCAGCGTTTGGGGTAAATGCATTCCTGCTGGCCAATCAATGTCATCTCCTAGGTGAATTTTGGTGACACGTTGTAAAGAAATGAATAATTGATGGTCTCTAGATTACTTAGTCCAGAGTTGATTTTTTTCTTCATCCAAACATGCTACAGTAGCTAAGAAGTATTAGTAGGTACCTCCAGATAGGATGAAACATGATCTAGCCCGTTAGAACTCGGAGTTGAACACGGACATGGTATTCTTGTGAAAAAGCCACATTTTGGTTTTATTTCTTTGTCACACGATTTCTTTCGTTGATGGGTGAAAAGTATGAAAGGACACTTTTATATCTGTTGCCTAGTTTTGTATATGGATCTCATTTTACAAGAGAATGTCTCTGCAAAAAAAGTTTAAAATGTATTGAAAGCAGAGTTCCGAAATGCATACTTCAAGTTTGTAAACGTATATATAAAAATATTTAATAAATGATGCAGAATAATACGCAGTGACCAACTGGCAGCTCTTGTCTTGGCTCTTCTTGGTGCGCTACTGGCTACGCCAGTTACGTGCTTCCTTTAGGACCAACGTGAAGCACAACTGGTTTGGGTACCAGATTAATGCAGAAAATGCTCACCTGGTGAATGGTGACTGGAGGAGGGCTGCCTGAGCAAACACCGGCCTGGCGTGGGCTTCAGGGTCCTCCTGCAGGCCTGGGGCTGTGGACAAGGCTCCCTGCGCCACCAGAGGCGCTAAGGGGCGGTGCTCGCCCCTGGCCACGCGGCTGGGCTGCACTTTCGCATGGTGCCCCGCCCCCCACCCCGCTTTCCCCCTCCGGGCCACTGTAGATAATAATTATCACCCCAGTGGGGAACTAGGTCAGGACTACAGTCCAGTTACATGACTAGTTTTACTTGATACATTTGAAAACTTAAAAAGGCAAGTGGCGGCTCCCAGTCGGTGCGGCGCACCCCCGTCCTTGCCGTCGGGCAAGCCCAGGGCGCTCGCCACACACACCCCACCCCACCCCCCTCTGCAGACAGCGCCGCCCCCGCGCCCCGACCGCGAGCACCTGCTCGCCCTGCGGTTGCTCTTTGATCCCGGTGCTGCCCAGCGCGACGTGGCGGGGCGTGTGGTGGCTCCCAGGGCCCATCCAGTTCACTGCCAGGCTCCGGGCTGACACGTTCAGGCCGCGCTTTTTCAGGCTCATCGTGTTTCGCTTGAATCCTGTCACTTAAGACATAAATCTTCCATCAGTTCACAGCTTCAAGCAGAAGAGAAAGAACTGGAATGCCGCCCTGCCCGCATGACACACACGCGTCCCACCCTGGGAGTCGGTGTGAACACAAAGCTCCTGCCACTGCGCCGGAACCCGGGAAGTTTCCGCTGTGGCCTTTGATGTGCGACCGACGTCACCTCTCTCCACAAGCCACCTTTTCAACAACGCCATTTCGAGGTCCAAGTCCCCTTCAAAGTCACCTGCCCAGAAGGAGAATTAGTGCCATCAGGCTGAGCAGTCAGTGGAGTGGCACGGCTCTAACATGCGAGGCCGTCTGTGGGGCTTGGGTGAAAGTTTGCCATAGGGCCAGTTCCCGCTGCAAGAGTTTGCCCGTTTCCTCAACTGCATCATTCATTAAATAAAAGGGTCTGGGAGCTCCCATGCCACTTGTTCAACGTTGAGAATACCGTGCCCTTTCCTACGTCTGTCCCTAAACTTGCGTCATGATACCCCTCCTTCCCCTACAAAGAAAGCTGCGTCCTTGGTTTGCGGGGCCCTACAGCTGCCAGCAGCAGCCCACACTGTACTTTTCTTAGAACCAGATGTGTCTCCACTCCCCGCACCCCGCCCATCGTGCACAGGATACAACTTCTCTTATTTCATTCTTTAAAAATTTGATTTAACTTGATTTGTTACCAAATTCAGGTTCCTTATTCCCTGTTCCTCATTTAGCCAATTTTTATTCGGTTGTTCTTTCAGAAAATGGATGGATGTTGCTCCTGTAGAGATGGCTCTTTCTTGGTTTGAATATTGCTGACATAAATTCTAAAGCAAGCCTACGTGATTCGCGGATGCACGCCAGCAGCTGGGGCTTCGCGGCAGCAAACTAAACAAAGCTGGTGGGAAAGAACAAAGATCCTCACAGTAAACTAAGGAATTAACTCGTTGAAAACTCAATTGAAACATAAAATGGGAAGTTAAAGCCCTGGATCCTGCTGCTGCGGGTGGTTTGGGTCATGCGTTCACGACAAACAGCCAGAAAGTTTCTGAGCCGGGCAGCGCTCGGAGGCACTGCAGGCTCGGTCCCGGACCGCCACAGCAAAGCAAGTTGTCTTTTTACGGATGGAGGGTCTTGCCTTCAGTTTGTAAAACACACAACATCCGTGAAAAGCATGATAAAGCCATGTGCAGGAAGGCAAGGAGTGCCTGTAGTTATTTCAAGGCTCAACATGAGACCATCGCTCTGACTTCTGGGCTGCACAAATGGAAATTCAAACGTATTAAATACCAAAGGAGTCTACGGCCACGCCACGCTGAACAAGCCTGATCTGATCTGATCTCGGAAGCTAAGCAGGGTTGGGCCTGGTTAGTACTTGGATGGGAGACCGCCTAGGAAGACCAGGCGCTGTAGGTGTAAAAAATGAAAAATAAGGGATTGTAAGCTGACAAGATCCTTGCAATCTGTGAGGTCAACCAAGGGTTGCCTTGCCTATTAAATAAATAGATACATACATACATACATACATACATACATACATACATACATAAGAAGCATGAACTACATACTTACAGAGTTAAGTTTTTGCTAAAATAATGTTCTTACAGATTTTGAAAAACAAAACATGTGCCTGAAAGGCGGCTTAAGTTACACATGATGATAAAAGTCACCTTTACATAAAATAGGCTATAATAACCAGTCTCCTACCGCAGGCTCCTGAGGCTGGAGTGAAACTCTGAAGGTAGGGAATTGAGCCTTAGAGAGGTAAAGTCACTGGCCCTAGAATAAACAAAGGTCTCCTGACTTAGCCCAGCGGGAGCGAGCGCGTCCCACCTCAGCAGACTCGTGTTTCACCCTACGACACACATTGCTTCGCTTTGCTTTTCAAATCTCTTCGGTGAGAGGGTCTGCGAATTAGAAAGCATCGAATATGAATACTTTGTCAAGACCAAAACTTCTGCGGCAAAGGTCAGGAGCCCCTGCAGCCTCTGCTTTCACAGCTGCGAACCTTGCACGAACACCTCTAGCTGCGAGTTGCAGGAGGAGGCTGTTCCCCCGGGACGGCAGCCCGCCGCCCACGGAGCACGGCTCATCAGCAAACTCCGCTCTGCGCCTCTGCGTTACACTGATCATTTGTTAACAATCAACTCCGATGCTGGAAAACCCCCATGAAGATTTCGATTTTACAGAAAGTACCCAAAATTCCGCCAGTTTTGCATCACAAAGTGGTTGTTAAAAGTTTTGAGTAAAATGCCATGCGTGTGGTTTTTGTGGGTGGCTGCAGCTCAGAACTGACTCCCGGGCCCCCTGGGTTACCTGCAGGGGAGCTGGGATGGCGACTATAAATAAGACAATGATCATCATCACAACAAATGTCTTTCCATCTTGGGGACTGTGTGCGGCATTCGGCAACCCCGTGAAACCTAAAGGCTCATCGGAAGCACAACCAGCCCTCGCGTCTGCACCCCAAAACACACCAAAATGAAGACAGCGGAAAGGCAAACCGCGGGCTGCTTTCCGCACGTGGGCAGCGCACGACGCCCGCGGGCTGTGGGCGCCCGGGCTGGTGCAGTTTCAGCTCGTTCGGTGAAGCAAGTCCCTGGCTTTCTGGGTACTTCCATTTTTCACTTTTTTATTTTTTTAATTACCAAAGAAGAAACTTAGGGTACTGAAAATGCTGCACGGTCACGGCGAACCAGTGTGAGCGAGAATCCTCACACCTCGACGGGGACTGCGCCAGCCACGCAGCCTGGAGAGGAAGCAGCGAGCTAGAAGCCTCCGGGGCGCGGCCCGCAGCTTGAGCGACGACACTGTCCCGCACCGCGTGCGCGCGCGCGGGCGCGAGGGGGGCGGGTCCCCGCGTCCCCACCGCACCTCACCGCCCCGCGGAAGGTGGCCGCCCCGCCAGCAGCCAACCTCCTGGCGGCCCAGGAGTTCGCCCCGTCCGCCCTGGGACGGAACAGGCGATTTCGTCCTTTCTTTCACACACCTGTCTCCTTCAGCACCTTAAGTCGGAAACTCTCCGTGCGAGTGAATGCGCTGGAAGAAGAGCAATTCGGCCTCGGAAGGAAACGGGGACAAGGACAGCGCGCGCACACGAGGCCTGGGTGCGGGTGGCCGTTTCCTTCACAGGCCACACGGAGGGACGGGAGGGACCGGACCGCGGGGCGGCTCAGACCCCACTCACACCGGCTCTCCCGCGCCGGTGCCGTGGCTGAGCGCGGCCTCGAATCCCTGTCACTGTCACCACCCACGTAAGGAGAGGCCAGGCGGCCGAGGGCGGTGACCACGGCTCAGGCAGACACTGAGGCGGAGGGCTGGCAGCCCCCCCCCCACACTACCCCCATCTCAGCTCAGCACGCCTGACTGGGGCCGCTTTCCGCCCCCTCCACCCCGCGAAAGCCGGTGTCCTCACTGGGGGTCCTGTGTCCCCGTGTCCCGCGGCGCATTTGGGCCGTACTGAGTCTTTTAAAAACCATATCTCTAGCATCCTGATTACGTTTTGACCATCGATTTGAACTGAGTTTATGAAGCAAGAAAGCGACCACACAGCTCCTGACTTCTAGATAATGACTCTCGTATTTGTGACTGGTGTTGAATTCAGATGTAACTTCTTTTTTAAAAAACAAATATTCATGAAAAGATGTTTCATCTTAGGGACGATGCTGTATCTCCTCGGTTTACACCGTGCTCTGGTTTAAACCTCCCAACCCTGTTAGGGAGACACTGCCCCTGACGTCTGCCTGGTCCTGAAATGTACCACCTTTCATTAACAACCACATGCAAATTTTAGGCCACAGCTCTCATCGCTAGTAAGCCCAGGACTCTCCTGACTAATTTCAAGGGCCCTAGGAGGGTGCTTACCACTTCCTAATGGTGCCTTGTCACTTTTTTACCCTAAAACCTGACTGAACCCAGCGGTCATCGCCTCCCCTCTCTCTCTCCCTTCACCCCTGGTGTAGACACAGCCCTCTCTGTCCTCTCTCCAAAACATTAACATCTGGGTTTTGAGAAAAGCAGATCTTTACTGGAGGAAGATTATAACAACCAACAGGAAATTACTTAAAAGTGACAATCTGACATCAAAACTCCCTGCCCCCTTTCCTCTCTGCCAGGGGAGTAGCTGTTTCTTGTCTGGTCTCCAGCCTAATGCTAGGGCCCACTCCCTCCCCGCCCCTGCCCAAACAAAAGTAAAGTAAAAATTCCCCACACACACACCCCTACCCCCGCACCGCTTCAAGTGAAAACTACTTCTTCTGTTTAATTATGCAGAACAATTTTAGCCCCGGTCCCAGCCAGCCCCGAGGTTAGCCCTTTACCTTGACCCAAACACGAAGACTATAACTCTGTGTTATCTTCCAACTCAAAGTGCAACCAGCTTTTACAATAGCATTCTCCCCCCACCCCCCTTCCTGATACATCTTATAGAAAAAAAGTCAATTCAGGAAGGTGAGGTGCCGGCTAAACTAGGTCCTCGGGCCTGGGATTCAAAGGCAGCTCATCTGATCCTGGTCACATTCTCCCCTACGCCAGTGCTTCACTGTGCCAGGTCCGGTCCTGCCCATCAGGGGCTGGGGCCTCCGCCTCTGGCCTGCCCACCTGTCTGGGGAAGATCTGCAAATGTCAGATCAAGGAAAAGTCAGAGTTCTTCAGGGTAAGGGCCGCCACAGGTTCTTTCCCGTGCCTGGCACCTAGCTCAGTTCCTGCCAGCAAGGGGCTTAGTACATCTGCGGGGGGAAGGGAGGGCAGGGGATGATTCTTTGCAAACCTTCACTTAATCTACTTGAGGGCTTTGAAGCCATGGCCAACCGGGAGCCTTTCATTAAGGAAGAAATACCTAGCAGTGGCCCAAAGGAGTCACATCTAGAACAAAGGGCCAGGCAGTCCTCCTCTTTTTGCTACTGACCATTTAGCCCTATAACTAACCATCGATCATAGCACCTCTGGCTCAGTCACCCTGCTTCACGACTCAAAGCCATCGCCATTGCTCGCTCTGACCAAGCGACCCCAACTTCTCTCTCCCTTCTCGCAATTCCTGTGACAGACGAAGCTGGCGTCTCCGTGAACATGTGAGTTCCAACCACGTGCACCTCCATGCTCTGGCCACCCCGGGCCCTTGTCTAGATGCTAAAGGGCACGCCCTCCACAGCCCACGGAGGGTCGTGGCAGTTCTCGGATGGCACCCCAAGAGACAGAGCACATTTTAGGTAATATAAGGAAATCGTGGTCATTTGGGGTAATAAGGAATTATGGTTCATTTACATATGAACAAAGATACAACAGGGATCAATTTCAAAAGGATTGTATGAAGAAGTAAATGAAGTCAGATTCAAAAGGCCACACACTGTGTCAGTCAGTGGATATGACATTCTGGACAAGGTAAACTGGGGGACAGCAATTGGATCAGTGGGTGCCAGAGACAGGGGCATGAAAAGATTTATCACAAAGGACCAGAGAAATGATTTGGTGATGGAAATTTCTTCAGGTGTTGGTGGTTACCTGGCAATATTAGGTTCTCAAAATTCATAGCACTGTAACCTTAGAAGGGTAAGTTTATAATATGTAAATTATACTCAGTAAACTCAACTTTAAAAAAACTTTTTTTCAGTGGGAGGGTGCAGGGCCAGTCCCAAGACCTCGCCTTCTTAACCTGCCCCCAGGTGATTCTGATGCACCGCTCCCGCCGGGGTCCTGGCACGATGCCTTTATCCTCTTAGCTCACGCTGCGGACTGAGCGTCCTCGCAGAGCCGGGCAGGAGGGTTAGCGCGAATGGCCCGCTCACCGGGGACCCCGGTCGGGGCTGGCAGTGAGACTTCTTTTTCCAAGGATTTTTTAAAAATTGTCTGTTTTAGAACCTGCAGATGGAACAGTCCTGAGATACGATGAATTCGTTTTCTACGGCTGCCAGAATAAATAACCAAAAATGCAGTGGCCTAAAACAACTCTGCCATCTTACACTTCCGGCCACGTCTGAAGCGGGCTGGCGGGGCCGCCTTCCCTCGGGGGGCCCAGAGGGAGCACCCACGCCGTCACCTTCTTCAGCTTCCAGAGGCTGCCTGCGTTCCGTGGCTTGTGGCTGGCCCCCCCTTCAGAGCCAGTCACGCCGGTTCTGATGCTTCTGTCCCCTGCCTTCCCTTCTTAAGACCTTTGTGCCGACATCAGTCCCCCCTGGATAATCCAGGCAATCCCCCGATCCCAAACCCTAAGGCGGTCACATCGGCAACATTCCTTCTGCCGCGTAAGGCGACACAGCCACAGGGTTCGGCAACCGGATGGGACAGCTTTCTGAAGGCCGCTGTTCGGCCTGCCACATGCGCCTAAGATGCCCCTCGGCAGGGACTTCAAGACAAGAAAAACCAAATCACCTGTTTTCAAGCTCCCAAACAGGCTGATCACGGCAGCCCATTGGCATGGTCACGTAAACCGCTGGGGCCATCGGTGACTGCCTGGGACGGCCTTGCTTCCCTCCCCCTTCACCACCCACGCTCTTGGACGACCAGAAACAACAAAAAATGATGTGTTTGCTTTTTCAGACACACGCACATCGCATTCTCCTCGGGTTTTACTCGTGAGAATTAGCGCTTTAAAATTCAGGCCAGGTGAGTACAAAGAAAGCGAAAGCGGACCATAAACTTCCCAGGAAACCCTCGTTGAAAAAGAAAAAAAAAGCCACTACATGTGTAAGATTAGAAAGCTGAAGTCATATGCCGTCCACATCTCTTGTTTGGTGAAGTGTCTATTTAAATTTTTTGCTCACTCTTTTACTTTTGTTATTATTAAATTTTGAAAGTTTTGTTTTTTCATCTGGTTGCCAGTTCTTTATCAAACACGTTTTGCAAATATTTGTTTTCCTGCTCTGTGGCTCACTGTTTCATTTTCTTAGCAGAGTTTTTCAAATACTGGAAGGTTTTCATTTTGATGAAGCCCAATTTATCATTTTTTTTTCTTTTACAGTTTGTTTTTTGTGTCCAAGCAATCTTTGCCTAACAAGATTTTCTTCTAGGTTTCCTTCTAGGACAGCGGTGTGCAAGGGCTTTCTGCAGCGTGCAAGTGTGCCGTGTGTGACCCAGGCTGACCAGCACACTACCACGGTGAGCCCCGTGTGGCTGGAAACACCAAGAGGTGAATTTTAAATTGTCTTTAGCATTTAAGTATTTAAATTTAAAAAGCCATATGTGGCTACCTAGAGACAGGAAGTTCTAGAAGTGTTATAGATTAAGATTTTACATTTTGGTCTATGATACATTTTAATTTTTGTAAATATATATGAGGTGAGTCAGGGTTCAGGTTTTGAAATATGACATCAAATTATTCTATTGTTTTTACCCCAATGAGCTATCTTGGCACACTGTCCATAATCAAATGACATGTTTATGACTATTACTCTGTACTCTGTTCCACTGGTCTGTGTGTCTGTCTGCTACGTGATACCCACCAACATGACACTGTCTTCACACAAGGTCGACTGACCTCCAACGAGGGCACCAAGACCACACAACGAGGAAGGGACGGTCTCCTCAACACGTGCTTTTAGGAAAACATGCAAAACGACGTAACCCGCCCTCTATCTTACACCAGTCACAAAAATCAACTCAAACGGATTAAAAGCTTAAATGTGAGACCTGAAACTGTAAAACCCCAAGGAAATTTATAGGGGAAAAGCTTCATGGGCAATGATTTCTTGTATCTGACACACCAAAAGGATAAGCAACGAGAGCAAAACTAGACGAGTTGTGACTACAGCAAACTCAAAAGCTTTCGCACAGGAGGGAAGGAAACAGGAGAGTGAAAAAGCAACCCAGAGAAAGAAACTATTTGCACACTGACAAGGCGTGACCATCCAAACAATGCCAGGAACACCTACAACTCAACAACGAAGACATAACCTTATTAGAAATGGGCAAAAATTTGAATAGACATTTCTCCAAAGAAGACAGATGGTGAAAAGACTCATGAGAAGATGCTCCACATCGCTAAACATCAGGATAATGCAAATCAAAACCACCATGACTATCCGCTCACGGCCTGTGAACATCGCTATTACCAAAACAGAAAAACATCGAGGTTGACGAGGATGTGGAGAAACTGGAACCCTTGTGCCCTGCTGATGGGAATGCAAAATGGTGCAGCCGCTAGGGAGAACGGTGTGGAAGTCCCTGGGGAAGTCACAAGTATAAGCACCATGTGACCCAGCGAGCCCTTGCCCTGGGCACGCATCCAGAAGAGCCGAAGTCAGGATCTCGGAGACGGCGGCATGCCCACGTTCACCACAGCGTCGTTCGCCACAGCCAGGACGTGGAAGTGGCCCGAGTGTCTGCTGGCGGTCGGATGGATGAAGAAAATGTGGTATATGCATACAGCAGAACAGTGTTCAGCCATAAAAAAGGAAGAAAATCTTGTCCTGTGCTACGGAATGGCTGACATTCGAGAGCAAGTGAAATAAGCCGTCACAGGAGAGTAAATAGTGCGTGATTCCTCTTGTGTGAGGCAGCTAAGCAGTCGGTCATCAAAGCAGAAAGTAGGACGGAGGCTGCCCGGGGCTGAGGGACAGGGAGGCGGGGAGCGGCCGTGCAATGGGTACACAGTCCCAGGCACGTAGCTCAGAACGTTCTGGAGGTCTGCCTGTACGGCACTGCACGTAGAGTGACGATACGGTACTGTCCACCTAGAATTTACTGAGAGGGTAGATCTCACGTTATGTGTTTTTACCATGGTTTCCTAAAGTCACTGTCTTGCCTACTATACCTTCATAGTAAGTCTTGAAATCGGGAAGTATGAGTCCCCCAACTTCTTCTTTTTCAAATTCGTTCTGGCTGTTCTAACTTCTTCGCTTCTCTGTATAAATTTTGGCGGCAGCCTGTACGGTGCCACGAAGCACACAGTGAAGGTCGTGGCTGTCGCTTCATTGCTTCTCTATGTCGAGAGGGTAAGAAACGGCCTTCTGACAATATTGAGTCTTCCAACCCAACACAGCCATTTAGGTCTTCTTTGATTTCTCTCGACAATCTTACAGTTTCCAGGACACGAATCTTACTCCATTTAATCCCTAAGTATTTCAATTGTAGCATTTTCTCTCTCCTCTGGGCAGCGCCGACCTTCTGCCTGGACGGAGACCCCGGCATCGCCCTCTTCCCCCTGCATCCAACCCCTGGGCAATCCCTGTTCATTGTCCTCGCACACCTTCCCAAATGCCTCCCCGCTCCCTTCCCCATCTTTTCTGCAACGTGGCTACCCTTTCCCAGGCAGCCACCACCTTTCCGCACTTCTGCGCGGCTCTCACGGCTGCCCCTCCTCCCTGCCGTCTGGCGACTCCAGGCACTCTCCTTCCCCACTCTCCAAAGCCTTCGTTCACAGACCCCTTTGCCTCCTTCTAGCCTCCTCCCTAACAACGCTGTCCTTCACGGAAGCCACTGTCCCCGCCACACACTCACACACACACTCACACACACACTCACACACGCCTGCGGCAGCGGATGCTCTCTGCTGCATCATGCCTTTCACGTGCTGTTCCTTCACTTAGAACGCCCATCTCCTCCTCCCTTCACTTGACTTTTAAAGTCCCCTTTTGCTAGGAAGCTTTACGTGACACCCTAATCCGGGTTATGTGTTCTCAGTCCCTTTAGCATGTAACACACAGGAATGATTTCTCCTCTGTAGCTCGCTCTACATGGTAACCTCCGTGAGCACTGGGGCTGCTCCTCATTTTGTTCGTCACTCTCTTCCTGAAATCCTTCCTTTAGGATGAACAGAAACACGTGCAAATCAGAACAGAGGAGCCAGTGGCAGAGGAGGAATTATGACTGAAGGGACGCTGACCGCACTGACCACGAGCTCAGCCAAAAATGTACAATGCCCGTCGTGTCTTTTCATTACCGTGTGAGCATTAGACTCAGAAGACCCTGGGCAACGCCCCTCACCTCTGACAGCTTTGCTGCATTGCTTACATGGGTTAGCAAGACACGTATCATAGTATTAGAGGAGAATCAGATGAGAAGAGGTAGTAAAGCATTTTTGTAAATCGAACACTGGTACATATACGAACACACCATTATATCACATGCACATATATGTATCATTAAACCATGGTGCCTAAAGTCTAATAACTTATTTTCACCCATCAGTGCTCTCTACTAATTTCCTACCTTTTCAAATTTATTTTTACTTTAATAAAGTACAGAATAAACACAAATCAACGTTTCCTGAACTCTAAAACCTTTGTTTTAAAATACTCATCATCAAATGTCAACTTTGGGGTTAGATTTTAAGTACTTGCTATATGTTAAATTAAAATTCTTGATCCCTTTATTAAAGTAAGAAATGATCAGCTCTGGCAAAGAGCCACACTAACATTGTAAGATTTACTTATTTCATGAAAAAAAATAAAAATGTTAAAGGAAACAAGAATTTCTCAGTGAAACATTATATATATCCAGGATTTCTAGCACACACACACACACACACACACACACACACACACACACACACGTATAACCTTTCGGGAAGATTCTGTTCTCTTAAAAAAAAACAGCAGATGATGTCATAAATATAAATAAGAGGAAGAACATAAACACTGTTCTATTCCCCTGTGCCAATATAGTGAAATGAAATAACAGATATCAGTAACATACAAATATAGTAAAGAGAAATGGTACCTGCTTGACAAACGTTTATTATGATTGTTGCAAATTGTCAGCATTCTCTGTTAAATAATGTATATTGAACTGAAATTGTGATTGAGACCAAGGACAGCTAGCTCTTTTAAGCCAATTTCAAGGAATTGGAACATTAACAAGTAAACTCTACAACTGTTTAAAATATTGAAATTAAAAAAAACTGAAAATAAATGAAAAAGTCAAACCGCAGAATCTCTTATACTTTCAATATATATTTTGTCATTAGTTATTTGTTATTATTATGCTAATAATCAAAGGGCTACCTTGTCCAACAAGGAGCTTTGGTGTGCACAGACACTGACTTTAGCAAACCCTGCTAGTCACTCGAAGAGTCAGAATCAACCAGCTCTTCGTCAGTATTTCCACGTACTGTGTGTAGTCACGGCAGGCTAACAAAAAGCTAGTCACACTCTGGCAAAGCATGTTGTATGATAAACAGACCACAAACAGAAACCATCACCAGCACTCAGGGACAAAATCCAGCTGGGTTTCTTTATCCCTAATCCCAGTTTCAGCTGCAGGTTTTTTCCAGAATGAACAGTAGTTTGATTTACTCAACACTATGCACAAGCCAGGGCGTGGTCATCCTTCTCTAAGCAATATTGCAAATGGATTTTCCCTGAACTCTTGTAGCAACAGGATCTTAAAGTGGTTACTGGTAGGAAAAGGTGAGATTAAGGTCAAGATGCAGGTCTACAAAAATAAATGATAGCTTTTAAGGACCACCACAGCCACCAGAAGCAGGGGTATTACTAACCGCCCCCCCCCCCAAAAAAAAGGCGATACAGCCCACAACGCGAGTATTTTTCAAGTTTTCAACATGCAGCCACAGCAACAGTTGAAGAACATCTGGTTCTCCTGAGGACGGACAACTTCATCCCAAGTTATTCCAGTACACCGAGAACTGCCCCAATCACTTTTCCTTCTTGATCATCGGAATGAATTCAGAAAAATCAATGAAACGTTGCCTTTAGCCTCCTAAAGCTACTGGGGACTGGGAATGTTGTTTTGTAAAGCAGGATAAAGAGGAATGTGCTTAATAAGTTAATACCTGCGTTCCTCGTCTCTGGCTAGCCGAGGGTGTGGAAACCTACCTCTCATCTTGGGGCTCGCACCCTGGCTAGGACGCACGCCTGTGTCTGCGCTGCCCCAGGCGCCTATAGCTGTACCCAGAAGCCCTGGGCGCTGCTTGACGCCTGTAACGAGCCTGAGGCCCCTGCGCGCCAGGGGGAAGCTTAGCACCCCGCGTTTGCCTGCCGTGCGAAGAGCGCTCTAGGCCCCGAGGAAACTGAGGCCCGCACTCCCACGGGCAGTGCAGCCAAGTCCCTCGCGGCCCAGGCAGAGACCTGGCAGGAAAGCAGAGGGGATCTCCGGGCTCGCTGTGCCCGCACTAGGCGCCCGCAGCCCTGGGGGCGAGGCCATGACCTAGGGGCTCTACACACGCACAAGGCAGGGGGTGATTGGGACGTGAACTCGTTTCTTCCTGTCCACTCTAGAAGAGTGGGGAAACTGAGGCCCGGGCTAAGTGACCTGCTAGGGGTGGAGACAGGCCTGGAAGGCCGGTCTTTGCCTGTAACACCGCCCAGCGCCTTTGCCGGGCGCGCCCGCCCGGGGTCCCGCAGCGGAAGGGGCCTGCGCCGGGACGCTCCCCTCCCGGAACCTTTTCCCGTCAGCAGCCTTCGTCGCCAGGGAAAACAGCGGCCAACCCGGCGGCCCCACCCGCCGCCAGCTGCAGGGCACCCCGCCAGGCACAGGCCGCCGGTTCCCAGGCACTCCCTCCTCCGCCTTCGCCCCTTTTGCCACCTCCGCCCTCGCCCCAGCCCCGCTGCGCGCCTGCGCGCCCCGGCTTGGGGGGCCCGTGGGGAACCGCGGGCGCCTGCTGCTCACGTGGGCCTCTACATGGCCCGGCCGTGGCCAATGGCAAGGCGGGGCCGTACTCTCGCCACGCCCCTTGGTGCTCCGCCCCCTCACGGGAGCGCGCTCGAGGGGGCGCTCCGGGCCCGCGCATGCGCCTCCCCGCCCCGCGGCGCCATCGGCCTGGCTGCGTGCTGTGTGCGCATGCGTGCCGCCCGCAGGGGTTTGCCTGGGGTCGGCCGCTGTGGAGGCCGCTGAGGTCGCAAGTTCTGCAGTGGAAGGCGGAGGAGTCGGGGGTGTCCGGGCAGGGCTACGCGTGGGAAGGGGCCTTTCCCCGGGAAAGGAAGGAAGTGGGTGCCACCGGCTGCACACACTGCCCTTTTGACGTTGTCGGGGAAGTCAGAACTGTCCCAGGTTTTATGGCGAAATGCAAATCAGCTGAACCCGCCCTAAGACCTCAGGGCAGGAATAGCTGTTGCTTGGGGGTCGCTGAACACGGTGCAGCCGCCCTTTGAGCATTGACTTCTGTGGCGGAGGGCGCCCGTGGCTCGGAGATGTCTCACCCGAGGGCGCCCAGCTGGCCCGTGGCCTGCTCCAGAGGCGAGGCCAGGGTACACTGAGGACTTAGAGTGACACAGACCCTCCATCAACGGAACCCAACTCCAGGAGTTCTACTGCAGCTTTCTCGGGGATGGTTTTATGAAGAGAAAGATAGGGCTATCTCCAGGCTGCAAAATTGTATATTCTTGTGCATATTCTCATGCCATGGGTCCCTCACTAAGCCACGTGTCCCTTTGAGAGCAGAAAGGTTTTTTTGCTGTTTTTAACACTGATTAGAAGGTGTCATGATGGCCTGCGGTGGAAAGGAGCGGTACCTGAAAACAGGACTTGGCTGAACACGTGTCCCACCTTCGTCTCACTGGGCACAAAGTCCTGCTCGATTTTGAGCTCCTATGGGCCGTTCTTTAGGTTGATACCTAGGTGCAAATACCATGGGAAATAGCTCCCTATCTGCTGCTCTTCCCCCAGATTTTATTTTCTTGTTAATAAGAATTGCCCCCTCTGCTTTTCTTTCTCTCTTCCCTTAAGGTGGGTAGTTTTACTGAAGATTGTCAGAAGGTCGGAAGAAGGATAGAGAAAGATTAAGACACAATGAGAATTGAAGAAATAACTCGGAAAAAAAAAAAACTTTCAGGCAGACCTCAGAGACGTTGCAGGTTCTGTGCCAGACTACAGCAATAAAGTGAGTCGAATCTTTACAGGTGAAAGGTCTTGCCTTTAATTTGTTTTAAAAAAAAAAATCCGAAGAGCAATAAAGCCAGGCGCAGTTAAAACAAGGTGTGCCTGTCGTGATCTGAGGTCCCCCAGTGCTGGCTCCTCTTTGCCACCGGCTCCCCAGAGTCCATAGAACCCAGTGACTGTTCACGCATTGATTTTAATCACATCTTTCTTCATAACTTTTAAAAGACTCTTTCCTACATTTGTGTGGCCTAAATTGGAATCTTGACAGAATGGAAGCACTGGAAGCAGGATATGGGGGAGACATATCCTATTTTTAAGGAAAAAAGGGGTAAGAAGGTCCTGGTTAGGGGGGATAATAGTGAAGCTAGAACAGCAGGGCAGTGGGACTGCAAACTGGTACGGCCACTACGGAAAGTGGAATGGAGGGTCCTCAAAAACCTCAGAATTGACCTGCCACATGCTCCAGCCATCCCGCTACTGGGTATTTACCCCAAAGACTTGAAAACTCATATCCAAAAAGATTTTTGCACACCGATGTTCACAGCAGCATTATTCACAGTGGCCAGGACACGGAAGCAACCAAAGTGTCCTATGATAGATGACTGGCTCAAGAAGCTGAGGTACATACATACAATGGGATATTATCAGCCGTAAAAAGAGATGAAATATTGCCATTTGCTACAACATGGATGGACCTTGAGATAATGTTAAGCGAAATAAGCCAGACAGAAAAAGGTTGAAAATCACATGTTATCACTTATGTGTGGGATATAAATCTAAAGGCAACAAATGAACAGGACAAACAGAGACTCATGGACATGGACAATGGACTACTGGTCACCAAAAGGAGGGGAGAGGGGGAAAATAAAAATAAATAAAATGTTTTTTAAAATTATGTATATATAGTATGAAAAATAAATTGAAAAAAAAATAATGTTTTATCTGTCAACAACAACAACAAAAAAAAACCAACAGGGCGGTGGCTGATGCAGCAGATTGTGCTACGTTGTGCAAATAATGACACACTACGTTCTTGGGCATAAGGATTTGTATGCTGCTTGTTGTGACCCCAGGACATTCTTACTTCACCATTTAAAGAGTCCTGATAATTCTGGCAATAAAGTAGGAAGGACACAGGTGAGCTTGACCGTTTAGTGCCAGAGAGGTGACCTGAGGCCTGTAGGGCTCCACTCCACTCCCAAATCAGAAATCAAAGACCCTAGTGAAGCGGTAAGTGGCTGAGGTACACAGGACTCTGCCGGAATCGGGGCGCCATGGCCGAAATTCCAGGAACAGAGACAGCCAGTGAGGGCTCGAATGCTCTAACTTAGGTCACAAATGGAAGGCACAGGTCACTTACAGAATAATGAGGTCATCCAGGCAGAAACCCGGGGCGCCTGCCATAGGTCTTAAACCTGCTGAACCTCACCAAATAAGGATCAGAGATCTAGTTAGGGGGGTCCTGTGGCAACTTGCAGCCCTCCTAAAATAAAGGTTTTTAGAATATTTTCTGAAGGAATTTTCTGTTTCAAAATTATAAAGACTGCAGTTGAAGATTCTTAAAAACACACCGAAAATGCTTCATTTCACTGTCGGGGGTCTCACCTTGCAACCGACGTAGACTGTTTGGCTCAGTGTTTGCAGAGGTGTTCAGTTGGCTGAATTATTTTGTCAAATCCTAGTTCAAGGACCCCTACCCCAAACCCCTGCGGAGCCCTAGGCTTCCTGCTCCCCGTGAAAGATAATAACTTAGCGGTAACACTGCACAATATTTCGCTTTCCCCCCAGGAGGCTAAAGAGGAAGGAGATGAGGAAGGGGAGGGGAGATTGTATCAGGACCAAAGTCCCGAAGACAGAAGAACAGGCCTCAAAAGCTGAGCTCATCTGATGATTGATTAGGGAGATGTCACAAGTATAGTTAGCCAGCCCACTTTAAACACAGGCCAACAACAGCCCAGAGGAGAGCAAATGGATAATTCATTCGCTGTTTCTGTTTACATTCTCCCCCGCCCCCCACCTTCTAGGCTAATGTAGGTTCTGCTGTGATTAGAGGTAAATTTGGGGAACTAGACAGGATCTCGGAGTTCATGGCTCATTCTCTTCACCTGGCACGTGAGCAAAACGGGTTGAGCATTAATAAGCTAGTTAGTGGCAGACCCAGAATTAGAACCTCACTTCTAACCACATCTTCAGGGCCAATTTCTCTTCCCAATACCTACGAAGTATCAACCGATTTCTTCGCACTCTGTACGTGCATGACGTGCCATCTATCGGAGGTGGAGCCTCCTTTGCCTCCTCTTGACTTGGTCTGTGATTCATTTGACCAATAGGATGCAGCGAAGTGATCCTAAGACTTTGAGCTCAGGCCTTTGGAGGTCTGGCAGCTTCTGTGTCCCCCTCTCTGGGAAGCCAGCCTCAGACCAATGGCTGCGTGACGACACAGCATGTGGAAGGGCAGCAGAACACGAGGGAAGCCTTCATGGGTGCAGCTGAGTGGGTGACCCCCCAAATCACATGCAGCAGAGTGACCCGGCCAAACTCCACCCCAGTTCTCGACCCGGAGAATCATGAAAATTAAACCGCTGAAGGACCGCTACACCCTCTGCCCGACTCCATTACTGTGAACTTGATTATCATAATTAAGAAATCGAAACATGAAATCACGGTTAGGCTTCAGAAATCTTATTAAGGGACCTTCATAACCAACACCCTCACGTATGTCAACAGCTCTTACCAAGACGAGGTGGTTTTCCGCCTTCAGTTAACTCAGATCCTAACGCTGTAATTTTAATTTATTCATTTGCGATCAACCAACCCCACTATGGATAGATTAATTTATACTTAGCATTGACGGTAACAAAATTTTCTTCCAATCCTCACACTCTGGTTATCTGATGCTGCATTTCAGAGCACCAGAAAATCAGTGGCTCAAGACGACACTATTTCTTTTGCTCCCTACTCTGCATGTTGGGCAGGGCTCCGATGGGACCCTCAGCATCAGCTCGGGCTGGCGTGAAGCCGGGCTCCCTCATACCTGGAGGTCGGCAGTGGGAAGGAGACCCAGACAGCTGGGCTCCTGGGCCGCTGCTATCTCGATGGAGCCTCTCCACGTGGTCTCTCAAGCATGGTGGCTCAGGCCAGCTGGCTCTCTTACACGTCGGCTCAGGGACACTAAGATGTATTCCCGAGAAAGGGATCACAGCAGAAGCTGTGTCACTCTGCATGGCTTGGCTGTGGATGTCAGGTGGTGTTCCTTCTGCCCTGCCATCGGCCCACCCGTACTCAGGGAAATGGGACACAGGTCCGGCCTCTTGCTGGAGAGGGCCGAGGGCACGTGCTTAGCAGAGCGTGGCAGGGTGAGGCTGTTTGGAAAACACAGTCCCGCCTCACCCAGCGCCCCAACTCTGCTCTGAATTTCATGCTCGGGAAAAACTCTTGAAAAACTAATTCCAAGAGCTTTTAATATATTTTTTAAAACATTACTGCTAATCGCAACAGCTACGAAAGTTCCTTCATTTTCCCTATAGATGGCTTGGTTTGGAGCCATGCTTCATCTCCCTCTCGCCCAGGGATTTCGATCTGAACTGAGAGGAAAGGGGAATATGAATAGTCTACTGTTATTGCTGTTTTGTAAACCTCCCTTCTCTTAAAAAAAAAAAAAATAGATTCACTGCTTACAGTTGAAACAAGCAGTGTATTCACAGCAAGGTTGAGACATCCTGAATTTCATCTGGCTCTGGCAACTACATATTCTAAGGAAAATTCGTTTTGCACGGTCTCTAACAAGTTTTGGATGAATACTAATCACTTACATTTCCACATGCACATGCACGCACGACACACGCCACAGTCCCTCGGTATCTTTCTTTCCCAAGGGATTTCCGGCTGCTCAGCCCAGCTTACCTGGTATCACTTTTTTTAAACCTGGCAATGACACACCAGAGGTATGCAGCGCCTGTCTAACTGTTGCCTAGCAACCCTCAAATGCCCAGGACGCGAAGCAAAGTGTGCAGAATCGCCCCGTAATCCTGGTAGGAATCACGTTGTGCCTAAGACTTAATTAGCCAAATTGAAGTTTTTGTGTGAACAGCAAAGTCAACATTTTATCTGATTGCAAAAACGTGCCCCAGGCAGGACACATCCCAATCAGAGAAGAGCTTCTGTCTTTCTAGAGCATTTTTTAGTTGTTTTGAAATTGTTACAAGTAAAAAGATATATCCAGTAAAAATCAGCCCTATAATCCCTGCAGGTGAGTGTACCTATGTTAAATACTTCTCTATCTGTTGTCTGACCTCTAAACCTGGTTTTTCCAGCTTATTTTCCTAAGCTATGTTTCCAGCATAATATTTAACACTGGCTTCTCAGACTGTCTGTATAGATTCCTCTTTGAACTTCACCGCACAGCTGCACCACCAAAAACTTCGATATGTGTCAAAAGTTTGCATTTTAACTTGTCTTCTAAACAATGTGATCTCAGAGATTTTGCTGGTCAGCTGACTCCTGACGTTTCATGCCTGTAAATTAAATGTATCGCTAACAGACTCCATCGGTGAACAAAGCATTCTTTAACAACTTGCGTATGGGGAATTTTTCGCTTCTCTTGAAACTCAGCAATCCAAGATTATTTTTGCAAGAAGCACAGCAATGAAATGAGGAGGGAGATTGTTCTGAGCCAAAACATTTTAACATTCAGTTCATTTTAAGAGGAATGAGTGTGTTTTAAAAGTGTTTGTTAAAAGAAAATCAGGTAACATGTCAAGGAGGAGTAAAGTGTGACATGAGGTCACTTTAATAAGAGAGATCTAAGCGCTAAGAAGACATCTCGGAGAGCATCTTTGTCGCAAGCTGACAAGCAGCATGACTTTTCAAGCAGTGTAGACGGCAGAGCCCAGTCATATAAAGACGCCCTGTCATCCACATGTGGCCAAATAATGCCGGGGCGGGCCAGCGCCCTGCTCTGGGGACCCCTTTTACAAAGCCACATTAACCAAGGATGCTGAATTTTGAAAGTAGCTGCACACTCACAGAAATCCTCAGAAAAGTCGTTTTCAAGTAGAAATGAGAAAGTTACTGAAATTAATATAAATTACTTGATCATCCATCCCCTTCCCCCACACCGAAAGAAGTGAAGATTTAAACCTGCCCTGTTGATGTGCAGCTCAAAGTGAACTGTCGGCCCTCAGCTCTGTGGCTCTGGAGACTATCGGGCAGTGTCAGATCTTCGGGGTTTCTGTGAACCCCACGAGTGTGGTTCAGTGGGTGTTTCGAGTTCCCTGGGGAGAGGTCGCTGTGAACTCACGCGGTGGCCCTTTCCAGTCCTGGCATTAAGACCCCAGGTAAAGCTCTGTTTAAAACTAAAGCATCACCTGTCATTTCACCTTACCTCTCTGAAAACGGCATGTCTCTTGAGTAAAAGGAAGGTAAAGCCCCACGCTCCACCACTTCACGGGAGTGTGGTGAGGGGAAGACAGGGCCGGAAAAGAAGCGGTGTGACTTGAACACTTCCCACCACTTGGACTCTCTCAGCACATCCTTTGCGCGTGTGCCACCAAACCCTCCTCGTGACTATGACACAGGCACAGAGACCAGGCTGCAGTCGAGGGAGGCCCAGCGCCTTGCCCAAGCCAGGCCTGGCACGTGACAGAGGCGAGACTGGGCTCGTCTAATCTCCAGCCACTAAGCAACCCCGCCTCCGACACCGGATACAGAAACAGCTGTTAAATGGTAAAGCAATAGGTCAGATATCACTATTACGAAAACGTCCTAACAATGATTCTTTATTTAAAGTTACATTGTGTGTGTGTGTGTGTGTGTGCATCTCTGTATATCATTTTTTAAAGTTTCCATTTTCATTGACTTACAAGCATGATGTTTTTAGCCAGACGTTTCAGCCAGTCTAAACTAAAAGAAGAGAAGTATGTGATGGCAAGCGAGGTGCCCGGTGTGTTGCGTAAGCGGCAACCCCATTCTCCGCCTCCCCGCCCCCGCCCCCGAAAAAGTCAGGCAATCCCCGTGCTTTTCCCAGACGAAGAACGGGGCGTGTTCACGCCAGCGCACAGCTAGAATGCTGCTGTTTGTTCGCGGAGGGTCAGGATGGCACGTGGATCAGAGACCAGTCAAAAGAATGGCTCCCTGAGCAACGAAACGCCCGGCGGCGGTAGCACGTGGCAGATACCCGGAGACTCTAGCCGCGCTGACGGCCCTGGGGGAGCTTTCGCTGGGAAAAGTCCAGATCTAGAAGGGAGGTGGCGGCGGCAGGGCTGGCGGGCGGGTTAGGACGGGCTTCTCCGCTGAGGACGCCCCGGGGCGCTGATCCAGGCGAACGTTCCCCCCGGGCCAGAGCAGAGGGTCGGAGACGGCCCGGAAGTCGGCGCTGCACCCGGGACCTCAGAGGGACGACCCGAGGCAGGCATGGGAGCCGGGACGCAGGAGCCTGGGCTCCGGGCGCGAGCGGTGCCCCGCGTGCCCCCGGAGGCGCGCAGGGGCGCACGGGCCCGCAGGAGCGGTGGGGGGGGGTGGGACGGGGAGCGACGCCAGAGCACTGCAGAGGACCCCGCCGGCCGGCCGGGCCTCCCACGACCCCGCCGAGGACGCGCCCGGGGGCCAAAGCCTCTCACCACCGGGGACCTGTTTGCCTCTGTCCCCGCCTCTCCCCAAAGCGGAGGCGTCTTTCGCCTTTCCCTGCGCTGCCTCGAGCTCCCGTCCGATGTCAGCTTCATTCACGCTGACAGGAACCTCGTTTTCACGCTGTGTTCCAGGACAGGTGGCCTCCCACGAGGCCTTTCCCCGCATTCGGAGACCGAAGCCGCTGCTGTTTCGTTCGAACTTGATCCTGTCTGTTCTCTGTGCTCAGCTGCACCGGTGGGCTCTGCCGCCACTAGCTCAGGAATGTCCCAGGAAGAAACGGCTGGGTGGGGAACACGCACACAGACACGCGTGCACACGCACACAGACACACGTGCGCACACATGTGAGCACACGCATGCACGCACACAGACACATGCGCGCGCGCACAGACACGCGTGCACACGCACACAGACACGTGCGCACACATGTGAGCACAAACACACGTGCTCACGCACAAGACACACGTGCACATGAGCACACCCGAGCACACAAACACACGTGCATATGAACACACGTGTGCACACATGCGAGCACACACAAACAGGCGCACAGACGCACATGTGAGCATGCACGGACACAGATGCACATACTCGTGAGCACACACTTACACACATGTGTACACACACACACCCCCATGCCCTCAAGGGCTCCCAACAACAGGTTAAGCAGTTTTCCCAAGATGAGGTACAGAGTCCTTAAACCCCATAAGCCCTGCCCTTTATTCTTTTCTAAGCATGAACGACCCAGCTCCAAGGTTCCTGGCCAATTACAGGCCACATGAGGAAGTGGACAGCTTATCTGAGCTAACAGTTCCTGTAGTTGTCCCCTTTCAGACATTCTGCGACCTGAATCACCTTAGACACTTCAGACAGACTTAACTATTCGATATAAGAGAATGTGAACCTTGGCACTCAAACGAAATAATGCACTTTAAGGGTAGGGACCAAGTCTTTTCTGCGTAAGCATAGGGCGTGCTTAATAAATCCATTAATTAAAACACACACACGCACGCACAAACCCTAGAATGACTGGAACATCAGAAAAGGGAACTTTAAACTCATGTAATTATATTCCATTATACACTAACCTAACAGTAATTTGACCTTACTCAAGTCTTATTTTCCTTTACAGAAAAAAGCCTGTGATGGGCGTCAGGCGGTTGCTGACTTATCGCGGTGATCACCTGTTCAGGTGTATAAATGTTGAATAACTATGCCATGCACTCGAAACTGATACAATATTGTGTGTTGGCTTTATTTCCATAAAAGTCTTTAAAAATAAATAAGGACATACCTTTTAAAACGCCTTTGCAATTTCCAGTGCTCACGTGAGGTTTTAAAGGAGCATCACTAAAAAAGAATACAGCCGGGAACTGACTCCACGCGGCTCGGGCCTCAGAGTCAGCACACGCCGAAAGCTGTCCCAGGCACTGAGGTCGTAAAGAGAAGTCTGAGCGCTGCTCCCTGCCTTCCGCGCTTTACCACACGACCGTCACCCACTGTTTCGCTCCCTCTTTGCTTCACACCGGCAGCTTTACAGCTGCTCCCTCCTTTCTTCTTCTCCCAATCATTTCTTCATCCATTAATGGTAACTCTTCACTTCTTATCGACGTGTACTGACTATACATACAGTCATCCTGAGTTACCTCCTGTCAGTCAGTGCCCTGTGATGTATGGCAGGCCCGGCGAAGTGCTGTTTTTAGAGCAGAGTAAAACATTTCGTTAGACACAGCATCTAAGTCCTTCAGCTTCCCAGTTCCAACTTTGATTTGCTCATTTCCTTATTCTCAGAAAAAAAAAAAATTCACACACTGGTCAATCGTGTCACACAAGAAAGTAGCTCAGTGCTCATATTCCGTAAGCTTTCTTTTAAAAAAATGTGGATATTTTCTTAGTAATCCTTATTTTTAACTCCCCTTAGATGATGAAAACTATAGGGCTAGACATTTACTGAGCGAGCTTAAACTCAATTTTGGTTTCATGGATTTATGTTTAGACATGTTGTTATTTATGGGACAAAAACTAACAGTTTATACAGTTAGTGAGATTTTTCTCAAGCGATTGTATTATGTTTCTGGTCAGGAGAATGAATTTGCATTTTTCATGTGTTCATTTTAAATTCAGGATCAATATTCTGAAGAAAGATATTCTAGTAAAAACATAGGAAGAACTTTGATTACTTTTTTAATTTCCATTTTGTACATAAGATCCAGCTAAGAATAAGCTCTACTCCCTGTTTTGACAGTAATGAAACCACTTTCTTTTTTTTGGAGGGAGGAGCATACTTTGTAATTCTCCCCCAACTGTCTTATAGGTAGCCATGTCTATGTTAAACTCACCATATGTTTTGACGATAATTCAATAAACCTTGTAAAACACGTGTGTCGACGTCTTCCCCAGGAAGAGTCAGAGCGGACTTAGGTTTGGGCCATTTACGATGACAAACTCGCAAAAGAATCAAGAAAAAAAGAATTGCAAGTTCCTGTTCTATTGACTTCATTTCCAGAAAGACAGCTGGTTCCAGCATTTCCCTGTTTATACGAATGCTAATTTCAAGCTTTTCGAACAGGCTTTATTTGATTACAGAAAGTCAGGGGCAGAACAGGAGCGAGTGGTCCAGGGTCAGTTTTCCCGGTCACTGACACTGGCTCATGAGATTCCGGGGTCTCGAGGGTTGCTGTGTGATCTCTTATTCTCAGTTAGGTAATCTTCCAGATTAGGTTGGTCCAGAAATAATCCGTCTGCACCCCAGAGAGTAAATCGTCAACAGACGTTTCCCCGTGCCCCCACCGTCACGCACAGCTCCGCATGTGATTATCTGAAACCTGCAGTCCTGAGATTTTCACCAAAACCCATCCTGCAGTTACAAGTATTATGCAACCAGTCGCTGTTGTTTCCAATTAAAAAAAAATTTTTTTTTTAAAGTGACACAACCAGCCTACAATAAATGTGATTTAAGGTCTAAGCAAGTTCACCAAGGGATTCAGGGCTAGATCTAGAACACTTTCTTCCAATCCTTTGCCCACCCGATCCATCTTGCCCTTTAGAATTCATTACGTATAATCGAAAAATGTTTCTGGTCTGAGTATACATACGCAGGTTCTCTGGGATGGAGAGAATTTCACTTGAAATAGATTTTTCGTTTTCACAAGATTTCAGCTTTTGCAGAATTAGCTCTGATGTGAACAATATTTTCACATAATTGCAAACATATTTTTCGTTCTGTGTCACTTTCTAAAGATGTTGCTCACGGAAGCAACTAACAATGCAAGTTTCGTTAACAGGAAAAAAGACGTATTTAAAATTAAAAATTAAACAGTGGAGTTACTTAAAAGGAGTTTAAACACAGAAACAGCATGGGAACATTTTTAAGAGTTTAAATGTGTAAAAATATGTATATAAAAAGTGTTCAGAAATTGATCCAAATAGATATGGGATAAAAATGACATCACAGAACAGTGTAGAAAAATGGACAATACTTGATACTAAGATAACGGGGCAGTATTTTAGGGAGAAAACGCCTCTCTTATACCAGGACAAATTTCAAATGGATTTAAAAAATTTTTAAGACAAACAATGAAAATTACTCAAGCTCTGGAAGAAAAACAGGACACTCTTAATGGTCTTGGGGTGCAGTTGTCCTTTCCAGTGACTGGAGTCAAATCCAAAAGCCATAAAAGAAAATATTGATAAATCCAACTACAAAAAGAATAAAACTTCTGAGGCAAAAGCCACCATGAGCAATTCAAAAACAAATGATAAGGTGAGATACAGATTTTTGCAATGCATATTGCTAATGAAAATCTCACCTTCCTAATAGAAAACAGCCTTTTCAAATTGGGAAGAAAAAAAGAAAGACTAACAGTCCAATAGAAAATCTTAAAAGAGATAAACAATAAAAAATGAGGTGCCATTTTTCTTCAATCATTCGCAAAAAGAAAAAGTCTAAAAGACTGATAGTAACACATGAAAGATAATCTATATTGCTAGTGGAAGTGTAAATTAGTACAACTTTTATGTAGGACATTTGACAATATCTACTAAAATTACTAATGATTATGCCCATTGACTAGCAATTCTACCTCTGAGGAGATACTTGTGAAATGACCATGCACAAGGTTGTTGACTATTTAATTGTTTATCGGAAACAGCTCAACTGTCTATCAGTGGGAGACTGGTTCAGTAAATAATGATACATCCATACAGTGGAATACTATACAGCTTCAGGAAAGAAAGTAAAAAGGTTTGCGTAGTGGTACAAAAAGGTCTCCAAGAAATAATGTTAGGTGGGGAAGGGATAAGGCACAACGGTGTCTGCACTGTGCTACCTTTTGTGTAAAAAGGAGACAACGAAGCCTATGTCAAGATTCCGTGGTGCGTGCTAAAGAACCTGTGTGTATTCACGCACAGGCAATAATAACTCCTAGTGTGTGGGTGCCTCTGTGTGTGTCTCAGGGCAGGATTGGGGGAGAGATGTTAAAACTTTTGCATTCCTAATTTTCAAAAATAATGTCCATATTACCTATTCAAAAATTCATTTTAAATTAACATTTTTACCTCATCTAAGCCTAGTAAATGATTATATTTACTTCTGATTACGTATCTCATTAATGACACCCTTTCTCAAACCGCATGTTGTGCTAGAAATGTAAAATTAATTAGATTTGGTTGAAATTCATTATCGAAAGGGTAAATTGCAAAAACCGTTTCAATCACATACTTGACTTTGCTCAGTCACTTTAGGCTTTCTTCGTACAGCTCTGTCCTTATGCTTCAGCTTCAAATATAATCATCCCACCTTGCTTAGAAATTTGTGAGGGCGTTCACTGATCAAGGAGTCCAATCTTGTCACTGAAGCATTTTAATCAATTTGAAGCTTTTATAGGTATATAAGCAGGTTAAGGTTTTTTATGTTAAGTTTTCCATTTTTAATCACGTGCATGAAGTTTGACTAAAGTTAATTGGCCGTTTGCCTTTCTTATCCATTTTTTTTCTTTCTAAAGTGGAATACGATGTCCTAAGTTTGAAAATCCTTTCTTCCTGGCGTAAGATGTTGTCTTCGGTACGTGCAAGGATATTTGGCTGCCTGCCTAACATCCTCACCAAACAACGTATGAATTCCTCCTAGACATCTTTGGCCCTTTACTCTTGAATACAAGTGGATTCCCCAGGCCCAGAGGAAGTGGATCAAAGTGCTTTTCCGCTGCAGATTCTCAGTCCGTATTTGTCGAATCAATGAACAAATGAATGGCCTTTGTTTCTTCCCAGCATCCCTCCATCAGCTATTAATGCAAGCTCCTAGAGATTAGTGACTGTTTCAAAGGAGGCGATTAGGTCGGTATAGGTGACACAGCACTAGGCTGGGCACCTTATTCATTTATCAGCAGTAAAGCTGTCGTCTATACATACCTGTGAAAACATTAAACTAACAGACCCAGTCATTCAACATTCTTGAAGGACTAGAACGTGGTTGGCTTTGTTTAAAAAAAAATAATCTTTTAAAAATGTTTTGTACCAATAATCCCGACAGTTATTATTTCTTACATTTTACTAACAACTAGAGCAACGAGGCACTACCCATAGAGACTAAATCAGCTGACTGTCAGCAGCCTGTAGTTTGTAGACCAGCAAAACTGAGCCAATGTCGGATATTAAAAATATTTGCACTATGTACAAATGGGAAGTCTATTTTCCATTCGAAATGGTTTAATTTTTCCTCGGGTTGTTATACAATTTCCTTAACCTGATAAGATTACAGATTTTTTTTAAAAAATGTAATCATGTATTTATTTTATGGTTTGCACAAGATGTACCTTTAGTACATCCAGATTTTCTTAACCCATCAAACAGTTTTTCAGTATGTGTTATGGCAGGATATTCTAGAACTGCCAAGAAAAGTAAATTCACAGAGCTGCCTGCAACTCACTAACTATAACAAATTAGCATAAGCAGCCCCATTTTAGAAGGAATGGCTTTTACAAGTTACAAGAAAAATAATGTGATTTTTGCATTTACATCATTAAAAACTGTCCATAAAGTATATGGTTTCATCATGAAAATTAAACACAGCCCAGACAATTTAACACATAGTCCATTTGAGGTGGAACTGCTTAATAAACAGACTTGGTGATGATCCTGAGATTAACTAGGAAAACTAGCTAACAAGTACCTATTTTTACGGATTTTTTTCTACTAAAAAAAAATGCATATCAAATAAAAAAACCTCTCAACACTTGTCAGCCCTCCTGTGAACATACCATATAAATGGACTGGCACCGACGCCAGGAAAAACGAAAGGCCAAATTACTCTCTTCCACCCATGCTGTGAAGTTCAGGCACAAATCTGTCCTCGCCCGAGCCACACAGCTAGCACACAATGAGCCATTTAAGAAAGAACCAAGGCCAGGATAAAATTCTTCAGATTTCTCCGCACAGCAGCAAAGATCTTACGTTCGTGGTCACTCTCTCAATTCAAAATGCCTCCGGCTGCTTGTTCACAGCACAAAACCAAGGTGGGATTTTCCAATATCGGATTTGCTTACGCCCTATTCATTCCGGCAAACGGAGTTAGTCTCTCCGAAAGGCAAAGAAAAACTGTGGCCGCAGGTTTACCTTATTCCAAATGTATGCGCAGTGCAATGCTAGAGAGGCGCCATCGGTACCCAGAGTAAATTAAAAACCGAAAGGACGTAAGGTCCATTCGTACGCCATTCGGTCCACGCGGAGCCATTCGGAGGCTCCTGACCACTGCGAGCATCACCTTTCCGGGGAACCTGACACACCGCTGGCCAGCGGCTGAAGTTGGTAAACACAGCAGCTCATAACGCAGGGCCGCAGGGCCCTCTGTATTCACCCTCTCCACGCAGAGGGGTGGAAAGGGCCGGCCTCCTGGAGAAGGGGCAGGAGGGTGAGGGGGGCAGGAAAAAGCAGGGGTTCAGGGGGAGATGCGAACTACAGAAGGTTTAGGGAGAAATTTGGAGATGCCCGAGCTGCCGCCCAGGGACTCTGGATGTTAATGTAACTAACTCTTCGATCTCTCTCCAGTTCAAAATCGTCAGACTCACCCCTCACTCTGCCAAGTGGCTTTTCCCAGAGCGCTCTCCCACCTGTGTTCCCTGTTGAAATGACAAACACCCGGTTGCCCATGCTAGGAACTTGCACGGGTCCCGCTGACATCCCCTTTCAAGCAACCACCAAGTCCTCAGAACCTGCCTTTTAAATAACTTGAAAATATTTCCAGGTCTTTTCCATCCCTATAATGGCCATCTACTTAAGGCCATTCCGGCCTTTCTTCTGGATTTTGACAACCACCTCTGAAACTATCTCCCTCCCTCCTTCCGTTCTTGCCCCTTTCCGATCCATTTTTCTAAATCAAAATCCACTCTTTTACATTGATTACACCATGCCTGAACGTCACACCTGACTCCCAGAGCGAAAGTATTTTTCCCCGTCTTCTTTTCCACCTCGGGTTACTCCCCCGCCCCCTTTCATCTTGACCCTCCCTGTCCTCAGACGCCAAAATGCGTTACTTTTCGGTTGCCTGGGAGTGGCATCCTGGATCGAAACTTGGGACCTTAGCGGTTTTCCTCTTCTCTCTGCCAGGAATACTTCCCTTCTCCAGCAGCCCGGTTCGCACCGCCTCGCACCTCCTCGCATCCTCTTCTGCCCTCACGGGTGTGGAAATCGCCCCCTCCCAGGAGCCTTCGCTCACCTCCAGCGCCAGGAAGCAGCTGTGGCGCCCTGGGCACACCTGTCTCACACTCAGCACATGTGGCGCCCTGGGCACACCTGTCTCACACTCAGCACATGGGCCGAGGGGTCTGTTTCCTCTATGGACAGTGAGCCCCGTGGGCTGCGTGCACTGTTCGCTGCTGACCAAGCCTGGCACATAGTAGGCCTTTGAAAATAATGGTGGAGTGAATGAATCTACGTAGAATTTCCAGGAGAGAATCCAAATAAATGCCTTTCCTACAACTCGTGTGTAACCAAGAGGCGTTTTCAATGTTAAGACTTGTTAAGATAGACTTGGAGTGTCCCCAAGCGTCACCAGGTTATAAGAATGACCCATCACTTGTTAAAATGACAGAGTCCTACCTCTGAAGGAGACACAGAAGAAACTGGCAAAAGGGTTTGTATCTGAAGAGAGCTGGTGACAAGGACCAGGAATGAACTTGCTTTTCTCTGTATATGCATTTGATTTTTGATTCGCCTTAAAGAATGTATGCATATTTATATTTATATATACACAAACATATATCCACAAGATAAAATTATTTGCCTCAGATGTTTTATATATTCATATGTTATCGGATAAATACTACACAGGAAAAAAAACCCAATAGCATTGATCACCTCTTCTAGGAAGGAAAAGGTTGGGAAAGAGACTTTTCAATCACATTCTCTTATACCCTTTGGAGTTTCCAGTCATGTTGAATATAGGACCTGGTTGAAAAGTTTTTAAATTAAGCAGAAATACAGATCTTTAGGCCCCTCCCTGGAAATTCTGATTCATGAAGCTGGAGGGGGGACCAGAAGTCGATATTTTTAACAAACTCCCTGGGTCACAGCCGTGATCAGGACAGTTTGGGGAGCGGGGTTAAGGTTGGGCCTGCTGCGGAGCTCACGGAATCCAGTAGTTTCCAAACCTGGGCTTCCCCGGATTTCACCAGAATATCCGAGGACGGGGCTCAGGAAGGCAGCACTGTTTCGAGTTCCCGAGGTCCTTCCGACCCAGGCGCCGGCTCACGGCGGGCGCTGAGACCACGGCCTGACCCAGCGCGATCAGTGTGCGAATTCACTCTCCGTCCCACATGCACAGGAATGTCTCCGTCATACGGTGGCCAGCCCCCAAGAGTCCCTGGCGACGCCTGCCTCCCGTGTTCTCACCTATGTTGTCCCCTCCCACACTGAATAGGAATGACCTGTATGCACAGCAGGACAGTGTGAAGATGATGGGGTATCATTCCCAGCACGAGATATAAAAGACGCTGTGGCTTCTGCCTCGCTCTCTCTTGGACCGTCCACTCCGGAGAAGGCAGCTGCCACGTCACGAAGGCATTAGGAAGCCACACGGTGAGTCGTTAAATCCTCTCGCCAACGGCTGGCACTGACTTGCCAGTTACGTGAATAAACCGTTTTGCAAGTGGATTTTCCAGCCCCAGGCAAGCCTGGGCTGTCACCTTCACGGCAAACTCATAAGAGGTCACAAGACAGAACCAATAAGCCAAGCCACGCCTCAAGTCCGGACCCATGGAAACTGTGTGAAGTAATAAATCTGTACTGTGTTAAGCTGCTAAGTTAGGGGAGAACTTGTTACACAGCCTTAGGTGACTCATGCGATCTTCCCAGTGGTCCCCGGTCCACCTCATTTTCATCTCCCGACTGGCGAGAGCTTTGCAGTTCTTTTTCCGAAGCCTCCGACCAAGGGGAGCGCAGTGTGCCATTTGCCTTCCCAGGTGAGTCAGCCCCTGCTGGCCCGGCACCTTCTCGCCCGGGCGGGGCCGCCTCCTAAGTGCCGCGGGTCAGGCGTGAGGCTTGGAAGTCCTGCTCCCTGCGGTGCTCTGCGGTGTAGCGTGAGCGGGTGGGGAGAAGTCAAGGGACCTTGTTTGTAGTGATGAAGGGCTGTGCGTTTGTCCACTGGAGGCCCAGTGCTGGCGTTCTCCTTGCCTACGGACACCTCTCTGACCTCTACCCAGAAGCAGAGGGCAGGAGGACTCCAAGTGACTCCGGCTCGAGATTGGGGGCCCATTCATTGGATGCTGCTCAACTCTGGCCTGAAAAGACCGGTTTCTATGTTGACAGAGGAGATGTGCGCTCGGTTTTCACCTAGCCAGTCGTACGTCTCAGAGAGAGCATTCCATAAACAATTCCCTCCAGGTCCTAGGGACACTCTGGCAGGAAGCCAGCACCCTCTCTCTCTCCTCGATGTCACCCGCCACGTCAGGATGCCAGGAATTACGTTAGATCTCACTAATAAATTATCGGCCAAAGCCTTAAAACAAGTATATGCGTCTGGCTGATGCCAGCTCTTCCTCTTTTCTGCCTGTCGTCCACAGTTATGGTCATTTGGCTTTCATCCGAGGGGACACCGGTCACTCAAAAAGCCCAAAGCCTAAGCCCACTGGTGTTATCTGCTTGCGTGTAAAAGCAGACGTCCATTTGTGAAACAGCAAACAAAATTAGGAAAGCGTGGGATGTGTGTTGCTTGGTGTTGCCTAGCAATATGGTTGGGGCATAGGAATCACATAGAGGACGGAGTTCGCACCCACAAGGAAATCGTATTATTCATAAACACGGGCGCTCACACGCACACACACAGACACACACATCTGACACCTCAGGAAGAATGTTGTAAACCACGAGCACGGAATTAGGGCCGCAAGCAGCCTCGTCTTCAGAGCCCTGATGAATAAACATGCCAAGGGATCTGTCATTTATATTTCAACGACTCTGTGAGTCTATCTATCACTTAAAGGAAAAAGTGTTATGTGCCTGAGTGGGCTTTGCAACATCCCTCACACACATGAGCCCTGTCAGTGTAAGCAAAACCTGCATCCTCGGAATGAATATGTTAATCTGTAAAATCATACGGAGACGTGGTTAATATATAGGAGCGACTTCAGCTCTCTGCTCATCTTTATTTCAAAATACGGTGGTTTGCCATTAATGTCCATAAAAGCCAAGTGTGGTGATAAAAAGCATGACCATCAAGGTCGGACCCTTGCTTGCAAATCCTGACTCTGTCTTTTGCCGTGTTGCTTAATTTTCCTGCACCTGACTTTCCTCGTCTGTGAATCAGAAATAAGAGTAATACTTACCTTCTAAAGCTGTTGTGAGGATTAAAATAAGGAAACCCACATAGAGGACAGAGACAGGGCGTGGGACCCCAAATACAAGCAGCCTTTCTACTCCTTGCTAGTGCTGTAATGCAAAACACCTCTTGACTGCCTTTTGAGACATATAGAGGCCAACAGTGAACCCAAGCGCTGTGATCATAGGGATTTTGCAGATAGGAAAGTTGTCGGGTGTCAGGAAGAAGAGAAGCGGCCTCCAGTCCCACCTGCCTGAAAGGAGCGGTGGGAAGCCCCCTCCTCTCTCCCCTCCTAGCCCCATCAGGGGCTCTGCCAAAGTCAGAGAGGCAACCAGCTCAGGGCCATGAATGAGACCCCAGACTTTAAAATGCCAGTCACCAAAGGAAGCCCTGAAGTTACACAGCCAGCATCCTCCCAGCCCCAGGCTCCCCTCCCAGAACACTAACCCCCCCACCCGCCGCCCTCCCTGGGGCACACAGCTGGTGGTCCTCTGACAGGACTTTCCTCTTTCTTCTTTCCAGCTGCCCTTGGGCATGACCTTGGGCAATCCCTTTCTAGTAGGTCTGTGATTTCCGGGATACATATCAGTTTCCCAGGCTACGTGAAGGCAGGCAGGCAGGTGGGGGGAGTTGGGGGGGGGAGGGCTCGGCCATCTCCTCTGCTGAGCTACAGCTCTAGTTCCCAGCAGCGTTTGTCTCTTAAGCTCTAGGTGAGACAGAATCCCAGGCTGAGCCGCCAGCCCTCCCTGGGGAGAAGGAAGCAATTAGCAGAGCGCCTGGGAGGCACGGAGCGAGGCCTAGACGTGCAGCTCTACCAGGAAAAGGTGAACAGCAGGTGTGTGAGCACAAGACAATTGTACACATTCTATTTTAAGAGCAAAACGTTAATCAAGAAAACAATTTTAAAAAGATCTCTAATATCCCTACTTGTATGAATTTGGGATTTTTTTTTCTTTTGAACTATTTCAAACAGAACTAAATTACAAGTGGTATGGTTACTTATTATGGTTTTGAAAATTCCATTTATTGAGATAAGAATGATTTTTTTCCTTTGGCTTTTAGAAGCCCTTGAGACAACGATAAGTTAGAAAACATACTGAAAGAAAGGACTCCATTCGTATTCGTGACAAAAAGGTCAGATTCCTAGGAACAAACTTAAGAAGTAAAGAGCTCTGTGAAGAAGAGTTTTCAAGCTCCTGAGGGTCAAAAAGAAATCTGGAACAAATAGCAGGATATCCATGTTTTTAGATTTAAAGACTTTCTAAAAACATCAACTCTCCCTAAATTATCTATATATGTAAAAAAAAAAAACTCAATAAAAAAGTTTTTAAAATGATATAAGCTGATTATAACATTAATATGGAAAAATAAAAAAGTAAGAGTATACAGGAAAATCCTGTAAAACAGGGGTTGCCTAGCTATATTGGATATTAAAATACAAAGCTGCAATAATTCAAAGAGTACAGTACGTGAGTAGACAGGCAGCTCGATGTAATAGAAACGGACTCAGATACAAAAAGAAATTTGGTTTAGATGAAATGGTGTCTCTTGTCAGTGGAGAGACATGACCTATTCAATAAACGGTATTTTAGCAACTACATAGCCCTTAAGGGGCTGGGGGTGGGGCGGGCAGAGAGGCAGGAAATCAAAGTTGCATCCAAACCTTGCACCCTTCATAAATTCCAAGCAGATTAACACTTGTAGAATTAGAGAAAGAGAAGATTTTTACTGCACATCCGGGGCATGTCAGAACAATCGTTAGATAACTTTTTATACAAACTTGAAGTATGCTAGGCCCTCGGAAGTATAGAATAAAAGCCAGAACCCATTCAAGATTGATTTATACATAAAATCAAACATTTCCGCATGGCTAAACAGCAACAACAAAACGACCACGGAAACTCTGGCAAAGATGAAAAACAAGCCTGTTTTAAGAAAAAGAAGTGAATGGGAAAAAGCTCCAGTTCACTCGGAAGATGTCGTTCTCACCCATCAGACTGGAAAACGTCATGTCAGAGGCCCCGCTGGAGAGAGCGTTACACAGGCACCCCAACTTTACCGCGGAACGTTTAAGCTGCTACAGCACCACCACCGGCCGTTTGGCGGCATATATCCAAGTCATAAACAGACACATATTCTGATGCATCATTTTCACTTACAGGGATTTAAGCCACGTATGGTCATGAGCACGTGTGAAATAATATGGGTGCTAAGTCCTATTTGATACCTAGTTGTCTGTAAAAGATTAGAAACAACTAAATGCTCCTCAATAGGACATGTGTTAAGTAAATGGTGCTACATCTAGGTGATGGACTATTACACAGCTGTTAAAAAAGGTGAGGAAGCTCTTCATGTACTGATGGGAAATGATGTTCACGACCTACTGCAAAGTAACAGGTGAACAAGGACCTGTAGTCATCGGTCACCTCCGGGAGAGAGACACCTGGGAGAGAGATTTTTGCGGCACACCCCTTTATCTTTGGGGATATGAACCTGTAAGTGTACTACTTTGTCCAGAAAGAAACAAAAATAAAAGCCTTGGCCACTTCGCTCGCTTTTATGTAAAGCTTATTTTACGGGGCATTTTGACAGTCCTGCCACGGCGAGTAGCTGGGATCTTGCAGGACGTCCAGCTCGCCTGTGCCTTTAGGCAGCCGCGTTTTAAAGATAAATCCTCTGAGCCAGGAGGACGCCAAGTAAAAAGTCTAGTTTTTCCTGATGTGTCATCTTCTACTGGGATATCACCTGATTTGATTTTTCCGCTGAGAGCTGGTGGTCAGCAGCATTCTGAGGCAGCCTCCAAGTTCGCTGAAGTTTTCCGAGGACACGGCCATGTTCCCTTGTTTACTATTGTCCGTAGCTGTTTTCGGGCTGCAGCAGAGTCCAGTGGTCATGACAAGAAGCCGCGTGGCCCGAATAACCTACAGTATTTACTATTCGTCGCTACGTAGGAAACATTTGCCAACCCCGGCTGAAACGTTTGGGGTTGGGTCTCCTGTTCTTTGCAGCTTAAACACATTCACACGATTTTGATCTTTCATTCCGAGAAATGAAATAACCCTACGCCAAAACCGATAACGGTGGCTCCGCGTGTTTTTCAGTGAACCTGGCCTGAAGCGTGCAGACATGCAGAGCGGTTGATCGCCATGCGCAGCTCAGTGACTCCTCACAAAGTGAATACACTGGGCAACTATCACCAAACCCAGAATCCCCCTGCTCTCCTCTTTAGTCACTGAATCCAGCACCCCAAAGACACCCACATTGTTCAGATTTCTGTTGAAACAGAGCCCGGGGACGAATCCCGACCGTTCACCAGCTCCACGTAGATGGATTCAGAGGTACGTGTCCTACTGCGTCTGGCTTCTGTTGCTCGGTGTTTCACTTCTGAAACTCACCTACACTGCGCGTGGCGGAGCGTCCTGCGTGCTCACCGCCGTGTGAGAGTCCATCGTACGCGCAGGTCACAGTGTACCCGGTCCACGGGTGACGAACGTTTGAGCTGCTTTGACTATTATGAACGTAAAGAATGCAGTGCTGTTTGGTGCACGTCTATGCAGCATAAACGTGTGTCCGTGTTCTATGTATAAATACGTAAGATATACGCTGTCGGGGTGGGACTGTGGGTTGTTCACCTATGATCTTTACTATGCATCTGTAGGTGATTCGATGTGGAAAAGTACATAGTTCCACTGAACGAACATTGGTCTTTTTTCGCGCCTTAATATCCAGATTAATTTAGCAGAGTATCAGGCTCAAAAGATCACACAAAACCAGGTGAATAACTAGTTACGGAACATTTAAAACAATTAGGGACAAGCCGGTCTCCCCTTCAGAGCCTGTGCTGTTACTTTAAGGAAGTGGCAAGCTGCCCGCTTAGAGATGCATTGTTTAAGCAGCGGAATTCAAATCAGTGCTCCCCTCTGTCCGCGGGGAAGTCTCAGAGGCGCAAATTCTAGGACAGCTTCCTTTCTCTGAGGAAAAGAGATGAAAGGTGATCGACAGGTGGTGGGGATGTCAGGGGGCCTCAGTGCACGGAGAGCTCAACAAAGATAAGAAAGGCCGCATTGCCACCATTGGGTCCCAGTGGCTCCGTATTTAGTAATCTGGTTGCAAAGAAAAGCCACAGGAAAATCAAGGTTCTAGGAGACGGCACTTTCTCCTCTGCCTGGGCCTTTGGCGTTTCCCTGCCTCCCGCAGACAGCGTTCTCCAAGGGCCCCAGGGCACGCCATCGGTGTTTGCTCCAAGCAGCAGCCCAGGACTGATGGACGGCGTGTGGTCTGAGATGTACCAGGAGACCGAAGAGAAGCAGGAACAAGGGGAGCGGGGAACCGATGATCAGGCAGGCGGACCTGATCGAAGTTCCTCCATTCACCAGCTGCCATCGAACCCGGAGAGAAGATTCACCCTGGTAATTACCAGGATGAGTCATCGGTGGCTGCAGAGTGCCGGGGTCACACTCAGGGCTTCGTGGTTTTAAGCTGCTGCCCTCCCAACGAGACAGCAAAGTGGAGATCGAACCGTTTTGGCCTGTCTCTCCTAGGCGAAGAGGTCTTAAAGAAGGAAAGGGAGAGAGAGAGAAAGAGAGAGAGAGAGTGAGGGGAGGAAGGGAGAGGCAGGGGAGAAGAGAGACAAGGATAAGAAAGGCAGGCGTTGTCGGCGGGACCCTGAGAAACATCCCCGCCCCCAGGAGTCTGCTCCAGGCGGGGTGTAGCACAGGTCCAGGTTGGTTCTCCAACTTCCTTTAGAAAGTTGGGGTCTCCCTCCAGCCTCCCAAGGGCCAGTGGCAGACAGCCAGCTCCCAGGCAGCTGCGTCGGTGGCCCCGGCCCGGTCCCCGGGCCCCGTCCAGGACACGGCGTGAAGGTCTGAGAAGGATGAGTGGCGAGAGGGCGTTTATGGTCTGCGCCCGGGAAACGGCCGGCACGCGGGAGCGCACCCGGCAGGACGCCGCATGCTCTGCAAGAGCGGACAGACGGCAGCCACGGGGCCGCCTTGTCGCCTTGCCCGGGCCGCGCCCTCGGGTCTGCAGCATCCTCTCCCGCCATTGAACCAAGACGACGAGTGTCCTGCCGGGAAGCTAGAGAGCACCGTCGCAGACCCCGCCGCCGGCTCAGGGGCGCCGTGGGCAGCCGGCGGGCCCCCTGTCACCCACCCGCAATCATTTCTGCTTGGCAAAGCTCTTGGCTCTTAGAAGCTGTACACGGCGTCCTATTTTAAGGTTGAAAGTCTGATTTTTTTTCCCTTAAACTGCCCCCCACGCCCCACACCCCACAGTTTCCAGGAGCACTTATCTCGAAAGCTCCCAGCAGACGTTTCTTATTTATTACTCTTTGTCACACGCCCACGAGGTGGCTAACGTCTGTTATCCTCATTTTATTGCCATGGAAACTGAGATAGGGGGCCGAGCACGTTGCCAAAGGTCATGCCCCGGGGCAGGCAAAAGCACAGGCAGAGCCGGCCGCCACCCGCCATCGCCAGCCGGGCGGCCGCGCCCGCCTGAACCGCCTTCGGACCAGGACTTTCAAGAACCGTGAGGAGTGGCTTGGAAGCCCGCACTGCTGCCGCGGGTAAAGGTGACTTGGTAACTGCACACGTTAATGCTATTCACTGACTTTCTGCCAAGAGCCATTCATTGACTCAACCCGAAAGGAGCTATCTCCTTAATTTTTCACTGATTATAATCAAACGCTTCCCTGTAGCTCTCTCTGCGAGAGGGCGGTTACATCAGACGCCAAAGTACGAGCATGAGCGGCTGTCCCTTAGGCCTCTCCGAGAGCGGATCTGTCCCTCCGCACGACCTCTCCATCGTGGCCTCCATTATATAACTGTCCGCTCACGCAGGAGCCACCCAGGTGCTTCTGGAAATGAATCACCCGCTGGTCCCAGAACATACCCCTGCGTTCTCCCCGAGCCCCTCCTCACTCCGCCCGCCTCCATCCCTCCACATCTCTTGTCAGCGTCAAGTTTCAACTTAAAACATCACTTCCCTAATAGGCCACATCCTACTCACTCCGGCTCTTTCTTTGAAGCCCTTATCTGATGCTGTCTTTTCTCTTAGGTCTAGCTGACTGGCCTTCTGCCCCTTCTGGGTAAGATTATCAACTGGTACTGTATTACGGGCAGGGAAGGTCTTACTCATCTTTGCTGATCTGACATGGAAAATGCAGCTGCCCTCCCGAGGATGGGATGCTCGCTACCGGATGAGAAAGCTTTTTCTACCCGGGGCAGTTTAGTAAATGTTTTAGGTTTTGCCAGCCATGAACGGTCCTCGTGGATTCTTCTGTGCTTGCTTTGTTTCAACGCTTCGAAAATACAAAACACGATCCTTAGCTTCCAGGTCAGCTAAGGATGGATTTTTGGCCCCATTTGACCCTCAGGCCCTAGTCTGCCTGACCTCCGGCTTAATAACTATTTCTTGGATTGTCATCAGTGGTCTTGAATCATGTTGGAAATTACTTGTGTGTATTTACAGAAAGTTTAGCATAATTGATGACTTTCGTACCGGTTAAAAAATAGCAGTATTCATATTCTCTAATACTGCGAAAGGCCACTTGCGGCAAAGGCCCAAAGGAATTTTATAACGGTTAACTTTTTGTACTTTTAAGAGAAATTACATTCTACAGTATCTGTATTTATCGTATTTTAAAAGTCCAAACAGTTAAAACGTAGGCGAAAGCCAGCACTGATGTATGTGAAAGCATGAACTTGCAAAATCCATGCATTGTTTTGCATCGTTAAAAGGGCCAAATCCCGTCACCCTTGTAAAGCTTCTGCCAGAGTGATGGGGCCACGTGGCATTTTTAGAAGGTGGGATGGTAAAACGAGCTCTGCAACACTGATAGGATTGTTTTTTTAAGGTGTTGCAAAACCCTCCATTTGTTCCGTCAGTGATTGCTCTGGGACATGACCTGGAACAAGTTAATATTTATTAAATGCCTGAAACTCAAGGAAGGACAAAGAAACAGTCCCATCCAGGTCTCACCGACCTGGATCCCCATTCCGTGCCCACACAAGGCCATTGTCACCACCTCTCTGGCCCAGGAATACAGCAAAGTAATAAGCATTAAATGTTTAGTCATTTCCTGCGTCACGTTTGTGAGCTATCGTAGCTTCCTCATCAACATATCTAACCGAGTTATAGTTCAAACAGCCAGTTTCCACATCAGCAGCTGTTTGGTTTAATATCTTTTCAGCAAAGATGCCATAGGGAGCCTTTCGGAAAACCTTATAGCACCATTTCAGCCTGTTTTCCTGAGGAGACGCAGCTGAGCAGAGCGCTGACTCCTCTCGCTGATAATTTGCCAGCGTGTGATTAGTGAAACTTTTGCAGATGAAATTGCCTTAAAGATGTCACGTTTGAAAACCTCTGAACTTCCGTGAAATTCAATTGTGTGTCGAAGGCATGCCCTGATTTTATTAGTATGCCGAAGGTCCTTCGTCTGTCTCGGGAGAGTGCACACACGCCATAAAGGATGGCCGCTCCTTCTATACAAAAGACAGACCGACAGTGTGATAACTCAGCCCTGAGACAGCATCAATCACACTGTATTGACCTCTCCCTTTTCGGCAGAGAGGACATAATGTTTCAAATAGAAAGTCCTGTTAGCTAGGTGACTGATTAGGGAAGCTGAAGACAGCGAGAGGAAGGTATAAAATGTTTGAGCTATTTAACACACAATAAGAATATATAGTCTAACACAGGAGAGAATTTTATTTCAAAAAAACTTGTCCTGTAAAAGTAACTCTGATCTATGGTAAACTTTTAAAGTATCTTTGTCTTCTTAAAAGGTAATGGGTTTTCATGTTAGAAATAGCCACAATTTTTTTTAAAAAAATATCATTTGATGTTTACTTATATTTTATATTTAGAAAATGCCATTTCCTGTATCTAAATTGGCTTTTGAAGGTGAAAACGCAACAAACTGAAATTGTGCTGAGTAAGTTGTACTTTCTAAACTTTGAACAACTCTGGTTTATCACTATTTCCTATTCTAGTGTTTAATTTTTGTTATGTGTTTGTTTTATACGTTTTGCAAGTGGGTGAGAGGAAATAGTAGAAAACATATTGTCTGTTTGGGCTTTTAATTTGTAGGCCGGATATGTCTGGATTCAGAGTCTATTTGGTGGAATCACATGAAATTGCCATGTATTTAGGTCAAAAGTCAACAAATACTGGCAATTTCATGAAAGTGGCTGCTGGCTACCATGGTAGTTTCTTGGACCCTTGTCAGTTGGCCGTGGGTAAATGGGACAGTTACAGGATAAAAAATGTATTCTTGCCTAGTAGAATAATAGATAATAATAGGTAATACAGATAGAAATAATGATAGATAATAGATATGTAAATGATAATATACAGATAATAATAGATATACTGTATGATAGAATTTGTGTGTCTGCAGAAGAGTATTTTAACCCTTGCAACATTCTGGAAGAAACAATAGAAACTTTCTCTTTTTCAAAGTAAACACTGTATTACAAGCATTCTCTCAACCTGCCCCAAGTGAGGGGTTTTGAAGTTCTCCATTTTTTTTTCTTTATGAGTTGATAATATCAGGTGACATTTATTGAATCCCTATGAAGTGCCAGTGTCTGTAATAAGGTCTTTACCATTTTCATTTGCTCTTCGAAACAACCCTGTGAGGTTAAGTGTTAATATTATAATCCCCATTATACAGATGGAAGTTTTCAGAGAGCAAGACAGCCCAAAACTTGTCTTTGAGCCTACACTGTATTCGATTAAGTGGAGGGAAAACCAGAGAAACAGAGAAAAACCTTAGCCAATTGACCTGATATCTTGTGTCAAATAAACAAAGCTTTGCTGTTGAAATCTGGGAATCTCTACTGATGTGGGTTGGCAGCAAGTCATATTTCTGATCTTTGAGACTGAACTTGAAAATCTTACTTTGGGACATGGCGATACAACCCCATTTAGCCTCTCCAATACATCGTTATTCTTATCTATAAAATAACCTGAGGTTATCTAGCTCGCAGGCATTGAGATTCCCACGGATGTTTGACACCCTCTGATGAAGATGAATGCAAAGTAGTATACCCTATTTCAAAACTGGAAAGAATCACTCTGGCTATTCTAACTTCAGAGTAATTGCTATTTCTCATGTGTAAGTTTGTGGGAACAGATGGACCAAAAAAAAAAAAAATAGAATCCATAGAAAACATTCTGACAGATATCAGTTGTATAGATTTATAGTTTCTTTTCCTACATTGTGTTGTTCAACAAAAATAACAGAAATATTTTGAGTAGGAGATGCATTTTAAAGGTACAGAGAACTTTAGAACTGGATGGCCCCTGTACATCCCCCACACTTTATATTGCAAAGACTAGGGAAGAAAAACAGACGGAATTACTGCCACTCTCTGAAGGCCATATATATGTTCACGGAAACCTTGCTACAGAATCTGATCAGCCACAGGAAAACCATTTCCTTCTCTGAAGACTTCACGTGAGTCAACGGCACCGCTAGACAATGTTGGCTTAATCTTCCAGGTTGCAGGATTATCCAAAGAAAAGAGAGCTGATTTTTAAAATGATAGCTAAAGACAGCTTTGAAGACAGTTGACTCTGGGTTGGCAAGGCAAAATCAAACAGCAGATTAAAACAAGAGAAGAAAACTGTGACTAAAATAAAAGCGATGATATATTCATGTAATTTAAACATTCCAGTCTGTGTAAATGAATTACAGAATTTTCTTTGAAAGGGTCTGGTAATTTCTCACCAGTTGTTTGATAGACCAAATAGTTTGAAACGATCTGTAGAGGTTGAATTAAGGTCCTGATCTTAAAAACAGTTTTAAGGCGGAAGGTGACTTCGGATAAAAATGGCCACAAAGTAACGATTATGGACACAGTTAACTCAAGTTGCACAACTGGTATTGCCCATTCTTTGCTTACTTCATGTATCTTAATCTCACTCCCAGGCCTGCCTATTGTCCTGTCAGTTCATCATTCTCTCAACAAGGAACCAAGCTGTTTATATAGTGCCGCTGTCAAAAGAAACACCTAGAAAGGGAAGTCACTGCAGAAGGATGGGAGGCGAGGACAAAGACCCGTCCCTAAAATTCCAGGGCCACTCGCGTCATTCACACGTACAACTCGACTCTAAATTAGAGAAGCGCTTTTCATGAAGCCATTATATCGTGACCATTTAAACACTTGTTCTTTCCAAATCGGCTCACTCACTTTTCTTCAGATTAGCTAGTTGACATAAGAATATAATTGATTAATGAGAAAACGGACTTGATTAATGAGTGAGCTATGAGAATAGGCTTCTGGGCATCTGAGAAGCATTAACTCATACAAATAAGTCGGAACAATGACTCCAGCTGGGCAAAGAACAGAGCTGGAACAAGCTATTGCCTTGAGCGGTGACCTACCCAGGGCAGCAGACTAAGTGGCTGGCAGATGGTGGGGGGGAGCTGGGGGGGGGGGCTGCAGCAGACACAGACTTTGAATTTGGAAATTTGCACCTTACCTGGGCTAGGTGAAGCGGATGATTGGGTCCTCACTGGAGAAGTTAAGCAGCCACTCCACTGGGCTTGGTGGGTGGATGACAGATGGATGTTTTAAAAGTGGATATTCAGAATTCAGGGTGCAATTTAATGCTTTCACTCGTAGGGGCGCAGGGCTCTGGCTGTTAGCCCTTCTGCCTCCCATCCAGCCCAGCACAGGCTGCTGAGTGTAAACCAGATGCCAGTTACCAGGTAGCAAACGCATGACTTTGCTCCAGCCTTTAGGAGGCATAGAGTCTTTCTCTTTCCTTTTCTTTTCTTTTTTATTTTTCCCCATTCTGGCAACTGAGTTGGGCTATTGAGCATATACATCCGGCAGTTTATCACACTTCATTTGTTACCCATCTATTTTTCTCTTTCGCGAAACTCACTCTGCTTTATTTTATGCTTGTACAGAGCTTATATTTGTATGAACTGCTTCAGATCCTTCTGTGAATGTGGCAAACAGACAAACACATAAGTATAGAAAAAAAATATTTGTTTGATAGATCGTAAGATCTCTGAGTCCTTTTGGCTAAGCAGAGGCATCACTCTTTAAGCTGTTCACTCTGGAGACTCTAGCTAAGTGTGTGTGAACACCTCAAGCATTCAAGTCGCCAGGCTAGCAAACTCAGGGAAAAGGAGAATCTAGGAAAGGTCTGGAAGGGAGACTGGTTTGGTGGGTGGCTATAATACTAAAGCAAATCCACAAGGCATAGTTTCCATTTCTTCATCGAACATCTTAGTCATTCTTTGAGCGTTTTTCTTTTCGTTAGCTGAAAAGCAAAATAGTGCTAGAAACTGCTTTTAAAATGGGCTTCATCTGGCTAGACTGTTCAGACCGATCTCTCCCGGCATTTTATATGTTTTATTACATTTGGAGCATCATTTTAAGAGAGCTGGTAGAATCCACTGTTCATCTCCAGAGGCTGTCAAATCTACAAATCTTTTTGTGGCATTTTGAATGTAATTTGGCATCTCTCTACTGGAGGTAGGCTCTCACGGTTCTCAGGAAGGGTAGGGCTACCTATCTCTAACACACCTGAAGAAATCCCTCAGCTGCTCCTGGCTCCTGATCTTAAAACAGAGGGGCATAAGTTGGTCATAATGATAGGGTTGTAGGATTCACCCTCTGCTTTTACAATCGGTAGCTCGTTTGATCTCCACAGCACCTGGAAAGGTAGGCAGGGTGGTTGTTAACAGGTGAGGAAATGAAGGTGCAGAGACATGTGTTTGAGATTTTAGAGCAGTGAAAATAGAACACCTAAGGCCAGACTACTGTTCTAGATCCAGACTCATTTTATTGCACATAATTATTTCAGCAGAATACAGTAAGTTCTTCTGGGATCTCCGGCCTCGCTGAGCACGTGGAAGAATAGATAGAAAAGCGTCCGTTGGTGCCAGCGTTAGGCAGGCACCAAGGCGAACGCACTGTTGAGCCGACCCCTTCTGGGTGGGTTTCCAATCTTGTAAAAGGATGTAATGTCACGCTCTAGTGACAGCAGCTGACTGACAGCTCTGGGGGGTCACAGGCGTGGGTGAGAATGGGCTGAACCAGCTTGCATTAGGCGGGGCGCTTAGCGACACTGCTACCCAGGTGGTTCCATACTGCGGCATATGCTCAACCTTTCAGTAAAGGCCACGGTCTTATTTAAAAACAAAATAATCCAAAATTTCTATTATGAGCTTCCTAAATCCCCGTTAAATGAAAATGAGGTATTTTCCTCACTCTTCTTCCTAGGCTGACATTTTAAAATACCATTTTCCTATTTCATTTCCTGTCTTGAGAGAGGAAACGCGATGCGACAGAAAGAACCTCGTTTGGAATTCGAGAAAACAGGGTGCTCGACCTGCTCGACTCAGTGCTGAGGCTGCAGGCAAGCACTTCACTCCTTGGGGGCCTATTTCTGCACAGGAAATCTAGGGGTTTTCCTATCTAAGCCTTGAGATCTCTTCGAACTCTCAAACTCTATGAATCATCTCTGAGGTTTCTCTTATTTAATGTTTGCTACTTGTTCTGTTGGGTGTCAATTGATTCTTGTCAGCCTAGTTTGACTTCTAATTGATAATATTTTATTACTGCACTCCACAATTACTCCAGGATCCCATCCTGGATGGAGCCTGCTTTGTTCTTCCTGTAAACTTTACATAATTTATCATATTCTGCCAAGTGTTGTAACTATCAATGTGCTTATCACCCGCGTTAGTTAGAACGAGAAAAGCCAACTCACATTGCCTTGAACAATAAAAAAGATCTATCAACTCATATAACTAGAATTAAGTTAAGTAGATCAGGCAAAGCTTAATCGGGATCTCCATCTATTTCTCTCTGATTTTGTTGATGGCTTCCAAGCTTCGTTCACTACTTCGATCATCAAACAGCAAGAGCCCGCGGCGCTGCTGGGCCTCTCGGAAGAAAAGACTCTGTTTTAGTAGCCAGGGAATTTCCAGGGACCCGCAGAAACTCTCTTGTGTGTCTCATTGGCCTAAACTGGTCACATGACCATTCGATCAACCGCTGAGGCCTATTTCAGGCTTAGTGGGCGTCTGGACCAATCACTGGGGAGGGGGTGGGCTACCACGGCAGGCTCATACCAATCAGAGCCCATGCTGGAACTGAAGTCCAAGCCCTAAACTGCACTGTGGCCTGCGATGGTGCAGAGAGCATGCTGGGGAGTCGGTCCTGCTGCTCCGTTTCGCCCGACCTGGTCAAGTGTTAGCACGTGGGGGCCGAGGTTGCGTGTTCTGACCTCTGTGTGCTAGGCACCCAGTGAATGTTAAACCGAACTGAATTTCAGGTAGTGGAGAAGCTATGAACCAAAACAGAAAACACGCAGTTCTCCTTACCTCTTCCTCTTTCTTCTATTCTCGCAATGGCTGCCGTTCATGCTCCCTAACTTTTCCCACTATTTATTATTTTACCCCTCTTATTTTTAGCCATAGTTTTACTTAGTCTGATGATAACCAAATATTTCCTGAATAATAAGTCTCTGAATATGCATATTCTCTAAATATGAATATAAGCTTATTTGCAAATCTAGCACTTACATTTAGAGTGTTGTTGGCAGGACTCTGAAAACCAGTTTTTCTTTTTTTTTTTTTTAATGGAAAAATGTACTACAGCAGAAGGATTTGTTTTCCACCAAGCAGAACCAACTTTTTTGATTTCAGTGATTTTGATAGTTCCATATATTCTTATATATCCATAAAATATTAAATGGGTAAATAACAAATCAGACCTTACTAATCAGATAATCCTCTGCCACTAAAGACTGAATTGAGGATGGACAGGTCCACTTCAGAAAGGAGAACGCGTCCTAGGAGGGGTGGGCTTGGCTTTTTTTTTTTTTTAACCCTGTAGCCAACCAAGCCTCGAGCACCTGGGTTCACTCAGCCCCTCCCCGCACATTCCAGGCCATCAGGCAGCCCATCCTCACGGAAGGTGCACAGGGTACTGGCGTGTGGCAGGAGTTAACTCTGGAATAGGTAAATGACAAGGAATGGGAGGCCCCTACGTGGGTTTAGTTGTGACCCTCTTCCACGCAAGCCCACGGCAACCGTCTAATGAGGGCAGGACACCAGAGGGTGTGGTGTGCAAGCCACCAACTTTGACAGCTCAGCTCAGTCCTTTGTGAGATTTTCCTGGCACCTACATCTGTCAAGTTCAGCCTTATAAGACACAGACCTGCCTTTGAGGAGGAAGCGAGGTAGACGAGGACACAGGTAGGTGCCATTCAGGGGGAAAGCCGGCGGAAGCGGTGAGCCCAGGGTGCTGTGATGGCACAGAGTGGGGCACATGGGGAGGGCTCCTCATTGCCTGAGTTCCAGGAGGCAGCATCTGCTTAAAACACAATGGAAACAGCACCCCACAGTTGTGTAGCGCAGCAGCCCTGACCCAAGCCTTGTCCTAGGCTGGGTGAGGAAGGGTTCCCAGCAGAAGGGACATTCAAGCCGAGCTGGAAATAAGGAAGGAGGGAAGGAGGGAAGGAGGGAAGGAAGGAAGGAAGGAAGGAAGGAAGGAAGGAAGGAAGGAAGGAAGGAAGGAAGGAAGGAAGGAATAATGGGACATTTGGACACTCCACACCAGGTTCAGAAGGGTGTGTGCACACACACTGTAAGCGTCACCTAATCCTCAAAGAGAATTACGGACAGCACGTCCCCAGGTGAGTAGATGGGAGAGGAGCACCCCATCCTGCCCTCTCTGATTGCTGGGTGAGACAAAGGACATGGTTATGGGCCGCTTGGATGTACAAAGCCTGGGGGCTTTGGGGGTGTCAGCCACTACTTTATCAACAATTGTCATCCTGCATCCCGTCACACCTGCTAACACTGGAGAGTTTAGGGGAAGAAGAGTCCAAACTCAGGGTGCGTCTTGGGGCATGCTAAGACAGATTGTCTCTGTGAACAAAACAGGGACAGTTGACTGTATTAAACAGTAAATCCTTCCCTCGGCTCTGAAGTCTCAATGAGCTTGTGTTTGGCAGCCCAGACTGCCTCTAAAATAATTAAGGAAATGGATTAGCAAATATCAAATAATTATGTTTGCCAGATGTGTGAACTTCGAGAAGCTCCCCGTCATAACTCAAGAACCCTACGCTGCGTAGGTTTTAATAGAAACAGCCGGACCTCGGCAAAATCAAACCAGTGGAACAACAGTCAGGGACGCCGATGGGTGTCTCGAATAACCCAGCTGACGGATAGACAATGAGAGCGTTAGAAACGTTTGGCATTTTAATAATGTGTTATTTACCTAATTTTTGAAGCCGAACATTGTAACGCTATCATTATTAGAAAGTCTGGAATTGAGTTCCATTCAATCACCAGTTGTGACCGTATTTGTGACATAAGTCGCAGTCCTGCTCGCCTCTCTTTGGGTTTTAAAAATGGAAATGCTGGAGTAGGGCTCTTAGGATGCACACTTGAAAAGATAAATTGTGAACTGTGGAGTCATTTCCGGAACGATTTGTGAGATAAATGCTGATAGTTCCTGAAACATGCCTAAAGGAAAGACAGTGGTTACGGAATAAATTTTATTCCTGGATGAAAGCCTCCTCCGCGTTCCGAGAACTTCCGTGAGGCTAGGTGAAGGCAGCATTTTAGGCTGATAGTGTCAAAGTTATGTCCTTTGGGCTCATGAGAGTTCATTTCGGTTTTCATTTGTTTGTCTTTAGAAAACTGTCCGTCTGAAGAGGAAAATCTGAAGTCTCCATTCTCCCTCTGCCACTACAGAAGTTGTGTATAAAGTCTGTGGAATGGTTCTTCACTCCAAATTATGTGCCTAAGCAAACCACTCTCATTTCAACCGCAAGTGTGAGAGTTTTGTTGTGGCCGGTGGCATCTACTCTAGTCACGAACCATAGTAGCCCTTAGGGTGAACACAAGTTCCTCATTTATCACCCGTTTTTCCAAAATGGAATTGGTTTCAATCTTTTGCAAGACGATCTTCCACTCAGGCAGATAAGTGCAGTTTGCTTAAATGTACGCAGCGTCTTAACTGCAGACATGCAGATATATGGGAACTTCTACTCACCATAAGTATAAAAATCTCATTATTGTCCCTTTTCTGTTGATGCCTATCGACTCTCTGGTTCTGTACTCTGTTCTTACCATAGGCTGAATCAAAGACATGGACAGTTCAATTTTTTATAGCAAAAGCCAGACTCGTTTGTTAGGTTTGCAAGATGATCTTGCCGTTAAAAATCACTGACAAAGCTTTATGTCAGAATGGCAACCTTAAAAGGTCATATTTGAAAAATTCGTGCTAGCACCGTCTCCAGGCCATTCCTGATGTTAGACTGGTAGCATTTTATAAATAGTAGGGACCATGCTGGTCATCGGGACACCGGTGAGGCGATTATTCCAAAGCACAATTTACACGGTCCGAATGGGTGAAGCCATGCTCGTAAAACCACCAGACCACACAGCTTCCTGAAGCCACTCTTCCAGCCCAAACAAAAGCATTTTTGCACCCGTGTGCCCTTTAAACTGCCTGTTGAAGTATAATATGTATTGAGAGTTCCACGTTCTAAAATTACGGCAAAACTTAGAAATGAATGGAAATTTGTACCAGTTCCTCTCTATTCTTCGGAGGTATTTCCTCCCTGACTGGGCCCCTTCATATCTTCCTGAGGTTATCTTGCTGTATATCCAGAGGAAGTACGAGCAGTTATTAAGATCTTTTTCTCAAAAGTCTGATTACGATTTTATTGTATTGTAGACGTGACCACGTGTGCACTGAAATAACTAAGCTGTTGAAATTTGGTGAGAAACCGATGAGTACTCATTTGTCTCCGTATCCAGAGCCAACTCTATCGAGAGGGTGAGGTCAGCGGTCACATACACGTGCCTGAGAGCGCACACACATGACCACGTGCACAAGCCTGGCGGAGACACGACAGCAGCAAAGCAGCCCACGGGATAGAAAAACAGACCTTTGTGACCTGGTCACGGTTCTGACATCTGTGATCCCCTCACTTCCTTGACAGACGACTACGATTCCTCAGGGAGTCGATGGCCGGGCCAGGGAGACCAGCTCTATCAGTTTGGCTGGCCGCCATGACAAAATGCCACACACCGAGTGGCCGGAACAACAGAAAGGTATTGTCTCACAATTCTGGAGGCTGAAAGTCCAAGATCAAGGTGCTGACAGGGATGACTCCTTCCAAAAACTGCGAGGGAGAATTTGCTCCGGTCCGCTACCTGGCTTTGGTGCTTTGCCGGCGACCTTCGGCATTTCCTGCATGTACATGTCACCCAATCTCATCTTCACACGGCGTTCTCCATGTGTGAGTGTCTTTGTATCCAAACTTCCCCTTTTTATGGGGACACCAGTCACAGTGAATGAAGACCCACCCACATGTTGTCGTTTTAACATGATTAATTACATCTGCAATGACCCTATTTCCAAAAAATGCACATTCTGAGGTATTGGGAGTTAGAATTTAAATGTGAATTTTGTGGGAGGACACATTTGGACCCACAGGACTGAGAAAAAGTAACTTAGCTGCCCAACAATTTTCTTGGGTGACGGAAAAATAAAAGGAAACAATAAAAATAAAATACAACATAATAATATAAACAAAAAGTCCACTCATCAAAACCAGTATCCTGGTTCTCAAGAATGTTTATTGAGCATCTCCATGAAGTTAATTACGGGATTAACTGAGATTCCCAAGTGTTTTGATTGTTGAGAAAAAAAAAGGCCCCACACCGAGCATCTCATAAATGTGATCTATTACTTTTCACTGAGTGAAACCATAGAATCATGAACTGCCAGGACGGCATGGAATTCTAAAAACCTTCTCAAGTCATACATGAAGAAACCGGAGCCCAGAGATGTTACTTTAGCTAAGGTCACATGGCTAGTTGGTGGCAGATTAGAGACTGAAACCTTGATCCCTGATTTTGATTTCTCATGCAATGACCTTCCATCGACCTCCGAGTGAGAAGCTGACCGTCCCTACTCCAAGTTACAGAACGTCACGTGATCTACTGCAGGCCTGCTTCTAAATTTATATGTCTGCCTGAAAGTTGCCTAAACCAATAGCTGGAGATATATAAGGAAGAAATAAGCAAATGGATGTCCAGCTTGCTCTCCCCCAAAACCAAGTTAAATTCTATCATGGTTAAAGGAGCAGCTATTTCAGAACTTGAAAGGGGACAATGTGCCTTTTCAATGGAGAATTCTGGTGGACACCACTTAATACAAGTGATCGAACGTAGTATCTCCAGTAGGGGAAGAAATGGATTCATATGTCTCCTGATAGAGTGCAATAAGTAAATATAGAATCACCCACTAAGTGTTCTTCAAAAGCTGTTTAACCTGGATCTAACCAAACCTTTAGAATTAACCTCCACCTACAACAGACAGTACTGGGAAAAAAGGACAGTGTAGACAATACCATGAGGAAGCAATCAGACAATCTAGAATGTGGACATTCTAAAAGCCAATTAGCTTAGTCTCTTCAAAAAGTCAATATTACTTTATATATATATATAACTGTTCTAGATAAAAGAGTCTTAAGAGATAACCAAAATGCAATGTGTAGACTTGACTGACCTTAGTTTTTAAAAAAAGATAGCTAAAAAAGATACTTTGGAGACACACAGAAAATTTAAATATGAACCAGATATTTGATGGTATTTAGGAAAAAATGTTAATTTCTGTGTAATTAAGATATTGTGGTTAAGAAGGAGAATGTCTTATTTTATGGGTGAAAGTTCAAGAAATCTTCAACTTTTACTTGATTGAGCAAAGCAAGTAAATACATTATCATAAAGATGGCAAATGGTAACAATTGATGAATCTAGGTAATTATTCTCTGAGTTTCCTTGTACAATCTTTCAGTTCTTCTGTGTGTGGAGGAATGTTTTTTTTTTTTTTTTTTTTTCTTTCTTTTTCTTTCTTCTTTTTCTTTTTTCTTTTTTTTTTCTTTTTCTTTTTATTTTTTTTTTTTCTTTCTTCTTTTTTCTTTCTTTCTTTATTTTCTCTTTCTTTTTCTTTCTTTTCTTTCTTTCTGCTGGAGTATTTCTATAACAAAAGTGAGAAAATAAAGTGAATAAATTTAGGCCCTATTTTCTTTAATAATTTTTTGTGTCTTAGACAATAGTAGGGGTTAAATAAATCATAAGGGTTAAATAAATGTTTGCTGATTTTTAATTCATATAACTAATATTGATATAGTTAGATTATCCTCCAACAGGGTATGGATTAAATAAATCATAGTTCATCCATACAACGCAAAACTAAACAACCACTGTAAAAAAAGTAAGGAAATTATTTAAGTACTAATTTAGAAAGATCTCCAAGATATCTTGTTAGGTGGAAAACACAAGGTGAAGACCAGTATATATAAGCTGACAGTTATGTTCAAATATATTTTTCTTACATGTAAATAAATTATTTCTGAAAGAAAAGACGAAAACCTGTGTCGAATCTATGCAAAACCCACAGGTAACATCATACTTAATAGCGAAAGACAAACAGCTTTCCCTGAAGATCAAGATCAAGATAAGGATGTCTGTTCTCACCACTTCCAGTCAACATTGTACTGGAAATTCTTAACTAGTGGAATTGGGCAAGAAAAAGACATAAAAGACATTCAGATTAGAAAGGAAGTAAAACTGTTTCTATTCACAGGTAAATGATCATATATTTTGAACCCATTTAAAAATTCCACTAAAAAACTATTAGAGCTAATAAACAGGTTCAGCAAAGTGTCAAATACAAGCTTAATATATAAAATTTAGTGGCATTTCCATACACTAGCAAGGACCAGACACCAGGAAGGCTATAAAAAATAAAAATAAAAATAATTACAAGTGTCGGTGAGGGTGCAGAGAAATTGGAACCCTCATGCATTGCTGGTTGGAGTGTGAAATGGTGAGCCACTGTGGAAAACATCTTAGCAATCCTTCGGAGTTTAACAGAGTTGCATTACGACCCAGCAATTCCACTCCTAGGAACACACTCAAGAGAATCAGAAACACATCCGCACAGAAACGTGTACACAGACATTCACAGCGGCATTGTTCGTAATAGCCAAACAGAGGAAACGACCCAAATGTCCATCAGTGGATGGATGGACAGACACTGTGGTATCCCCATAGGATGGAATACTATTGAGCCGTAAAAAGGAACTGAGTTCTGATACGTGCTACAACATGGATGAACCTTGAAAATATTGTGCTACATGAAAAAGACAACACAAGTTGCCACATATTGTATGATTCCATTTATGTGAATTGTCCAGAATGGGCAAATCCATGGAGATTGAAAGTAGATGAGTGTTGCTAGGGAACGGGGAGGAGGAATTGGGAGGTGTGCAGGGTTTTGTTTTGGGGTGATGGAGATATTCTGGAATTAGCTAGGAATGGTGGTTGCAAAACACTGAATATACTAAAACCTGCTGATCACACACTTTAAAATGGTTAAAAATGATGACTTTCATGTTACGTAAATATGTTTTACTTCAATTAAAATCGGAAACAAAAAGGGCCCCAGAGAAGGAAACTGGATGGCTGGGAACAAGAATAGAAGAGCAAGAGAGAAATATTTTACTATATACACTTTCGTCCCTTTCGAATTTTGTACCGTGTAAATTTGTAAAACACAAACCAAAAAGAAAACATTTAGAGAGATTAAAAGATAAATTGCTGGGCTTTAAACTTTACTGACGAAAAGTAGGACATTGCCGATCTGGGAATTAAAGGATGATTAGACACGATGTTGAAGTCCTGCTCTGAGGGCTTTAAAAATAAGGTAAATCTAGGTGGACGCGCCTGTCCCGGCCTGCGGATCAGGTCATTCTCTCAAAGCTCCCTTCCCATGCTAGATTCTAGAAGGTCTGCATTTCTGAGAGGCCAGACTGTAATAGACACCACACCCTTCCTCTTGAAGGAAGTTATAATCCCTTTCCTCCGCTCAGTGACAAAAGCATGAAGTCAAGCCCATGCACCGCCACCATGTCACCGTGCTGTGTGGGGACCAGTCCGCTTCCGCCGGCACCAGTGCTCTCCTCACCGGAGCTGCGTGTGCGTGTGTGTGTGTGTGTGTGTGTGTGTGTGTGTGATTTTCACAATCACTAAGAAATTTAATGAAAATACAGATAAGCAAGGGGTCGCCTACGGGGTGACAGAACGCTACCACAGTGGACGTACAATGAGATACAAATTGCATGGTACACTTGAAACTCACTGGATGTCGCTAACCAATGATAAAAATAAATAAGTCGCTTGATTGATTAATTAACAATTATTTTTAAAACGAAAACACAGATATGCAGACCACACTCAGACCCACTGAGGCAGCCCCTCAGCACCCCGTGGGCAGGATGGAAGAACGGGCATTTTAGGCACCATCTGGTAAAAGGAGGGAGTGCTAGAAGCAGGTGGAAGGTGTTCAGAGCTGGGAGGCACCTGCCTCGTTTCCTTAGACCTAAAGCTTCTACCTTCAGGTCAAGGAGTCAGCTTTTTACAAGAGGGGCCTTCCTGGGACTTTGCCTGCCTTGGGGTCTCCTCATGTGAGGGAGCCTTTCCGTGGGGTCAAAGCAAGGTGAACCATTAAGCCAACTTCAGCTACTAACGCCACAGTAGGAATTAAGGTATGAGTTTGCTTTCAAACCCGTTAATTGACCGCAAGGCCACAGTCGAGGAGAGTTTTAATGTGAGGTCAGACAGGCACAGACGCGGCCAGCAGATGAGGCCCCGAGTGAGAGTGGCAGGCAGGAGGCAGGCCCCAGAGGGGACGTGTGTGCGTGCAGCGGGGCGGGGGGGGGGGCAGTGTTAGCTATGCGTTCTCTGTGCAACAAGTCACCCTCACACTACGCGGCTTCAAACGACGGCTTATCATTTCTCGCAATTCTGTCAATCACGCCGGTTCCACTAAACCTGCTCGCTGGGGTGTGGTCAGCAGCGGTCTGCCGGGCTGGACTCGCCGGGCCGGCCAGGGTGTCCGGGCCTTCTCCGTGGCAGTCTTCAATCTAGGACCCCTGGCGGTGTGGGGACACCAGGTGCCAGGCAGGGTCACAGAGGCAAAGGCAGGCCTCATCACACTGATCAGAACCGTTTAGCCGTTTGAGAAACAAATGCTTCTCTGAAAGTTTAATAAACAAAATCTCTCAATCCTTTCTACCCACCCCCAAAATGAAAACTTCATGAGTACTCTTTGGGAACACCAGTTTACATGGGGACAGACATAACAGTTCAAGGAACAGAAATAATTTCAGACCCTAAATCTCACCTGGAAAACCTGAAGGAAATAAGAATTGCAGTTATTGGGAAAAACTTAAATATTTTTTTAAATAGCTTTCAACACTTTGATTCCCTTTAAAATAGAGAGACTAGGAGGCTTTCAAAATACGATTGTCACAGATAAAGCAAGGCACGTCAGCAACATGAGGACAGGTTTTCCCTCCCATTCTGTTCACTTCAAAGGTTCCAGTGTTGGTCGGTCCAGCAGGACACCTTTATCCTCCGGAGACCATTAAGTGTCGGACTTTATCCAAGCTGCTGATGAGGAATTTTTACACAGTATAAAGTTCACCCCTGTCAAGTGTACAATTCAATGATTTTTAGTAACTTTACCAAGTGGCGCGACCAGCATCAGAAATCAGTTTGAGCATGTATAGTGCCATCTCCCCCGATGCGGTCCCTCCTGCCCATCTAAAACCACCCCTGTTCCCAACCCTACCTTCGAGCAATCACAAATCCAGTTTCTGTCTTTATCCCGTGCCTTTTCTGGCTGTTTCGTGTAAATACAGTACGAGCTCGCTTGTGTGTGGCTCTTACACGTTGCACAATGTTTGTGAGGGTCGTCCACGATGTGACAGGGGTCAGTCATTTGCTCCTTTTGGTGCTGAAGAGGATTCCATCAGTGATACACCGTGGTGTCTCCCCGTTCATCAGTCGTGGACATTAGGTTGTTTCCAGGGCTGTTACGAGTAAAGCTTCCGTGAACACCTGTGGCGAGTCCTGAGGACGCGTGCTTTCACTCTCTGGGGTAGACACGTAGGGGTAGAGCTGCTGGTCGTATGGTAGTCTTATGTGCGACTTTTTGAAAAATTGCCAAACTATTTTCCCAAGCGATATGGCTGGTTTTTGACACAAGAAAGATCATTTGCTCGGAAATGGTCTAACATCCAACTGCTACTCCACACACACACACGTGCATGCGCACACACACGCGCACACACGGACACACACACACACACACACACACACACACACACACCCAGAAGCAGCAGCCTGTGCTTGGGTTGGCTCCTGTCTCCAGCTGGATCACAGGTGCTAAGGGACAGAAGCAATGGAGCCACCGCCATAGCTTTCCTTGGTTGGGAAAACATCTATCTAGGGAGACTTTGTAAGAAAAGTCACAATGGGTACACGAAGTTTAAAAGAACAGAAAACAATTTCCATATAAGGCAGCCTGCAGCAACTGTCCACAGGGACTGAGTTTCTGTTGGGGATGATAGAAAGTGGATCATGGTGATGTTTATTCAACATCACGAACATACTTAACGCCCACTAACTCGTATACTTAAAATTGGTTAAAATGCTAAATTCTACGGTATGCGTATTTTGCGCGATTTCTTTTAAAAAGTGGAAAACGGCATCTGGTCACAGCATTCCTTTCCGTTAAGCCTCCTTCGAGCAGCCGCCCCAAGTCTGTCTCGCTCGGTCCACTGTTTACTCCCTCCCTGGTACCTACTACGAGCAGTGGCTACCTCTCACTGCTTCGTGTCTGCCTTCCGCCCTGGAATCGAGCTCCCAGCGGCGGGCTCCCTCTGTGTGGTTACGTCCCTCTCTCCAGCACGAGCACACTGCCCTACAGAGCGAGCCTTGGATAAACATTTGTTAAATATACGATAAATAAATAAAAAGAGCTTTCAAGTGTCAAGGAATGAGACTTAATTGCGTTTTTAACGATGTTACGCTTGCATTTAAACATTCGTTTTGAAGTTGACTTCCTAATAAAAAAATAATAGCTCTCATTGGCCTGGTTAGTTTCACATTAATTATCTTTACAAGACTCTTTCCCATATGTAAGTATGATATGGAAAAATATATTCTAGGGAGGCTTGTTTCCCTTGTATCAATTATTACTTTCAAAAAAAACACTTAAAAATAAGAGTCAGACACAAAAGCTTAAGATAACTTCTTAAACTCCTTTACACACAAATTATAAGAAACAAAGATCATGGAAAAAGGAATCACACACCCTCTGACTAAGTATTTTCCAGAGCAAAACAACTTCCTTCGCTAAAAGTCAAAAGAATGAATGCTAAATTCTAAAATTAAAATGGGGAGTGAACAAAAAAATCCTTGAGAGGCATGGAAGGAAATTAAATTCACATATTAAACTTCTGAGATCTATATGAAGCTTTAACTCCTCCATAGTGGCTCCATGATAAATTTATTGTTTGTCACCAGAGCCACAATTTCAGAATTATGTGCCTCTACATTACCCAACGGCAAAAACTGCAAAGCATAAGGAATTCACTCTGAAATTCCCACCCTCTATCCTCAGAGACCCACCAACACGGCTCCCCGGCCTGAACTGTCTTCGAAGGCAGCATTCCATCCTGTCCAGTGAAAACCTACCTATCCTACGTCCAACCCTTCAAGCCACCATGACAGGCATAATTTCTCATAAACTAAACCGTAATAATGTGTCGATGGAGCCCAAAGCATCGACGGGCCAGCACAGGTTGTTCACTAACATGTGTGAGCAGTGGCCTCTTAAAGAGAATGACTTAATAAGGTTTAGTGGTGATGTAGGGGGAGCACAGGAGGGGACTAAGGCTTTAGAAGAGTGAGCCACAGAGAGGGGGAGACCAGTAGGTCTTTGCACAATGAGCCAGAAACTCAGGAGAGAGACTTGGGCTGGAAAAAATAGATTTGGGGTAAGCGGAGCTGTGGCGGCCTGCATACCTCAGACTGTCCAGGAGAAGTGTCAGACGAGAAAGACGGTCACTCCCCTTGGTTTCCGCTGGCACCCTTGTCTGCCTCTGCCCTGCCACCTCCATTCTCTTCTCTATTTGGAGCTAGAGTTGTCCTTTGAAGAACTTAATTTCTTCTCCTCAAAACTACTCAAAGACCCCCTCCCCCGCCCCCACCACCACCTCAGAGAGAAAAGACAAACTCTCAGCAGTGGCTCGCCAGGCCCTGCAGTATCTGGAGCCCTTCGTGTCTGAGACCTCCTTGCCGGGGTCTCCTCTCCAGTTCACCTCAGGGGCATCCTTCCTGTTCTCCAGCACCCCCGTCTGGCTCCTTGACATCCCGTCTTCACACCACCGCTCCCTCTGCCGGGAACGGATCTCTAGATTTTCCACTTACCAGTTCCTTTACCTTTTTTTTAGGCTTTGCTCAAAACCTCATCGTCTCGAAAGAGGCCTATTCGAAAAAAATGCCTTAAATCCTTTATTCTTTAAATTCCTGCCTCCTTCCACCCCATGTTCCCTAAACCCCATTCTGTTTATTTTCTTTTCTAAAGCACTTATTAACTTCTGGCTTTTGAAATAATTTATTTTATCATGTATATATTATAAAAATTTTTTCCAAGAGCAGGAATTTTTGTTGTTAGTTTGTTCGATAATGTATCCCACGTACCCAGAACAGTGTCAGGCATATTAGTAGGCTCAATAATATACTAGTTGAAAGTCAAACGAATCTAAGAAACAAATCCTAGGGAACTCTTACTGAAGTGTTAGCAGACGATCGGCCCCAAAAAAGAAATTCATAAAAAAGCTTCCTATAAGACGAAAGGAAAGGAGATTGCGGTTTAAGGACTAAAAAGGAGATTTTTCAAGAGCAAAGAAGTCAAGTGTACCAAGGGTCAAGAGATGACCCAGGAAACGAGATGCAGACTGAAAGACCTCCATGTGGATTGAGAAGCAAAGAGGTTTTGACCTTGGTGAGAGTCTTAGTGACACACAGCTAGACAGAAAAACCCAATAGCTCTTACTGAAAGTTAAAAGATAAAAAAGTTAAATTATCATCAAGCTTGTGAAACGCAAATATCAGCTTTTACAGTCTGTCGCGGAATAACAAAACCATCCCCAAACTTAACAGTTTTAAGGCAGTTTTTGCTTATTGCTTATTTAAGTCATTTGCTTATTTAAGTCATTTGCTTATTGCTCACGGTTCTGTGCGTCAACTGGTTCAGCGGGACAGGACTGGGGCTTCGGCCATTTAGGACAGGAGTCTTTCCTGTGAAGAGCCAAATAGTACTATTTTAGGCTTTGTGGCCCATAAGGTCTCTGCCATGACTGTTTGACGCTGCCATTGCCGTGAGAAAACCACCACAGATAATGTATAAAGAAACGAGCATGGCTATGGTTCCAATAAAACTTTATTGCAAATCAGGTGGCAGTCCATGTTCGGGGGAAAGCCATAGTTTGCTTGATTTAGGGGCTGAACTAGGGTGGCACATCCCACGTGGCTCACTCTTGGAGTGGCTTGGTACTCCTCGGTGTGGCTTCTTTGAGGGCATGGGCTGTTTCCAGCGTGATGGCTGGTTCCAAGAGTGAAAAGCAGCAGTTGACAGGGCTTCTTAAGGTTTAGGCCTAAACTTGCATGGCGTCACTTCCACCATATTGGATTGGTTAAAGTGATTCCCAGCGCCGGCCCAGATTCAAGGGAGAGGACTATTCAAAGGTGTAGATGCCAGGAGGCCTTGTTCACTGGAGGCTACCAACTGCAACAGACGACCACACAATTCTCAGGGTTTTGCTTATTAACACTGTGTCCCATTCCACGTTCTGTCTTGAGACCCACACCTAAGGACAGGAGTCGGTGACTTGTGAAGCCATCCTTGCTCTCCGACACAACTCCTTTCAAGAGTTCTCTTTCTGTATCATCAATTGAAGGAGTATATGATTACTATTTAAGACAACCTAAGAAATAAATTCCTTCCCAGTACTTAAGCTATGAAGTGTCATAACCCATTAAACTTAGATTATCAGTGTGACAGAAAAGGGGTTGTTAGTAGTGAAATTTAAACATCTTTGTGTAACTAACTACCTAATGATCTCTCAGAGCGGTTACTTTGCAAAAGTAAATGAATTATAACCTATATGTAGTAGATTTGTTTATTCCTTCATCAATTTAAAAAGTATTTATTGACCATTGTTTAACTCTTAGGCCTTGGACTAGGATGCAGTGGATAAAGCCATCACCTTATTCTTAATATAGGACTATAACAATTACGTGACCTTGGGAGGAAAAAATGTTTTAATCGATAAGTCCTTTAAAATATAATTCTTATTATCACAATGCAACAAAACCACAAAATATTATAAATTTCTTTACAGATAAAATTAAAACAATCTCTATTAAACAACACTTAAGTGAAAGTGAAAATAAAAACCACAATAGCAATATTTCTAGAAAATAATAATAATGTAATAAGTAAAGAAATAAGTTTTGATATGGAAGAAATTTTTTAAGTCATGAGAGACCATATTGCACAATCCTACAAAAATAAATTTGAAAATTTAAATGAAATGGATAATCTCCTAGGAATGCAATTTTACAAAATTGACCCCAGTAGAAAAAAATGCTTAAACAGACAAATTTCCGCACAAGTATTAAAGCACATTTCAAAAAACTAACCCACAAAAAATCAACACACTCAGATGGTTTCTCAATGCTACATGAATTTTTCCAGAGCACAGAAAATGGAAACTTTTAAATGCTGTATAAATCAAGATTAACATTCATACTTAAAGTAAATATAGCACACACACAAAAACTTAAACATCACATCTGAATATTGATGCAAAAAAAAAAAAAACCCTCTAAATAAAACATTAACAAACAAGAATCCGATTTCGTAATTAAGTGAAACTTATATCAGGAATACAAGAATGGTTTGATATTAGGAAATCCATTCATAAAATTCACTGTATTAATGTAAGAACAGTTGTATGATTGTTTTAATAAATGCTGAAAAAGCTTTGTTAAAAAAATCCAACACTCATTCCAGTACTAAGTAAAATAAGAAGATGGATATTTCTTTAAAATGATTTTAAAAAATTTTTTTAAACCCTAAGTCCAATACCCAGCTTTTCTATTTAATTGGAAAATGTTAGTCAGCACGATTAGGCAGGAGGAAGCAATTTGAGTCACAAGAATTGGGAAAACATAAGTGAAACCATCTAGAATTGCAGATGGTCTGATAGCGTACCTGCAAAACCCAGTGGTTCAAAGATAAAACTAACTCAGAAAATAAAATCACCCAACAATATAGCAGTGCATAACATTATCCCTACGGGAGTCAATAGTTAGAAGGAGTAACGGGAGCTACATTCCCACTTACAGTAGCAGCGACAACTACAAAGATACAAGACTTAGGTATTAGCAAGAAATGTACAAACGTTATGTGAGGAAATTTCATATGAGCGTTTCTAAAATATATAAAAGCATACTTCCTGGAAAGACATCCATCATTTTTGGAACGTGTGACCCATCGCAAAGATGTCACCTCCCCTACATTACATGTAGTGCAACTCCAATAAAAACGCTGGTAAGTTTTGTTTCTGAACCTAGACAAGTTGATTCTAAACTTTATATGTTTTTAAAATTAAAGCACCCAGGAATAGCTAGAATAACCCAAAAAGAAAGGCAAAGTGGGAGAACTAAACTTATCAGACATTAAAACATACTATAAAACTTCTATAATTAAAATTGGGGGTACCGAAGCAGAAATAGACCAGCAGAAAAATAGGAAGTCCAGAAATAGACCCAATTATATATGGAAATTTAGCATTAGACCATATCTTCGAGATAAATACCCAGAAGAGAGATCGGCGGGGCAAAGGGTAAATATAGCTATTTTGAGAAATTTTGATATTTTTAGGTATTCTTGCCTGTTTCCTCGGTCTCACCAACAGCGTGGCTTGTCAAGCTTTTGAATTTTTGTCATTTAGGTAAGTGAAAGTGGTGTCCCGCTGCAGTTCTGATTTGTGTTCTCTCATTACGAGTGAAATTTAATGTCTTTTCCTTGAAGAGCAATTTTGCATATCTTTATAGCTTTCTTTTTTATTAACGTATAATTGACACACGACACACCACGTACACACCTGCGATTAATCTTACCTTATAAATTAGGCGCAGTGAGAAATGAATGGCAATAACTAATAATAAAATAGAATACCTAAAATAATACTCTCCAGGAATTTTTCTATTTTTCAGCCCAAATCCTTTCCGAATCCAGGTAACCATCCCTAACGGGTAGGATGACTTGAGGTCACGCGTTTCAGGGGGTCCTTGCTGAAGTCTTCATTCAAGCTCAGTGCTTTCCGGGGGACACGCTGCCATCAGTTGGGACGCGTTCTCAGTTCATGTCTTCCACTCACGAATCTCATGCCTTTTCATCTTCACTAAGCACTTATCACTCGCGGTGGCCGTACCTTTTGCAGTGTGCAAAACTAGCACAAATTTCTTTTTCCTTCTGCACAATTTTCACAGATAGAAGATTCGTTCTTACCGGGAAGCTTGGCAACCTCTGAGTACTATTTTTTTTTTCTTTCCTCATTAAGTTGAGAACTTTTACCTTTTCATGGAAAGGAAGCACTTTATGGCTTCTCTTTGACACGCCTGAATTGCCAGCATCACTACTCTTACGATTTGGGGCCATTATTAAGTAAAATAAAGGTGACTTGAACACAAAGAGTCAATCTGATAACTGAGATGTCTACTGAGTGACTAACGGGCTGGGAGCATCGACAGCGTGGAGGCCCTGGGCAAAGGGATGGATCACGTCCTGCGCGGGACGTGGCAGGACTTGCGAGATTTCATCGCACTACTCAAAACGTGAATTATTTCTGGAAATTTCCATTTAATGTTTTCAGACCGCAATTGAGCACGAGCAACTAAAACTGCAGAAAGCAGAATCGCAGGTAAGGGGGGATGCTGTTTCTTGGTTTCTAAACACCAACCTCCGTGAAAAAGAGTCAGTCCCCTTGAAGAAATGGCCGACTTCAGGGCTGAGGCCGAGTACAAGGTCAGTCTGGAACAATCTCTCCCAGACGGGAAGGACCCTGGCTATGTCGAAAGCACAGAGGAGCCAGCACGAAGGGACTTTCATTGGCCAAATTTCAGACACGATGAGCATCGAAATGACTTAAAACAGGAATGGGTTATAGCACATTGAATATTTAAAAATCCATGAGCCTGTACTGTTCCTAAAGTTAAAAAAAAATTAATGCTGGGTAGAGGGAAAGCTTTTTTTATAAAGAGAGTAATACTAATCAATAAATATAGAAGAAATGAGAGAAATAGAAAATGCATCACTTTACAATCACCATGGTAATAACCGACTGAGACAAAAATCACCATAAATGTGGAAGGTTGTTGGAAAACAGGATAGTCATATGATCTTGTGTGAATTACTTATTAATGATACAGGAGGAATGTACTGTTAAAATACGATTTTCACAGAAATGCACCAACTGATCAAAGAGCACATTGCCAACAATTGTGCACTGAAAGTACATAGTATTTTGTCAACTTTTCTGTAGGTTCAAAATCAAAGTTTGGGGGGAAAAAAAACCTTATTTTTACATTAAATGAATACAATTCACAAGAAGTGTTTCATTTGAAACAGGAGACTTCCAAAACTGTTTAGCCTGACTATGCCCACTTTGAAATCTAGACCACAGGAAATAAAAACTCGTTGTCTTCAAGGTTACTTCAAGGTGAAAGGTCCTTTAGGGAGAGGTTTAGGGAGTTTTGCCGGGGGTAACATGCATCCCTTTGGGGCTGGCTGGCTGCCTTAGTTCATTAGAGCAGGTCAAGGTCACGGCTGGGCTGGACACGCATTTCTTCTCCACAGCCATCCCTTCCAGTCTGGCAGCAGCCATCGTTCCTTAGAGATCTGCCCATTCCCACTCCACATGCATCTTTGGGGTTGCCAGTCACGGGCCCCTGGCCTCCGGCCACAGGGTGGGCAGGTCATAATGCAGGGCTGGCTGACCATATACCCCAGCCTTCTGGCCACAGAGATTAGCTCAAGATGGGGTACGTGACCTAATGACCTCAGCCGGACCCTAATGTGATTGTAAGAGAGAAGCTTTGACCTTCCTCCGGTTTCCTGGGGCAGGACCGTGTAAGTCTGGGGCTGTCAGGAGCCGGCAGCCAAGAGTCCAGACTCAGGGCCAGTAGCCGTGCTGGGCTACAGGGCGAGCCGAGCTGCAGGTGAGAGGGGAAGGGTCAGCTTTGCTTCAGGGCCCTTCAAGTCACTGCAGCCCTGTGACACCAGTTCCCTCACGGCAACCTTCTGGCTCCTGGGGCACACGGTCCTGGCCCTGTCTCATGCCATAGCCAACACTCTGTCTTGTAGATCACATGGCACAGATGCGTGTGTGTTCACGTGCAACACACACACACCAACTTCTCTGCAAAACGTCTTCTCGTGTGCCCAAGTCCCTACCCTCTCACAGGTCATTCGCTGTTTCATAAACGAGGCATGACAGCCGTGAGCAAGGCCTGGAGCTCAGCGCCGTGGGACGTGTGTCCAAGCATCCCCCTGAGTGCCTAAAACCCCCCAGAAGGCTTATAAACGCAGGCCCCGGGCCCCATTCCTAGAGATGTTTGAAGATAATCTGTGTATTTAACCAGTCACCCGAGTGATTAGAATGCCTGTCCCAGTCTGGGAAGCACAGCAGGGTAGGAGGGGGAGGCGGCTGGGCTCGGAGCGTCCTCGCAGGCAGCCTTTCCATCAGCGGGGACGATGACGAGGCGGTTCAGCTAACGGCACAAAGCGGCAGGGATCAGTGAGGCGTCCAGAACACAGCAGAGGGGCAACTGAGCAACCTAAAGCTGACCGGATCGAGGTGACACGGGTCCGCTGTCGTCACGCCTGCTTCGTGTCTCCGAACTGTGCCCTCACGCTGGAGACTGGGGCAATCAGGCCATTTAGGGAGCTACCGCTGGTGCCGTTTACTGGGGTCGGGGGTGAGGGAGAGGGAGGGGAGACTGTGTGTGCGTGCGTGTGTGTCGTGCTGTGTGGTATGTGTGTGATAGCTGTACTGTGTGTAGTATCCGTGCGGTAGGTGTGTTGTAGCACATGCAGTGTGTGTGTTGTGGTGTGTGTACGTGGTGTGGTGTGTGTACGTGTGGTGTGTGTATGTGTGGTGTGTGTGGCGTGTTTTGTGGTATCTGTGTGTGTGGTGCGGTGTGTTGTGTTGTGATATATGTGTTGCGGTATGTGTGTGTGTGTGTGGCCTTACTCGGGGCTCTTGGCCTGCATATTTTCACCCCAACCTTTCAAAACTATGTTCTCAGCAAGAAGAGAATGTTGATGGAACCATATAAAGTTCCAAGTGACCTTTGCGTCAGATCGGAGTGTGCCATTTATGGTAACATTGTGGATAAAAAGCCCAGCATGTTGTAGTCGTAAGAACTGCAGTTTATCAACCACTGTAACAGGCCAGGGAACATAATAACTGCTTTTTGTACACTCGCATTTCATCCTCTCAAGAACCCCATGAACTTAGTGCTATTACCCTTACCTTACAAATGGGAAAACAGAAACTTGGAGGGGTTAAAACAACCTTTTGTCTGGGTTTATTTTGCAGCGTGTTTGCAGGCGACCAGAAACAGATATTATAACTTAGTGTACATCAATTCAGAGTTGAGATGTCCCCTCAACGATCACCTGTTTGACCAATGCTTGCCAAGCGCCTCTCGTGGGCATAGTTGTGCTGGGCACTACAGGAAAGATTGAAGAATGTCGCAGACGGCTCTTCCCCCTAAGGAGTAGCTCATGTGGGCTGAAGGCATGACCATAAAAGGGTATTTTTGTGAGCTCCTTCCTTATTCCTGTTGCTCTTTTATAGCAATGACCAAATTATCTGTGAACTTTTTCTCCACGTTTCCACTTCTGCTTAGCCGACCAGGGGTAAGGGTCTCCACTCCACTCATCTTTGTATTTCTAGCACACAGTAGGTGCCTCATCAATGTTGGTTGAACCAATGAACGGATCCCGTGGGAGCTGGAAGGTGTGATAAACACTCTCAGCCCTTCCTTATGTGGATGCTGGAGGGTTTAGTGTGACTTGCAAATGAAATCGAACCCAGAATAGAAAATGGTATTATTCAACAAAGAGGAGTTTTCAAAATAATAGTTCTCAACCAGCTTCCCTGAATGGCCCAAGAGACGTTAACAAGTTTTTCTTAAAAAGGAAAGAAAAAAAAAAAGAATTCCACAGTTAAATACATTTGGGAAATCGGAAATGCAGGGTCCAGCAGGGTTAAGGACCTGGCGACCGCTGGACTCCTCAGGGTCTTGAGCGGGCTGCTGTGTGCTGTGGACGCGGACCGGACGGGGAAGTGACCAGCACACTGCGCGGGATAAGCGATACTTTCCTAATGGCTTTGACGGCGGATTCTTTGGGGAAGGAGCGGAGGGAGCCAAAAAAGAAGCGATTGCAGGGCCGGAACTGGCGTGAGGCCAGCGCGCCAACGCTGAAGAAGGCGCCCACCTGCACGAAAGCCTGCTCAACCTTGAGAGCGAGCATCCTCCACGTTCACAGCCCGGAGCGTCACTCGGCCCACCCCAGCCCCACGGCAGAGAGAGTGGCGATACCGCCACCGAAGCGAATCGTTCAAAAACGTGTTAGGGAAATGTTCTGTGGCCACCCCTCACTTGCAGTAATGAGTCAGGGGTCATCATTCTGAAGATGACGACAAAGGTTTCCGGACCTTCCTCGCCATGTTTTAGAGTGATTCTGCGTCAGCCTTAGTGACGCGAAGCCCTTCCCCGGCCCAGCCCTGGCCCCAGAGCCTTCCGCGGACCTCCGGCCAAGGGCGGTGGCACCCGCTGGTGTCGTCAGCAGAGCCAGGGTGCCCCTCGGCACGGGGCGGCAAAGGGGAGCCCAAATGGAAGACGTCTGTCCTGCGCGCCGGAAGCCCTTCTTTCATTCTTAAAAACAGCAGAAATTAAGAAAGGACTTTGTAATGGCCAGAACAAGGTCCGGCACTCAAATCGAATGGATGAGTGAATGGATGAATGAATGGATGAGTGAATGAATGAATGGAAGAGGAGTCAGGGAAAGAATTACAGAGTTAACACGTGTGAATCAGGTAGAGTCTCCCTTCCCTGCTTAGGTCTTTGCTGTTTTCCATTTGCTCACAGTCTTCTCATTAGTGTCCCTCCCAAAGTAAAGTCCTGTTTGATCTTGAAGCTAATGACTGAAACTGGGTGGGGCAGGAGGCCCGAGAACAAACTGTCCAACCAAGAAAGTCTGAACCCTCTACAAACTCACTTTCTTTCCTCTCCCGTTTTCTTTCTTCCTGTTTCTTTAAATCCGTGAAAACAACCGGCTTGAATGTTCACAGTGACGTATACTCAGATGCCCTTAAGAGACTCACGAATCCAGTGTCACTTTAACTCTTACACCATTTTTTTTTTTAAGTAAAAGATCTTCCGGTAAACCCAACCAGATAAATGTAGTCAAACATATGGCCTTTAACTATCACATTGGCATGGTAACCATGCCCCTTCAGGTGGTATGCTGAAATATTAGATGAAAACAAAGCTTCATTTGTTTGGTTATCGATCTAAGTAGACTCTAATACAAGAAACTGATGATATTCCATAATTCTACTTTATAGTCCAGTTCATGAGCGAATGCAAAAGCAGGGAGGGCCTGTGTGCAGAATTCAAATGGTCACTGAATTCACTAAAGATCTGCTTGCTCCCTGGGCAGTAATTTGGGTTTCCTGAGTGTTGGCATCAGGAATTCCACACCTGGGTCTAGAAAGCTGAGAGACCCGTCCTGTATCTCTCCGGGCCTGGCCTGACTCGTCCGTGTGAATGGAGGCTGCGCCCGCCCTGTCACGAGATGCTCCGTTTGCATTTCCAGGACCAAAACAGAAAGGCACTTGCTAGAGACTAAATCGTGTCCCCCTAAAATTCGTATGCTTTGAAGCCTTACCCCCAATGTGAGGGCTTTCAGAGGTGGGGCCTTCGGGAGGTAATTCGTGTTAGGTGAGGTCATGAGGGTGGGCCCCCATGATGGGATTAGTGTCCTCATAAGAAGAGACACCAGAGCCCTCCCTCCCCTCCCTCGCCCTCTCTCCACTGCTGCTACTTGAGGACATGGCGAGAAGGCAGCCGTCTGCAAGCCCCGAAGGGAGCTCTCTCCAGAGCCCAGCCATGACGCCCCGATCCCAGATCTAGACAGCCTCCAGAACTGTACGCACATAAATTTCTCTCATTTAAGACACCCAAGCAGCCTAATACAGCATTTGACAAATCTCTGTTGAATGAACGAATGTATATAATCTCCTGTATGTCATCAAGAGTTAGCTACATTTTATAATCCGAGTGGTCTTGGATGATGTGTATAGTATGGTATAGTATTTGTTATGGTATACTGTATTTGTCAGGCCACTGCGACGTGGAGTTTATTAAGCACAACTTGTCTATTTTTCTTGGCTACTCTTATCACAAATCCCTATTATTGGTAAACTTTAGTAAAAGATACATCCAGGCAAAGTCTCTATGCATGGCTGGCCACCAGATCGGGTTTCTTAGCTAACCAGGCTTATGTGTCAGCTTTTATTTTATTATTTTATTTAAAAAAAAAAAACTGGCCAATTATTTGAATTGTTGAAAAGTTTCAGCACCACACAGAGCTCTCAACACATCCATGCAACTGCGCAGTTCTTTGTAGAATGAATTTATTCAAGTTAATTCTAAAAATCTCCATAACTTTTTTAGATGCTAAGGGAAGATATTTTAAAAAGAGGTCTAATTTTTTTTCAGTCATCACAATTCTTATAAACATTAAATTCATATTCCTCACAGTCATCTATTTATCTTTTCATATACTTAAAAGCTAAACCTTAGGATTTCCTTATTTATTTATTTACTTATTTATCTATCTATCTATTTATTTATTTAAAGCCTATTAGGTTATCTAGACAACTTCATGTGCCGGGGACAGGCAAATAAGGTCAAAGTCACCTTTTTCTGGGCATCAAGTTCAGGACTCTTTGATTGATGGTCCCCAATCACAATCTACAGTTCGTATTAAAAAAAAAAAATCCAGTGTTGGAACCTGAGGTCACCCTCAGTACATTTTAGATAAAATTCTGATTGTATTACTAATGTCTAAATTACATCTACATGGCTGACCGCTCAGATATGCTAAGTAATTAGTGGCATTCTACTAATAAATGGTATTGACAAATATTGAGTCATTACTATGTGTCAGGTACTGTGATAAATATTTTAAACACATTCTATAATTTGATCCTGGCAAAGACCCTATGAGATAGCTGCTGTTGTTACCCGTTTTACAGCTGAGTCACTGAGGCTTTCAGGAACTCCCCACCTCGCTCATCAATCGTAGTCCAGGATGTCTGTCTTACTGGACCAAAGCACTGGTTCTAGCTTCTCACAATATTACCCAGCTTTCTTGGACCTTGGAACCTAATTTACCAATCCCCATTTAATCTTCATTACTCTTTCAGAACATTGTGATCATTAGCTAGCGGTCAGCCTCAAAGTTTTTCCAGTGAAAATGCCCTTGTTTGCAAAAAAAAAAAAAAAAAATTGAAGTATTTGTATCTATGCATGAAACAGTTGCTCTAAGGGAATAACATGCAATAATCAGTTAGCCTAGTCCCAGTTACTTATATGCTTCAAAGCGATTAAGTTGCCACCCACCAAAACTTACACATTCCATGAGAATACAATCATGAAAATGTTGTCCACATAACATGTGTGTGGTACACAGAAAACTCTCAGTAAATGTTTCTGACTAAATAAATACTGCAAACCTTTAAGTTTTCTTTAATTAAATGTCACCGGAACTTTAGACTAGCTCTCTCTGCAGGTCTTTGAGTGGTAAAGGTTCATTAAAATGAACCTTTATCTTCCGCTGGTTTATAATTACAAGGTGATCGGGACCAGAACCATCCTTGAGATCAGCGCTGCATCGCTGAGCACAGAACGTGAAGGGCAACGTATTCCCTCTTCCCCTGGCGCGTGACAGAATGAGCTCCGTAAATAACGCGGCCCGGTAGCCGACAGCAGAGCCACAAAATTCCCATGGGGAAGTCTCTTCTGCTGAAAACCAACCAGCCCACTGACCTGGTGATGGGAAGAGAGGAGAGGGGGCGTTGGGTCCTGACATAATCACCACCCGGTGAACGTTCTCTGCACCGGTGAGCGCCACCCGAACCCGAAGCGAGCGTCCGTCCGCTCCCGTCCTCCCTGCACTCGGTGCTCCAGGATCTCGGGCAGGCGGAGAGCAGCGTCGTAAGAGGCCTTGTTCCTTGTGCCAATGAACTTCCCCTGACCCAGCTCCCAGAATGGCAGCTTCCCACTTCGAGAAAAACTTACACTCCCGCCAAAGAAGCCAGTTTGATGAATTACAGGCCTGCCTGTCACTAGGTTTACTCAATGCTAAAATATCTTTTTTTCTCTATACCTCCAGTGACTGCAAGACACATTCTAGCTACTTCTTGGGTGTTCTGGATTGTTGGTTTTAATTTAGTTAATTCAGTTCAAATCTTTCCGCTGCTGCCTTTTATTCTGTAAACCCACCTTAGCACAAACGGTTGAGTTCCATTGCTTTTAAACGTCACTATGAGAAGATGTACCAGGGCGAGCGCGCTCTAGGACCTTGCTGGTCACATGTCACCGGCATGCTCTGGGAGCTTGTTAGAGATGCAGAATCTCAAGCCCGAGCCCAGACCTCCTAAGACAGCATCAGAACCTCTGAGCCGTAACCAGACGTCCAGGTGGTTCACATGCAGAGCGAAACGTGAGAACCGCCGCCCCAGGGGACCCGTGCGGGAGCGGGCATCTTCCAGGAAGGAAACGGCACACTCAGGCGGGCGCACTGTCCTCTCTCTGAAAGTAAACGCCACTTGCTGGATGTCTCCTATTCGCCTTCCGGCCTCCCTCTCTCTGGCCCCGCCCCTCCGATCCGCTCTCCAGCTCCTGCCTGATGGACCACAGGGCAAACCCTCCCCATCCTCTCTATTTTAGTTTGTCAGTTCCCTGCACGGGCTTCATCTTTCAAGTTTCAGTTCCTACCAGTTGGCCGCTCCCTTCTGATCCCTGACACAGCCTTTCATCTCCAGTACGAGGGAATGAATGATCTGGGGGATTTCTGCTTCGGGTCGCACGTACAGGTTTATAAGAGCCTGTCGTTCTCACCCTAACCACCAAGACAGGCCAGGTAAGGCAAACTCCTCATCGACGTGTAAGGCTCATGGGAGAACTGAGGGCGCGAGAAACCTGGACGGACCGACCTTGAACGTGAGGAGCTCCGCGTGGAGGAGAGACCCAAGGCCATTTTCGCCTCTGGCGGCATGGCAGACCCCTGAGGAGTCTGGACCAGCGGGGATGAGGGGCACTCAGCTGACATGGGAACGAATTGTCAGGGCCGCCTGAGGGCCGAGCAGCCGCGGCCACAGGAGCACGTGCCACCTAAAGTGACCCGGCAGCCCTCACGTCGGGCTGGGGTGACCCACCTGAGCCGCGGCCGGAGGAAGGGCTAGGAGGACGGTCTGGAGCATCCTGGGCTTTCCCAGGGACAAAGGGTGGGGGAGATCTCCAGGGGCGCAGAACGCAGGGGCAGAGGGCAAGGAGAACTAAAAAAAATGCGGTCAGCCGCGGCAGAAGCAGGGCGGGGCCGCGCGGTTCTCGGTTGCCACGCCGGTTCCCACGCCGGTTCTCACGCGGTTCTCACGCGGTTCTCACGCGGTTCTCACGCGGTTCTCACGCCTGCCCGCCCGCTGCTTCTGCGGCCCCCAGGCTCTGCGGAAGGGCGAGTCCTAGAGCCACCCTCAAAGCGTCTGAAAGCCACAGGGACCTGACTCAGACTAAAGCTGACAAAGCCGAGATCCAGACCGACCGATTACGACGGACTCGGCCGGCCAGTGAGGGAAGGGCTTGCTCTTTTTGGAAGCAAGTGTTATTTACTTGGTATTCTACTTTTCTTCTCTACAAAACATTTGACATGCAAAAAAAAAAAAAAAATCGAAACCCATGGGAAAGCGAGAAAAATGTGTCACGTGGTTAATACAGAAAAGAAGCAATAGAAGCAGATCCAGAGATAAGTTAGAAGGTGAAATTATGGAGCTGGGATGTTAAAATACAAAATACCTACGATGTAAAAATGTCAAAAGATCTCATGGAAAGTAAGGCGGTATGCATGAAGAGTTGGGGAATTTCAACGAAGTAGTCGAAACTAGAAAAAAGAACCATATGGAAATGCTAGAGATGAAAAAACACAAAATCAAAAATAAATTCATTATATGACTCAACGGCAGAGCAAACTGAGCATCTGACAGGGTTTGGGCTAATTTCAAACAACCCAACATACGTGTAAATGGTGTCCCAGAAATAAGAGAAGGGGGACGCTATGGCAGAAGAAATTGTTGACGCTTTATTGGCTAAGACTTACCATAATTGTTGGAAAATATCAACTCGCGGAACAGAGAAACTCAGCACACCCAGCAGAATAAATACAGAGAAAACCACACCCAAAATCATAGCCCAACTGCTGAAAAGCAGTGGTAAGTGGTAAATCTGAAAAGCAGCCAGAGAGGAAAAAAAGACATAAGTATAAAGGATTAATAATACAAATAACAGGTAAATTTCCACCAGAATCAGTGGAGGCCAGAAGGTAACAGAACATCTATAAAGTGAGAAAAGAGAAACACGGCCCAACTTGAACTCCGTTCTCAGTGAAAATATACTTCAAAAAAGATGAAAGACAGTCGTTTTCAGACAGACCGAAGTTGGGAGAATGTGCCCCAGCAGCCCAACACTACAAGAAAAACTGATGTCAGTTCTTCGGGCTGAACACAGAGGACACCAGGGGGAAAACTTAGATCCACAAAAAGATGTGAAAGGCATCGGAAAAAGTAAATAGATGGGTCGACGTTGAAGGCCTTTCAAAGTGATGTATCTACATCTGTATCTCTCTGTAAGTGTGTGTAAACTTTAAAAGGCTATTGATTATTTAAAGCAACCCTCCCCCATATTATAGTATATGGAGAAATAAAATTTAAGCTAAGCACAAAGATCGAGGGGGAACAAACAGAGTCATATTGCTGTGAGGTTCTGACACGTCTGTGAAGCTATATAGTAGTGTTTTTTAGCAGACTATTTGTAGGGAGACTGGGATAACTTAAAGATACAAAGCATAATCTCTAGGGCAGAGATTCCCAAAGCATGGTCCCCAGACATGCATCGGCATGGCATCTGATATGCAAATTTTTTAGCTTTATCACAAACCTACAGAATTAGAAACCCCCGGGGGATGGTGCAGAAATCTGTTTTAAGAAAACCTCCAGCTGTTTCTAATGCATGTTAAGTTTAAGAACCACTGTCCCAGAACGGCCACCAGAATATACCACAAAGAAGCAGAGCTAAAGACAGGAGGTAAAATGAAATGATGAAAAGTTGCAATACACCCAAAAGGAGGCAGGAAAGTAGAAGCAGAAACAAAGAGTAAATGGGATAAGTAGAAAGTAAGTACCAAGATGGGAGACTTAAACCCAACCATATTAATAATTGCCTCAACCGTAAATGTATAAAACTCTCCAATAAGAGGCAGAGATTGTCAGATTGATACAAAAGCAAGATCTAACAACATGCTTTTTTCAAATACACAATTCAATATAAAGACACTGATCAAAAGCCCAAGAGTAGAAAAAAGTGTAGTATGCAAACATAAAATATAAAAAGCAGATGTGGTTATGTTATATCAGACAAAGTAAACATCGGAATATTATCAATCCTAAATTGTATGAAACTAAGAATAGAATTCCAAAACACATAAAGCAAAAATTGACAGGAACGGACAAAAATCTACGCTCATAGTCGAAGAGATTTAAACACTCCTGTGTCAGTGATCATAGCCAAAATGGATCCCCAAAATCAGAAGATAGATATATTTGAATAGCACGGTCACACACTCGACCCAATAGATTTGATAAAACATTGCACCCAACAATGCAGCATACACAATCTTTTCAAACCCACCTGGAATATCCATCAAGAGAGACTACATTCTGAACAACAAAAGACGTCTCAATAGATGTCAAAAAATTAAAACCTCACAGAGAGTATCTTCTGACCCAACAGGAATAAATTGGGAATCAATCATAAAAACATATCTGGCGTTACACACCTATTTGGACAGCTAAAATAAATCGTGACAATCCCAAATGCTGGTAGGGATCCAGAGAAACTAGATCTCACACACATTGCAATTGGGAGGGTAAAATTTACCATCTGGCAAATAATTGGTCAGTTTCTTTCAAAAACAAAACATACCTTACTAAATGACCCAGGAAATTATATTCCTGGACATTAAACCCATACGAGAAAATTGACGTCCACACAAAAACATGTACACATATGTTCACAGCGGGTTTATTTCTAATAGCAAAAAATGAGAGCAACTCAAATGTCCTTCAGTGTGTGAACGGCTAAACAAACTGGCATGTCTATGATTGATGGGATACAATTCATCGATAAAAAAGAAACAAACCATCGATAGATACAACCACTTGGATGGATTTCAAGAGATTATGCTGTGTGGAGAAAAAGCCTCAGAGGTTATAGTATAGAAGTCCCCTTATATAACATTCTTAAGATGGTAATATTCTAGAGATGGAGAAAAGATGAGTGGTTGGCAGGCCTCATGGATAGGAGAGGGGGGAGAATGGGTGTGACTATGAAGGGGTGGCCTGGGGGTCTTTGTAGTAATAGGACAGTTTTTCATCTTGATTGTGGTGGTGGTTACATTGATCTGCACATGTCATCGAATTGCATAGACATATACTCACGCATACACACATGAATGAGTGAAAACCTAAAACCTGTGAAGTGTGCCAACATCGATGTCCTTGTTATAGTCATGTAAGCTGCTACCATCGGAAAAAACTGGGTGAAGGATAGATACCTAGAACTTCTCTGTATTATTTTTGTCATTTCCTGTGACTACAATTTTTTCAAAAGAAAAAAGTTTTGGAAAATTCACAAATATTTGGAAATTAAGCAACACTCTGCTAAATAACCCTTGAGTCAAAGAAAAATCACAAAGACTATTAGATCCTATTTTGACCTGATTGATACTAAGGAAAATATAAAAACCAAATATTGTGGGACACTATGAAAGCAGTGCTTCCAGGACATTTTTTAGCTTTAAATACTGATGTAGAAGAAAGGTTTAAATCAATGATATTACCTTGCATCACAAGAACCTAGAAAAAGCAGAGCAAATTGAATCCAAAATAACTAGAAAGAAGGAAATAAAAGAAAGAGAATGTTGAAGAAAGATAAGGTGAACAAACAATATAGAAAATCCATAAAATCCATTTTTAGATCTTTATAAAGCTTAATAAAATGATCAGTACCTTAGTAAGGTGATTAAGAAAAGAACAAGGAAACGCAGATTAACAAAAAAAATTTAAAGAATGAAGAAGCGTTACCACTATAGATTACACAGACAATAAAAGGATAAAAACCTTATACCAATTTACTGACAAATTTAAGTGAAATAGACAAATTTCTTAAAAAACAAAAACCACCCAAACTGACAAAAGAATAAATTAAAAATTTTTAAAGCCTGATAACTATTAAAGAAAATGTATTATGGTTTAAAAAAAATAAGAACCCTCCCCCAAAGAAAAGTCCAGGGTCAGGTAGCTTCTCCTACTATTTGAGAAAGAAACAGGAGCACCCTACATAAGAAAAGAGGAGAAAGACTATTTTCCAAGTCGTTTTATGGGCTTTACTCTGATACTAAAACCTGACAAAAATCACAAGAAAAGAAAGAATACAGTGTACACCCTTCACAGTCACAGACATGAAAATTCTTAAATATTAACTAATCAAATCTAGCAATAAAAAATGCATTATGATCAAGATAGGCTTATCTCAGGAATTCAAGGCTGGTTTAACAATCAAAAAGTTGTAATTCATAATATTACCAGAATGAAAGAGGAAAAATACGATGGTCCTTTGCAGGCAGAGAAACATTTGACCAATTCAACACCTTTCACGATGAATCCTCTTAGCAAACCAGAAAGAGAAAAAAACTTCAACTAGGTGGAGATACATCACCACCACATAACATCACACACGTCGACACAACTCTAGATAATTCACCCCTCCAACTGAGTGCTGTCTGCTGAATGGAGATATCTGGACCAGTGAATTCGACCGGGACCAGCAGCCTTTGTAAGCGCTTCGGAAGTTCTTCTAGTGTGCGGATACCACCGATTCATGCTGCTGGAGACGAGCCGAAAGAGCAACACTCTCCAGGGGAGAGCCTGTTTTCAAATTACGGGTCAAGATTCACTGGGGCGTGCACATCAATTCAGTAAGTCAAGACCAGAATTTTTTTTTTAATAACATTCATTCAACTAGACTGGAAAATATCAGAATATATCAAGGGAAATATTGTTTAGTGAAATTTTCGCCTGAATACATTGTATTCGCTTTCCTAAGTGGCTTAACTTGTTATTTTAAGTGCTCAATGGTTACTCAGGAGTATAAAAGAGAGGGTAGCGATTGATCATTGCTATGGCCCAACAAAGCCTTCTCTGTCCTGTGCCTAAATGTTCTTAACGTGTGTGCGCGCACGCATGCGCGCGCAATAGCATGTATTTCTTACTGCGAGGGGCGATACAAAACTTTGAGGCTCTTTCTCATTTTACTAGGGATAGATATGCAGCCAATGAATGTAAAAGTTATATTTGTATTTCAGAGGGTTTTATAATATATTTAACAATATTAAGCTATGTTTATTCATGTGTGTTTTCTGGAGACCTATTTTAAAGGGAAATGATTTTCCCAATTCAACTATTCTATAGAGAAGATTTTAAAGGAACTAATCTTGACTTTGAAATCAAATTCTCTAAAGCTATGTCAAAATAAAATATTTTAGAACTATACATAGAAAGCAGCCCCATGAATTCTAATAGCTGGGATAAATGCACTAGGATACACAATGTTATTTATAAAAAATTTTAAAAGTTCACCGGATTACTACTAGCAGTAGTTTAAAATCCAAAATATTTCACAACACTTAAACTCCTCCTCTAAAGAACCTTGTTTCATAATCAATAAATCTTCATTAGCACGTGCTAATTTAACCAGTATTAGACATTTCAGCAAACTCTAAAGAGAGGGATGAAATAATAACAAGAATTATCACAACAGTGTTGGGTCAGGATATACAGAATGAGCTACATTCTCCAAGTTCATTGACAAAATCTTCAGGAAATTAAGGGGTTAAAAAAATTTTGAGGTTCCATAAACAGGCAAAAAATGGTATCTGAGCAAGAGAGGTGTGGGTACATGTCGGACAATAACAGCAACAATATGGACCTCCCAATACGCGGTGTCCGCCCACCGAAATGCCAAGCCCCGCTGGGAAAGAAAAGGAAAATCTGTCCTTGCTTGGTACAAAATTAGTCTGTCTCCACAGCTGTAAGACACAAGACAGAGGGAGGGCTATACAATGCCAGGGTTATCCAGTGCGGCTGCTCAGTGCTATACCGCACAACTCCAGAGGGCGCTCTCACACCATCTGCAACGTGGATGGCTCCCCTCCCACCTCCGCCTGAAGTTGAGCAGTGCACAGCTTGAGCAACCGTACCATGCAGTTGTAAGCATAGCAATGAAGAGCACAAGTTTGGAGCCCAACAAGCCAGGGGTCTAGTTCCACTTCTAATTCCAGAGTGTACAACCTGGGGCTGGGTATTTAACCTCCCTATTAAGCCTCAATTTACCCAAAAAGACACATCCTATGTCCCTAGGACTTAGTTAGGTGCACACAGTGGCTCTTCATACGTGTGATAGAAATGTAAAAACGAGCCTTATAAGGTAATGGTGAGGAGTAAATGAAGCAACATACAAAATTTTTATGTATAGTCTAAAAACCAGCACAGGATAAGCACTAAACAAATACCTACCAAAAAATGACAAACAAATATTGAGATTCTTCAGGAGGGAAAGATGCATGCTGGGAAGGATTACTTTGTTTAAGAAAAAATAATCATAAGCTATTGAGATAAGGAAAACATAAAAATAATACAGTCGGGAAGGATAGAACTCGGGTACGGTGGGGGTGATGCTTGAAGTTGGAACAAATAAAAAGGTAGGAAATGCACATGTTGTGTTATTTTCAATCGTAGGTCAGGTCATGGCAAGGAGCATTGACAACTTCGACCAGCTCTAAGAATGCTATTGTCATGAGCCCTGAACCACGGAAGCCGAGAGGTCTGGGTTCACTCCTGGCGTGGGGTGGGGAGGGCGGACAGGGGACAGCTGAGGGGGCCTGTGTTCCTTCCTCCCCACAGCGCTTATTTCCTGGTGGAACTGCGGTTCTGACGCAGTCGTGACAACTCTCCGCCCTTAGCAAAGTAGCACAATGGAGAAGGTCACCCCAGATTGTAAGCACCAACGCAGGACGGGCTCCTGCCGCCTCCCGGGCCTGCGCACCTCGCGGCAGGACGCGGCGGTACCGGCGTTCCCGCGGGAGCGGTGGCCGGTAACGCAGCCAGCAGAAGCACATGGAGGAGGAGGGAGGGAGGGAGGGAGAGAGAGGAGAGAGAGACGGAGCGCGGAGCCCCCGAGCCAGTCAGCAGTTAGAAAAGCAGGCATTTCTCACACTTGCTAATGAGCTTGACGCTCGTGAAACATAAACAGGAAGTGGGAGCGCTCCAAGGCGGCCTGAAGGAAATCCACTCCCAGTTCGGGCAAGGTGTGAAGCCCAGTGCTCTGGGTTGTCAAGGTCACTGCCAATGAAGACTGACCACCGCCAGCGCCCGCGCCCGAAGCGCCTCTGCGCCCACTCCCAGCCGTGACCCCCTTTTTTTTCTTTCTTTCTTTTTTTCAGCCCTTCCCCGCAGCCAGGTCACTCGGCGGCGGCGGGTGACCGACCCAGGCGGTGGGAAAGGCTGACAGTCATCTCTCAACTCCCTGGCGGGCGGCGGGGCGGGGCAGGGCAGCGCAGAGGTCAGTGAAATCCCCGCCGGGCTTTATTTTAGTCACGAATTTCCACTGGCTCCCTCCTCCGGCTGCATCAGCGGGGCCACAGCCTTGGCCTTTGAGCCGTTCTCCCTGCTCCAGGCTGAGCGAGAAGGTCACGGAGGCCGGACATTTCCGGGGGAGGTGGCGGGGTGGGGGCCTGCTCGGGGCCGGAGGGGGGCGGCAGAGACCCGGGGCGCGTGGAGGGGGCCTTTCTGCCCCGGGCCATTCCCCTCCTCCTCTACCCAGGCATCTCAGTTCATATGAAACAAAATTAAAAAACAAAACCACAAAACCGCAAAAGAAAAAAAAATTTTTTTTTAAACCTTATCTTTACTCTCTGCCAGCCAGTGGCCCCGATACAATTTTCTCAGGCTGCCTTCCCCTCGTTGCCCAATCTGTCTTCTTCCCAGAGGTTCCCGTAAATTCGGGGGCAGAATCTGTGTCTCTACAACTGGCCCCAGGCAGGGCGCAGGGCAGGGGGCCGCACGAGGCGCGTGGGCCGCGCGAACGCGGCGATGCACGGTGACCGCCACCTGGGACTCTCTGCTCGGCCCCTCCGGCTCTGCGCGCCGCCCGCCCGCGGCGCGGCTCGGCCCCGCGCGGGCGCGGAGCGGGCCGACCCCGCGGGGCGCGCCGCCACCCGGGTCGCGGCGCCCGGGCCGTGCGCAGGGCGGCGCAGAGCGCGGCGCGGCGGCCCGAGCCCGGGCCACGTGAAGCGTCCCGCCCCGGCCGCTGCAGGGCAGGCGTCGCCGCCACGGTTGTGTAACGCTGCAGCCGGAGGGGAGGCGACCCGAACGCCCTGCTCGGGAGGGGGCAGAGGAGGGAGGAGCGCAGGGCGCCCCGCCCGGCGTCTCTGTGGGCCCGACTAGCGAACGGGGGGGCCTCGGGGGTGCGCACGTGGGATGCCTGCCGCCCGCAGGCTGTGCGGGCCGGCGGAGCTCGGGGGAGCGGGGGCTGCGCCGCACACGCTCCGCGGTCAGGTGCGCGCAGCGTGCTCGCCGGCGGCCTCGGCTGCCCCTGCGCTTGGCCGCCAGCCGGCTTCCCATGGGGTGACATCCGCCCCGCCCCTCGGCCCCTCCCCACGGCGGGCAATTCCTGGACGCGGGGCCGCGGAGTGGGGGCAGGGAAGCCGGGACGGAAAGAAACCCCGGCCTCTGGGGAAGGCAGGGGGCCGGGCGACTCCCTCGGCTGCGCGCGGGCTCCCGCGAGCGGCCGGCGCGGGGGGAGGAAGAGGGCCGGGCTGGAGCGAGCGAGGGGATATTCCTCTCCCAGCTTGAGTCAGACGCGGGCGGATCCGTCCTCCCCCGTCCCCTCCCAGGAGACGGGAACTTACTTCATTTCCCTGGGGCAGGTTCGCCCACGTTACCACCCCCCCCCCCCGGCTCCCCTTCCAGCTTCCGCGCCCCCCGCCCAGCTGGGCAGGACCGAGGCCACGCTGCCACCCCCTCTTCGGGGAAAGGCAGCTGCACCGCAGACACCTGGGGGCCCGGGCTGGGGGTGGGGGCCCCTCGCAGCCACGGGAGCGTTGTCCAACACGTGAGGCTCATGTGATGAAGCCGGGGGAGGGTGGGCAGGTCGCTCCTTCCCTCCCCGGCAGCGGCCAGACGTGCCTGGAGTCACAGGGTAGAACACGTAGCTCCAACCCACCCACTCGCTCCCATTTAACCCCGGCCCGCAGCCTCTCCATTACACCGCGCTCGTCCCCCCCCCGGCCCCGCCCCGGCCGGCCCCCCGCGCGCCCGCCCGCCTCCCCGCCCGCCCCACTTCTCATTCACTTGGCTCGCACGGCGCAGACGGCGCAGGCAGCACACACCGCCAGGCTGTGCGCAGAGTCGGAGCCAGAGGCCGCAGGGACACCATGCACGCCCCCAACTGAAGCGGCAGCGCTTCGAAGCCGCAGCTCTCACCGCCAGCGCATTTCAGGGAGTTCGGACTCAGAGCAAGCCTCACGGAGGGAGCTCCGCGGACCCCTCCGGGACAGTCCTCACCGACGCTCTCCTGCAGACAGGAGCGCACAGTGGCCCCGGCTCGCGGTGCCATGGAGCGGATCCCCAGCGCGCAGCCGCCCCCCGCCTGCCTGTCCAAGGCGCCCGGTCTGGAGCCCGGAGACCTACCAGGGTAAGTGGGCGCCCCTGGCCCCTCGAGCCTCAACAACAGCACCGCGGTTCGCGGCGCTCCTCCTGGGAGCAGCTCCCGGCGCATCCGGGGGCTGTCGCCCGCCAGGCTCCGCAGCCCGGGCGCACGCCAACTCACGACCACTCCTGTCCCTTCTCCCTGCAGGATGGATTTTGCCCACATGTACCAAGTGTACAAGTCGAGACGAGGAATAAAGCGGAGCGAGGACAGCAAGGTAAGAGCCCCGCGCCCCCGGGGACCCCAGCCCCTAGCACGCCGAGTTTCAAGAAAAGTTTTCTCACTCTGAGGCTGGAGGGGGTCTGCCTGGTGCGGGCTCGGCGACTCTACTGAGTGGCTCGGCGAAGAAGGGGCATGAGGAGGTTCTGGGTGTGACTCTGCTCCGCCACCCGGACTCCTTGAGCCGTGGGGTGGGGAGAGAGGGGCTTCTCACCCCCTTCCTTTGGCGCCCACCGCCTCCCCGTGCGCCTTGCAGGAGACCTACAAACTGCCGCACCGGCTCATCGAGAAAAAGAGACGTGACCGGATTAACGAGTGCATCGCGCAGCTGAAGGACCTGCTACCAGAACATCTCAAACTTACAGTAAGTGAGAAGCTGGCGGCAATCCAGGCCGGCTCCTCTTCCAGAGGGCGGGCGGGGGTCACTCGCCGCCTGCAGGGCCCGCGGGGAACTGCAGTGCCAGGGCTGGATCCGAGCCGCGGTGGCTCTGTTTGGGGGGTACGCTTCCCCAATCCCGAGATTTTCTGGAAGCTTCGTACAAACGAGATGAGAACCGCTTGGACATCTCCAGGTTGGCTCCAACACCCGCTGGCCTTCCTTTACGAGAGTTTTAGACTTTTTTTCCGGTGACTTTCAGGGTTCTGGAGTTTTCCTGACTTGAGCAAACCAAGCAACATAGAGATTTTATTTAGCCCCCTTGTCCCTTGTATATATATATATTTTAAATAAGAGGACTTGTTTTGATGTGTGCTTTATTATTTGTTTATTTACATCCTGTCCTTTCTTGGCAGTAGCCAACAAACAGCTTACTAGCTTGGCAGCCTTCGGTTGGGGAAAGGGGAAAAAATAGTATTTGAAGAGGAAAAAAGCCGGGATGAGCAGGGAGTTATGAAAGGGTGTCAGGAAAGGAACAAGGGAAGCCTCTTGGCTGCCAGGCACAGGAGAAGCCCCTCCCGGGGCTGCCGCCACTGCAGAGAACTGTTAACTCGATTCCCCTGAGTTAAGGTCAGCAGCGGCTGCTGGAGAAATTTATCTGTCAAAGCTTTTTCCTAAGGTACAAGCAGCGGCTGCTTCTAAAATGTCTCCAAACATAGGTGGCACTCATTTTTTATTCTTTAATCAGAAACACACATATATATATATATATGTATTTTTTAATCTGGAAGTTTCAAATTAAATTTAGCCAACCAGGAGAAGCTATTTTTTGTTTCCTTTAGAGACATTTCTCACTGCTAGTCAGTGTCCCAGAGCTGGGACTCGTCTGAGCCCAGTGCTGACAGAGACGCTTTTGATTGCAGACTTTGGGTCACTTGGAGAAAGCCGTGGTTCTTGAGCTCACCTTGAAGCACGTGAAAGCACTGACGAACCTAATCGATCAGCAGCAGCAGAAAATCGTGGCCCTGCAGAACGGTTTACAAGCTGGTGAGTGCCTGCGTCTGGCTATCATCTCGAGAGCGTTCTAGCACACATAGAGAGCCTGTGGGCTCAACATCTGCTCTAGGAAACGCTTCTGCCACGAATCGCTTGTGCGCATTCGTTGTGGGAGATGCTGTTTTGTCGTTCCTCAAAGGTCAGGCTTTTCATTTGGGATGCCGCTGTGTGCCACCTGGCACAAATACAATTAGTCCGACGATAAAATATTTCTGTGGCATTTTGGCGGAAGAGTTTCTGAGTTCTGGGAGTCTTCTCCCCCTTTCCCCCAGCACCCCTTTTAAAATTCTGAAATGCCAAGGCACCTATAATTTGCGTCGTGGGTGTTTTACAGTTGGTCTTCTTAGCCCTCTTTCATTGGCGAATAAATGAGGGGTATGCCCCAGAGTTTTCCTGTTTCTCTACTTCCTTATGGCTCGGTGTGTGGTATGATCCTGGCAGGGTGACAGCAGGAGTTTTTCCTGCGTTTCGTGTGGTTCCCTGAATAGCCACTAGGTATCTTGGTGAATTGCACAATCTAACGAAAACCGCCGAAGTTTCATCATTCATTCTGCTCACTTCCAGAGACTCACACTCACCTTCTACCCTTCTCGTCTCACTGCTTCCACATAATACCGCACAGGCCGGGGGAGAAATTTTTCTGCCCACTCCCTCGTTCCCTTCTTCACCCTCCTTTCCAAGGCGAGTGGGATGAGACCCGCAGAAACCAGCGTGCGCTGCTGTCACCTTCCTCCCTGAAAACAGAAAGGTGGTCACGCCTGATTGTGGGGGAAAAGGCTTAGAAGGAGCCTCTCTATGTCAAGATGGTGGCATGATTGCACCAGATATAAGTTATTAAAAAATAAGCTTGCTTCGGGCGACATCTTTCCTTCATGTCTCTGATTTTATGCCTGGTCTCTGTCCTTGCTACCATGCGATGGATCTTCTCTCAGTTGTTTGGTTTATGACCATACGAGGATGTCATTGCCGTATCACTTAAATGAAAACTCGGGAACAACGCACAAATTCAAGAGGGGAAACAGTCTGTCTACCTTAATGATGGTCTGTTTCTATGATGGAACATTATGCCGCCATTACTGTCATTTTACCCCTGGGATTGTGGAAGATTTTTTATTTTATTCCTTATACTTTTCAGTGCAGTCCCCATTTTCTCTGACCGTAGCACTTTTTTAGAAGCAGAGGCACAGGTGAACAAGGGTATGAACAAAGAGGGAAGCTCCCAGCCTTCGGAGGGCTGGTATCCCGGTGACCCTCGGGCCCTTATGCAACCTCTTGCTTTGCGTCTGTGTTGACCCAGGTGAGCTGTCGGGGAGAAACATCGAAGCGAGTCAGGAGATGTTCTGCTCAGGTTTCCAGGCGTGTGCCCGCGAGGTGCTGCAGTACCTGGCCAAGCACGAGAACACCCGGGACCTGAAGTCCTCGCAGCTCGTCCCGCACCTCCACCGGGCCGTGTCTGAGCTGCTGCAAGGCGGGACCTCCAGGAAGCCGCCGTCGGACGCAGCTCCCAAAGCGATGGACTTCAAGGAGAAGCCCAGCGCCCTGGCCAAAGGCTCCGAAGGCCCCGGGAAAAACTGCGTGCCAGTCATCCAGCGGACTTTCGCTCACTCGAGCGGCGAGCAGAGCGGCAGCGATACCGACACCGACAGCGGCTACGGCGGCGAATCGGAGAAGGGCGACGTGCGCAGCGAGCCGCCGGCCTTCAAAAGCGATCCCGGCCGCCGGCTCGCCGTGGGAGAGAGGCTCGTGGGAGAGAGGCTCGTGGGAGAGAGGCTCGGGGCCATCAAGCAAGAATCCGAAGAACCCCCCACGAAGAAGAGCAGAATGCAGCTGTCAGACGATGAAGGCCACTTCCCTAGCAGCGACCTGATGGGCTCGCCGTTCCTGGGCCCGCACGCGCACCAGCCACCTCTGTGCCTGCCCTTCTATCTCATCCCCCGTCAGCGACTGCCTACCTGCCCATGCTGGAGAAGTGCTGGTACCCCACCTCCGTGCCTGTGTTGTACCCGGGCCTCAACACCTCCGCCGCAGCCCTCAGCAGCTTCATGAACCCCGACAAGATCCCCGCCCCCTTGCTCATGCCCCAGAGACTCCCTTCCCCCTTGCCGGCCCACCCGTCGGTGGACTCCTCCGCCCTGCTCCAAGCCCTGAAGCAGATCCCTCCTTTAAACTTAGAAACCAAAGACTAAACTCTTCAGGGCATCCTGCTGCTTTGCTTCCCATCCTCCCTACTTCCAAAAACAAAACGAAACAAAACAAAACTGTGTGTGTGTGTGTGAGCGAGGCGAGGTCCATCCAGCTGTGTGCCGAGATGGCCAGGGGCGTGGAGAGGGGTGTGTGCGTGTGCAGAGTGTGTTGGTCTAGGACGTGACAGCTCCTCTCAGCCTAGGGAAGACGTGAAGGCTTGCCTGCCATCCGGAGGTTTAGAGGGACTGCGGCCCACCCCTGGGCCTTTCCCCGCCCAGCGAATCACTCCCCCTTTCCCCCTCTCCCCCCAATACAAATCAGCTGGATTTTCAAACGCTTCGGAGTCTCTGGCAGGGTGTGAGTCAGTCTTCACTTTGGGAGCCAGGTCTGTGACTTTGAGAAAAAGGTACTTTCAAACGAGGGCTTTCCAGAGGGCACTTCCCAGGCAGCTCTCCTGACCCCACCCTCCTCCCTGTCATTGTCTTCCTGACTCACCAGGCAGGGACGGGGCAGCCAGACCAGACCCGAGCTTTCTGCAGAGGGGCGAGGCAGCAGACACGCAGGGCATGGCCGGCGGTGGCTTGGGGAGCCTTCACAGGTCTGCTCCCCACCCCTGCCTCCACGAATAAAGAGAATGCAGTCCCCTCCTTGGCCTTGTCCTGAGCCACTAGCTTACGAAGGAACCAAAAGGGCCCCCCGGTCCAGGCCCAGCTGCCAGGGGCCGAGGAAGAAGTCCCCGGGGACCTCTGACACCTGTTTCTAAGTGTCACCTAGAAACAGCCTTGCTGTCCAGGGAACCAAACCCCAGGTCTGAGGGATGCAGACACCTCAGTTCCAAGCGCCCCAAAGTGCATCAAGCTGAGTTTCGAGCAGAGCCAGACCCAGTTCGGTTCTCTCCTAAAACTCCTTTAACCAAGCTTAGCTTCTTCAAGGCCTAACCAGCCCTTGCACAAGAAGATCCGCTCTGCAGGCTAATTCCCCTCGCCCGACAGCAGATGGAGCGTCCTTATTGCTGAAAAGGAGTCCGTCTCCTTCAGAGAAGCTTTATTTTTGGTCCAGAGTTCTTGTTTTCTGACTCGTCCAGCTAGCCCTGCACCAGCTTTTCAAAATGCACTATGCTTGAGCATCGATCGTGTTTTAACTCTTTCTTTTCCTGTTTTTATTTTGGTATAAAGTCGTTGCCTTTATTTGTAAAACTGTTATAAATATATATTATATAAATATATTAAAAAGGAAAATGTTTCAGATGTTTATTTGTATAATTACTTGATCTACAAAGTGAGAAAAATGAATGTATTCCTGTTTTTGAAGAGAATAATTTTTCTCTAGGGAGAGGTACAGTGTTTATATTTTGGAGCCTTCCTGAAGGTGTGAAATTGTAAATATTTTTATCTATGAGTCAATGTTAAGTAGCTGTTTTAAAGTACTTAATAAAATAATCCTTTTCCTGTGGAAGAGAAAGATGGTCTCCTGCATTCTTTCGGATAACTCGCTCGTGCGATGAGGCTGTCTCCTGCTGTCCCCGCTAGTTTAATCTCGGTGTCATTTCTTTCAGCCTCTCCCATGCCTTGCATTCAGACAGAATAAGCTTAGTCAATCTAGTAGACCAATATTTGTTTTAAGGTTTTTTTTTTTTAACTGATTCTTGCCAGAGTTGTAACAATCATCCCACGCCTCCTTCCAGGTTAAGCACAAAGGACATTTTCTCCCCCAGTCTGCTTTTGCATGGTCCTTAGAACTTGACAGAAAATCAAAGTATGAAACTGTGGGCCTGAGTGTCCGGGGAGCTTGGTGGAGGGGCAGGCACGCTGGAAAAGATTCCACGGATTATCATGCAATAATACTTTACGCCGGGGTAGCCGCTCTTCGCCAAGGCGGTCTTAACGTTTTCGAGTGGAGCAAGGTCTAAATGGATTTGCCATATCCTGTCTTATTGCTGCTGAAGGCAACATCCCATAATTATTTTCTACATCCTTCCTGGACTTCCTCTCACTGGGTGTGTTTGTGCGTGAATGAACATTCGTGTTCCTTAGTCAAGCGGCTCTTAGGAAAAAGAAAAAATTCCGTGGGAAATGACCCGGTCGCATATTTTTGCCTCGCCCCGCTCCCTCCCAGAGGTGTCCTGATGTTTCCTGCTGGCCAGTGCCATGCTCCAGACCCCACAGCGTCTCAGCCTTCCAGAACCCTCTGTCGTCTGGGGCCCAGGCAGAAACCTGCCCCAGGCCCCCAGGGAGCAATCAGCCAGGCAAAAGCACCACCTGCCTGCCCTGGCTGTTGGCTTCACATGTCACCTTCCCCGGCTCCTATGAGCCAGCGGGCTGGAGAGAACAGTGCCTGGCTTGTGTGACGTGCAGAGTGCAGGGTCTGAAAGTTACGATTGTCCGCCATTGACCTCAATTGTCTGCCATTGACCTCAGGCAACACAGTGTCCTGAAAGGAATCAGGAGGCGAACCCATGGGCTCATCAACCAACTGGTGTCTGTCGCCTCTCGGGGCCCGCTCACATCCCCCACAGCAGGCAGGTGGCCAATTGTGTGAGCTCTTCCTTCACCCAGCACCTGGGGGCCTGGCCCTCCTGCCGGATGGGCCCCTGAATTCCTCCATGAACTGCTAGGCTTTTCCCAGAGACTTTCTTATTGGTAAAAACCCAAACAAGTCGAGTTTATCCTGGGGGACAGAGCACGGGGTTGAAATCAAGACCGGACTCGTTTTGCACACCCCTCTCTCCTGGCAGTGACTCAGGGAGTAGCTGTGGGGACACAGGAAGTGGTTGGAGCAAACTGAACTAAAAAAAGCTTTGAGGGTTCCACACGTAGTCAACCCAGAATCCTCCTGACTTCTGCCCCCGTCACACACCCCCAGGAGCAGCTGCCCCTCCGCCACCTTGCCCTTCTTGCTTGCCCTTGACCTTCCTCCAGCCCCCAGTCACAGCAGGTCCAGGTGGCTCAGAGGGAGACAGAAAGGGGTGGGGGGAGTGCACCCCAGTCTTTTTGCCCACCGGAGACAAAGGGGACCTCCGTTTTAAAAGGGGTGTGTGAGCGTGAGGGGGTGAGGCTGAGCCGGGGCCCAGGAGGGGCGCGGGAGGCAGGGGCGCGGCAGCCGAGGACCTGGCCGCCCTCAGACAGGGCGGGATCCGCCGGGATGGTCTCACCCAGCGCTGACCTGCCTGCCTGTTGACACAACGTCACGTTTCCGACTGCAGCCCTTTCGTGTGCGGCCCAGGGCTAAAAGCGGCTGCCGGTTCCTGGAAGCCGACGTGCCTGGCACAGCGTCAGCAGAAACCTGATCCCCGGGGAAGCTTGGCGGCCGCGGGATCGCTCAGCTCCCCCCTCTACCCCCCAGACAGGGCCTGGCAGCGACGCCAGCAGCACCCCAGCACCCCTCGCGACGGCCTGCGGGGGGGGGGGCGGGGCGGGCCGGCAGGGAGCTGCACGCAGGCTGGGCACGGGGACAAGGGCCTAGGTAACGACCAGGTCATAGCTTCCCACGGGTCCCCCCACCCCCCTGCTCATTAATGGAGCCTCACAACCTAGCAGAGCCATTATGAGCAGGTCCTCTTAGAAGTCGCATTTCATAGCTCCATAAAAGCTGGCTCAGAGAGGGGAGGGGAGTTGCCCAAATCACACAGCTTCCAAGTCACCCCAACCATTAGTGTGGTGTGGTGAGGATGTTGGCTTGTGGCCCTCCTTAATGGCATCCAAGGCGAAGGCTTTCGCAGAGCCTGGTTGTTTACTAATAACAATACTGATCATTCATAATAATACAAACACTGACACGGCCATGCTTTCTGTTGGCCGGGCTCTCTTCTACGTGCGTCTCACACGACAACTCAATTTTCACAGCAACTGCATGAGGTAGACATCATTAATATGCCCCACATACGATTACCGAAACCCAGACACAGAGAGGTCAAGTAACTGGCAGAAGGTCACAGAGCCTTAAAGGCCAACGGTGAATCAGAATTTAAACCAAGGTCATTTGGCTTCAGAGCCTACGTGCTTAACTACAAAACTACACTGCCTTTCTCACTGCATGAGAGTCATAGCGATAATAATAATAACAGTAGCAGTGGTAAAACTAGTAATAATACAGCTGTTACTACCAGATTTTGAGTACTTCCTCTAAGCCAGGCGCTATTAGCACCTTATGCGAATTAGCTCTACTTCCTACAGAAGCTGCGAGGGGTAAAGATTAAGATGCCCATTCTCAGAGCTCAGAGAGGGGAACTGCCTCGTCTGAGGTGACACATAGGTAAAGGACGGGGCTGCCCTTCCTTCTAAATGCAGCTGCGGTGACAGTCGGGCCGAAATACACCTTATCTCATTTAGTCCACTAAATAGCCCCGCTGAACGGCCACTGAAGCTCAGGGTAAAACGCTTTGCCCAACTCTTTCTTTGCTCCCTCACAAATGCCCCCCACGACACCACCGCAGCATGTGACTATCGGGGCATCGTGGTGGGGGCGGGGGAGGCCAGTGTGGGTTGATTATGCTGAGACCAGAATCCAGGTTTGAGGAGGTCCTGTATCAAACAAAGGGTCCTGGGATAGGGGCGGGGACCATGCTTTTATGGCATCTCCCTTAAGGTTAGGGGAGGGGCAGGGAGAGGGGCCTGGGCAGCAGCTACACATGGACCATGTAGGGCCCGGCTGCTCCCCAGGGATGGGGGTGGGGGAGGCGGAGCTGAGATTGGGTTTCAGGCTCTCTGGCTGGAAGGGGACCTGGGCCACTCTGGAGCCCAGGCCCTTGCTCCTGTCCCTCCTTGGTTCCCTAAGCCCACCCATGCCCTGGCCCAGCTGTCCAGCTGTTGGCCATCTCCCCAGGATGGGCCAGTGAGGGGTAAGCAGGGCCGGCGTCTCGGGCCAGAGCCTGACATACTGCTGAGTGTCTCCTCAGGCCTCTGGGTCCCGCTGCGTGGCTCCCAGAGACAGAGTGTGCTGAGTCCCCAAGTGGTTTCATATAAAGCCTATGTGTTAACGGGATCGACGTGTTCCCTTAAGAAGTCCCCAAGGCGCCACGTGGCACGGAGTGGGGGAAGGCTTGGACTTCTCACCCTCTTCAGCTGGACCAGCTCCCTTTTCCTGTCGTATATACTGTGGTGGTTTGTTTAAACAAGAGCTCCACTGCTTAAAAAAAAAAAAAAATCACAGACATGTTTGTAAGGCACTGAACTACAGTCCCTTCCTCAGGCATGGCCTTCACCTCAGCTGCCTCTTTCTCTAGGATCCAGAGGGAGGCTGAGGCCACTCAAAGCCACCATGCCTCCCAGCACCACCCCCCTGTTTATCCCAAGCCATCTGTTTGGCCCGACTACCACAGCAGAACCTGAGCCGGGAGCAGCCTCTCCCATTGGCTGTGGAAGCCACTGACACGCTTGTCCCCGGCCAGGCCATGCAGTCTTGTGATGTGGCTGGATGTGGGCCCAAGGGCTTCTTCCGCTAATGACGGGGCCCTCCCTTCCTGGAGGAATCTTAGCAAAGACACCGAGGTGGGACACCAGGGGTGAGCTACCAGGCTGCTAGGTAGAGGGGTCAGCCTGATCCTGTCGCCCCAGTGACGGGACAACCAGCCTCGCTACGCCTGAGTCCCACGCAGGCCTGTTCTCACATGCCCTCTGTCCACCTTGGAGGGGGCGAAAGGAAGAAACTTGTGCTCGTTTATTTGTTGGAAGATAAATATATTTTTTGAAACGGCATTATGGATGATGGTATATGGAGAGGAGAGTTACTCAAAGGTCTCTGAGGAATTAAAGTAGGGGGAAAAAAGAAAAATTACTCCCTTTCCAGGAAAAAAAAAAGTGGGTTTCTTAAAGTTTTTAGTAAAATATCTAAAATGTTTTTATCTTACTGGAGAATTTTTAAACACATACAAAAGTAGACAGAAACAACAAAACGACCCAATATAAAAATGGTCAGAGGATCTGAATACACATTTCTCTAAAGAAGAGTTACAAATGGCCAAGGAGCACATGAAAAGATGCTCAACAACACCAGTAGTCATCAGGGAAATGCAAATCAAAACCACAGCGACATACCGCTTCACACCCACCAGGGTGGCTGTAATGGAGGAAAAACAAAACGGAAAATAACCAGCGTTGTCGAGGGCATGGAGAAATTGGAACCTGCGACCGTGGCTGGTGGAATGTGGACCACAGTGTGGAGACGCCTTGAAAAGTTACAGGTAGAATTGCCACGTAACCCTGCAATTCTACTCCGAGGTAGGTACCAACAAGGACCGAAAACGGTCGCTCCGGCCAGCACGCACAAACGCACGCTCATAATGGCATTGTCTTTCTGCTCGAAAACAGCTGAGATGCTCAGCCACAGATGCATGGGAAAACCAAAAGCACTCTGTAGAGGTAGGCGAGAGGCCGCAGGTGCTCCCACGGGGAGGGACCTCGCAGACACCACGCTCAGTTAAAGAGGCCAGACACAAAAAGTCTCCTAGTATAGGCCTCATTTATATGAAATGTTCAGAAATGGCTTCAAGGGCACAGCGCTTTTCATCTGAAGTTGTAGAAATGTTTTGGAACTAGATCAGGATGGTGGGTCGCACCGCATATGAATGTACTAAATGCCACTGAATTGTTCGCTTAGAGTGGTTCATTTTATGTGCGTTTCACCTCAACAAATTATTTTTCAAGTAGACGGAAGAGCATAAGGAACCCTCTGAGCTTTGCCAATCGCCAATTCCTGCCAGATCACTTCCATACGTCACCTGTACACCCACCTGCTTCCCCTGCTCATAGATGATTCTGAAGCAAATCTGGACATCATGTAATTTTATGGGTAAATATTGCAATCTATATCTCTGAAAAATAAGCATTCTTTTAAAAAATTACTACAATAGCATTCTCACACCTTAAAAGATTTAACAATATTAGAAGGCAATTTTTTAAGACTAATTTTCTGAAAGAAGTACGGAATGGTTTTAAAATCTAAAAAAAAAAAAATAGAAAAGATGACAAGGGAAAAAATTTGTACCTCTGGCTTGATCCATCCTTCCATGGTAGACGGGCGGGCACCATTTTAGAGTTTATTAATGTTTATACCTGCAAATATGAATGCGGGCTATCACTTGTCCCCTTTGTAATACAAAATTAAATGTTGTTTACACTGCCTGCACTTCATCTTCAGCACTATACCACAGGGAGCTTTCCCCTGCATGCAGAGAAACGTTTTTCTCTCTTTTTTAACAACTGTCTAGTATTTCATTGTCTAGACGTGCAATCATGTATTTGAGCACTTCCCTATCACGGACATTTGGAATATTTCTGACCATTTGCTATGACCCACGGGCCCTCAGTGATTAATCTTATGCATATGTCATTTCGTATGTGTATGACAATAGGTATGGGACAAATTCCCAGCAGTGAGATTGCTGAGTCAGCAGCATGAGCATCCGTCTCGTGCCCATGGGCGTTGCCAAACCGTTGTCCAGGGGCTGTGACAGTTCCTATTTAGCAATTCAGGAGCAGTCCCACCTGGAGGCAGTTTGCAAGAGACGTCAGAAGTCTTGGAGCACGTGTATCGCGAGAACAAGAGATTCCGCTTCCAGTTGTCATCCTAAGGGGTTATTGATCAGGTTTGCAAAGATTAAGCTGCAAGGATGAACATCTCTGTGTCATTCTTAGTAAAAAAAAAAAAAAGAAAGAAAGAAAGAAAGAAAAGAAAAGAAAGAAAAGAAAAAGAAAGAAAAGAAAATCAGAAAAATGGCCAAGAGGAATCGACTGGTTGAGTAATTTATGGTATATGTAAATGCCGGAATGCTAAAAGTCACGAAAAATTATGTTAAGAAAGTATGTTATGATTATTTATTCATTGTTAAGGGGGAAAGGTAAGTCACGACCGGCACGTCCAGAATGGCCTTATTTTTTAAGTCCAGAATAATACGTACATTTGATACGCCCTCTCTCGGCCTCAGTTATCAGGCCTACAAATTGGGGGCAGCAATAGCAGCTCCCTGAGTTGTCATGAGGATTAAATGAGCCAAAATCCCTCAGATGCTGAGACCAATAACAGGCACAGAGGAAGCTCCATGTCAGGGTTAGCTGACACCCAGGCGGCCATCATTATTACTACCATTATCATCGTCTTATTATCATTGTTAATTGTATTACATTTGCATAAGAAAACGTTCTGGCAGACAATCAACACAATTTTAACCATCCTAGCAGAACTTAGAGGTACTGTTAACTTTGAGAATTTTAGCCGATCTTTATTTTCTGTTCTTTTTTTTCTTTTTACTGTGAACATGTGCCGTTTCTATGATATGTATTATATCAAGAAGGGCCATAAAAAGGACAGGAATGGAATTCCGAGGTAGTCTTGGCAATCCGTACCCAGAAGAGGACGTGGAAAGAAAGGGCAGCAGGCCTTTTGCTTCTCCGGCTCAGCGCTGGGCAGGGCCGGTCCTGTCCTGTGGGAAGGGGACAACGCCCTCTAATGCACAATGGAGGGGTCTAGGGAAGCTGTCCTCACCCACATGCCAGGCTTCCATCAGGGACTTCAACAATTAGAGTGAGGACGAAAGACCCTCTGCAGCCCATGAGGGTCTTAAGATGGGGGTCTGACTCATTCACTGCTGTGCCCTGGTACCCATCCTGAGACAGGAGAAATTCAGTCAGTGTCCCCTGAATGAATAAGTGAAGCTAGGCTCTGCTGTGTGACCTTGGGAACATTCTTTCACCTCCCTGAGTCTCAGATTCCTCTTCTGCCAAGCAGCATTAGGGATCCGGTAGGGACTGTTGTGAGGGTGAAAAGAGAAATCTGAATGTAGAAGACATAGCACTGCATAGCTCACATCCGGTCTGTGGCAGGTGCGCAAGCATTTGTTGAATAAGCGGATACAAAGAAGGCATGAGACAGGAGCTTTTCCACACTAAACTGTAAATGGCTGATGTGCCATTCTTTTCTAAAAGAAGCTTTGTAGGGACTAAAGGGAGAAGCTAGAAGAGATCTAGTACATATCCCAGACTCTGATAAGTGCGGTCCTAGGCGCTACACATGCATCATCTTGTGTAATTTCCATTTTATGCGCGTGGAAATTGAGACTCGGTGAGATCGCGTGACTTACCCAAGGACACACGGCAAGCAGACGGCACAGCCAGGACTTAAACTGCCATGTGACTCAGAGTCCTTCCTGAAGAGCCCCAGCTGTCACCGCGAACAATGGCACGAGGTCCGGGGAGCTCATCGGTGACAAACCTTGCACTCCGCATGGTACTGAGTGGCCCAGTGGGCGGACCGAACGTGCTCAGGGACCTAGGAAAGCAGCCCTGCTCCCTTTTAGCCCCCGCAAGTTGGAAAGTTCTTTCCTTTGGACAAGGCAAAGAAAAGCATTGGGATCAGTTCGTGAAGAAAATGGAAGAAGACCTCTCTACGTTTCCCCGCCTTTATTTTAACTTGAGCGTTGTTTTCCGTCTGCATTTCCTAGGGGGAGGGAGACCAGGACGTCCACGCCTAAGGCTCGCTCCCCTCTCACCCCCGGCCTGTCCAGACCTTACCCAGCCCATGCTGTGCCAGACCCCCAAGAGTTTGAGGGACGTAAGGCTCGTCCCCCCAATCCCCCACCACCCCTGCTTCCTTCAGGGCCCCCGAGGGCACATGCGGCTGATTCCCAGGGCGGTGGCCTCTGCCCCGGACCTGTGGCTTCTCACGGACCAGCCTTTCAGACAAGGCAATCACTGCTCAGGCATGTTCCAAGCCAGCGGCTCGAGTCCCAGCCAGCCCGGGCCTGTCGCGATGAGTCAGCCTTTCACTGGGGAAAAACGTGGTGACTGGCCCGCAAGTCACTTTTTCCAGCTTGGCCCTTGTCCTGGGCTGGGTGTTGGGAGGCCTTTGTTTTTCCCTTTGGAATTTGCTGCCTACGAGGAGTCCCGAGGGGTCCTGGGAAGCATGGGGCTGGAATTTTGGGGGGTAGGAGGCAGGTCACGTTGCATCAGTTGAGCCCCGTGAATGCCCCTCAGTGTGTCTGCCTGGTCCACACAAGAAAAAGTCCGGACCTCAGAGCTTAACGCTGCATCCTGCTCCGCAGGTGAGGCCAGAACGGCTGCTGGGGGAGGCGTGTCTCCGACAAGTCCACCTGTCACCTTCCTCGGGCCGTGAGGCACAGCGGCCGCAAGGACCTGGGGCTTGGGGCACCCCGGGCCCCCTGCCAGCCAGAGCATGCTCCTGAAAGGCGACGCTCCCTCGGGCGCCCTTACCTTCGGTGAACCTGCACCCCAGCTCCGTGCCAGGGGTCTGGTTTCAGAGCCATCCACTTTACCGTCCCTTCTGACTCACCTCCACTGTCCCTCAGGTTGGCGAGCCCTTTCCTGCATGGCGGTGTTGAGATGGAGTCTCCCGGGGTGACGGACGGGAGGGAGAGGTGGTGACCGTCATCAGTCAGCGGCTAGCGAGGGGGCGTGAGGGCCAGGGCCAGCCCTGGGGGACCCTGCAGGAAACCAGCCTCGGCCTCCAAGGCCCTCGCCAAGAATCCCCTCGTCTTGGTGGTTAGCAAGGATTGATCCCTCCGTCATTCATTCATTCATTCATTCATTCAGGCTTTGGGGTCGCAGTAGCTCACAGGACAGTCACGCTTCTGTCGTCATGAAGGGGAGCATCTGAGGGGGACACGGGTGCTCACCGGATAATGGCACGAGCAGAAACCACGACACACACAGACATGAAGGAAGGGGGCGGGCTGGCCCGAACCGGGGCAGGTCAGCAGGAGCTGGCTGGTTCAGGCGGGGAAGCGGGTAAGAATGACATTTGTTCTGGGTTGAACTGTGTCCTCCCTCCCCCTCCCCAAAACAAGACATTGAAGTCCCAGCACCCCAATACCACAGAATGTGACTTCATTTGGGATCAGGGTCTTCCAGAGGTGACCACGGTACCGTGAGGTCATGAAGGTGGCCCCTCACCTGATCCGGCGGGTGTCCCTGTACCCAGGGGGAGTTTGGACACGGCCGGGCGCCCAGGGAGGACGTCAGGCGCAGATGGAGGCGGAGGTTGGGGCAAGGCGTCTACGAGCTGAGGGACACCAGAGGTGGCCAGCGAGGCACCGGACGCACGCCGGATGGGTGCCTGGAACACGGCCCCTCTCACAGCCTCGGGGGGATGCTAACCTACCCGCCCCGGCCTCGCGGACTTGAGACCACGCACCTCCGTTCTTGGAGTCGCCCAGTCTGTGGGCCGGCGCTGCGGCAGCCCGGAAAATGAATACGGAGTCCCGAACAGAACCGCAAATGCGGGAGACCTGCGGTGAGGGCCGGGGCAGGTTTGAGAAGGAAGGCTGCCCTGGCCGGGGGGCAGAGTCCAAGTCTGAGTGGGAAGTGGGCCAGGGCTGGTGCCTCGGCGACAAGAAAAATCCCAATAAAAATAATCGCCACCTTGAAGATGTGCAGAATGCAGGCGATAAGCCTGGGGAGGCGGGAAGTGGAGGAGCCGTTTGGAGGTAAAATGAGGACGATGGAGCCTTCGCCCTGAGAGAGGGAGACGGAGAGGGAGCCTCCGAAGTCACAGGGCAGGCGACCTGGAGTCGGGTCCCAGCGTTGCGACCTTGGGCAGCTTGCTCTCTGTCTCTGTGCCCTGATTCTTCCATCTCTTATCTGGGACGGTCTGTGGCCACAGGACTAGCAGTGTGACCGACATCGCCACCCCGCGTGTGATGGGCAGGGGGAGAGGGAAAAGAAGAAGAATGAATAGCATCCGACATCATCATTCTTGCTCTGACGGCACTTGCAGTCTCCTTGGGAGGTGACATTCATTCAGCCCGGGAACAACGAAAGTGCCAAGCGTGGTAAGCAGGGAGCAGCAGACGTTCTGGGGACCTCCCTCGAGGGGTGCTGAGACCTGGGAGGACCCCCTAGTGGCTGGGTCCCTGCTGTGCCATTTCGTCACCACCACCCCTGCACCACCCCCAGCTGATGGATCCCGGCGGACAAACACATGACCCAAGCTGGACCAATCAGAATCTTTCCCTGCTGTTTTGGCTTGGATCTAGGGAAGAGATTCAGTTTCTCTCTGAGGAAACGGATGTTCTTGGTGGCACACGGAAGGAGCTGGTGTGAGGGGACGGAGATGACGGGCATGGACAGACAGACGGAAGCGGCGCGCGCAGTGAGCTCCCAGCTGTCCCGAGGCCGGGCTGCCCCTGTGCTCCTCCCGCGTGAGCACGGGGCACCCCCAGACGCGTCACCCCACGCTCGCCCTGCGCGCCTCGGCTATTGGCGAGAGGATTCCGTTGCCCGCAACGATAGGAGTTCGGGCTCACACCGGGGTCCACGGTGCCAGCTGTGCATGATGAAGTGACAGAGACCCCTGCACGTGGCCCTCGCCTGTGCTGTTGCAACAGGGACAAGAAGCCGGTCCTGCCCTGAGGAAACTCTCGGGGGAGCCGAGGGCTGCCGTCCTCGGCCCGCGCAGCACGAGGCGTTTGAGGTTCCACGAAGCCCCGCAGATCTTAAAGGGCAGACGTTACCCACCCCCCACCTGCCGAGCTGGGGAAACGGAGGCTCTTGGGCCGGTAGAAAAAAAATCCGTGTGTTAGTGGCCGAGCCATTTGCAGGCCTTGGGTCCTTAAGACCTGACGGCAGCAACCTTGGGTGGTTCAAGCTCTGATTAGGGAAGGAACAATCGTCCTTCCCCGTGGTGGGGTCCTCAGTGAACATTTTCCTGCAGATAAGGAAGGGAACTTACCGAAGGTCGGTGTGCAGTCTGAAGGCAGGCATCAGCTTTTATCCCAAAAAGCCCAGTAATATTTACAGACGCAGTGTTGGACACCAATGAGATGCCCGATAAATGTTTGCTAAAAGAGAATCTCCTAGTTGTTGAGGGCCTACTGTGTTATAAACGCTTTGTGGGTGTCCATTCAGCTGCCTGCCCCCAGCCTTGCGAGGCTCTTACTGTTATTATGCTCATTTCAGAGGCGAGAGGCCTGAGGCAGAGAGAGGAGGTGGGTGACGGACCTAGGCTTACGCAGCCGGCGTCATCGCGACCAGCAGCCGCCTGGCTTTCCCGTGTGCTCCTGACCACTGGACTGGACCACCTGTTTTCGAATGCGTGAATGAACGGATGAATGAACGGAAGCGTGCCAGGCAGCCACAGACACACGCATACACACGTGCGCGAGGAGAGCCATGGCGTAGCGAGGCCCGGAGAGATTTAAACTCCAGAAAATTCTGCAAAGAAGAGAGCAGCGGATGAGCCTTAAGCTTGGGTCGGACTTCTCCACGTCAAGAGAAAGAGATGGACGCGTGCGCCCGGTCTCTCCTTATCGTCGGGTGGACACGGTAATCGCTTTCATGCCTTGAGCGCTCCCTCTGTGCCCTGCACCCCACCCCCCTTATCTTCTGAATCTTCCCACCCTCTCGGTGTCAGAGCCCCGTCTAATCGGCCGTCTGGGCACCCCACCGCCTTCGATGGCCGTCCACACGAAGGTTGGCCTCATCCGTCTCCTCTTCAAAGCCACAGAATCTTCCCTTGATAACGACCACAGTTTCTAAGGCAAAAATCGACCTCTACTTATGGCGTCCACAGGCCCAGATAGCGGAGGCCAGAAAGACCCGGCACTCCAGCCTGTGAGGCGGCTGAGACCCAGACCTGGACCAGACCCATGAAGGAGGAGGGGGGTCAGCCGCAATGGGGATGGCGGAGCTTGGGGCAGTCACTGTATCTGCTGGCCGCCTTCGCCGGACGACTAGATTTCACTCGCTATCTGCACGGCTGATCTCTGGAGCACCCACTTCACCCTGGCGAGGGAACTGACTGCTTGTTAGTCTTGAGGCCCAGCCAACTGCAAGACAAGAAAAGGCACATCCCAGCTTCAAAGGGCTGCTGAGGACCAAGGCCGGGAGCAGAGAGCCTGGCACCCCCACGCTGAACACAGCCGCCTTGGGACCCAGCCTGGGCAAGGCGGGCCGGGGCGCTGGCCTGCAGGCTGTGGAGGGCAGATTTAAGGGGAACCTACTTTCCTTATGGCCTCATCTTTGGGGAGAATGACCTCTGGAGTCTTTTGGGGGAAGCCCAGGGATCAAAGTCCGTTGGAAGAAAAATGGCCCTTAAAAAAATGCGCCCTCATCTTAGACACATGAGGACTTCAATAACGCTAGAGCGCTGTCTCTGTGCGTGGGACCCTGCTACGCCCTTCACACGCGTGACCTCACCTGATGCGCAGGGACACCCTGCTGGAGAGAGCAAGGCGCTCCTCATGACGGCACTGGGGAAACTGAGGCTCGGGGACGTTTTTCAAGTCACACAGCAATCAGGGGCAGGGCCAGGAGTCAAACGTAGGCCTGACACCAAATTCCTCACCGTTAACCACACAGGAGCCCAAATCCCCGGGCTCTTCTCTCCTCCACTCACGCAGCAAATATTTCTTAAGCATCTACTGTGTGACAGGCCCCGATTAGCCGTCGGGGATTCAGCTGTGCGTAATAAATAGCGTGGATTGTATCTGCAAAACGGAAGGGATGCGGAAAGGCTGACCATCCCGGTTCCCGGACGGGGCCACGGAGGTACACGCTCCTTGTTGTCTAAGCCCAAGTCCCTGGCCTCGTGTTCTGTCACTTGACGAGTGTTTCTTGAGAACCTACTCGGGGTCAGGCAGGTGCCGTCCCAGGCGCTGGCACCCCAGGGGTAACTGGACCCTCCGCGGGCCCTGCCTTCAGGGAGTGTCACATTGCTCACGTCCTCCTCGCCTGCGGCTGCGCCCCCGGGGACCTGAGCTGCACTGCCCTGCGCCCCGGGGAGGCCGACGCCACTTCCAGGACCAGCGTGAGACAGAAGGAACAAGGCTGGCGGTGTGTGAACCGACGACGTCAGCCGAGGGCCGGGCTCACGGGTGCCCTTTGCCCTCCCTCCCCGATGGTGACCCCCGACCCCAAGCGCGTTAGAAGGAGCCCAGGGTGGAGGCCAGAAGCCCTGAGTCTTGATGAGCCCTGTGACTTCCAGCCAGTCATTGAAACGGTCCAAGTGTCACTTCGCGCACGGGAGAAACGGAAATAAAGCCCTGGACTGGCCGGCAGGTCGACAGGACTGTGGCGAAGTTAAACGGAACAACGTGATGGGAGCCTCTGTGCACGTAATCTCCTCAGTCCTGTCCTGCCCGGGCGTCTCCAGCCCTGCACCCCCCATGGCTGTCTGTTGCAGAAAGGCACCTGGAAGCTCATTCGCGGGAAGGTAGGGTTAAGGGGGCCCTTCCGGGCCTTGCCTCTCGCAGGCATGGAGGCTTTTTCATAAGGAAAAACTTCTGATTCCGGCCAAAATGGAATAAGAGGGGCCAGATGTACCCTCCTACCCGAAAGCGTTATAAAGTGCCCTCACCGTACCCTTGTACGAAACTCCATAATACTTAAGAGTGAAAACATCCAGTGCCCCACGAGGTAAAACTCCCAAAGTCTGCCACCCGCTCAAAAGGATTCCGAGGGCCACCTCGGGGACCAGAACCGGAGCCCACCGCGGGCAGGGCCTTCACCCGCTCTCCTCTCCGCTGTGACCCCAGCGCTCAGAATAGGGCCTGGCACATGGCAGGCCCTCCCCAGCTGTTCGCTGAACGAGGAAAGGAGGGGCAGGGCTGTCGGGGCAGGGAAGACCGTGGGAAGTGCTATTCTGGGCTGGGGTCCCTTCCAGAGCCCTCGACTCTCTCGGGCTGAAAGCCGGCCTGACTCTTGGGAGGTGGGACCCCAACCCGGTGCAGCCCCCTAGGGGAGAAGGCCTGTCCTCACACAGGGAGGAAGAGGAAGGCTGTGACCCGGCGATAAGCATCGCTGTGAACGGCTCCTCCCCACAGCCGACCTGTTGACTGGGAGGCAGGACCCTGTTTTCTCCACCCTGAGCGCTGAGAGACTTCATCGCTGGCTCAAGGCAGGACGGGGAAGGCTGGTGTCAAAGCCTGGGGACGAGTCGTGTCAGACCTGGGGTGGCCGCTGCGGGGGACGGGCTCTGGAGGTGTTGTATGAATCTGCTCCTTTCTTGGTTAATTCTTCTATTTCCCACAGAGCGATTTGGGTCATGCCTCGTGCATGGCGGGTCCCGAGACAACAACGAAAATGAGGGTGATTAAAGTAATTCTAAAAGTCACCATTTTCTGAATGGTTATTTCAACAAGCAGCGCAGGGGTGGCCGGAGCCGGTCTGCTCGGGCTCCTCACCTTGCAGAGCCGCCGGGCACGTGACCTGCCCTCACGGGGCCTCCCTCCGCGTCCTTGTCTCTGACGGAGGGTGTTGTCCTGAGTTAACACACTTAAAGCACTGAGAGCAGAATTGAGTATTTCCTTGCCCCGCGTCCCGTTAAACACCTTCCAGCCTTTTGCTAAAGGGGGTGGGGGTGGGGAAGGCACTGGGGTGAAGAGCTCCGTTGGAACCTGGGCACCCCTTCTTCCCTGTCGCCTACCTTCTCGGAACCTCAGTTCCCTTATCCGGCTAGTGATGCGAAGGAGACTTCGTGACGGCAGGGAGTTCTGTCCTGCTCACTCCTTCCTCCCCGGGGCCTTCGGCCCTGCCTGGACCATCAAACGGGTCTTTATTTTTTTATTTTTTTCCACCTACAGCACCTGATAGTCTTAGGGGTCTCCCATCCAAGGACCAACCACGCCCAACCCTGCTTAGCTTCTGAGATCAGACAAGACCGGGCGTGTTCAGGGTGACGTGGCCATACGCTAAACATATCTTTAACATACGAGCGAATGTACGGCAATCTGACCATCTACAGAAGGGCCTGGCCCAGGGAAACGTGAAAAGGGCCGGGTGGGGGGACTTGTCGAAAATTATTAAGCACTTCTAAGCGCCATGGCTGAGCGTATAACCCAGCGTGGGGCCCTTGTACGTGACTGCACAGGCCGCCCGCCCAACGAAGCTGGCTCTGATGACAATCCCTGTCCCTCGCGGCGATGTGAGGACGAAGTGAGTCAATGCACGTGAGGGAATTCCTACGTGCCCGGCCCAGGGCAGGCCCGCGGTGTCAGCTGATCCCACTCCTACCGTGTTTCACGCTCACCCACAGCCCCGTGAGAGCAGACAGGTGTTAGCCCACTGCACAGGTGAGGGGACCAAGGCTCCGGGAGGCGGTTAAATGACTTGCTCACGGCCCCGGTGGTCATGGGCGATGGGGGTAGGATCTGAACCTCGGTCAGACGCTGCTGACTCCACTGTGAGGGACTAGCGCGTGGAGGATGGAAGAAGCCTCAGGGGGGCAGGGAGGTGGGTCCGGGTCTGCACAGCTGCTCCTGCGTTTAGGCTGATTGGCTGATTATCTGGGGTTTGTTCCTGTCACTCGGGGGAGAACCCATAGGCCAGACAGGCTCCTTAGTGTGCACTGTTCCCCATGGCACACTGAGCAGAGGGGGCTGCGGCCAGCAGGGAGCCAGGTGAGTCACCCCCGCCGGAGCCGGGCGCGGAGTCAGGACTGTGACCTGGGCCAAAGGGGCAGAGTCCGGCCAGACATGAAGGCCCGGATTTACAGATTAAAATCCGGCCCCTGCCACTGACGGCCCCTGCCAACATCGTCCCTTCCCCGTGGTCCAGAGGCGACCGTGCCCCAGGCCGACCCACTGCCACGACCCCTGTGCCAACTTCCGTCCCTCTTGGGGCCTCCTGGGAACCAGGTTCATGCCCCTCACCACCCCCCGCCCAGCGCCTTTGCTGTTGCCATTGGCTCTGCTGGGAACAAACAGCCTTTCCCAGGCTCCTTCTCACCCAATCCAAGCCTGGCTCCAATGTCACCCCTGAAAACAGGCCCTCCACGCCGTCCTTTCCAGAACAGCGGCTCACTCACACTCGCCGCGCGTCTCCGGCCCGGCTCGCGCCCCGTGCCACTCTGCAGTCACCTTCCTTTCTGACTGGCTTATTCATTCACAGTCAGACGCCCTTCGCTACTGCAGACACGAATAAACCCGAGGGCGGGGACCTCGTCCAGGGCTCTGTCCATCACCTACTGCAGCAGCCTCCGTGTGGCAGTGACTCGCCAACTATTTGTCGAATCAGTGGACAAACGGCTGTATGATATCAGGAAAACGATTTATGCTCCTCGAGCCTGAGTTTCCACGTCTGTAAAATGCGATTAATACCTATTGAAGATCAAGTTTAACATGGACATGTGGATTAAAGAAGGCTGCCGTTTGTCGAAGGGCAGAGCGTGTGCCGCGCACGGTGCCGGATACAGAAAATCTGGCGTCTGGAAAATGCTCGATCAATGGCAGCTATTACCTACACTGTTCTCATTGCTACCACCACTCAGCTTCACAGACCGGGGTCCCTGAATTGAGGGGCTGGACCCAGGATCCTGAGATGTCCCCGATGAGTCACCATGGCCACTCAAAGCAGGGAGACACTCCCGGGGTCAGAAGCAGACACGGCACTTTTGGAAAGAAAGCTCGCCTGAAATTCAGAGGGTTCCTCCTTTCTGGATCCTTCCGTTCGGTTCTCTCCTGACCATTCCATCCCACTCCACCCCGCTGGGCCCCGCCCTTCCCAACCACACTCTGAGAATAAACCCCACACCCTGCGTGCCTTGGCTGTCACAGCTTCCTGCCCCTATGGTCACGGCTGCGTGGGCCCCGAGGGGTTTTCCAGCTCAGGGCAATGCTGGTGGGACTGGAGGCGACCGGGCCGGACAGCAGCGGTGATGCAGGCCCAGGACCGGGAAAACCCCAGGCGGAGGCCCCTGGGAAGGGAACCAGGCTTCTCCCAGGCTTTGCCCAGTGCCCAGGCTGGAGGTGGCTGGCTGTCAGCACAGGCGACCCTGGCTGTGGGCCAAGGGCCTCCAGACCGTCCAGGCCCAGAACAAGAAATTCCACTAAGTGTCTGGAAAAATCTATGGCCAGGCTGGATGCAAAGGGATTCCAGCCTAGGGACCCACCCAGCCCTTGAGGAAGTCTTGTTTTTTTCTGCCTTCTCTTCCCCTCCAAACAGTCACCAAGGACTCTCCGGGGTCCTGCGCTCATCCTGACACCATCCCGGTCAGACAGCGTCCCCAGAGAGCTATTTCCTCTCCCAGTCCCTCTCTCTGATCTCCACTCCCGATCTCTATCTGCCTCTTCCACACCTGTCGAGGGGCCTGGTCTCTAGTCCTGTTCTGGTTCTCACTTCTCTGCGCCTCGGTTGCCCATCTGTAAAATGAGGTCCCAAACGGTCCCTTTCGGCTCTGACATTCCACGATTCAAAGTTGCGAGATGTAAGCACGAGGCTCCTTACAGGACCATGTGCCCCCCACACGCACCAGGCCCCCAGGACCAGAGTTCACACACGGCAGGATGCGCCCGGCAAGGACCTGAAAGGTCCCTGCCTGCCTTTCTGGCCCTGTGCCTGGGGCCTGGTCTCCGTGATGGATAGAGGATACGGTGCTTGTAGGGCTAAAGGGGCAAAGTTAGAAAACGTGGAGCTTTCTAACACCATACAAGTGTGCATTAAAAGGAAGCCATTATGCATTTAGAAGACAAGACCAAGACAGAATCTAAAGAAAAAGCGGCCAAGAGAGGACGCATTCGGCAAACATTTGCAGCACCCCCTGTCTTACAAATGTGAACATGGAGCTCAAGAACTCAAGAGTTCAAGGTTCTTCAAGTGCAGGAGGCAATTTGTGAACAAATGTCCTGTGTTTTCTCTGGTCTCCAGGATCCACGGCCACTGTGTACAGTTGTACATGTTGTTCACTGCACAAAAATGCTGGCTCAGAGTCAGTGGGGGTGAAATTCAGGCCAGGCCCGCGTCCCCAAGCATGGGTCCGCAGGGCTGCGCCTCCTCCTCACGCATGCGCCGTGCGGGCCAGCTCAGGCCCTGCGCTGCAGCGTTTGCCGGGATCCGCTCAGACCCCCAGCAGCCAGAGCGGTTATTTTAGGTTTAAAAGAATAACATCGCCGCACACACACACACACACACACCCTTAACTTGGCCTTCAAGCTCCTTTATGCTCTGCCACCAGTGCCTTCTTCCCCATCTCTCCCCCCTGCACCCCCTGCACCCCCCGCATCCCCCGCACCTCCGCCCCGCGCCTCCTCAGACCGCAGTGTCCTTCACCTGCTTGCACGTGCTGGTCTCCTCCTTCTGGCCTTGGCACACTCTGTGTCCGTCTGGAACCACCCTGTTCCCTGTTGACCAGCGACTGCCTCAGATCCCCAGATCTCCGCTTGGACCTGGTTCTCTCCGGGAGGCTGCTTCGCGCCCCCCACACACCCCCGCACCCCCCGCGTCAGATCATCGCATTCTCTTACATGCCGCTCAGCTCCTGCCCTTCTGTAAGGCGCTCGTCAGAATCTCAATGAAAGGATCGTTAGGATTAATAATAGTTGGTGTTCCCTTCCTTCCCTAGGAAGATGGAAGCTTCTGGGACATGAAGACCATGTCTGTTATGTGCCCCAGGTGGGATCTGTGCCATCTTTCGTCCACTTATCTTCTATCTACCTGCTTGCTCTATGCAATAACCCACGTGCATGCTCAGTACTCGGTAAGTGATGATTGCGGAAATGAACCTGGAGCCCTCCGTGTGAAGCAGGCCGCGTGTGTGCGCAAGGCGTGGCTGGGGGGGGGGGCTGTAGGTCTCCTCGTTTCGGGGGCGTCTGGAAGGACAGTGGCACTCCGAGCATCCCGGACGAAGGCAGGCGCGTGTGCGCTGGGCCGTGGGGCCTGAGGTGAGGACACTCCTGGACCCTCGCCGTCATGCAGAGGTCAGAGGGCCCATCTTCCCCCGTTTTCTGAGTGTCCCAGGGCATGGGCAGCCACTGAGCTTTTGCTAATAACATTTATAAGAGATTCGCCCAATCTTCTGACTGGGTCGACATGAACCACATCTGGGCCCAAATTCGGTCACCAAACCACAGTGCGGCTTCGGGAAGCCTAACCTGCGGGCTGCACTTGGCTGCCGTTTGGGGGTGGATCGTTCTCGTGGACGCAGAGGGGGACCCGTGGGCCAGGAGAACAGAACCGGAGGGCCGGAGTGAATGGCTTCTCCAGGCGACCTCAAAGAGTTTCCAGCCGAGGGCAGGTGACCCACTGCCACCGCCCCATGACGGGGCCTTTCCAAGGCCCATTTGTTTCTCGTGAATGAGTTACTTTTTTAAATGTGAAATTTAAATTACATTTTTAAATGATCCTGGACATTTTCAAACACGCTCACAGTGGGTAGGGACAGTATAAAGAACCTCACACCCAATACCCCGCTTCACGAATGATCAATCATGGACAATTTTGCTTTATTTATTATCATCCCTTCAAAACTGGGTTCACTGAAATCGGATTCCAGACCATACATCGTGTGACCTGCGGATGCTTCCGCTGGGTGTTCCCTTTAAGAATGCCAGGGATCCATGTTCATTCTGAGGGGGAATGTTTTTAATCTAAAAAGAAAGAAAATTCCCCATATCCGATCACCTGGTGATCGCCGCCGGCTCGCAGGACGTGCTCGGGACACGGGGCACCATCACCGCTGCTGCAGCCCCGCTGGGCCTCGGAGCGCTGCCGACGGAGCACAGCTGTGTCACCCACGGGGGCAGCGCGCAGGAACCTGGGCGGCCCCGCGGGAGCGGACGCTTCCGCCAGCTTGTGGGGGTTCGGAATCTCAGCGCCCACGCGGCCTTGCACTGCTCCCAGGAGCTGACCCCGGTGCCGGGCTGTCGACTGAGCCACACCATTTGATCAGGGTCACTTTCGCCTTAGCACCCCACACCCTTTGCTCGGAGGGAAGGGAAGAGGAGGAGGGGAAACTGAGGCCCGGCTGGGGAAGCCACTGGGATCCCAGAGCCAGCGAGCTAATGGCAGAAGTAGGACCAGAGGCCGGGTGCCAGCCTCAGTTTCCCTTAAAACAGACAGGCTGAGAGCGTGGGAAATGCCAACGCTCACGAGAAGCCGCAGGCGCGCCAGCGGAAGACCAGCCCCTTGGGGCTGCCTCAGCCGGGCCGAGGGCAGCTTCTAGGATTCGGGGCCATGTGGTTTCTCCCCAGAGACTTTTGAAAGCGAAGCCCGCGAGGCCCCCTGAGTGAAGATGGGGGTCACAGCGAGGTATCTGGCCAGATGCAAACAACTTCCCTCTCTGTTCCTGTGAACGCTGATAATGAGCTTCCTTCCTCATTCTCAGGACTGGCTTTCCACCCCTTGCCGCCTCGGTCACTGGTCCCCCTCTTGTCACACAACCCTCCCACCCTCTGGCCGCCCTCGACTTGACCTCGCCCGAGACTGCCTGTTTGCCAGGATCCCGGGGGGCCACTCGACTCTCCTCAGCTCAGCTGGCCCCTTCTCTTCTTTCGGACACCGATGAGCTTGTGTTTCACTTCTCCACCCAGCGAGAGGTGGGGCAGGGTGGCGAGACGTCACCTTACTTACTCTGGCAGCCGTGGTGGGCCCTGGGGCCGAGCGTCTGCGAGGCGGCCTCTCCACCTGGCCAGCTCCAGTTTCCTCTTTTGCACCCTGGGGAGAGTCATGTCTGGTCCGCCTCGCGGGGGGCGGCCGACGCGGCCTGGCTGAGCGTCTGCTCCGCACCGGGCCGGCGTGGGTCCGATCGCCTCCGAACCTCACGGCAACTCTGTTTCAGAGATGAGGCGGCTTGCCCACGATCACAGTGGAGGCAGGGTTTCGAACCCAGGTATGGAGCTCTTTGCCACATCCGTCTCCCCCAAAAAGTAACATCTGTGTGACAGACACACCCGGAACTCCCCGCGACAGAAGCTGCAGACTCTCCAAGCCGAAAACATCCCTCCATCCGCACCCCTGCCGCAGCTCTGGGTGTCCCTGCTGTCTGATTTCCCTAGGGGTGAGGGGGTGAGGGGTGCAGCATCACGTCTGTACTTTTAGGCACTGTCCCATGGTGCTGATGGGAAGCAGCAGCCCAGGGGTTACGGGACTTGGGCAGGGGTCACACGGCTGGTCAGGGACCGCAGGGAGGTCTGAATGCATGCTCATGCCTTCACTCGGTTGTTGAGCACCGCCTGTATACCCGCCTGCGTGTCGAGCAGTGGGTAAACAGTGGGGCCCAGAGCAGGGCTCCCGTCGCTCAGGGCTTACACCTGCGGGGGGCGGGGAAGGTAGGCAAGGAACTGCTTGCTGCCAGGTGTCGACAGCTGGGCTGATCCCACCCCCTCGCAAACTCTCCGCAGCCAGGTCACCTTGAATTGCCGGAATGGACCAAGCCACCTGAGCGACGACGGCTTTCTGAAGCCAGACCCCGCAGCTGCAGGCCGGTTGGCGTGAATTCCAGTGGCCAGGCCCCTGGCCCCCCCTCCCTCTCGCTCTCAGGGTGACACCCAGCAGCTGCCACGCCTGCGGGCGAGAGGCGCCCTGGGCTGGCAGCAGGGGTGGGGGGAGCTGGGTGCGGCCCTGACTCACCCCACCGCCACCCGCAGAGCTGTCTGCACACTTCCCCTCCGGCGGCCTCGTGGACCATTGGAAACCAAGGTGAAAAGAGGGCGAAGCCCAGCCTCGGACCGAGCCCGGCACCTGGCCCCCTGCGCCGGCTCCTTCCTTCCTCGGTGGCTCTTCGAGCACTGCCACCCCAGTAGCTGCTCAGGACAAGGCTGCTGAAGCCTGGCCCCGAGTGTTCAGAAACCCGTCACCCCTCTCACCGACGCCTCGACTGCTCCCCGGGCGGTGACTCCTGCTTAACTTCCCATCTCTCTTTCCACCTCCACCCCGCCTTCGCCTCAGCTCCTTGCCGGGGGGGGGGGGAGGGACCCACATCCCCCCACCCTGTCACCTCGCTCCTATTTGTTATGGGATGCTTGCCTTTTTCCTCAGCTTCGAAACAACATTCCAGGACTGTCTTCTCCCTTTGAACCACGTTCGTTTCACGTGCCTCCATCATAGACACGGGAGGGCTTGCTTTTGTGGAAAGTGTATCCTGGATACCTTCCCCTTGCCAGAGAGGAAGAGGCACCATTAACCCTACTCACCTGTCAGCCTCCTGCGAAGGGGGCCGGAGCCCAACCCTGTCTGCCTCTCTGCAGCCCTGTCTGCTCAAAGTCATCCACGGCCCAGCCAGGCGCCCTGCAGAGGCGTGGCTGGGAGTGGGCAGGGGGTGGCCGGCCACTGGCCTCTGAATCTCACAGCCGCAGGCCTGGAGCCTCCGTCCGCAGGTCCCTCCCTGAAGCATGGAGGAGGCACAGTGCCCAGCTTGTCGGGTTTCTGCAAGCCCAGACCAAGCCGGGGTTACTGAAAACAGACTCTCCCTCCATGAAAGCGCTCGTTGAGTCACGGTTGGGAAGAATGCACGAGACGAGGGAGAGAGAGCGAGAAGGAGGGAGAGGGAGAGAAGAAAAAGAAGAGAAACGAGAGAGAGCTGGCAAGAGAGAGCCCGGCACGAGAGGGGGCAGGAGAAAGGCAGACAAAAACGGGGGACCCTGGAGAAGCAGCCCAGCGAGAGACACAGAGAAAGGACAGGACCAAGGCGGGGACCGCCCTGGGAAGAAGCACGAAGAACCAGAGATTTTTAGAGCCGGGAGCAGAGCTGCCTCTTGATTTCCCAGCCCGGTTCTGGTTTCTACACTGAGGCCGCCTTGGTTCCTCCTGGCCGCGCAGCTGAGACGGGTACGAAGGCCTCGTGCCTCCGTTGCCTCGTCTGCACAGTGAAGGCCACGGCCCTCCCTCGCAGGGTTCTTGGGAGGACTGCACGAGTTAACGCACTAAGCAATGTTCGGAAAAGGCCGGCACAGTTATTATCATCTGTCGCGTTGGTTTGTGTGGCAGGAAGTACGTGATGCGGGACCTGGAAATGCCCCAGCCTGCCCTGCACGCTTCGGGACGTGTGGACGCCAGTCGTCCCCGGGCTGTCCGGCTGATCTGTCGCTATAAACGGCCTTCTCCCTTCACTCTCAAAAGTGTCCCGATTTAGATGTTAGGCTTATGTCATCACTTCACTGCTGGGCAGAGGGTGTGTTCAGGGGCCCAGGTTGGGCCTGCGGCGGGCTGAGAGCACACGCCTGCCTGAAGGTGACAGTGCTGCAGGTGCAGGTGGTGATGGTGGCCTGTGTTTACAGAGTTCCTGATGGTCCAAGACAAGCCAGTACTAATACAAGTTTTCATGTGAAATCATCCTGTGGTTTCCATGGACTTTATTCTTTAGGTATTTTGTCATAGACTTAATCTTTTTCAGTGCATTATCTAATTTCCAAAGTTTAGCAAACCATTAAAATGTTTCCCAGTTGCCCAGAGTCTAGCCGAAGCACACCTGTGGCTTCGGCCAGCAGGTCGTCTGTTTCTAACCTCTTGACTAGAACAAGTGACAGTCTCTTGAGGGAGCAAAACAAGTAAACAGACAGTTACCACACAGGAGATGAGGGCGGTGACAGAGGCGAGTCCTGGGTGAGTCAGAACCCAGAGGAGGAGCAGCCACCTTAGCTGGCAGGTGGAAATCAGGGAAGGCTTCCTGGAAGAGGAGTCACCTAGGCTGATGCCTGAGAGCTGAGTGGGAACGATTCCAGAGATGATAGAACTGATGCAGGGAATTTCTCCTTGTTGCCTTCCAAGCACTGTTAACAGTCTACAGGCATCATCTCATTTAAACGGCACACGAACCCTGCGCATCGGGTAGCATGGTTATTCTTATTTTCCAGAAGAAACTGAGGCGCAGGGAGGGTAAGTAACTTGTCCAAGGGCACACCGCTACCACGTGCCATGTGACCCACCGTGCGTGCTTTGCAGGCCTATCTAGACAGCTCCATGGAGGAGCAGCGTGGCACACGCAGAGACTGCCAGGCGGTGGAGGTCGAGGCTCGCTCACAAACCAAAGCTTGGGGTGTACCCGTGACACGGGGCAAGGACCCGGACTGCGGGTCGGGAGGCTGGAAGGGGCGGGAAGGAAACTGGGCCCTGCTCAGCGGCGTGGCTTTTTCTCGAAGACCAGAGGAAACGCTGAGAGAGTTACAGCTCTGCACGCCACCTGCTCCCCTCTCCCTGCTCCACTCCCATGTTGTAAAAGAGGAAATTGAGCCCAAGGCACTTCCCCCCCACCCCCACCCCCACGCCCAGGCTCACAGGGCCCTGCTCTGGGCCCAAAGCGAGACTCGAGAGACTCCTGACAGGACAGGGCCCACCCCAGGAGCGACCGGTGAGGCAGAAAGAAGGCCCAGAATGGTGGCTTTCAAGACTTTATACGGAAGATTAAAGAGTTATCTGAGCGAGAGAAGTTAATCTGCCGGATTCCTGCCCCTCGCACGGCCTGGGTGGACCTGGGCTATTCTTTGGGCCTCACCCTCCCCACCCAGCCTCATGGGAAGGGAGAGCAGCTGAAATGACTGTTCCTTAGGAACCCTGGGCCCGGGCTGCCACAGCCCAGCAACTGAGGAAAGGGGCCCGTTGTTGGACAGGCTGGAGCCAGCCCTCTGAAGCCACCACGGTGGTAAATCCAGCCCGTGGGAACCACGGCAGGCAGCCGGGTCCGTGAGAGGCCCGCTCGGGCGGGGCGACAAGCCCTTCGGAGACAGTTGCTGTCTCCGCTGCTGATTGATGAACGTGCAGCTGCAAGGGCCACCCAGCCCAGCACGGCTTGCCCCAGCTTGCTCGCAGGGCGGAGTGGGCCCACTGCATTGCTCTGCAGCCCCGGCCGGTGGGCCCGGGCTCATATGCACGGACGGAGTCAAACCACTTGGTTGGCTCAGGCGGTTAGAGAGCCAGCCACACAGTGTGACTGCAAGACGCCAGCCATGCCGACCTCACACCAGGCACGATGCGAGGAGCCGCAGGCAGGCCACGTCCCAGAGCTCCTGGGACTCAGATCCAGTACAAAGGGGAACAAAGGCAACGGGCGGCGACAACATTGTTTCAGAGACGGGGGGCAGGAGGGGGGGGAATGGCACCAGCCCAGCACTTTGCAATCTTGGTGCCACTGACACTCTGGGCCGGGTGACTCTCAGTTGTGAGGGGCTGTTGACGTGGCAAGGTGTTTCGGGACAGCCCTGGCCTCTACGCATGAGAGGGCAGCAGCTACCCCTTCGATGTGACGAGCAAAGGCACCTGCGGCCAGTGCCCAAGACATCGCAAGGTGCCCCGTCTGGTTGAAAACCTCTGCTCTAGGCCAGAGCTATTCGCTGACAATATGATGCAGGCCACACGCGTAATTTACAATTTTCCGGGACATTACAAAGAGATGCAGACGCAGTAAATTTTACACTATTTTTTTTGATCCAGTATGTCTATATCATTCCACATGTACTCAATACAAACAGTTATCGAAGAGAGATTTTTGCCTGATTTTATTCTTCCTAGGTCTTCGAAATCCGGTGTGCATTTGATACTCACGTCTCACTTCGGCTAGCCCGGCACGAGGCCTCCCGTCACCGGGGACTGAGCGGTGAATTTAAGCGGACTCGGTTCCGGTTCCGGTTCCAGGCAGCCGGGAGCAGCAGTATCACCTGGGCACAGTCAGAACGCGGGCCAGGCCCCTCCCAGAACTGCTGGTTCAGAATCTGGGAGCCGTTAAAGCGGACAAGCCCTGGGCCGGGAAGTCACAGTGCCCACGTGCCCCGCGTCTCGGGGGTGACCGAGTCCCAGGAAGTGGAATCCTAGTCCCGACCCCGCCCCCTCCCCTGTCCTTCCTCAGGAAGGCTCCGTGTAGGTCTGGCTCCTGCAGCTGCCCAGCCCCCCCCCCCCAGAACCCTCTTCATTTCTAGTTCCAATACATCCGAATTCGAGGTGCTAGCTCAAGACCCCGAGGCAGTCTTCACCTGGCCTCACTTCCTGTCCCTTTCTGAGGCCCCCTGTGTCAGAGGAAGGTGCCCTGACCGCCCAGCCACACAGTGGGGAGTCACAGTAAAGCCACGGGAGCGTGAGCGCCACCTGCAGGTGGAGGTCAAGGGCTCGGAGGCAGGAGCAGGGGCAAAGGGGGCCCCGTCGCTTTGGCTTCCCCTTCCCAGGGAACGGCCAGGGTGCCGCCCTGGGGTCCGCGCCGTGGGGTCCCCGGGTGACGGTCACATCCCCGAGGGAAAAGCCAGCCACAGTCGTGATTAGGAAATATCGCCCTGGACCAGCGGGGGCTTTAAAAAGAGGCCAACATAGAAGAAAAGGAGAGGGGGGAGGAGGGGAGAAGCCAGACCCGACGAAGAGGACCGGGTTCACCGCATGCGCAACGTGTCGTGGAAATCACGTATGCAGTCATCTTCGTCTCCATCGCCTCCATCTCATGCCCATTTTGCAGACGAGGAGAGCGAGGCCCAGACTTCGAAGCGGAGGGCCCGGGGCAGGCGTGCCGCCGCCTCCCCGCCTAGTGACCTCGGGCCGGTCTGAATTCCGCCAGGCCTCAGCTGCTTCGTCTGCAAGATGGGTAACTCGGGGGTGACGGCTTTGCAGAGCCGTCAGGGGAGATGAGGCACGCGGGCCCCGCGCACATCTCCCGTTCAGACCCAGGTGATGATTGGCATGATCGCGTCTCAGGGAGTCTCTGGAGGCCACGCAGCTAGAGAAGAGCGAGAGTTTGGCCTCGGGTCTGCCAAGTCCAAGGCACACACGTCTCGTGGGCCAGGCTGACTCGCCGAGGAACCAGGCGAGTGGACTCTGAGCCACGAGCGGCCCCCCGCCCCCGCGTCCCGTAGGCGTACGTCCCCAGGGAGGGAGTAGACACCCAGCGTTTCTGCCTGCCCAGCAAACATTGCTTTTTATTTTGGAACCGGCATTTATCTTTCTCGATCTGTGAGCTATTTTTGTGGAGAAAGATTTCTTTCAGGTGGGTTCCTCTGGGAGCAAAGGTCATATTGATGAAGGTGAGCATCATACAAAGGAATAAAGGTCCCCACTGTAATCCAAAAATATCGCCTATGGGTGACGGGCCTACGAAGGCAGTGTTGAGAACCATGGAACGACAGACCCCTAACACTGTCTTTTGGGCACCTGGATACAGCTGTGCCCGAAGCCCTCGTCTGGATAGTTTTCACCTCTAGCCGATTCGAATCCAGTTTCTGACCCTTGCAACTGTCTTGTCTGATGCTACGGCTCACATTTCTTAAATCATACCTGACTGACTCAACGATGTAGAGACTAAACAGGAAAAAGGCAAAACAAATAAATCAGAAACTTTCTCTTTCTTGCTCTCTTTCATCTTTATGTATATGGTACCTCGGTTAATAGTTGCTAGATGAGTGTGTAATCATGTTCAAGAACATCCCTCCCCATTACCACTTATCAATTTCCTAGTGACCTGCATAAACACGATTCTTCATGTAAATACCGGAGTTATCACATGAAACCTGTGTTGGTTTCATGAAAACATATCAAGCTCTGGTGCCCCTCTGAGAAAACCAGCGTTACTGGAACCTCGTTAAGAATGTATATTTTTCTGTTCACAGTTGGAAATCCTTCTTGCCAGTTGCACTCCTCCGAAGTAAGAAGCATTCAGCAAATATTGACTGTCTCCTTCCATGTGCCACTCTCCTAACTTGCCTCGATCAGGATAATCAAGATAAGTAAAACCATCCCATCATTTCTTAGATATTTAACATTCCAACGAACAGAAAAAAAAAAAAAAAAAAAAAAGCCCTCTCCTCGCCCTTCCCAGGGCCGTATGTCTCCCTCTCTCTTGTGATCCAGGGTCCTGACCTCAGAGCTGGCTTCGGTTGTGGGAGGTTTCGTGAACCCATCTGCTGGGATGGTGAGTCACGGAGTCATAAAGGAGAATGTCTCCCAGCTAACGTCACACCAAGAGCAGAGAGCGTTCCAGCTAAGCTGGCTGGTGACCTGGCCACCCCTGAGGGGAGAAGGCAGCAGATGTGGGAGGTGGAGGGCCCGCGCTCCATACAGACGGTCACCCCATGATGACCTCACCTGCCAACCAGTGACTCACGCCCACTGCTCCCGCCTCCTGGCCAGATCTTGCTCATTTGGAATACCTGAGGGGAATACCAGCCTCCTGCATTTAGCAAAACACATGATTGTGAGCTATTTTTAAAGGTGTGATGTTTTCTTACTTTCAAGTGGAGGCAGCAACCTCTACAAAGCCCAGAAATGGGTCTTATGCGAAGGCTGATCCTGCTTCAGCAGACACACAGGAAGCCCCCTCGGAAAGGAAAACCCGAATTCAAGAGGCAGGGGTACGACGGCTTCCTCTTTTTTTTTCTTCACGGGAGTGAAATCTACATAAAATAAAACGGATCATTGAACCGTCTTTGAGTGTACAATTCAGCAGCATAACATCTATTCATGATGTCGTGCGCCCATCACCACCACGCATTTCTAGATCTTGTTCAGCATCCCAGACTCTCTGTACCCATTAAGCACTAACTCCCCGTCCTCCTTCCCGCCCTCCCCCCAGCCCCAATAACCTCTATTCTACTTTCAGTGTCTATAAATTCGTCTGTCCTGGGGACCTCATGTAAATGAATCAGACAAAATGTGTCCTTTTGTGACTGGCTCATCTCTCTTAACATAATGTCTTCAAGGTTCATCCATGTTGTAGTTTGCGTTAGAATTTTACTCCTTTTTAAGGCTCAGTAATATTCCATGGTGTGTATACGCCACATTTTATTTATCCATTCATCTGTTGATGGACGTTTGGGTTGTTTCCGCTTTGGGCTTTTGTGGGTGATTAACGACTGTTTTCTTTAGCCGATAAAAAGTCCTCTCTTCCTGGAGTTCACCTGTACGTTGCGGGCAAGGTAAGCGGTTCTGACGACTCCCTATAAGAGTTGCGAAGGTGACATTAAATCCTGGGCAGGGAGGTGTTTTCTAACTCTAAAATGTCCTATAAACATGTTCTCACTTTGTTTAGACTACTTGCTTAGCAACTTTTTTTCCCAGGGAGATGAGAGGAACCCTATCCTAGCCTGCTTCCAAAATAAAATACATTTTAGGTGGAAATGGTCCACCTAGAGGAGATTTGGGGGCGTGTTCGCACACACCGCCCTCTCGTCCTTCTCTTCAAAGCAGAACGCGTTGTCGGAATGCATACTATGGCCAGGACACGCGTCCGTCGACGACTGAGTAGCCCTCCGTTAGCTGTGGGACGCGGACGGTGCTCCTCTGTGTGCCGGCGACAGAACCGACCTCACGCGTGGTCGAGAATGTCAGTGGTGGTGGCGATCACAGAAGGCTGAGCACAGCGCCTGGCAAGTGCTGGGCATTCGACCGATGCCAGCTGGATTGACATTATTCGGATGCATTTCTTAGTCCTTCTTTAGGAGTTATTTCCACCCTGACCTTCTCAATGGTTAACACATAGTGAAAGGTTAAATGCAGGTCTCAGAGGAGTCAAAATGTTTCAAATCCAGAGACCAAGGGTCATATCTGCCATTGTCACTGATGTTTTGAGAAGTTGCCTGGTGATAGTTAAGGACTCGAGTTTAGGACTCAGATCTATCTGATTTTACTTCTTGGCTGGTTTCAGATGAGCTGGGTATCGAGTTCCCTTCTCTGCAGAATAGGGTAAGACCTACCTCCTTGTAGGGAAGGCTGAGTGGGTTCATGCGAGTGCAACCCCACACGTAAGTTCGAACACCCGCTGGCTGCACTGTGGTTATCAGCCCTCCCCCTGCCTGGCATATCCTCGGTGCTCAGCCTCAGCTGGCCCAAGTGACTTAAACATGGCTCCACTAAAAGTGGATGAAGCCAGAAATGGTCCGAAGAGAATCATAGGGAACTGCTCCAGGGAAAGAAAGAATGATGAGCAAAAACCAAACCCTTAGCCGGTTAAAAAGTCAGCCGTGGCGGGCACGTGCTCTTTGGGGGCTTCCATACTTCGCAGGTTTTTTCCAAGACCCTGGGGTGAGAGTGCTTTAGGACCTCGATGATCCTGGGCCATAAGGCCGGTGGCCAGGCAGGGCGTCCCCGGGGGAGGGTCTCCTTGGGCCTTCGCCCTAGCGCCCTAGCGCCTGTGGCTTCCGGAGTGAGCCAAGCTCAGCTCCGGTCACTTCTGAGGGCAGGCTGGCCTCATCCAGGCTGCCAGGATGCTGTCGTTGCCATGACAACAGAGGTGAACCCGGAGGCGTTGCGGGCCAGTGGTGTCTGCCTCGGGCTCCAAGCCCCCGCCCCCCCCCCCGGGCCTGGCCTATCCGGACCCCCCGCGGTGGGCCTGGCCTGCACCCCCGCAGGTCGCAGGCGGGCGGCCCTGGTCCCCTCCCGGCCACTGCGCCGGCTCCCCCTGGGCGGAGTCCGCGGCTCCCGGGTGGAGCTCCCGGGTGAGTCCTCACCGAAAGGCCCAGCGGGAAAGAAACGTCTTTGCCCAAACCGGTTCCTCCCTGTGCCCTTCCCGGACCGCGCGGGAGGGTCCGAGCACCCCGACCCGACCACATTCGGGGTAACGCGAAGGCCCTCGGGCTCCCCGCCGCTCCCCGGGGCCGGCACAGGTCGCCCGGGATACCTGGTGTCGCGGTGCCCCGGGCACCGCCCGGATCACGAGGGAGCCGGCGCCTGGCGCGGGTGGCGGCGAAGGGCCTCGGGGGTCCGGCCAGGGCGGGTCTCCATCGCCCCCTGCTGGGCAAACGGCAGACTTGCTCGGAAGGTCCCGCTGGGACCTCCCGCTGTTGGCGCGCGTGGGGGTGGGAGCCGAGGGGGTGGGCTGCAATCCTGGAGGTCGTCGTGGAGGCAGCCGGCTCAGAGAGGGCGAGGCGCCTGTCCGTAGGCCCGCAGCTACCCTCGGACCGAGTCGAGAGCAGAACCGGGGTTGACACCTTCCTTACACAACCTCGGCGCTGCGGAGCGGGAGGCGTTCCCGCAGCAGGCTCCTGTCCCCGGGGTGCGCTTGGCACGCGCCCGCGGTCCGGCCTTTGCCCACGCCTGTGCCCCACGGACGGTTCTCACTGCCACCAGTCCCGACCCTGAGCCTTCCACGGGGACTCGAAGTCAAAACTATTCACAGCCATTCTAAGGGGGTATTTGCCTTTTCATGACTCCTCTCCCGCGTGTGCAGTAGACCACGTGACACGCGATGCTGCACCAGGCTGAACACAGAAGGCGACGGAGCGTCCAGCTGTCTGCTATTAAAACAGGCATTTAAAGAGATTTGCAAAAATGTCAAACAATGCCACTCTTACCATTAACTCTTTGCTTTAGAAAAGACAGCTACTTTCATAAAATATGTTACCATGTATCGTCTGCTATTTTAAAGTGAATTAACAATATTTTAAAAGTTTACTCGCTTTAATTTTTAATATGGCACATACTGATAGATGTAACCCCCAGAAACAAGCTCGTCGGGGTCCCCAACAACCCTTAAGGGGTAAATGGTCCTGGGAAGAAGAACTCTGAGAACAGCGGCTCTATGCAAAGCAGCTCTTCCTGGCCACAGTCATCTCGCTCTCTTCTGTTCACTCCACAGTCCTCTTCACCAAAGAAATGACCTTCTTTATTTACATAAATATGAGTCAACTGGGGATCTTGTTGAGATGCAGATTTGAATTCGGTAGGTCTGGGGTGGGGCTGAGAGTCCGCCCTGAACAGGTTCCCAAGCGCTGCGGATGCTGCTGGATGCTGCAGGCGGGGTCCAGGGGCCACACACTTTGAGAACCTCAGCTCCCTTCAGTCGTGCTTTGCCAGGGACCCCTCTATTGAAAACAAACCGGGCGGTTGCCAGCATCCGCAAGGAGAGAGGATGTTTACTCAGGTAGGACCAGCTCCTCTCTGCTTGGGGGCAAAGGACCCTTGGAAGACATGGAGGGTCGGCGACTTTGCAAACTAGGAGAGGTAGAAAAAGAGGTGTCAGGGTTTGGGGGGAACTGGGGCTGCCTTTGCACATGTGCACTGAGCTTCGAACAGTAAACGAAAGAGCAATTCAACTGGCGAGCATTCCTTCAGCGGCCCCGGGGGCAACACCGCTGAAAGCTGTCAGACGGTGGCATTACGCTTCTGCTCCGGTTCTGGAATCATCCTCACAGCCCAACGCACAGGGTAGAGAGCTGAACCATGGGAATGTCAGTCGTCTCGAATAAACCTTCGCTGGGAGAGGGGGAAGGATTCTCAGTACACCGCATAACATTTTTGCATTGGGGTGGAAAATATATTTAAAACCAAACTGCATGTAACTGCTTCTTCTAATTTGGGGTGGAAGTAGAATTCACAGCAGTGGAAAAATGAGTCTCTAGGCTGGGTCTTTCCACTTTCAGAAGGAAAGAAAGACGACTGACGTAAAAGCTCTCTGCTAGTCGGGTCACGCCGCCAGAGAAGGGCTTACGAACGCAAAAGCTCCCAGAGGCCAGATGAGTCACACCTACCAGGAGCCAGGTGGGTCCTGGTCAAGAGGGGTGGCCGTGCCCGCCTAAGGCGCAGCCGTTGCTTCACTCCGGCTTATCGCTGCCACGTGCGACCGAGGACCCCTCGTTGTCGAATCTTCCCATTTCTTGGAGAGAAGCTCGAAACCAGGGTTTTGCGTGAAATGTAGCCGTCATTTTTATGTTCAAGGAAAAAAAAAAGTTAAACACATAATCAAACAAATTCTGGGGGCTGGGCCAAACCGAGCACCTCCTCCAGCTCTGAGATGAACGAAACGGGGGGTCCGGGTCTTGTGGGGCCCGGTCGTGGGGGGCCTCTCTCTCTGGCTGAGCACAGAGCCCCAGGGTGGAGGGGATGGGGTGGCACTTGAGGAAAGGGAGCGGAGTGGACAGAAGTTACCAGCTGCCTGGGGCAAGTGCACCTGAGATACATGCTGAGAACACAGAGCCCCAGGAACTGCCAGGCAGCCCCGACTTGCCGGGGGGACGGGGAGGGGGTAGGCAGGGCCTCCGCTCACTCCAGGGAGCAGGCAGCACCCCAGTCGGGGGCCAAACCTGGTGCCGCTGTTCGCCTTCTCTGTGATTTGGGTGAAGTCGCGTAGCTTCTCTGGGTCACAGCCTCCTTTTAAGATGGGTCATAATAACGTCTGTGTCACCTCCCTGCGAGGGTCCCACGAGGGGCAGCTGAGGTGCTGTGTGAGAAAGGCTTTGTGAGACAAGAACCAGACGCATGGGAGGTCTTGGTGACAGGATACCAGCTGGTCTGAGTGACAAGGCTACTTATCTGATTAAAACTTCATAACGATGGAACAGTGCAGTCCCCATGATACAGGAAAATTTAGCCGGCAATTGGGAACCGGGTCTGAATGACCCTAAGTATATCTTCTCCACTACTATGTGACTTGTTATTTTAATGAGCATTCTTAACATTGTGCTGGCTGCACATGGGAGCATGTTAATCATGTGTGCTTCTTTTCCTTCATAATACGTCAGTATTAGTGGGTACCACGTACTAGGATTGTGATGTACCATCTTGGTCCCTCACTGAAACACAGATCTGGTGAAAACCTGTGAAGGGCGAGGCTTGGTGCTACGTATTAGGAATCCACCGTGAACAACAGAGGGTCTCTCGCCATGATGAACGCACAGGGTAACAGGAGAGAAAAAGTATTAGATCGTTACAGTACCAGGTGCCAAAGGGAGGCCTTGGGTCTGCGGGAGGAGGGGATATCCTCAGTCTGGCGAGCCAGGAGGAGTTAACTGAGGGGTGGCACAGGGCGAGCCATGTCCCAGGCAGGGAGAACTAGAGCCAGCGAGAACGCCAGGAGGTGAGGGAGCGCTGGTAGCACTGGAGGGAGCGAATGACATTCGGTGGCCCAGCAGGGAGGGTTAAGGGACCAGGGGTGGGAAAGGATGCCAGGGAGGGGGTCGGGGACCAGCTCACACGGGTCCCGGTGAGTCGTGTTAACGCATAGAGAAATAGATCTATATATCTGATGCACAGATATGTGCATTTGTTTCCACGTTTAATTTAAAAGACAAACCAAGTCTCGGGCCATGCCAGCCTGAACAGGCCCGATCCCGTCTGATCTTGGAAGCTAAGCAGGGTCGGGCCTGGTTAGGACTTGGATGGGAGACCACCTAGGAAGCCCAGGTGCTGCTGTAGGCGTACAAAATAAAAAATAAGGGATTGTAAACTGACAAGGTCCTTGCAATCTGTGTGGTCAACCAAGGGTTGCCTTGCCTAGAAAAATAAAATAAAAAAGACGAACCAGGATCTTCCCTAATACTGTCTTTAAACCTTGATTGATGGAGATATAATTGAAATACATAAACCACGTGTGTTTGGAGTGTACCGTTTGATGAGTTTCGACATTCTCATATACCTGGGAAAGCCTCGCCTCCATCAAGAGAACGAATTCCGTCGCCCCCCGAGGTTCCTCGTGCGTCATAAGCCCCTGTCCTGCCCCTCCCCACCCTGGCAGCCACTGGTCTGCTTCCTGTCACTCTCTCGGTCTGAATGTCGAGAACTTTGTCAGTGGAATGTATCACGTCAATGAAATCACACAGCATGTCCACTCTGACCTAGTTTCTCTCGCTCAGCGTAACTATTGGGAGAGTCTTCCTTGTTTCCGTAACAACGGTTTGTTCCTTTCCGTTGCTGAGTCGTGCTGCGTGAAATCTGCCTTTTGTCACTTAACGTATCCGAAAGGTCACATGGCGGGAGTTCAACTCTCAGCAACGGCCTCTTACACGTGGAGGACCCTGGGCAAAGGCGCTTCGGTCTGTGCGCCGTCCTCCCAGCCCTCAACGATCATGCCTATTAAAATGAGACCAAGCGGCGCCCCCTGGGACCTGCCGTGTGGGTGAGGCGGCTCACGTGCCTGTGCTTAGCAATCGCTCAATAAAAGGCATCAGGGCTGTTATGGCTATGATTACTGTTATGGTTCACACCTGGCGCGTCTTGAGAACCCATCAGACACAGCCGTGGAACCCTGAGATGACCTTGAATGAAGCTATAAAGCAGGGAACAGAGACCAACTCTCCTCTCTGGAGACGCCTCAGGCTCCCGGGTGGGACGAACCTGGTTTCTTCAGCGCTTTGCTCCTCAGAGTCTCTCCCTCGAGCACAGAGGCCCCCAGCAGTGGGATTCGGGTCGGGTCAGAACGGAAAGAGTCTCGACAGGCGGGAGAAAGGGAAGCCGGGTGGCTGCAACGCATTTGGTCACGCAGACGCTCACGCCTCGTCGTCCCGACCCCAGACACCCGTATCTTCCTGGATGCTCACTCGGATGACGGACGGAATCACCTGTGACCTCCCATGGCTGCGTGATGTTCAACAGGACGTTCCTCCAAGGTTTGCCTGCCAAGGAGCTGTCTGCCTTGTGTCCCAGCCACTGTGGTGTGAATTTTGCAAAAAAAAAAATTATCTGCCTCGGTGCTGCCTCCCCTCAGAGTGCCTGAGTTTTGTCCTCTCCAGGGCTAGCTGCTCAGTAGCAGAGACAGCCTTGTCTGCTGAGAGAAACCAGCTTTGGGGTCACGTTGAGCTCTGGGTTCAAATGCCAGGCCTTCCACTGAGCCCTTGAACGTTAACTCTTCTGGGCCTCATCTTCCCTCAATCCCTGGTGTGTGGTGCCAACAAAAAGAGAAAGAAGAGGTGCCTACAGCCCCAGCACGGCTCCCGGCACAGGGGAGAAGCCACGCACAGGAAATAATAGGGCCATCCAAAACCTGTTTTAAGTAAACGCTTTCCCTAAGTCTTTTGTCTCTGGGTCCCTCCTTAAATCACACCTTGTGCAGAAGTCTGCCTATTTCAGGCATCTCACCAGCTGGACGTGAGGTCCCAGAAGGAACAGTCAGAAGGAACTGAGGCTGCATAAGCCCAGCACTAAGTGGGACATGAAGACCGTCTTCAGGCGGGGCTGTCGTAGGCAAGGCGTGCTTCATGAGCTCTGTTCCACCCCGGAGGGCTCTGACCGGTGGGCGAGCGTCACCAGGAGGCCGAGGAGGAACTGTGTCACTATCAGAGCCAGCTGCAGAAGGAAGTGGGTTCCTCGGGGCTTGTCAGCTGCCCCTGGTGGGCGTGTGCGATTGAGGCTCGCTGAGCAGGTGTCAGAGATGCGGCCCAGGTGATTCCGGGGGCATAGGAAGCTGGACCAGCTGATCCGCTTTCAGAAGGATGCAGGGTGGGCGGGTGGAAGCAGGCAGCGGGGGACAGGACCGAGGGTCTCCCACACTGGCGGCTCCAACTGCATTCACTCTTCTACGTTTTATAGATTTGGGTTCCTAAAGATTCAAAAGGAAGCTTTTGCTCCTGAAAACCAAAATGCTGTGTGTTTGTCTGTTTGCTTTTCTAAGCCACCGTCCTGGATGACCTTCTGAGGCCTCTTTGAACTCTCTGAACGTGGGGGCTCTAGGTGGATGATTCAGAATCGCCTGTGGCCCTGACGAACACGCGCTTCGTCAGAACTCTTTCGGCTCCAAGTGGCAAGCTGTCTCTCAGCTTGGCTCAGGCAGGGCCGGCAGTTAGCGGCTTGAGAAACTTGCAGGGCTGTTGCGGAAGTTCCCAGAATTGGGGTGGTGGGGGGAGGGGGAGCTGCACCACCCACAGCCTCGGGGACCAGGAGCGGAGACTAGTGCTGTCCCCAAGCTCCCTCTCTGTTCATCTGACCCCCCCCAGCTCTGCCTCTCTCATTTCTCCCTCCTGTTGGCCTCCGGGGAATGCAGAGGCAGCAGCCTCCGCTGTGGGGAAGAGGGAGCTTCTCCCTCTCGAGCACCTGCCTGTGGATCCCAGGCCAGGATTACAACCAGCCCCTTTGCATCGCAACCCAGCCCCGGATGGGCGCGGGGCTGTGGTCATCAGGTCTGGGTCACACGCTCCTCCCTCCCTACAGGCAGAATAAAAAACGCTCACTGCAAACCCCAAAACGGTGGTTACGGCCAGCTGTGGAAGCCCTTGAGGAAACACGCACGCACAGAGACCTTCGGCAGAACCTTTGACTGCCCCCCACATGCACCCCAGAGGAGGGCGTTCCGATTAGAAGAGTTCCTACTGATTATTGATTTGAGGGCAAACGTAGGACATGCCTTGTTCTTTCAAAATGTTTATAACAATGATCTGAGGTGGACTCATTATTACTATCATCATCATTGTACAGATGAGAAACCAAGGCTCAGAGATTAACTTCCTCAGGACCCACAGCTAGAGACAAGAGCTGGGAGGGGCACCGGCCTCGGTGTGGGTCCGCGCTCTGCCGGGTCCTTCGCCCTGACGTGGAGGCGGGTAAAAGGGTCCGGCGCAAACAGTGAGACCAGGGCGCCCGCTCCGAGGCTGCTGGGAAAGGGGACCGGACGGGGAAACGGCCCCGAGTTCGAGGCCCAGCTCTGCCTCTGCAGCTGGCTAGCCGTCCACCAGAAGTGTATCTAAAAAAAAAAAAATCTTCATAGAAACATAGGACAGTAGGGTGGTTGCCGGAGGGGACGGGGTGTGTGTGTGGGGGGGGGGGAGGACAAATAGGGTAAAAGGGGTCAGATATGGGGCGAGGGAAGGAAACCAGGCTTGGGATGGTGAGCATGCGATGGAGGGTGTAGATGTTGTGTTATAGATCCGTACGCCTGAAATTTGGGTGGTGTCAGTAACCCCTGTTACCCGGTACATTTAACTTTTAAAAGTGCAGATCTGACGGGGGTCATTTTGCTGCTTCAAATGCTCCTGTAGCCTCTAAAGAGCATCCGAATCTCCCCCTAAGGCAGGGGGCTCCCTCTGAGGAACCCCTCCGCGCCTGCCTCTCCCCGGAGCTGCTGGGCACCTCTGTTCCCCTCACGCCACCGATAGTGTCTTACAGGTCTCAGGCTTCTTTTGCAAAAGCTGCCCCCGGCTTTGCAATAGCCGTTCCCTCCTCCCACTTTGAGCCAGCACCTACGTTTCCTTCCCGTTGCAGCCTTGACACATCACCTCCTCCATGAAGGCCTCCCTGATGGCCTCTGATAAACACCCTCGATCACGCCGACTCCATCTTCAGAGCCCCTCGCAGTGAAAAGGCATGATCCTATGCGGGCTGGCCACCGGGCTGTAGCCCCGTGAGGAATCGGGGACCCCTGCCGCCAAGTTCATCTGTGCCCACAAACCCAGCGGGATGCCCAGGCAGTCTTTACGGAAGGGCTCGATGAAAGGCTGAGCACCGCTCCGGGCCTCCCCCTCCCAGGGGGAAATGTCAGGCTGTGTGGGTGTCAAATTCTATGACTTCAGGAACACCTGGGGAAAGAGGGCGTGGAGTCAGTGGGTGGAATTTGGTTAAATCTCAGAGGGTGTTGCATTTCATTTGAAGCCTGTGGAAGAAAAGGCTGGCTGGGGCCATCTGGCCTGGTGACAGGTGGACGCGGAAGGGAAGAGAAGTGTACTGGGAAAGCCACCCTGCCTGTGGCAAACACGCTCCTCCTCAGAAGAAGGCTGTCTGTCACTCGGCTTCTCTCTCTGGCTCTGGCATATGCTTCCAGCCCTCGCTCCCGAACGTGCTTGGTGTTCGGGGTTTGCTGCCTCGTGAGGGGAGCTGCCGTGGGAACGGAAAACGGCTTCACGAGAGCAGCGAGCGGCAGGACAAATTCGGCAGGGCCTGCAAGGCCGGAGCCCTCACAGGGGGTGTCTCGGGGTGTCCCGGGCTCAGATCTGCACACTGGGGCCTCGGAGCCAGGCGGCAGCTCCGGCTGTGCGGCAGAGGGACAGGGTCTGCTCACCCATCGCCAAGAGCCTGCGTCTGCTGTGCGTGAGCGTCGGCCTCGGCTCGTCTGCCCGACAGACACGGGCGCAGAGCTGCATTCAAATCCTGCCTCTGCCCCTCACCAGCTGTGCCCTCGTGGGCAAGCGGCTGCATCTTTTGGGTTCCGCCCCTTACGGACATTTTCAGGCCTCCGTTGACGCTGGCAGCATTAGAGAGTGGGCTTTGATGATCTATACCATCTCTTTTCGCTGGAAGGTGCTATCACCCTGGGCATTGCTACACCAAACGAATTCTGCCTGAACTTCAAAGGGACTCGCGCGCGCACAGGCCTGCCTTTTCCCAGACGAGATTGACCTCGATGAGTAATTTCCCAGGATGAGTTCTTAGGAAGCAAAGACCATCGTTTGCTCATTACTCACCACGCCAAGCACGGCCCTAACCCTTCGCAGAGATGACTTCATCTGGCTTTCTTGGCCTTTCTGAGACATCGTGTGGTGTGCAAAGCAGCATGCTCTAGCGCTGTCCACGGCTTGCTTACTGCTGCTCCCTGGAAACGGACTGCGTTAGGCTGGCGGAGAGGAATCCAGGTTGAGATGGAACTATGGTGGCCCATCAGCTGACCTTGAGAAGAGGGATGACCCCGGATGACCCCCCTGGGATGACAGAGGTCCTCGGATGTGAAGGAGCGAGACAGGAGGTCGGCGTCATGCGACTGCTGGATTTAAAAAATGAAAGGGGCCATGCCGCCAGGATCGCAGGTGGCCTCTGGAGCACAAACGGTCTCCCCAGAGGCCCCCAGAGGGACCACAGCACTGCACACACCCAGAATTTATCCCGCCGAGACCAAGTTTGAGTTTCATTCCTCCAAAACTACGAAACATTTGTGGGATTTTTAAAATTGAGATATAATTGGTATATAACATCATATTAGTTTCAGCGGTACGATATGATTCAGTATGTGTATGGTCTGCCAAATGATTACCTCAATAAGTCTAGTTACTGTCCGTCACCATACAAGGCTACAAAGTTTTATGTTTGTGTGTCCTGAGAACTTTTAAGATTTACTCTCTTGGCAACTTTCAGATATATGATACAGTATTATTAACTCTAGTCGCCATGCTGTGCCTTCCCCTCCAAGACATTGACTTTATAGCTGGACGTTTGTACCTCTTAATGTCCTTCGCCCGCTTCGTCCAACCCCCAACCTCCCTCCCCCCCCGGTAACCGCCACTCTATTCTCTGCATCGGAGTCTTGTTTTGCGTTTCAGATTCCACATGTCAGTGAAATCATATGGCATTTGTCTTTCTCCGACTCATTTCACTTAGCATCATGCTCTCACGTTCCATCCACGTTGTGACAAGTGGCAACGTTTCCTTCTTTTTTGTGGCTGAGGAATATTCCGTTGTGTGTATATGGACAACATCTTCTACATCCAGTCGTCCGTTGATGGGCACTAAGGTTGCTTCCATAGCTTGGCTGTTGTAAATAATGCTTCAGGGAACACAGGTGTACAGGTGTCATTTGCGTTGTGTTAAGCCACTAACTCTGTCGTCGTTTGCTGCAGCAGCAATAGGTGACTAACATAGGTGGGAGCTTTAAAGCTAGTTTACCAAGGAGGACACAGTCAGAGAACATTTCAGTGACTTGCCCAAGCTGTCATCTTAGTGACAGCTACGAAATGGCAAAGTCAGAATTTCAACTCGAGTATATTTGGCTTGAAAGCCGATGCTCCTAACCACTTCACCCTGCACTTATAAGGTAAGGTGTTCCTGTCCCGTTTCACGATGAGAAACGAGGCGTGAGCTACACATAAGTCCTTCTGCCTCCGAAGTCCTGCTTATTTCGCTGGCCCGGCTGTTTAGCTACCTAGTACAATCTCAGAGTGGAATGTCAGGGTTCGTGTCTTTTTTGAAAGTCCTTTGGGGGAAGCAGAGGAGGAAGAGGTGAATCCAGCTTTTAGTTAATCAACCATTAGCCCTGGTGCAAATAGCGTTTCCGTGAGCGAACAGGCTCATCCCTGAATTCCCTCACTGACGCCAACCCGAGACCCTTCTACACTAGGGACGGTGCCCACTTTGCGGCAAGGGAAGAAGAGCAGGTGTGTGAATCGGGGACTTTCTCTGGGACTAAATTCACCTAGGAAAGGAACGTGGCCTGCTGCTCTCTGAAGCACCTGCCCTGATGCCAGTCTGCTGTGACAACTCGCCCCCCGACTTCTTGATTGGCCTCATCTCCATAAGAAAAGTTGTCATGGATTTCAAGTTCAGCCCCACCCTCAGCCTTGGTTGATAAGGTCCTAAGAGCCCAAGTCTGAGAATCCGGTAGGAGGGGCAGAGGCGGGACTAGCCCCTCTTAGGAGGGCTCCGGGGCAGAGCACAGACACAGGGCAGTGACCCCCACGCCGGGCCCACAGCCTGCCCTGAGTTGCTTGCTGGCCAACTCCAGGCTGGGCAGCCAACTTCAAACCTCTGGCCCGCCCGTAAAGACGCGTGACAGGTGACACCGCCCTCTGGGAGGCCCCGCCGAGGGCCAGGCCCTGAGTCGTGCGGGTCACTTAACGTCCTCGCACGCCTTCTCACCGCGGCCTCCGCCAGGGGTGGCTTTCCCATGGATGAGGAAACGAGGCTCAGGGAAGCTAGGCGACCTGTCCGCAGCCACACGGAGATGGTCTCTCACATCTGCTTGCGAACGTGACGCTGTAACTGCTCTGCCCACTTCCTCTGCTGCCTTGGGGAAGTGGGGACTTGGTTACGATCCCGACGGAAAGCCCACCAGGCTGTGACCACCCCGCATCAGTTCAGAGAAGTGACGTCAACCTCACCCCAATCTTTGTAACAGGGAATCGCCACATTTTAGAAAACCACACACACACACACACACACACACACACACACACACACACACACACAGAGGATTATGTTTGACATTACGAGCTGGGTTTGAGATATGTGTGCGTGTGATTTCCCCTCTATTTGAAGAAGGTCTTCTAGAGGCGTCTTCTGCTGTTAGAAATGCACCATCCGTCTTCCCGAGGTCCCTTCAGGTCAGCGTATTTAAAAAAAGAAAGACCTGAACTTGTCACTCAGCTCTCCCCGTGTGAATCATAACGGGACTCTACGTGGGGGCACAGCCTAGTTCTAGGAACCCGTAATAGAAGCTGGATTTGTCACCTTCACAGTGCATCTCAAATCCCCCTTGGGTGCTTGTGCGGGGCCCATGTGATGGTGCATCCTTGACCCAGGACGCACTGAGCGCTTGGGGTTGTAGGCCACCTCGAGTCACACACACTCCTCTGTGACCAGACCCCAGGCAGAGGCCAAGGAGCCAAGAAGACTCTTCAGAGGGATGGCCTCTCCCCACTTCAAGATATTCCTAGGTCAGGGGTAGTAAACGAACGAGGGCAGTAATAGCTAACGTTCATCGAATACTTCTCTTTGGTGATTCTCACTGCTGTTGCTATTGTTGCCCCATTAATAAATGTAACCAGCACAGCTCCCTGCAAATAGCAATTATTCTCATAAAAAGGGGTGGTGCTTAAGCAATCAGGCCACGTCTGACGATGGCAGTCCCCTCTTGCCGATCACGTGAGCCTACGAAGTTACTACGCACGACTTGCTGGGCCTCGGGTTCCCTCATCTGTAAAATGGAGGTGGCAATAGCGTCTGCCACCTGGAGCCGTGGAGAGGCTGAAACAGGATCGGATGTGGAAAGCACGTAACAGCGTGGTGATGCTCAGAGCGAGGGCTCCCACTCCATCGACCGTCGGACGGTCTACTGGCGTGGCTCACGGCGTCCTGCCTGACGGCGGGGAGGGACACCAATCAGGGTTGGCTCCCCGGCCTCCGGGCTGGAGAGAGGGCACGGCATCAGTCGTTGCTCGGAGCCGGGCCTCGAAACAGGGTGAGCACGTGCCGCGAAGCCCACGTCCGGTCAGCAGCGTCGGTGGCCTGGTTCTCCCTGGATGTCAGGCTCGTAAGAGCTGAGTTTGTCTGCGGGTCTGATCATCTTTGAGGGCCGACTCAGTCACCCTGCTCTGCGTCTCGGGGCCCCTTCCCCGCCCCACCCGCTTCCTTCCCACTGGCATCTATCGAGGTCCGACCCTGCACCAGGCACGCAGCACCGGAGTCGGGCCCACGGCCACCCCCTCCCGTCCGCCCTCGGGAGCGTCTGGTCCAGCGGGAGAGACGGGCCCGGAGCAGATTCTTACATCGACATTCGTGCTCATCACGGTAGACGCTGAGAAGGCAAAGGCTGGAGCCTGTAAGGGTGACAGGTGACGGCAGCAGGGTGCGGCCCTAGTCCGTTTTCAGGGGCAGCCTCTCTGAGGAAGTGACGTGGGAGCCAGAAATGAGCCAGGCCAGGTGGGTGGTGGGGACCTCAGTGGTGGGGATGTGGGCGGAGAAGCCTCGCAGTTTTCGAGAAACAAGGAAATGGCCAGTGTGGCTAAAGCTGGGAACGCAAAGGGGAGAGTGGTGGGGCATGGGGTGGTGAGGGGAAGCGGCGGGCTGGCCTACTTTCTCTCCTCTCGCTGCGCACGGCTCCTGGTGCTGGGCTCAGATGCTTCCAGCTCCTGGGGGCCTGGAGCGGGCAGGCCCGCCTCCCTGTCAAGCCTGCAGGTCTGCAGCCCAGCAGGGCGCCCCTCGGGGTCTGACCAGGGGTAGGAGGGCCCCCTCCCGGCACACTGCAGTGCCATGGCTGTGTGTCCCCTCAGCTCCACGGCCACCCAGCACCGAGACCCGTCCTGTCCCCCGTCAGAGACTCGGGCAGCTGGGCTCCGTCACTCAGGTGACCTGGCATGCTCTTCCTGGGACTGGGGATGCCCGGGATCTCGGATCCCAGTAAAGAAACCGAGTCCCCACGTCCGACCCCAGCTCCGTGCCCCGGTTCCTTCCCTCGTCATCCGTCCTGCTGAGAACGGAGGCCTCCCACGGGCCCTTCTGAGGCGGCTCGTTCAGCTCGGCTTGACCCGCGGCCGCTCAGTGCCAAGGACACCGGGGTACGAAGGGGGGCAGCGCTGCACAGGGTCCCACTCTTGAGAGGCCTGCAGGCCCCCCAGGCACCACGCTAAGCACCTCACCTGGGATCCGCCCTCATCCCCAGAACAGCCCAAGGGGTAGGGACCGTCACCGGTGCCCACTTCAGAGATGAGGGGACTGAGTCAAAGAGGAGCTAAGCGGCTGGCCCGAGGCCACGAGTCAGCGGTTGGCAAGGCCGTTCCCTCCTCCTGTCTCTCTCTCCCTCTCTCATCTCTCTCTCTCCTTCCAAATTTCTGGAGCTGCCCTTAGCTGCGGCTCTTCCACCACAGGGCCCCTGTCCTCCCGTCCTGCGTGCGGACCGCCCTGCACGCCGATCTCCCCTGCGGCTGCAGCTCCCCTTCCTCTCCTGACAGGCCCTGCTGTTCATGCACGGCCTCCGCGTCCCTGTCATCTGGTGGCCTAGTTTCCCCGTCACAGGACGATGTGCTTCGTGGAGCTGGAGTGTCACTCACTGCCTGAGATTCAGCCTGTCACTCGAAGGGGCAGGTTTTGTCTTTTCTCGAGCGACCGTCGTCGTTTCTTCTCAGTCCGCTCTGCCCTCCGGCCGCCAACCCCCGCCTGCCCCGCAGGGCGATGGGGTGCAGAGCAGGCACCGCGGTGACCCGAAGAGTGAGTGCAAGACCCGAAGTTCTCCTAAGAGTTGTGACTTTCAGGAAGCGTTTCTCAAAGGGGAAGGCATCCCTCTTACGGGATGTTTCCTTGTGATGGTGCTTTTGGTTCTTACGAGGACTGCAGGGGTGTTGGGCTGGCGATGGGGACATATCCAGTCCTACTGGCCCTGGGGGTCAGTGTGAGACAAGCCTGCAGGGCAAAGAGTTGTCTCGTGTCCACTCAAGGTTTGGCGTGTCCCACCGAACGTTTATACAAACTCAATCCATTTTTTATTTTTTGAGCATAGATTCTAATTTTTCTTTTCTTTTTTTTTTTTTTTTTTTACGTAAACACAAACCCCAGCAGGGTTTTAACAGCCACCACACGTCCCAGAAATGCCACTACCCTGAGAACAGAAGGACGCCTCCAGCCCTTGACCAAGAGTTGTTCACCATTTTGGAAACCGACGTCCTTCATGGCGGGGCCACCTGTGGGGCCTGAGTCACCAGCGCCCCTGGGTGTAAGTCTCCACCTATATAGCCCTCACGCATGGCTGCTTTATGCGTGCCGTTTAGCCCGTATTGGGAATAGCAAAGACAAAGCAGGATTCGGCAGAAACGTTGCCTCACTCTGTGAAATCCAGATACGGCCGTTAAAACTCGGCACGAACATCACTCGACGTACCGTCTTCTCGAATCCTCGGAGCACTTTCGTATGGGGATGCGTATCGCACTGCACACTCCACCTTTGATTTCTCCCACATATGACATTTACAACAACGCATCGGTTTTTAGAAGTTATTTGTCCGTAGATGACGCTATCTGTGAATTTCGATTCGGGGCAGTAAAGGTGATGTTATAAACATATTTGTTTTAAGAATAAGGGGTGGTGGGGGACTAAGAACTACAGTCTTAAGGAAATGAGAATAATTTTTTTTCATGCCAGAATTTGCACGCCAAATAAATGATAGTCCCGCCTAACCTGCCTTAGCAACCAAACACATATTATTGGCCATTTTCGCTCCAAAGACTTTTGGTATTCTTTTCTTGGAATTAATTATTCTCAGAGGCTACACGGGATTTTATTTGTCCCCTCCCGAGAAATTTCTAGAATTTTGCTCACGGAGGAAAATTTCGATTTTTTGAAAAGAACCTACAGTTTTTCAGAGCAAGTGGTCGGGAGCAAGGTGGCTGGTCAAGCTGAATGAGGAGATTCTCAGTCGCGGACTCTGAGGCCGGGGGACGGGGTCGCGCCTTGTCCCTCTTTGCTTCTCAGCACTTCGTGCGCGACACACAGTAGATGCTCCGTGGCGAGCTGAGCCAAATTTGATCAAATACGTGATGTGGGCGTGGGACGAGAGCAGTGGACGATGCACGTGGGTCGCACTGGACTTACACAGCACAGAAACATGTGCTATGGCGGAAAATGAAACGTCCTCCTCCGGGTGGTGAAAGGTGGCATGTTCCGGCCACAGTCCACTCGGTCCACTAGGAGTGGCACGGCCGTGACCGGGGTCAAGCCCGCACTGGCGTGCTGCGGTGGCGAATTAGCCCAGCGCCCCGCTGCCCGTTCCCTGCGGAAGCCCGCTCCCCGGAGGTAGCTGTTAGGAGCAATGGCGGGTTTGGAAAGTTCTCTCAATACGGCTAACACTGTTAAAAACATCATGAGTCTCCTTCCAGACTCAAAACGGACCCTTGGAAGGCAGACGCAGCCCACACAGAACCACTGCGTGACCAAGTGTTTTGAGTGGTTTGACTCGGAAGGGAATTTCAAGGAATGCCGAAGATGTTCTCAGGATAGGAGGCGAGAGGGCAATTTTCATGGAAAGGATGCTTTCGGACACGTAAGTTCTTACGAACGCATTTCGGACTTGGCAGAGCCGAGTTCAACAAGAGCAAATAAAACGGCATCACCGTCATTTACAACCGGGGTAGGTGTTCTGAAGGATAGACATAGTGTGATGGTTTAGAGGCTGGAAGGAGAAGGTCTTTACACAGAGTTGTCAGGAGGTGACCCCTGAATACAGACCAGAGATCACGCAAAGCCCTGAGGTAGCGGACAGCTTGGCGTGCTCGAGGCACGAAAGATAGTGACCAAGCAGGAGAGTCCTAGGAGGCGCGGTCCAAGAGGCAGGCAGGGGCCAGACCTTGTCGGGTCTTGGAAGTCTTATAAGAACTCCATGAGAAGGAGTTTATCTTATTCTAAAGGAAGTGATTTGTTCTGATTTTGGTTTTAAATGACCTCTCTGGACAATGAGTTAGAGAAGGACAAGGGTCAACGCGTGGAGACCAGTTAGGGGCCATTATACTGTCCAGGCAGGAGGAAGGTGGCTTAGACGACGGCGATGCCGTGTCCATGGGAAGAAATAAGTGGGTCCGAGATCCCTTTCTGAGGTCGGCCCAGCAGGATTTGCTGATGGAGCGATACGGAGTGTGTGTGTGCATGTGAGTGTGTACATGTGTGTGTGTACTAAAGGGACCTAAAGGACCAATGCCTAGGTTTGGGACCTGGGTGACTTCGGAAGACAGGGGTCGGGGAAATGAGAAACTTTTTTGGTCAAATCCATTTTGAAATGGCTCTTTGATGCCCAAGTGGGGTACCGAGCAGGCAGTTGGGTAAACACAGAGCTTCAGGGATGGGTCTGTCTGGAGACATAAATTTCAGAGTAATCCTCATGTTTAAAACCTAAGGAGCTGACGTTGGAAGGTGGCTGTATTTTCCAGTTTTTAAACATACTTATTGCAAAGTTTCTGAGAGATAAGAAGAAGACCTTTGAGAGGGAGGAGGGAAGGGAGAGAGGGAACAAATTCCAATTTTATCTCTAGGCCCTGTCTTGCAACCAAACAAGTTTTTGGCTTTTGCAAGCTCTCTCGAGACGTGCACTTCTGTGAGTCGTGAGACATGCACGCCACCTGCTGGTCATGTCTTAGCATTTTTCCAACACGCCCTTCAGGGCAGGAAGCAGCTTTGAGTTCAAGGATAAGCTGCCAGGGGAAGACGCGAACATCAGGGTCAGGGCTGGGAAGATGGCAGGAGCCGGGTATGCCCTGTGAGGGACGGTGGGGAGAAGCCGGGTTTGGGGTGAGGACAGCAGACTTGAGTCTCGCCTTTGCTTAAGCCAACGGGACGTCTCTTTGCTTCTAGACCCTGCAGCGGTGTGCCCGACGGAACTTTCTGTGGTGATGGAGATGTGCTATATGAAGGAGCCACGTGTGGCTGTCGAGCACTTGAAACGTGGCTGGTGGGGCCGAGGAGCTGACTTTCGACATTTCAATGACTTGAAATCTCAATAGCCACCCGAGGCTAGTGACCACAGTATCGGACAATGTGGTTCTAAAGACTCGGTTTCCTCATCTGTACAGTGGGGGTGACAGCACCTACCTACGAGTTTCGTGCAAGCTAAATGACATCACTTGGGAAAAACATCTAGGATCGTGCATGGCCTACAACAGGCAGTGAGGATGCTGTCTGGATATCCACCCCATCGAAGCGGCGGAACCTTGCGCCCACGCGCCTCCACGCATCACTGCTGCGAATTCAAAAGGAAGCACGGGGGATGGTCATTAGCACCACGGGTCTGTCTCTCCTAAAGACAATCTGTCTGGAATGAATCAGTGCGGTGCTCGGTACTCTCCCCGCTCTTTCTGAGACGAGAGACTGCATCGGCTGATGGCGAGAAAGCCGTCCAGTCCGTGAATAATCAAAGGCAGAGCCCAGCAGATGATGGAGACCTTGGCCTCCGGTCCTGTGAGGCCACCCACCAAGCACAGCGAATAAATCCGTTCCAGCTTAGCATATTTTTCAGGGTAATTGGTTGTAGTTTGCTCAGACTCTGTGATTGGCTCGCCTTTATCTTGGGCCTCTCCCAAGTGAATGAAACAGAATGAAGTAAGTTCTGATTTCGGCTCAGGTTTCAGGGAGGGGACCGTCATGAGCCTCCAGGGCGCTGGGCGCAAGGCAAACCCTTTGTTCGTGCTTCTCTATCCTGAGTGTGGGCAACCTCTGGGCTTCTGTTTTCCCAGATGGTTCCCTGTCTGTCTCCAGAGGAGGCGCAGGTGACTTAGAGAGAACGCCGCGGAGCACCGCGTAATTAAACTCCTCACGGCGCTGTCGACGCGGGAGGCTCACGTTTTGGACCACGGGGTTGTACAAAGCTGTGAAGAAAAACAAGAGGTTAACTCTGTGGGCTTAGAGTCGAGACCTGGGTTCAAGTTCCAGCATCTGCACTTGTCCACGGTGTGGCCCTGAGAGAGCGCTAAGACCCCCGAGCCTCTGTCTTCTCGTCAGTAAAGTGGGCATGATGCTGCCTGTCTCGGCAGATGGTTGTGAGGAGGGAGGGGCGTGGTGCCTGTGAAAAGCCAGCCTGGTGCCCGGAATGTCGTCGCCCACAAAAAAACTCAAAAAACGTGGGCCAGTGTGATGTCACCCGAGCAGGATGGAGCCACCCTTCCGAGAGGAAAACCCGAGACGTAGCCTTTTTGCGTCCCCCACTGTGATAGGTTACACCGTGTTCCCCCAAATTCGTATGTGGACGTCCTAACCCCCAGGAATTCAGAATGCCACTGGGTCTTTAAAGAGGTGGCTGAGGTCAAATGGGGTCGTTCGGGTGGGCCCTCGTCCACCATGGCTGGCGCCCTTCTAAGATGAGGACACGCGGGTACACACATGCAGCGAGGGAGACCGTGTGAGGCCAGCGGGGGAAGATGGCCATCTGAAAGCGAGGGGCAAGGCCCCAGAGGCCAGCCCCGCGGACGCTGAGCTCAGGCCTCCAGCCTCCAGGGCCCAGGGGAGACGCAGCCGTTGTTTAAGCCGCCCAGTCCGCCGACCGCCCCGTCTGCCCCGACCGGCGATTTGCTGTGGTCCAGACCGGTACCCCCTCTGCCGGGTACTCAGTCACACGCGTTTTCAGCAAATATTTTTATGCCCGCTACATGGCAGGACACCAAGGAGAACAAAGTCCTCACACTCGGGGCGCATGAGAGCTTTCCTCGTGACCATGCCCCCCCCGCACAGTCACACTTCCCCTCCCACGGTCACCCTCCCCCTCCCCCCACAGTCACGCTCCACCCCTAATCACGCTTCCCCCATCACGCTTCCCCCCCCGGCCACACTTCCGTTCCCGTTCAGCCCCGCACCCCGCCCCCACCCATCCACTACCCCCATCGGTCCCGCCTCCTCCAGGCCACACTTCCGTCTTCCCATCCTGCTGCCCTCCGGGCCACACTTCCCCCCATCACGGTGGTTTCCCCCTCTCGCCATCACGTGCCCCTCCCGGTCCTCCTTCCGGCCTCTGCTGCTTTGCTCACCATTGTGCTCCCAGCTCCTAGACCAGGGGACACCCCATAGGATGTGCCCAATGACAGGGATTGTCTTATTTAATGGGGACCGAAGGAGCCAGATCAGCTTCTCTTTCTTTAGATGAGAATTTAAATTAGAAAACTCCACACACAGAGAGACAGAATTGACGAGGGCTGGGGGGGGGCGTGGTTCTCAAAGTGTGGTCCAGGAACCCCTGCAAGTCCCTGAGACCCTTTCACCCTTACCCCCCATCAACCCCCCCACACACACGCAGTCATGCTCTCCCCCAGCCCCCAGTCATGCTCCATGCTCCTTGCCACAGCCATGGCTCCTCGCCATGGTCACACTCCCCACCTCCCCAGAGGTCCACAAGATCAAAATCATTCTCACATGGACGAAGATACTATTTTGCCTTTTACCACTCTCATTCTCTCATGAGTGCAGAATATGAAAAGCTCATTTTGATAGTTTCAGACTCTCCGCTGTAACTAACCTTTAAGAGACTACCACTTGTCGAGTTTTGAGATGATATTGAAAAAAGAATATTCGTAATTCCCTGCAAAGTCTATCAACAGGCCCCGCTCTGTTCCAGCGACGTACAGCTCTGCGGGGCTGTTTTCCTCACACACGTTCACCGAAACCACACACAGCAATACGGTCAGTGCAGACGCACAGTGAGACTTCCGCTGTCTCCTGTTAGTGAGGCTGAAAAAATGTACAACGGTGCCACGCGTCTCACGAAAAACGACGTTTTAGAAAACACAGTCGTTTTCCAGAAAAACGTGTTAACCTATCTTGGGGTTGTCGTTAGTTTTATCAACGATTTTACGTTTTTCTCCATTTTAATTTCCACTCTGACAAACATCAGCGAACAGAATTCACAAACACAGAGGCTCTTTGGGGTCATCGATAAATGTTGAAAGGGCAAAGGAGTCCTGAGACCAAAAAAGTCTAAGGGCCACTCGGGTAGAGTATTTCTCAGAAACCTTTCGGCTGCGTCCTGACCGGCAAGGAGCCACCGCCTGCCTGTCTTCCTCCCTCGGTCCTTCTGCCCTCAGTGCTGGCTTCCCGCTGGGCAGACTCTCCCCGGGACCGGGCGACACTCCCCAGCGGCAGCGCCAGGTGTGTGTCCTATTAGCTGAGGACACCTTTTCCAGCAGATCGGGCAGAGGCCCCGGCGTGGAGTGTCGCGGGGCGGGCTCCTGTCACAGCCGTCCCGGAGTCAGTCCCCCACAGCTGTGGGTGGCCAGCTCTTGGCCGTTTGTTCATCCCTGGAAGGGTGAGTTGCGTGCGGCCAGTCTCAATTGAACCCCATGAACCTACGAAGGCGGCGCATCAGAAAAAACAGGACGCCGTTGCCGGGAGGAAGGGAAAGGAGCAAACGGACCTTCTGTCTTGGGAAGACGTGAGTCGGGGGCTGAGAAAGCTGGAATTCTCTCTAAGGGGAATTGAGAATAAGCAGACTGTTAAGGGGTTTAAGTTCCTGAATAAATACCCAATGCCCTCTCTCTTCTCTCTTCTCGCAACTCTGTCTTCTCATCTCCACCAACATCTGGAGCAGCTGTTGTAAGGAGCGTTCGGAAAACGAGACACTGGTCCGAGGCGAGGGGATCGGGGAGCGCTGAGCCGAGTGGTGCGTGTTGGGACAGGGCTGGCGAAGAGAGTGTTTCTGGCGTCCTGTCCCCGTCCCCCCACGTGGCCTTGGCGACGATGGAAAATGGGTAGCCGTGGTCTGTGCTACTCGGATATGGGCATCTCCATGATGTGGGGGGCACCAGTTGGAAGGCTAACGAGTGGCTCTTTCGCTCGCTTTTCCGCTGCACCCCAACACCAACTGGGTCACGCCTGGTGTCTGACCTCCAAACCGATCTGTCCTGAGTCCTGTTCCCTCCAGCCTATTCTCCACGCTAGAGGACACTGGGAAGAACGAGCAACGGTCAAAGAGTTAGGCCACTGCTGGAGTTCGGGAGGAAGACTTGGCCTTGAGGTCCTTTCGCGTCCCTCAAATAAGAGCACGGGAGACGCTGCCTGCATATCGCCCAAGGGACAAGGTGCCCACGGAGGACCCATCCGCGGATCCCGTCCGCGGCAAAGACCCACGGGCCTTCGCTGTGGCCTTTCACACGTGAAGGTTCCATGTGACCCACGATGGCAGGGGACAGGGCATGGGGGATAGAGGCGGACAGATTTTGCCTCAGTATGAAGCATGTGTTCAGTGTCATCGGACCTGACTAGGCTGCCTCAGGTGGGGAGCAGGGCCCCTTATGGACCAGCTCAGGGCCTCGTTTTCTTCAAAGTTCCAGTCTCGGGGGTGCTGGAAACCAGGGCACAAGGGCAGCACAAGGCTAATTGTTATTATCCTGAAGGCTCCTTCTTGTTTTCCTTCCTTCCTTCCTTCCTTCCTTCCTTCCTTCCTTCCTTCCATCCATCTTCTCTCTCTCTGTCTCTGTCTCTGTCTCTCTCTGTCTCTCTCTGTCTCTCTCTCTCTCTCTCTCTCTCTCTCTCTGAGCATCAATACTTTACTTTGGTGTTAACACAGGAATCTGGAAAATACACTGTATTTTCCTCACGTTGTGGAAACCCTTCCCCCACCCTCTACGGAGCTAATCTGTTCAAACTGAAATACTTAAAAATCACAGCAGCAAAACAAAGGCATGGAAAAGAGGAGACCCAGACAGAGGGGGCCACCCGGGCGGGCAGTGTCGCCTGGTGCAGAGGCCGAGGTGCTAAACGGGAGCTTCTGTTTCTGTTTTTCCGTTTCTTTCCTCCCTTCTCTTCAGCAAGGGGGGCTGAAGTGGCTGGTGGGGCGCCTCACGGGCTGGGCCGACGGGCCCTGCGAGTGGGCCGGGGACAGGGTCTAAGGGCTGCTCCCGCCGGTGCCCGCCGGGCGCCCGGATCTCGGCCGCTCTCAGCTTGCTTTGAGGCTGTTCTGAGAAGTGAGAACGTCTAGCTCTTTCTCCCGTGGTCCGGCCAGCGTGGCCCCTGCAGCACCGCCACGGGAGGACGAGACAGACGGCAGAGGCAGTGGCCTTGCTTGGGCTCCGCGGCTCGCGGACGAGAGAGGCTCTCAGAGCCGCGGGCTCTCTTTAATGTTTAGAAATAAGCGTCTTCAGAAGTGTGGAAACATGCCGTCCTGATTCACTCAGCTCTATCGCTAAGCACCGGCATCATCGCCATCTGCCGAATGTGGAAGTTGTTGAAAAATGAGTCAGTCACCTGGCACCGAAAGCCACGTCTGCACAGAACATTCCCACCCTCCAACCCTATCCCCGGGTATCAGCGAAAAGTCTCCGATGCCCGTACGTCCTGAGAAGGCTGGCGGGGGGCACAGGTTCCCCCGTGGCATTTGGTGATTCATCCTCCGGTAGGAAGACATCGCTGCCCCGCACCTGGCTGGTGCTGCTGCTGACTCACGTCGTGTGGACGAACACAGCAGCGTTTCGAAGCTCACATTCATGCTGCTGCCTGGATGAGGCTCCTCTGCGTCTCTTTCCCATCCCATACTCCGTGTTGTTTTGCTAACTGGCACCTCCACCGGTGAGAAATGCTACGGGTCGAAACATCATAAAATCATCACTCGTACCTCCCAAACCATGCTGCACCTGTCCCCAGTAAAGGATTCAGAGTCCCTTTACCATTTTGGGGTGATGTTCTGTTCTGTTTTGGTTTTTGTTTGCCTAGTTGAGTCATGCTGTCCCTTTGATATCCTATAGCTGAAGTACCGAAATATCCTGTAACTTAAATACTAGCCGGCCACGTGGTCATGGCCGACGTTTATAACTGCCTCTTCCACGCCCCGTCCGTGTGTCCCCTTTGTCCTTAGCAAGCACATTGGTCGTTGCTCCTTGCTGGAGCCCAAACCTTCATACCTAACCCACTTACTGGGTAACCCAAAGAGCTAGCAGTTTTATGCAGGGCCTAGAACAAGAGACGACAACAGGATCAGGCCGCCGGCCAAATGGTGCTACAAGCGTCTGTGGCAGAGAGGCCTTGTGTGAGAATGCTGGTGGCCACCCCCACAGGTGAGTCACAGCACGGAAACTTAGGGTTTGGGGACAAAGTCCTGTCATTCCTCTGCAGGTAATTATCCTTTTAAGAGGCCGGTGGGGTTTACTGCCGGGACTTGGAAACTGACGCTTGCCCTGACCTTATGGAGTCACCACGTGGCCCGCGCTGGCCATCGGAACCAGGTGTGTGCTGGCTGACCCTTCAGCGCTTGTGAAACCCCAGAACACGTGTCAACTTTCAAAAGCCCAGAAGTCACAAGGATTTCTGCAAACGTCAGTAGGAGTCCTGAGTGATTTATGCTCCGAGCCGGTGCTTCGGCCGGCTGGGTGACTTGAGCGTCCACCCTCCTCGTCTATAAAGTAAGGGCACTGCACCGACTGAGGAAGGGTCCAGAAAACCCGGGATAGGGCAGCGTCCAGTCAGCCGGGTCTACAGAGCCGTAGGTCTGCGCAATAGAAATTTCTCCCAAAAGGTTCGAACCAGTTTGCGAAGCCCGTTTATGCCGCTCTCTTCCCCGACTTCTTCTCATCCCGAACATACTAATGCCTGTGTGGTGGGCAGCCGAGGGGGACATGTGCATTGCTGCTCAAACTTAGCATAAATATGTTACTTATAAATATAAACATAAAACTTGTAAAACCCCTTTTCATTGCAGACACCTGCTAAGATATCACCTGGAACCAGGCTTTCACGAGACACAGGCTGGGAGAATCTGTTACGATAGACTCTCTAAACATTATAAGCAGCTGTTAAAGTTAATGAGTCCAATGTCTGGATTTATACGTGAGAATTTTTTATAGAAAGAGTTTAAGTTAAAATCCTGACTCTATTTTTAACTTAACTTTTAAGTTAAAAAGAGCCAAAGATGACATTTCATGTGTGTATTGGTGACTCAGATCAGTGAAGTGTCCCACACCAAAGCACTCGGCTAGATGCTTTGCCACAGGGGTCCCCAACTCCTGGGCCATGGACCGGTACCGGTCCTTGACTGGTAGGAACCAGGCTGCACAGCAGGAGGTGAGCGGCGGGTGGGTGGGCTAGTGAGAGAAGCTCCATCTGTATCTGCAGCCGCTCCCCAGCGCCAGCATCACCACCTCAGCTCTACATCATATCATCAGACATTAGGTCCTCATAGGAGTGCCAGTCCCTGGTGCCAAAACAGTTGGGGACCGCTGCTTTGCAGGACCTGGTATTATTTCCCTAAAATTACCAATTGTCTATTTTAAATGATGGGAGCAGGTAGCTCTTGCTATGCTAAAACACGCCTACATCTTCCAATGTGGCAATAAGAAGACATCAGATAGATGTCTGGAGCCTTGGTGCTGGGGGGGAAGTGCCAGAGTGGAGAGGGGACAGTGCCAGGCCCTTCCGGACAGGATTCTGATGATGAGTTACATGGATTCTGAAAGGCGCATCACTGACTCTCAGAATCCATGTTTGCAGATGAGAAGTCCAATGCGGTTCTTTGTTTTATCAGGAACCTGTCTTCTATTTTTGGTAGCAAAGAATATGGATGGTTCTTGAGGAATTTTTTTCTTTTCATTTTATCCTTGGAATTCTTAATGTTCAGCTGTACATTTCCACTTGTGACCCTCTCTTTATTCATCTACTTAGCACTCAGGGGCCTTTTAGACTTCCCAAAGGTCACACTTTTCTTCATCTTGAGGACATTTTCTTCTGTTTGGGGGAGATTATTTCTTCCTCTCTGTTGTCTCTGCTGTCTGTCTCTGATAGTCCTGGTACACAGAAGTTGGGACCACCCTGTGGACTTGTCTTCCTTGTCTTTTACCTTTTAGTTTTTTAATAGCCTCCCGCATTATCGACATCACTCACCAGACTGGTACACGTGTTACAAATGATGAACCTACATTGACACATCATTATCGCCCAGAATCCATAGTTTACATTTAGGTTCACTCTTAGTGTTGTACATTCTATCAGTTTAGACAAATGTATAATGACATATATCCGTCATTATAATATCATAGAGAGAATTTTCACCGCCTAAAAAATCCCAGTGCTCTGCTATTTAGCCCTACCCCCATCCCCCAACCCCCGGCAACCACTCATCTTTTTATTGTCACCATAGTTTTGGCTTTTCCAGCATGTCACAGAGCATGTAGCCTTTTCAGATTGGCTTCTTTCTCTCAGTAATATGCATCTAAGTTTCCTCCGTGTCTTTTTGTGGCTTGATAACTTATCTCTTTTTTGCACTGACTAATATTCCATTCTCCGGATGGACCACAGTTTATTTATCCATTCACCTACTGAGGACATTTGGTTGCTTCCAAGTTTTGGCATTATGAATAAAGTTGCTATAAGCCTCTCTGTGCAAGGTTTGGTATAGACATAAATGTTCAATTCCTGTGGGTCCATACAAACTTTGACTTTTAAAAAATATGGATTTTTTTGCCTCTTTGCTTTTTCTCTACATCATAGGGGATTTATTTAATATCATATTCTGGGCTGCCGTGTGAGTCCTCACCTCCAGCTGTTCTATTATTCGGTCTGTCCATTTTGGATTCACTTTTGGCTATTTTAGTCAGATTCTTTTATTCTGCTTATTCATTTTTTTCATAAAAGCCTATATTATTTAGTGGAAATAAAATATTCTCAAATACTTTTTTTAATTGATTTTATTTTCCTTTTTTAAATTTTTTAAATTTTCAATTAGTATTGACATTCAATATTATTTTATATTTGTTTCAGGTGTATAGCATAGTGGTTAGACATTTCTATACCAAATACTTTTGATGGTCCTAATTAGTTCTTATTTTAAAAAAAATTTTTTTCCCCTGAATTTTTTTTCTTTCTTCTTGGGTCAGTTGTTGTGTTTGTTCATCTTGATCCTTCTCTTCACTATTTTTGGTTTTTCTTAATTGTCTGGTCCAGCTGGTCTCAATGCAATTTGTGGCAGTTTGTGTTTTCAAAGATGGCCACACAAATACGTCCCATTTCACACGCTCTTGTTATGTGATGGCGACACTGCTCCATCAACAGGTGGGGGCCGTGTTTTCCGTCCTTGAATCGAGGAGGGTTTGTCTACAGTAGAAGTGATGCCACATGGCTTCCACAGAGAAGTCATAAGGGAAATACGTTTCTGCCTGGCTCTCTCGCACGTAGACACGTCCCTTTGGAGCCCTGAGCTGCCATGCAGGAAGCCCAGATTCCCTGAAGCCACTACACTGGAGAGACCATCTGGAGAAACCACACACAGACAGAGATGCCAGGGGAGCCCCTGGAGGTCCAGCCACCTCCCCCGCTCCTTTGATTTGTCCCCAATGCTGAGAGGAGCAGGCACAAGTGGTCCCCACTGAATTCTGCCTAAATTGCAGATTCATAAGCATACAAATATTGCCACTGCTCTCACTTTTGAATCATCTGCCGCACAGCAACAGATCACCGAGCAGAGCGCTATCCTGCATCTCGGCCATGGCCTCGGATTGGCCCTTCCCTGGGCACGCCCACCCCCCCCCCCCCCGCTTCTCCCAGGCGGCCCGCCCCGCGGTGGGAAGGGTCGCTCTTACCTCCTCCACTCAACAAATTCCATGCCCCTTCCACCTTTTAGAACTTACCGCCAATCTTTGCTCTACCTGGTTTCCTTATTTTGTTTTCCTGCATAGCTATGGTTTTAACAGTATAGAAAATATCTCTCTTTTTTTGTCTTTAATAGGTCTTGGGAGGCCAAACACTATGATCGGTTGACCCGAAGCCTTGTAGTACTAACGCACACACACAGGTTTTCAAAATGGAACAAAAGAAAATCTGAGTGGAAGAAGAGGAATAAAAGATTTAGTGAAGGGAATATTTTGGTCAATCACACATAATGAATTTTGAAGTTCTGGGCTGAAGAGAGGAAGTAGGATTCAACACGAAGGAAAGCCAGGTTCAAGTGTGAAAGCCCTCATTTATTTCATTTTATTTTAATAAGAACACTTAAGATGAGACCTTGCCCCTTAGCAAATTTTAAGTGAACAGTACGTAATTGCTGACCACAGCACAGAGCTGTCCAGCAGATCTCTGGAGGTTATTCATCTTAATTAACTGGAGTTTTATGCCTGTTAATTGATAATTACCCATTTCTTTTGCCTCCAAGCCCTGGTAACCACCACTCCAGTCTTGGATTTTATGAATTTAACTGCAACTGGAATCGTGCAATAATTATCTTTCTGCGACTGGCTTATTTCACTTAGCATAATGTTCTCAAGGTCCATCCATGTTGTCACACATTGAAAATTTTCCTTTTTAAAAGCTAAATTATATCTCATTGTAGGTACACACCACATAGCCCCTAGTCAGCGGACAAGTCAAGAGGCCTCCACGAACCTTCAAGTGCCCACCTTGTTTCTAGCTCCCATGGGGTTTTTCCGAGAGTTGTCTACATAATCAGAAAAATCCTCTCACATCTTGGCTGCGTCCCATTGGATCACAGGTGGTACCAGACCGTCTAAGAATGAGCAACTTCACTCTCTGAGGCTGTGTGGGGCATGAAGCCGTTCAGAAGAGGCATTCCACATCACATGGTGGCAGGCTGGCCCCATCATAGCCTCTTTTGTAGTTAACTTAGATCCTAAACGAAGAAACGTAAAGCTGGGTACTCAACTCAGGCTCTCTCCTGAGCCTCAAGTCCCCATGGACACCCATCGAAGAAGCACCGGGAGGAGGAGGAACTATCTGGTGGCTAGGGAGATGTTCCACATCACCCCTAATTCCCTTGTATCTCTGCAACAACCTCCGACTCAAAACGGGTCTCTGGGCATGTTTGCCCTCGATGACTTGAAGGAACCAGACTGACAGAGTGAAATGTAACAGCCAGACTTAGAGTTTATGATTGACTTCTCCGCTCAGCATTGGAGCTTGGGAGAGGGCAGTGAACTGTCATTGCTTTGCAAAACACAAAGTGATTTAAAATAGAGCGGAAGCGCGGGCCGCCGACACCTGCATTGGATTCACCTGCTGAGAAACTCATCTTGTTTAAAATACAAATAAATAGCTGCTCCCCCACAGGAGCAGTTTCCTTGGGTGACCCTTACGCACACTGACACTCAAAAACTCCTATAAGGGCACCTTTCTTCAAAAGGTGTGTGTGTGTGTGTGTGTGTGTGTGTGTGTGTGTGTGTGTGTAGCAGATGCACGATCTGTGTGCACAATCTCAAGGGCTTTGGGGGCAGCCATTCTTGGAAGAGGTGGAGTTGACGCCACTACCCAAAAGGAGGGTAAAATCAGCCTTTTATAGCCGAAAGCTTAAAGGGAAGGTGAGGGAGACCAGTGCTGTCACGAAGGGATTCGTGCTGGTGAAATAAGCACAGGGCACGGTTATTTTTATTCCGTTCCCAGGATGCCACAGGAGGGTCACTGTGTTACTAAAAACAGATGATCAGGAACTGTGGTTTTCCTGACCCATTTGAAGTTCTGACCACTAGAACGGACATCCAAGAGGGTTGGTTTGTGTGTTTTGTTCACTGATGTTCTTCTCAATGGCTGGGACAGTGCCTGGCACATAGTAGGTGCTTGATAAATGCTTGTTGAATAAAACTACAATTTCAAAGGATTCTTTGTTGTTTTGTTTAAGCAGAGGAAGAGAAAATTAACAGGGGATATCAAATCCATTTTCTACATGGAAGCATCCAGAATCTCTACCCCTGGCAATGGCGGGAACTTTCGCTGAAACTTACGAATCAGTGGTTTCAATTTGCAACCTCTGCTCCCGAGGCCAACTTCAATTTCCTGTTTAATGAAAGAGAAGAACCCTGAAGACTGGACGAAAAAATCAGTGTGTCCACATTATTCCAGGTTGTAACTGAGCTCTGTGACAGAGGCTCTCATTAAAGGCTCACCAGGTGACAGGCTTGGGGCAGATGTCATCTGAGCCTTTGGACTTGACCCCGCGTTGTCAGGGTTCTTCCTGGGATTTCACTTGTCTGGCATTCTCTGTTTGCTTCTCTGAGCCTCACCAGACAGGTCCTTAACCACGCATCCCCAGCTGTCTATTTTTCCCCTTTTCTTTCTAAGCAACAGCCAAAACCCTCAAAGCCCAACACCCAGAGAGAACGAGCAGGACATTTAAATTCAGTAGATTCTAGTTGCTTTGGACAATCACGTTAAATCAAAACAGAACAATAAAACTCCTTCAATGGCGGTTCGCTGGAACATTACCTAGTAATGCTAATTGTGATATTAATGTTGCCATTTCTTGAGCACTACTATGTGCCAGCCAAGTGTTTCACAGACATGTTATATGTCATGTCAACAACAGGACGTGAGCTTTAGAGACTGTCTCACTCAGTGGAACAAGACAGGGTCATAAGTCCTGATATAAAGTGCCTACAATATTTTCAGGGCAACAAGGCAAGTTTCACGACAGCGTGCTATACTTAATCTCATTAATAGAAACTACACATAAACACATGCATATGCACGCACGTAACGTGTTTATAAATATGCGAGAAGACTATGCAGAAAACCTTGCAAACAAGTGAGTTACTTACCCTCCCTAAGCCCTGGTCTTTACATCTGTAAAGCAGGAATAGTAAAAATATCCATCACAGAAAATTTGCAAGAATTAAATGAAACAGTCTATAAAAAGCATTTAGCACAGCGTCAGACACAAAAATGAGTCCTGATTCATTTTTTTGCTATTATTCTTACTAAAGAAAACTCACCAACTGTCAACAATGATTGCCTCTAGGAAGTGCAGCTGGGGTGAGACAGGGGGGCGGTGATTCGTATTTTCCACTTTACATTCATGTGGGTTAGTCGAAGTATTTATATCAACCAGATGCTACTTTTGTTATATATATATATCACATAAACTATTTTATTAAAAATTCTCTCATACATACATTTATTTCCCCACATGCGTTTATCTTCTCCTACGAGAGAGCAGTAACATAATAACGAAGTCTTTCTCTTTTTTAATCTGAAAGGTCTACTCGGGTGCTCCTCTGGAGCATATTTTTGGCCCCAACGCAGTGTGCGGGAGCCGGATGTTCTGGACACCCTGAACCTGTCTTCCGCCTCCCGCCCTCCCAACCTCCCACCCCCGCACATCCACAGATCAGACCACCTGCCTAGGCCAGGTCAACGCCATGGGTATTCTGGACTGACGCATCTATCCCGGAAGCTTCCAGGCCGCCCTTGAACTTGGCCTGGCAGCGGATGAAAACCTCTCGCGCCTCCCCACCACCCCGCGGCTCTCAGAGCGCCCTTCCGGCCGCTGGCGGCCGGGATCCGCCTGCGCTGTGCGCCCCGCGGCCGCCAGGGGGAGCTCCGAGGCGGCGGCGCGGGCTCGGGGCCCGGGATGTCACTCGCTACCCTCGCCAGCGCACTGGTGGACACGACAGGCATCCCTTCGGATGCTAGGCAGAAAATGACTTACATCGCACGTTTCTACGCCTGTCCCTTCATTCCATCGTCAAACGGGTTTAATAAAACCCAGTTGTCGAAGGAGAAGAGCCCCACTGTTGGAAGACGGGCTCCTGGGCGTTGTTGCTACGTTCACTGGGAAACGGTTCCGGCCGCCCCTATCAGGTGTCAGAACCGAGCCAGACGCCACGATGCCAAGTTGAGTAAGACAATCTCTGCCTTCAGAGGGCCTCAGTCTGGCTAATGATAATAGGGCCAAACTAATGATTGCAATGAAACCGCTTTATTCTGCTTTGGGCTGAAGCGCCAAAATAATAGATGTCACAAGTCAACGTGATCTCCACGCAGGGCTTGCAAAAGGGATGCTGAACCCTTCACCCCGCTGAGGAAAGGGACCCAGAGAGAAATTAAAAAAAAAAAAAGATAGCGTTTGCAGAGAGCCGCCCATGAGTCACTTTAAAACTGGGAAAAGGGACTTTAAAGGGATCCCCTTAGAGAGGCTGGGGACACAGTAGACTCCTGCCTAAGTGATCTAAAATGTGGCGCTGGGGCTGACTGAGGGACAAAAAGACGTGACCACACGGAGGAGTCTTGTCCCCATGGTTTATGGGGACAACTTACGGCGTTTCCAGGTGACCAGACGTGGATCGCCTGCCAGAGGGAACTGGGGTCGGTCTGTCTCAGGGCTTCTCCAGGCGGAGTGAAGAGACCTCAGCAGAAAAAAAGGACAATGTCGGTGTTTATCAAAGCCCCCTTGCCTGAAGGGCCGCTCCTGTGCTCCCACCTATTGGTACCCTTTGCCCCAGAGGGGATTTAAAAGACAAGACTGTGGGAAATAAGTAAGTAAGTAAGTAAGTAAGTAAACAAACAAAAAAAAAAAAAAAAACAAATAAATAAATAAATATTTCTAATCCGATTGTTTTCTACTGGGGGCAAAATTGCCCCCCCCCCCCACATCTGGCAATATCTGGCGACGTTTTTGGTTGTCACAACTGAGGGCAGGGGTGTGCTACTGACACCTAGTGGACGCAGGCTGCGGGTGCTGCTAAAGATGCCCAGGGCTGCTGTCCACAACACAGCCATTCAGTCCCGAAGGCCAACAGTGCTGAGCTTGGGAAACCTGGCCTGACATTGCAACCACAGGACTGTTGGCGTGCTCCTAACATGCCAGCAAGGACAGCCCAGAGAGGACTCCCAGGGCGTGTGGTCGCAGACTGCAAGCCCTCAGAAGAGGGGGAGTATGCTTGTCATTTTCTGGGTAGCACGGCTGTCGCAGGAACACACCCTAGGGAATTTCCACAGGAGGCGCTGGGATGTCAGAAGTTAAGAACAATGCCGTTTAGCGAGCACTGTCTATAGCAGAGCACTGGCTGAGACTTGGTTACGTTGTCACGTTTGACTCTCGTGACAGCCCTGAGAGGTGGGTGTTATTATCACCGTTGTAGGCTCAGAGAGGTAAAGTAACTTCCCAAAAGTCAGAAATGAGAGAAGCAGGATGCAAACCCACATGTCTGGACTCTAAAATGCCTGCTTTCCCCATCAAACCATGCACTGCCTAGTCATCAAATCCCCCCAGGAAGCAGTGAAAACCTGGATGAAGCAGAGACATGCTTCAAAAAAAAAAAAAAAAAAAGATTCTTCTGTACCTCAGTGCTCCTTTCTTTATCTATCTCCCCCTCCACTTCGTTGCATTTTCTTTCATTTCCCTGCCTTTCCTCATTGCTTTCATAGATAGACTTCTTGTTGTCGTTGTTGTGTGTTTTGATTCTTACCAGAGCATGTGACAGAAACTCAGACCCAACTGGCTGAAGGAGAGTGAGATTAGTCATCTCACACAATCGAAAAATTCAGAACAGCTTCAGGCCTGGCTGAGCGGGGTGCACCAACAAACAAAAATCCTGTGGACCCTTTTCTCCTCTGTCAAGTGGTCACGTGGATGTTTCTGAGTCTGCTGAGGTTCCTTTTTTCTCAGTTGTGTGTGTGTGTGTGTGTGTGAGTGCGTGCGCACCATTCGATGTTTCTTTGTTTCTTCTAAATGTTTAAAATCATAGCCAATCAAGACGTGGTTCCATAGTGTGGCAGTGAGCATGTTTGTTTTACACGCAGAAGGTCCTAGGTTCGCGCCCCAGTGGAGCCACGGTCCATGGTCTATGGCCACCACCCTAAACAAGCCCGATGTCTGATCTCAGATGCTAAGTAGGGTCGGGCCTGGTTAGTACTTGGATTGGAGACCACCTAGGAAGACCAGGTGCTATAGGCATAATAATAATAAAGTAAAAAAAAAAATCATGGACAATCAAAGTTGAAAATGGTATCTTTGGGATGAATAGTCAGAGCATAGAGGATTTCTAGGGCCTGCTATGTGCCCTATTTTGTTTGCTGCAGCAAGGGTTCATACGTGACATCGTGCATTTGTCAAAACCCATAGAATCTACAATACGAAGAGAGAACCGTGAGGTAAACTAGGGCTTCAGTTACTAACAGCATAGCAATGTTGGTTCATGAATGGTAAAAATGGAACAAATGTAATTAGGAAAGCGACAGGGGCAGGGGTATGGGAACTCGGTACTGGCTGCTCATTTCCTGTGAACCTCGAAGGCCTCTAAAAACACAAAAGCTATTTAAAAAACAATTTCTTTTCCCATGCTGGAATCCATTCCTGAACATTGCAGTCAGGCTGCTATGAAATCGTAAGGTTTCAGAGATAAGAGGTTCTTAAATTTTATCTTATCCAGACCTTTACTTTATAGACAGGGAAAGTGAAGCCCAGAGGAAGGGAAGTGACTTGCCAAGGTCACACAGCTATTTCACTTTTAAAGCCAGGATAGGAACATTTTATTCACGATAAGGCTTTTCCTTCCTAGCAAAGTGCTCCTGGCACTACACTACACTGCTCGAGTATTTATTTTCTACCTTTCAAAAAACATTTTTAGTTTCTTATATTTTTCTTAACTTTTTTTTCCTTAAAATGAGGTCGACTACCTCAGTTTTAGAATGAAGAGGTGTGTTCCTTCCAACGAGGACTCTAACTGGTTCGTGCTTCACTTTTCCCCAAGGCCAACACTCTCCCTTTAAAAGACAGAGCTGACATCCTGGCCCTTGCACAGTCGGGCTGATTATCTGTATGACCTGGAGTGGCATCCATGGCTAATGAAAAACTCTGGCTCCAGGGCTGACTTGGCCGAAATGCAGAAGTGTCCTGTGGCTAAGGCCCAGGTGCGGTCATTTTCAGATGCTCTGAGGCTGGTCATCAGCCCAGTCCGAACTTTTGGAATGTGTCACACCCATTTCACTCTTTGTCCAAAACTATCATCCCATTAGACAAAACAAATGCCTAAGAGATGAGATTTCCAGGTCCCCATACTGACCCACTTGTTTACTCATAACGACTTTATTGATTAGATAGAAATGGTCTTTGTCCTTAAGAAGATCCTGCTTTATAATCAGGTTCCTAGCAGATGTTTCCATCTCTGGAACCCAGGTGTCTGATAGCTGGCAGCTGCAAACCTCCTCTCCGCCTCTGTTGCCACCTGGCCTTCTCCCCTCCTGCGTCTGTGTCTCTTATAAGAACACCTGTCATTTTGGATAAAGGCCCACCCTCCTCTGGTATGACCGTCATATCTGATTACACCTGCAAGGTCACATTCTGAGGTTCTGGGGTTAGGACTCCATCGCTCTTGAGGGGACACAATTCAACTCATAAAGGCTTCCTAGAGTCAATTCTCTACGTAGAACTAGAACAGAGGCCAGCCCTGTCCCCTGCTGTTCAGCTCTCTTCGTAAAGCTCGGTACTACCATATATTTTTAAATTATATTAGGTGTCTCCTCACTAGAATGTAAGCTCCATGAGAGCGGGAATATTTTATTTTTACTTTTTATGCTTACAGCACCTGGTCTTCCCAGGTGGTCTTCCATCCAAGTACTAACCAGGCCCGACCCTGCTTAACTTCCGAGATTCGACGATTGGGTTTGTTCAAGGAATTTTTTTTTTTTGAAAACTTTGCAGATATTTTTATTTTTCAAATTAAACTTTTGAACAGGTGACTCATTTACGTAGTTGGAAGTCAAAATAATATAGAAAGATATCTAGAGAGGTCTCGTTCCCATTCTTGCCTAGCAGAGCAGAGCATAGTAACTATAGAGAGCATATAGTAACTGTGGTATGGCATAGTATAGAAACTAGAGTCTAGTTGATTTAATCAGCTCCCTACCGATAGACACACTTGTGGCTTCCCACCTTTGGCTATTAGCAAAAATGTAAGACAGGGATTTTTATGCTGAACCCCAAGTCACGAACACTTTCTGTCTATAAGCAACTGTAGAAAGAATGAGTGATGAATTAACCACCTATGAGCGCAGGAGGGCGCGGTAGGAAGGGCGGCGGAGCGCGGGCGGCCGGTGCGCGGTGCCACCCGGAGGCCCCAGCAGGTGGCGCTGCAGGCGGCGGACGCGCCTGGCCGGGCGGGCCTCGCCGCTCTTGCCGTGGGAGCGGCCGGCGGCGCGGGGACGGGCGAGGGGAGGGCGAGTCATATGACCCGCTGGGCTTCCTGGCTCCGGCCGCCGCCGTCCGCCCGTGTCCGCCCGTGTCGCGCCGGGGCCCGGAGGAGCCGTTGGGGGGTCCGGGCCGAGGCCCGCTCGAGGGGAAGCCGCCGCCCGCCCGCCCGCCGTCCCGGCCGCCATCATGCTGGCGCTCATCTCCCGCCTGCTGGACTGGTTCCGCTCGCTCTTCTGGAAGGAGGAGATGGAGCTGACGCTGGTGGGGCTGCAGTACTCGGGCAAGACCACCTTCGTCAATGTCATCGCGGTGAGTGGCCGCGCGCCGCGCCGGCCGGGCGCGCTGGGCGCGGCGGGGCCCTGCGGCGGGGGCGGGGCCGGGGCCCGGGCCGGGGCCGGGGCCGGGGCCCGCGGCCTCCCGCGCGTCGGCGGCCGGGGCGCGGCGCCCGGTCGGCGGCCGAAGGCTGCCCTCGGCGTCGCCGTCCTCCCAGGGCCCCGCGCGCCGGGCGTCGGGAACGGTGCACTGGGACTTGCCACATTTTTAAAGTGCTCGGGGGTGGGGAGAGCCCGGGGGGGGAGGTCGGGGTTTCCTCGGGGTTCGCTTTGAGGGGGGCAACGGAAGGGTTAACTCCAGCCTCTCGCTTTCCCGAAGGGTGGGACTTGGCGAGCCCGTCGGTCCTGCTTGAAAGCTGGAGAATTGAGGGGCTCCCCCAAGGCGCCATCCGGGACGAGGAGCCCCAGTGCGGGCTCGCTCCCGATTCTGGGTGCAGCTTGTCCCCAGGAGTTCGGTTGCGGGGTCTCACTCGATTCCCCCGGGGACCGGGGCCGCGGCGGTGGCGGCTGCGCTGGCGGGCGGACGCCGGGGAGGGCGGCCCAGCCGGCCCAGCCGGCCCAGCGCGCTGCCCGGCGTCGATGAAGACAGGCAGTTGGGGGGTCTCTGCTTTTCCGGGACTCGTGGCCGTCCGCGGGAGACGAGACGGGCCTGTAGTCAGCAGAATGTTAACTGCCTTGGAAAGCAGGGCTTCGTCTTGCGTGAGGGTATTTCCCTGGGCAGGAACAGCTTATTCCAGGCCCGGGGACCCACATACAGCGTGGTGTCTGTGCGGGAGTGATTGAGCGCGAGGGCGATTATTAAATTTGGCTTCTTTGTGGAAAGCATAAATGCAAAAGAGTCTCATCCGTGCTTGTTTAGAGCCCAGTTGCCGTGACTCAGGCTCAGCCGGTAGGGGCTTGTACTTTTCAGGATCCTCTTTAGAACTATTCCAAAGAGAGGTGGCTGCGCTCCATCCACCTTTGAGATGACGCTTGGACTCCTATTTAATAGGAGACGGCTGCCCAACTGGTTTGGTCACAGGAATGATTCAAACACAGCTCCCTTATTAGAGGAAACAGGTGACTTGTGACTCTTAGTCCTTGCAGTAATGAAGCAACAGGAACGAATAAGAATAAGACTTGGAGGAAAAGAGAGGAACAGAAATAGTTTCCTTTGAAGAATGTTGCATATAAGTATAAAGAAAAGTTACCTCTTTGGTTCTTTTTGTAATTCAGTTTTATTTGGCTTGAGAGGACTACCTTTCAACAGGTATAGTAGGGTGGAATATGTATGTAATACCACTTAAGTTAATAAGGAAAAACTTTGAGCCAAGTATCCGTGTTAGAACTTTTATACGATATGAAAACCACCAACCTGAGTGTAGATGAGCTCAATTAACTGTAAATTTTCTGATATTCCCTTGAGAGAAGAATTGGTGTCTCCTTGTAAATCCAAGACTGGATCAGTTTATAGTGTAGGTGGGTGTGTTACTACAATCAGTTGTATTTGTTGCAGACAAGTGGTTATGCTTGGGAAACAAACAAAACTTTGGTAAGTCATCAGGAACTCAGAACCCTGTAGCTTGATAACGGTGAGCGCCCTGGGTTCCCGTCTGGCTCTGGCCCTTTATCAACCTGTATCCTTTTAGGTCTTTGCTTTCTCATCTCTTAAGTGGAGAGAACTATATGTTTCTTGCAGACTTGCTCTGAGGAGTTAGTGAAATGACAGATATGAAGTGACTAGCATCATGCCTGCCCATAGAAGGGGCTAGGTAGATGGTAAACTGTTATTATTTGTGGTGGGTACCTTCCTTTAATGCAGAAAAATTGTTTTGAAAAATATTGAGAAGGGAATTAGCTGGGGTCATTCCTTCTTTAAATATATATATCCAGTGAGCTGCAGTAGTGGATTTGTGGATTGTGGCAGGTAGCACACCACATCTCTCACACTCACACACACACACACACACACACACACCTTTGTTTTGTTTTTGCATTAAAGGTTTTAATAACAAAACTTCTGGAAAGCTGTTGAACTCAAAGTGAACCAGTGGTTCCACTATTCTTTTAACATGAGACTTTTTTTTTTGAATTATGATATGGGTAATTCCTTTAAGAAAAAAATCTCGACTGTCATTGACTATGTATTGGCTAAGATCCTGAAAAAAAAAAGACGTCAGTAAATTTCATACTTTTTCTTTTTAAACCTCAAACTCTAGGCTAATCTGTGATTCTCATAGAATGTATTGAGGATGGGGAAAAGGTTAGTAATTAAAGATGATTTTTCAGACTTTTAGATAGAAGCAGTGTGTCCAAAATAGTAAATTTAGCATTATCTTTTTAAAAGATCAGTGGTACTGTCCTTTATATTTAATATATAAAATGTTAGTTTAATAGACTCAAATACAGGTGTGCTGAGCACCATGTGTCACTGTTACTCACATTCAACAAGTCACATCCCTGGCATGAAAAGTTGCAGGTGAAGCCAATTTTCTTTCGGTAAAAATCAACTCTTGTAAACATTAGATTAAAATGTGGCTATATCTTCTGCCCAAAAAGTTGAAAAAATAATAATAGATGTTATTTAACTTATTCAAATGGTTTGTGAAGCTGACATACTTATATGTAGTGTTTGGTCCATTCCGAAATTAGGCATTTACTTATAAAGCGTTTCAGTCCTAAAATTGATATTCTTATGGTTTTAAAACAAATTATACTCCATTTTATCTAATACTGTAGTAGAGGCACTTGCTATACATAGTGTTCTCTTTGTTTTGGCTATTAAAAAAAGAAACACTGCTAGTCGTTAATGTTCTCATTCGCATTAGGGAATGAAATAGCGCCCATTGCTAAGTATGCTGGCAGTTATTGCACAATAAATCATGTGCCCTATATGTGTAATGCATATGGAGCAATCTTAATTTTTAACTGAGACTTTTATATGGGTTAGAAGATAGTTACTAAGAAATGTTTCATAGGATCTACCAAAATGTCAGAGGATACACTTTATAGACATTGTGTATTTTTTAAGTGAGTAGTAGTATAAAAAAATTGTCTATATTTTTGTGAAGTGTTAATACCACCCACAAAGGTTAATCCAAGAATGAGAATTGGGAAAAGGAGATATTTGAGAAGATTGTAGAAATCCGAACCTAGAATTATTTTATTTTTACCCTCATTTTATAGATGTAGCTAGGAGAAAGGTTAAATGAAATTCCTAAGACCACAAAGCTCATTAGTAACATGAAGTTAGAACCCAGGGCCAGTGCTCTCTCTGCCTTTCCTGTCTGCCTCTGCAGATCCAGCCAACGTGAGAGTCATAGAGCTGTGAATTGAAAGACCTTAATTCTTTAAAATATTTTTATATATAAACTCTTAGGAATCTAGATAGCACTTTAAAGCCAAGCACCTTCAATCAGGTTTACAAAAATTTGAGGAATGACTATATGTGTGTGTGTATTTGAGGACATGAATTAGGGGAAGAAATGATAATTTATGGAAAGCAGAAGTAGTGGAATATTATATTTTGTTGGGACATTTAAATAACTGGCTAACAGGCATGGTTAGGTTATGGAACTATGCTCAATATCTTTAAAAAGTAAAAATAGTTCTGTGTTTTAGCAGAGTACTTATTTAATTATTTAGAGGTGAGAATAGCAAAACAGTTTTTAAAGAAAAGTTGCTGTGGCTCGAGTCTAAAGTTTAGCAAATCTCAGACTTGACTGTAGACGCCAGCCAGCCTCCCAGTGAGGAATTCTCCCAGTACTGAACGAGTTGTGGGGCATGAGACATCCTCCCCAGGAGCCTCTCTTCAGAGGTCCTTACCCTCCACCCCTCGTCCCTCTCCTGTTGCTGCTCCTGGACACCTGGAATCTCAAAAGCCCAGTGTGCAGCGTGATGGTTTGACTTAGGTACATTGCACAATGATCACCACAGTGGGTTCAGCTAACACCCACCTTCCATGTAGAAAATATAGAAAGAAAAAGGAAAGAAGGGGGATCAGTTCTCCTTACCATGAGAACTCTTAGGGTTTACTCTCAACAGCTTTCCTAGGACTTATTTTATTTAGTAACTGAAAGTTTGTACTTTTCGACCGCCTTCCTCTAGTTCCCTCTCCCCCACCCTTTTCCTCTGGTAACCACTAGCCTGATCTCTTTTTCTGCGAGTTTGGTTTTTTTTGTTTTTTGTTTTTTACATTCGACATATAAATGAGACCATACAGTATTTGTCTTTCTCTAATTTATTTCACTTAGCATAATGCCTTCAAGGTGCATCCATGTCACAAACGGTAGGATTCCCTCATTATTTATGGCTGAATAATACTCCGTCGTTGTACATATACAGCTTCCTTATGCGTTCACCCGTCAGTGGGACTTCGCTGTCTCCATGTCTTGGCCTTCGTAAATAATGCTACTGTGAACATGGGGGCAGGTATCTGTTTGGCTTCGTTTTCATGAGTCTGTTCCTAGAAGTGGAATTGCTGGATCATATGGTAGTTTTATTTTGAATATTTTGAGGATTCTCCAGACTGTTTTTCCATAGTGACAATTTACAGTCCTACAAGCAGTGCAGGGGGGTCCCTTTTCTCCTCATCTGCGCCAGCATTTGTAGTTTCTTGGCCTTTCGAAGATGGCTGCTCCAGCAGGCATGAGGCAATCGATACTGCGTTTCCCTAATGACTAGTGAGCTGAGCAGCTTTTCATGTACATGTTGGTCTTTCATGTATCTTCTCTGGAGAAGTGTCTGTTCAGGTCTTTGGCCTGTTTTTCAGTGTGTTATTTGTCATTTTTGTTTGTTTTTACTATTGAGTTGCTATTGAGTTGTATGAGTTATTTTTATATTTTGGATATTAACCCCTTATCCGATATGTGGTTTGCAAATATATTTTTTTTAACCATTCCATAGGTTGTCTATTCACTTTTTTGATGGTTCCTTTTGCTGTGCAGAAGCTTTTTAGTTTGTTGTAGTCCCACTTGCTCATTTTTTATGTTGCTGCTTGTGCTTTTGGTATCAAATCCAATAAATTATTACCAAGACTCATGTCAAGGAGCTTTATTTCAAGATTCATGGTTTCAAGTCTTACATTTAAATCCCAATCCATTTTAAACTAATTTTTGCCAGCGGTGTAAGATATGGGTCCAATTTCGTTCTTTTACATGTGAATTTCCAATTATCCCAGCACCCTTTATTTAAGAGACTTGTCTTTTCTCCACTGTTACTGGCCCCCTTGTCAAATATTAGTCGATCATATGTGCTTGGGTTTATTTCTGTTCTTATGCCCGTATCATACTGTCGATGGCTATAGCTTCATAGTATAGCTTGAAATCAGGAAGTGTGATGCTTCCTGCATTGTTCTTTCTCAGAATGCTTTGACTATTTGGATCTTTTGTGGTTCTGTACAAATTTTAGGAGTGTAGCACCAGTTTTAATGCCTTCATAATTCATTCTGTTACGGCGCGTCCTGTGTGTGTGGTAGTATGTCTGATCATTTCCTCACTGGACATTGAGCGGGATCCGGGGTTGGGCCGTCGTGCATCAGTGCGATCTGTGTTTCCTGAGGATGGGGTCCAGAGCTGGCATCACTTGAAAACAGTTAGTTTAGCATCTACCAATGTACTATACTTATGATAAGAATATATTTTGAGTCGAAATTTGTTGGCTTATGAATGTGGTGTGGCTGAGTTTATTTGGAATATGTTGAAATCAAGTGGTTACGTGCGTTAAAATGGCATAGAAGAACTGAAAGCCAGGACTAAGTTCGAATCATGGCTCCACCTGTGTTATTTTTGTCAAGTTATTTAACCCCTCGATGTCTGTTTATTTGTAAAATGGGAATAATAGTACTTTCTACCTCGTAGAGTTATTGAGTCGATGCCTGTAAAACACTTGGTACCGTTTTCAAAACAAGGCACATGGGAAGTGCTTCGCAAATGTTAGCTGCTGGGTCACCATAATATGACCTGCTCGAGGGCAGGGGTTTCTGTCTGCTTTGTTCATGATGCATTCCAAATGCCTGAAACAGTGCCTGCCGTGCACTTGGGGCTCCGTTTCAAATGGACAAATATTCTATTCAAAATATAAAATTAAGAAACAATGTCATGTGAATCCATACTCATGTTTCAGAATGCCAAGTGTAGCATAATGTCAAGAATGAGAATTCTGGAGTCTGGCAGATTCTGATTTGAATATGGACTCGGCTGTTTATCACTTGCGTTAGCGTCTATTTTTCATTTCTTTCTCTTCTATAAAATGTAGATGATCATAGAACTGCCTGGTAGAATCCTTGTAAGAATTAGATAATGAATCTGTGCAAGGTGATTAGCACAGTGCCTGGCATGTAGAAAGCACTCAATAAATGATGACTGTTGACGTATTAGGAGTAAGATGTAATTATTAGTTTTTATGTTCAATTACCGTTTCGATTTCTCTTGGTTATATTTTAAATAGTAGTAGCTTTTTTGTTTACGAAATAAGCCTTTTTCTCTTTTGTTTCAATTCTTGGGAAAATTTTGAACTTTATAATTATCATGTTGAATTTAATTGAAAGCAGATGGGTCCAGTGGGAAAAATGTTTTAGCCTCCAGTATAGACTGATAATTGTTGATGGACCTACTAATAGTTCTTCCTTTTAGAAGATGAAATTAGATCTGATATACTTCTCCTTGGTATGTAATTACAGTATTTGTTGTGGAAACAGTCTGGAATGGAGTAGGAAATATGAGTTGTTCTTTTGATTGTTTTATTACTGACTGATGGTCAGACTATGGACAGACAAGTCATTTAATTTCACTGTTTTTCACTTTGATGTTGGTGTAGGTTGTGAGAACCTTGCTGATAGTGAGTGCTTTCTTGTATCTGGAATTAGAACTCTTAGGCCTCGATCAGAGATAAATAAAAGTATAAGGGCTCCGATGTAAAGTGCCAGTCATAAAATCCCAGCCTCTCGCCAGAAGGAAAACAGACGGTTTGCAGCTTTACGGTGAGAGATGGCAAAGTGGCCTGACCCCAACAGGAAGAAAAGAGCAGCCCTCGGTGGTGCCTGCCCTCTAGAACTTAGGTGACCTGTGCAAGTGTATTGTGATTTAAAGTTTGGATAAGAGCATACTATTGCCATTCATTCGCATGTGATGGTTGTAATATTTTAAACCCCAGTTTAAGATTCTGGTGGTTTTAATGCCTGTTGCCTGCTGTAATTTGCAAGCCCCGACCGGCAGTGCGCTGTGGGACTGTGTCTGCCCGTACTCCCCCAGAGGAGGACTGGGCGGTGGGGACCGCGCGCATGCGCGCTGGCCCGGACGGCGCTTGCGGCAGAGTCCCCGCTCCCAAGGTGGCTTACGGTCTGGTTCGGACACTGATCACTAGACCTACTTTTTATTTTTTCTCTGGAAAGCTCATTTTGTTTGGAGCATGTTTTAATGCGAATCTGCAGACATCATCATTTACTTCAGCATCGGAAAAAAACTGGAAATGGAGTAAACCTCTTTTTTCCCCTCAAATCTAGCTGTTTCACTCCACTAAATTTTGGTTTCTTTATTTTGCTCTTATTATTTCATCATTCAGTGACTGAATTTAAAAAAATCATTTGTTTCTTAAAAAGAATACACAGAATCCATGTGTCCTGCTTAGTAGAATGTCCAGATATACAAGCAGAAAAAACAATCTTTACTACCATTGACTTCAGTACTATTAATATTAAGCTGCATGTCCTTCCAGGTTTGTCCCCGTCCCTTTATATGTACAAATATGATTGAAATTTAACGTTATGTTAGTTTCAGGTAGATGACATAATGGTTTGATATTTGTATACACTGTTAAAGGATCACAATGTCTCGTTAACATCCATCACCACACAGTTAAATTTCTTTTCTCATGATGAGAAATTTTAATCTTGTTTTTTTAATCTTTAAGAGCTTAGGTGAGCCAAACTGATGACATGCTGGAAGCAAGATCTCAAATGCTTCTCGAGAAATTTTAAGATCTACTCTATTAGCAACTTTCAAATATGCAATACAGTATTAACTCTAATCACCGTGCTGTACAGTGCATCCCAGGACTTATTTCTTCTAGAACTGGAAGTTTGTACTTTTTGACCCCTTCACCCATTTCGCCCACCCCTCACTTTGGACAACCACCAATATATTTTCTTTGTCTACGGGTTCAGATTTTTTTGTTTCTTTGTTTGTTTTGTTTTGTTTTTTTGTTGTTGTTTCTTTGGTTTTGTTTTTTTAGATTCCACATTGTCAACCTGTTTTGACCGAGAACTTCACGACAAACAAAACTTTATTTGGGAGTCATGTAAAGAATTACAAATCCAGGAGACACAGATTTGGGTAGAAACTCCAGCTGTGTTCTGAGGGGGAAAGAAGGAGACCAAGTTTATAAAGACAAAAGTGAAGCTTCCAGAAGGATTGCGCAAGCTGCTCTGATCGGTGCCGGCGGGCAGACCTCATCTTTCAGTGCTTGTGTCTATTGCTCAGTGACGAGCTTCTTTTTTAATAGAGAGTTCAGTGATGCAGACCCAGCTCTAAGAGCTATATCAGGATGTAGCCGTTTCAGAAGTGTGAAAAGTTAATTTCGCATGGAGGGGCTGTGTTAGCTCAGCTTCCTGGAGGCCTCCCTGCTCCACTTTAGACGGCTCTCTGGATAGCACCAGCTCCAGTTTTCTGTTTTCTCTCACACACATATAAGTGAGATCATAAAACATTTGTCTTTTTCTGTCTGACTTAGATTGCTTAGCGTAATGCCCAGTGCATCATTTCTTGACAACGGTGGGAGGCTCGTGCTGTCCGTACACGTGCCGTACACGCACTGTACGTACAGTGGTCCCATGTGGTCCGCTGATTTGTCCACTCTGATGGCTAATAGGCAGCTCAAGTCCAGTCAGTATAAGATGGAACTCCTGATCCCTTCCTTCCTCAATCCGGAGAACCAACATCTGCCCTTCTCTAAGAATACTAAATCAAATGGATGTTACAGGCTTTAATTAACCCTTATGTATATTTTTTGTTTACAGTTATCATTTTTCACTGTTGAGTGATTGAAATGTCTGTTTCTGAAATTTTCTTTAGCATTCCAGAAGCTGAGCCAAACAGTATGGCCAGTTTTAACCTTGAAATTTTCCTCTCCTGGCTATAGTAGTCGTCTTCCCAAGTCACGATTCATCATCATTTTTACCACACTTACCACCATCAGAAAGTACTTGTTTATTGTCTTTGCCTCTTTATGAATGTAAGTTCTGTAGGGGCGAGGCTTTATCTCTCTCTCTCTTTTTTAAATTATTTATTCTTTTTTACGCCTACAGCACCTGGTCTTCCTAGGTGTGGTCTCCCATCCAAGTACTAACCAGTCCCGGCCCTGCTTAGCTTCAGAGATCAGACATCGGGCTGGTTCAGGGTGGCATGGCCATAGACCATGGACCGTGGCCCCACTAGGGCGTGAACCCAGGACCTTCTGCGTGTAAAGCGGACGTGCTGACCACTACACTATGGAATCGTGTTCTATTTGTGTGCTTGAAACATAAAGGTTATCTGATCTCTCGGGATTTTTCTGAGGTGCTGGGTAAACATGTAGATAGTGTCAGATTCAGAACATCATTTTTCTGGTCAGGTTACTACATTACTGATTGTTTTCCGGTGGTTGAAAAGACAAAGCATGGTCCTCAGTCCGCAGGGCCCAGTTAGGCTGTGAGGTGTCAGCTTGGAGACTCAGCGCGGTCTGTTGTGGATTCACAGTGCTCAGAGGCACCAGCCGACTTTGGAGCGAGTGGGCAATTTTACTACATTACTGATTGTTTTACCGGTGGTTGAAAAGACAAAGCGTGGTCCTCAGTCCGCAGGGCCCAGTTAGGCTGTGAGGTGTCAGCTTGGAGACTCAGCGCGGTCTGTTGTGGATTCACAGTGCTCAGAGGCACCAGCCGACTTTGGAGCGAGTGGGCATTACCATGACACAGGACAGGCAGCGGCCGTGTTGTTTTTACAGGCGCGAACACAGAGGCCCTCTCTAGATGACCTGCCATTTCTTAATCATTCTTTCCCCCTCTCTCCAGCACATGGGGCATTCAGCAAAGGTCTTTTCATTTGTTTAGCTAATCAAACAGCTGTTGTGTGGAGTGCTTTCACACACACTGCTTGGTATGAGTCTTTCAGCCTCCTCGTCAAGTAGATACTCATTGGATGAAATAAAGAGGTTAAGTGACACAGCTTTTAGATAGGTCTGGAATTCTACTCCATCCATCTCTCACCCTGAATGTTCTCTTCCGTTGGAAAAAAAGGTGGGTTATGCTGAGTCCATGTTTACAGAGAGATCCTTTAGGACCGTGCTTTGCCATCTGATAAGGACAGCCCTTCCGAGTCCTGTGCCCAAGGCTACTTTGAAAACTGGACATGACCTCTTATGATATTCCACATGTGTTTTTAGCTTTCTTTGCCTCTGTTGCCCAGTGCTTTAAGTCTGCTTTAGTGGTTGTTTTCCTGCTTCCCTATTCCGTCCTTCCTAGGAACACAAAAATTGGGGGGTTTGGGGTTTGTTTTTTTGGCAGGCTCTGGAGGGGAGCTCCACTTTTCCGGTGACGGAAGCAGGATGATGGGGAGAAGGCTGGAGGAGCAGGCCCGTGAAGCACTTGTTAGAGTGAGGTGATGAGGGAGAATGAGACGCCCGGGGCACCGGGGCGTTTTCATCGCCTGCCATTCCTTGCTCATCTCCAGGTGCTCCTTTACCCTGCGACGGCACCACCGGGAGCACCGCCGTTCGGGCCCCAGGTGTGCGAAGCCTTGTCCCAGCTCCTCTAGGCAAAGTAACTGCCTCTTGCTGTTTACTTTGTATGTTGCTTGCCACTTGTATTCATTGTGCCCATTATTTGCCTGTCTGTGCTTCTGGACTGCCAACGTCCTGATTGTTATTTACGCCCTCTAAATCCGGGCCTGATTCATTGGTTCCCCGGGACTGTTCACTTAATACCGCAAAGCGGCATCGGGCAGCGTCTGAGTACAGGTTGGGTCAGACAGGCCGAAACGTGGGTTCTGGATCAGCCCGAGCCCTGCGAGCCGCGAAGCCTCGCTTTCCTCACCGGTGCCGTGGGGATGAGAACAGCCGCCCGCGGGCTCACGATGCGGCCGAGGTAACGAGCCCGGGCCCCGCCAGGGCGGATGCCCGGTTGGTAGTTACCATTGCGATCGCGGTGACACTGGGAGTTAGGGCGCGAGCATGTGCGCCAGACAGACGGGAGATGACCGGGACCCCCACCTCCACACCTCAGGCGAGCACCGCGTAGGGATTCAGTGGCAGGCGGGCAGGAAGAGTTCCAAGACGGTCGTGTTCTGGGCACCGGGGACCAGTTTTTGGTTCTCGACGACGGTTTCTGTCACTGTGAGAACAAAACTAAAGTAACAGCCAGCGCTTTGCCGTGATCCGCTGTCGAGGTGCTGGGACGGCTGGGCAGCCCCGGGAAGGTCGCGCTGTGTTTGGTGGCCCCCCTGGAGGCAGATGTGCGTGTGTTTAACCAGTTGCGGCTAGAAGAGGGGATTGTAGTTGCTCTGAGTCACAGTGTCCCTGTACATGCTGGGAGCAGACTCGCCTCGGTGGCCACTGAGCTGGTATCTTGTCCTTGCTATTGAGCAACCTGACATTGGCCTCAGGCTTCTGTACAAATATTGACCCTTGCTTACCTGTCACCAGATAACCCTCAGAAATGCCCGAAGCCTTATATTTGAGTTCAAATCCCAGTTTGGCCACTAGTTAGCTGTGTGTGCGACCATGACCTCAAGCTTCCTTTTCTGTAAAATAAGACCAGTAGAGTGAATGGTGTCATGCTGCTCTTCCCATCCTGATTATTAGTGTTATTAATAGTGTAAGTCAACAACATGTGTCCTAGCGAATGACACTAATGTTTGCTTGACAGAGTATCTCACATAACTGGAAAACATTTTTGTCACTCCAGCCTCTTCCTGGACTCTTAGTTCTCCACGCTCCCCACCCGGATGGTAATAAGTGGGGTTGTAGACAGCTACTGAATAAATGATGATGGTAGCATCTAGAAGGCACTGCAGTTTGGAACCTGAGCAGCATATAATGACTCAGTATTTCGTGACTGTCCCTCATTTAAGAGCTGAGTTTCCGTGTGAAGCAATGCCGACAGCACTGCTGGGCTAATGGAGTGTTGAGTCTTCCTTCGGGGACACCCAGAGAGAGTCAGAGGGTGAAAAATAGCCGGTCAAAGAGAGGTGTTGAGACCGCGGCATTTTCTGCAGCCACACGGCGGGACCGCCAGAGGGCCTGGGAAGTGGAGGCAGAGAGGTCTCTGCTGACATGTAAGTAGCTTAAAGATTTGATACAGTCTAGTTTTAAAGTTTTTAGGGAATTAGTAACTTTAATATTTTAAAAGTGACAGTGTTACTAACATTTGGGGGAGGGGACACAGAGCAATCCCTTCATGTCAGTGGAGGAGACAAGGTTGCAAGTCTGTGAGGCAGAAAACGGTTACAGACCGGTGATAAAGGGCTAAGAAATTAAAACCCAGGTCTTAGTCTACCCTGATGATAAGTGCCACGGTTGGCTTCCTCTGGGGTCTGACATCAAAATTATGTTTATAAACATCTTGTTGCCTCCACTACGCGTTCAGGAATTCCTGGGCTAGTCTCTACAGGCTGAGGGAGGGAGGGCGGCCTGCTTTCTGGCATACCAGTGGGGCGGGGGTTTTAGTGGCTTCATTTATCTTCCAGATAGAAAAGAGAACTGATAAGAAGTCATGCCTGTGTTGTCATCTGGCCTGGTACGCTGTAATCCTTGGTTACTTTTAGAGGATTTTTCACTTCTAACATTTGAGAGTTCAGAGTAGCAGAAGTCACGAGTTAAAATTGAAACTAGGAAAGTTTCTGGGTAAACTCCTCAGTAATGTCTCTTGACATTTTATTTGCAGATCTAAGTACCCACTGGTAAGTGTTGTGGTTTCAGTGAGCAGTACAGCTTACTTCCCTGGAAGTGGAATGAGGCAGACTCAGAAAATTGCGTAAAACGGTCATCACCTGTTAGATTTCTTCATGGTCCAGAAAAACCCCTATATAACTTCCTTTGAAGAAGTGGAGCTGAACGGGAAGCAGAAGTAGTTAATGCATGATACTGGACCTGGGAATTTTGAACGAGTCGGTTCAGTTCCTACAGAGTGTTTCTTAGAGAAGTTAGGGCAGCATTCGATGCAAGGCTTGCGAAGCTCCCATTGGCCTTCCTGGTCTTATTTTTTCAGAAGTAGCAATAGTCATGACAACTTCCTTGTACTAGCTCATGTTCTTCACTTTGGGGACCACTCATGGCAGTTTTTAAAATAATGTTCTGCTGTTGATTCATTGAGAACCTAGCCTCGTGTGCCAAATTCCAACACAGATTAGTTTTGTCTTTTATTTTGTGTTTGGTGAATGCAGAGCAGATTTCCAGACTGCTTAAAATTGAACCAGGGTACAACCAGAAGAAAAAAGACACCCGAGGGAAGCAGCTGTGCTTAGTTATATTCTGGAAATTTTAGACCAGAATGAGTGGTTCCTGGGACCCCAGGAAACATGGATGGGTTGCTTCTAGTACCTCCTGGTGAGGGTTTGTTGTGCCCCGCCTCCCCGGCCCTCCACCCACCAGCATTTGGTTGAACACAACTGACAATCTAGACCATTCAGCAAATGGCAGATGTCCCTTAGTCAGGGACTGCTGTTCCCACATCACACACACACAAAATCCATCAGTTCATAGAACTTTGCTGTAGGTTGGCTTGAATTTTCTAGCCAGTGATCCATCTCTCTATTTCCCGTACTGTCTTATACATTATACTCGATTTAGGATAGTGTATCAAACTTTTGAATATTGTAAACTGTTTTTTGGTGTCAGGGAAATGCTGGGCTCATAAAATGAGTTGAGAAATGTTCCTGTCTCTTCTATTTTGGGGAAGAAATTATGTAGAATTGGTGTTATTTCTATTTAAATATTTGGCAGAATTCATCAGTGAGACCATCTGGGCCTGGAGATTTCTTTTTAAGAAGATTTAAAATTACTAATTCCATTTCTTCCCCCAGTCTTTTTTTATTGAGGTTTAATTGACTATTACATTATCTAGTTTCAGGGGTACAACGTACTGCTTTGATATTTGTATGTCTTGCAAAATGATCACCACGGTAAGTCTAGTTACCATCTGTCACCATATATAGTTACAAATTTTTTTCCCCTTGTGATGAGAACTTTTAAGATCGACTCTCTGTAACTTTCAAGTGTGCAATATGGTATTATTAACTGTAGTCACCATGCTGTACCGCACATCCCATGACTAAATAGTTATAACTGCAAGTTTTACCTTTTGACCCCCTTCACCCATCTCCTCAGACCCCACCCCAGCCCTCACCTCTGGTAATCACCAGTCTGCTCTCTGTGAGTTCAGTGTTTTGTTAAATAGAGCCCACAGATACGTGATGTCACGTGGTATTTGGCTTCCTTTGTCTGCTATTTCACTTAGCATAATGCCATCAAGGTCCATCCATGTTGTCCCAAATGACAAGGTTCCCTTCTTTTGTATGGCTGAGCAGTACTCCAGTGTGGGCGAGGCTGTGAATTCGCACACACATGCCCCCTCACATCTTCACCCATCCGCCATCGGCGCTTAGGTGGTTTCCATATCTTAGCTTTTGAAAATAACGCTGCAGTGAATATGCAGGTGCGTATATCTTTTCAATTAGTGCTTTTTTTTTTTTTTTTTTTTTGATAAATACCCGGAAGTGGAATTGCTGGAGCACATGGTAGTTCTATTTTTAACTTTTTGAGGACCCTCCATACTGTTTCCCACAGTGGCCGCACCACTTACATCCATCCCACTGACAGTGCACGAGGCTCTCTTTCCTCCACATCCTCGCCAACACTTCTTGTCTTTTAGATAATAGCCATTTTAACAGATGTGAGGTGATATTTCATTGTAGTTTTGATTTTCATTTTCCTAATAACTAGTGATATTGAACATCTTTTTATGTACCTGTTGGCCATCTGTATGTCTTCTTTGGAAGGGTGTCTATTCATATTCTGTCCTTTTTTTTTTTTTCCCCTTTTATTTATTTATTTATTTATTTATTTTGCTATTGAGTTGTATGAGTTCTTTATATATTTTGGATGTTAGCCAGTTATCAGATACATGATTTGCAAATATTTTCTCCCATTCAGTGGATCACCTTTTCATTTTGTTGATTTCTTTTGCTGTGTAGAAGCTTTTTAGTTTGATATCATCATTCTTGTTCATTTTTGCTTTTGTCGCCTCTGCCTTTGGAGTCAGATCCAAAAAACTCATTGCCAAGACCAGTGTCAAGGAGCTGACTGCCTGTGTTTTCTAGGAGTTTTATGGTTTCAGGTCTTACGCTCAGGTCTTGAATCCATTCTGAGTTCATTTTTGCATATGGTGTCAGATCGTGGTCTGGTTGCATCCTGTGCATGTGGGGGTCTAGTTTTCTCAACAGCGTTTATTGAAGAGACTGTTCTTTCTCCCATATTATATTTTTGGCTCTTTTGTCATAAATTAATTGACTACATATGCATCGGTTTATTTCCAGACTCTACGTTCTGTTCCATTGATCTGTATGTTTGTTTTTATGCCAAACCATGATTTGATTACTATAGCTTTGTAATATAGTGTGAAATCAGGAAATGTGATAGCTTCGCCTTTGTTCTTTTTCCTAAAGATTGCTTTGGTTATTCAGGATTCCATTTCTTTAATAAATAGATACCTACTTAAGTTTTTCTTCTTTTCTTCCTGGGTGAGTTTTGGTAAATTGTGGCTTTCAAAGATTTGGTCCATTTCATTGGAGTTGTTTCATTTATGTACATTGAGTTTTAGTATTTCCTTATTATCTCTTTAATATCTGTGGGATTAGTAATATCCCTTCATTATTAATATTGGTAATTTTTATCTTTTGTTTTCCTTTGTCAGCTTATCAGTCTTATTTACCGTTTTAGAAAACCGGCTCCTGATTTCATCGATTTACGTCTGTGGGTTTCTTTTCCCAGTATTTGTGATCACTCTTAATATTTCCTTGTGCTTGTTTTGGATTTGTCTTGCTCTGCCCCTCCCCCCCGCCCAGTTTTATTGTGATATAATTGACATAGAGAACTGTGAAGGCTTAAAGTGTATGGCATGATGAATTAACTTGCCTGTATTATGAAATGATTACCACAGTAAGTTTGGTTAACATCTGTCATCTCAAATAATTCCAAAAAAAGAAAAAAAAAAAAAAAATGTATCTTTTGATGAGAACTCTTAGGGTTCACTCTTAACAGCTTCCAGGGGCACTCCACACAGCAGCCTTCACTGCGGTCATCATGTTGTGCGTTTGCTCTTTTTCTAGTTCTTAAGTTGTCAGTATGATGCCTTTTTTCCTAATATAAACACTCCGATCTCTACATTTCCTTCTAAGCACCGCTTTAGACGCATCTCACAAATTTGGATGTTTTTCATTGAGTTTAAAATATTTTCTAATTTTCCTAGTTATTCTTCTTTGACCTCCTAGATCATATATAGTCAAATATTTTGTTATTCCCAGGTAAGTTTATATTAATTTTTTCTAGTTTAAATCCATTATGGCCAGAGAACATGTTTTAAGATCGTTAAGCTTTGTTTTATGGCCAGGACGGTTTATCTTCAGTGAATAGTCCATGTTCACTTAACAAGGATGTATTATGCTCTTTTTGAGTGGAATGTTCTGTTGTCACCAGTTAGATCCAGTTGGGTGCTGATGTTAAATTCAAAACCCTTGCTGGCTTTCTTGCCCTTTGTTCTGTCAGTTAACGTGAGAAGAATTCAGACATCTCGATAATTGCGGGTTTGTTTATTTCTCCTTTTAGTTCCATCAGTTTTAACTTTGTTGTAAAGCTTCGTTATTAGGTGCATACCTTTTTAGGATAGCACATGCTCTTGAGGAATTGATTCTGTTATCATATGCAGTGGCCCTCTTTATCCTCGTAAGTTTCCTTGCTCTGAAGTCTGTTCGTTTGATATTAACATAGCTACTTCAGCTTTCTTTTCGTAGGTGCATGGTGCTTCCATCCCTTTACTTTAACCTACCTACATCATACTTACAGTGGGTTTCAGCATATAGCTGGGTCTTTTTGAGGGAAAAAATGCATCTGACAATCTATGTCTTTTAATTGATGTGTTTAGACCGTTTACCTTTACTGTTATTATTGATATATTTGGATTTCGTTTCATCATTTTATTATTTATTTTGTTTCTTTACTTTTTGTGTCCTCTTTCCTGATTTCTTCTCTCTCTCTCTCTCTTTCTCTTATTGGACTGTTTTTCAGTATTTATTTTTAATTTAATCTGGGTTTTTAACTATTCTCCTTGTATGGCTTATTTAGTGGTTCTGTGAATTACGATATATTTACTTTACCTAGTTTATTATTAGAATTAATATCATTTCACGTGGAACGTAGAAACCTTGTATCTACATATATTGAAAACCATACTAGACAGTGTTGTGATTTTTTTCTTTTGACCATCAACCTTTTATTCAAGAGGAGAAGAACAGTTTACTACACTTGCCCAAATATTTACCATTTCTTTTGCTTTCCCTTAATTCCTGACATTCTAGGTTTCCAAACCTCTCCTAGTTTCTTTCGTACTGGAAGAACTTCCTTTAGCATCCCTTTTAGAGTGTATCTCTTGGCTACAAATTATTTTAGTTTCTTTTTTTCATCTGAAAATGTCTGTCGTTTTCATTCCTAAGGAATATTTTTTGCTGGATAGAGAGTCGAAGCTGGCAGTTTTTCTCCACCTCCCACCAGCACTTTAGAAAAGGCCTTTATTGTTTCTCGTGAGAAATTCATATCCGTCTAATCATTATTCTCACATCACGTGTCATTGCTCTTTGGCTGCTTTTGAGATTCTTTTCCTTGGTTTTGGTTTCAGCGGTTGATTATGATGCATCTGGGTGTGGATTTCTTTGAACTTAGCCTGCTTTGGGCTTATTGCACTTCTTGAATCTCTAAGTTTGACTTTGACCATATTTTGGACATTTTCAGTCATTCTTTTTCTCTTAATTCTGGGATTTCAATGATGTGAATGTTAGACCATTTTCTATTGTCTTACCGATTCTTGAGGCTCTGTTAATTTTTTTTCCCAATCTGTTTTTCTCTCTGTTGTTCGACATGGGATAATTTTGATTGATCTATCTTCAACTTCTGAGTCTTTCCTCCGTCGTCTCCATTCTTATATTGAGCCCATCCAATGTTTGCTTTCGTTTTTTTGGTTTTTTTTTTTTTAAGTTCTAAGGTTTACATTTTGTTCTATTTTATAGCTTTTATTTACCTGCTGAAACTTTCCATTCCATTCATTTCAAGAACGTTCACCCTTCTTGGGGCATGGTTATGATAGCTAGTCTTTGATATTGCCAACATTTGGGTCATCTTAATGTTGGCACCTCCTTGTCTTTTTCCCTTGCTAATTGGTTGAATTTTTTTGTTTGTTTGTTTTTGATTCCTCATGGTTTTTTTGGACACTTTGAATGTTCTGCGGAGGGTGTTGATTTGTTCTCTCGTTTTGTTTTCACAGGCAGTTGACCCAGTTAGGGTCAGGCCACGTGATCCAATTTGCTTTCTTCCTTGGGCTTTGGTTCTAATGTCAGTCCAGTTTTCAAAGTCCCAGTAGTACTGTTTGGATCATTCCTGCTTATCCACAACCACGGGGTCGAGAAGGAAGCTGGCTAGTGGTCAGCCTCATAGTTCTCAAAGCCTCTGCTGTATTGTTTGGCGTTAGATCCGCATGTCATATTTGGAGGATGACCCCAAGAGGTCACACACAACGTAATGGTGTTTATTTCTCTGGATCCTTCCTTCATGAATTCTCCTGATACTGTCTGGCTCACAGCCCCACCCCCACCCCACCGGGGCTTCAGTCTCTGCTTTGCGACACCCTTCCTTCAGCTAGTGGGAGAGGAAATGGAAACCCCAAAAAAAAAAAAAGGAAAACAGGGATTCTTTCTTCTGTCACCTCCCCCACCACACACATTCTCTCTCTCTCTCTCTCTCTCTCTCTCTCTCTCTCTCTCTCTCTCTCTCTCTCTGGCTCGCTCTTGCTCTCTTTCGCTCTCTCTGTCTCTGTCTCTCTCCCTCTCCTCTTTTCACCCCACTCCTCCTGCTGCCCCCGCCCCATCCCGCCCTGAGCATTTTTTAGACCACGGTTTCTGTGCTTAGAGAGGAGTCCTTTCTCTCTAGGTTCCTTCCTGGCCGTAGGTGCTCACAGCATCTAGGTTTGGTTTTGTCTGGGGGCTGTGGCAGGAGAAAAAGGAAAAAACTTAGGGGAATCTCTCCCACTCTCTGTCCTGTTACCCGCCACCACACACACACACCACACACACACACACTCACTCACTCACTCACTCACTCACACAGTCACACACACAGTCACACACCTCAGACCAAAAATGAAGGCTTTTCTTTGAGCTTTTTCTGTTTATGCCTGGTGTTCATTTCTGGCAGTTGGGTTGCCTTTGAATCCTGGCTGAAAATCAGGAGGAAAGAAAAAAAAACAACAACTAGGAAACGGCGCCAAATAGCTTGTGATTTGAGTTCTGATTTCCTCCTCTGCTCCACCTGCTACCGCTCACTTTCCTAGCTGCATCAGGGGAGGGGACCGTGGAGTGTGCTTCCCTGACAGTCTTAACCAGAATCCTGTGACCTACTTGTAAGCATCTCATTTCACGGACTGTGGTGGTGATGATGGTGGTCAATACCAAATGCTTTTCCTGTTCCTGCCCCAATACCTGAACAAGCCATTGTTCAGAGTGCGCTATGTGTGTTTTAATTCCTTTAGTTCCCTTTCGGAGAAAGTGAGGCATTGCAAAGTTAAGGAACATGCGAGAAGGACATACAGCTATGCAATGTACATGGTAAGACCAGTTAAAGCCTAGTTAGTGTACCTGTCTCCAGCGTCTCAGTCAGAACCACCAGACTAACACCTACCTCTTCCTTATTATATTTAACCTCCATTGCCTGAGAAAATGAGTGAGACCGTAGGGTAATTCCACAGCCACTGTGACTCTTTAGACTGTACTCAGACCATTATTGATCAGTTGTGTGATTTTACTGTTTTAGATGGGCCTTATTGCATTCTAATTTTTCTTTTATTATCCTAATTCTGGCTTTAATAGATTTGGTAAAGACTAGGCTTTCTTGTTTTAAAGAGCATAAAATTCATTTTACTGTTCGTAGGTTAAACATTTGTTATGTATGCTAACATCTTTCCATTGGGGATTTTTTCTTAAGACTAAAGGATTTTTGTTACATACTTTAACTTACTGATTTGTAGCATTTGGTTGGTTTGAGGAATCCCCCTCTAAGTTCAGTAATAGAAGCCTATTTAAGGATTTAGAAGGAAACTTTTTCTTTTTATAATCTTTTCTTTTTTACAAGCTATACATGCACACAAAGAAGGGCATACAGTGAAAAATAAGTCTGTCATTCTAGTTCCCTAAATACCCAGTTCTGCCCAAAAAGAGGGAAAGAAACTTTTAAATCAGCAAAATCACTTTTTTTATGAAAAAGTAAGTTGGAAAGAAAAGTTAAAAAAAAAAAGTTGAAATGTTTAGAGACCAACCAGTAGAATAGTATCAGGACCTGAAAATATGATCTGTATGCTAATTTCCCCACCCTCGTGCTTCCGACTTTAGAACCGCTGCAGCCTACACATCCAGATTAGCAAGTAGTCTTTTTCTATAAAGATGCGGGTGTTTATTAGAGTTGGTGGATCCTGGGTGTTCATGGGAAGTACATCCAGACTCGAGTGACTGGACGAGTTAGCCGACGCTGTCCTTGCTGGCCTCCGGAGCTGGTCTGGGGGCGGGGTCCACGTGTGCGTCGTCGGTACTGCATCAGAACAGGGAGCGGAGATGCCGCCCGCCCCGCGGTGGCGCGTGGCTGACTAGGGATGCGCAGCAGCACGATGCTTCACAGGCGAGCAGGTTGAGTCTCCCTGCAGCAGCTCCAGGGGTGAGGATTTAGTGAAACCATCAGAGCGGCGTTGATGAAAGGGATAGTCATTAGCAGCTGCTTGGAATGAATTTTCTTCAGGAACAGAGCTTAGCAGGGGTGAGGGTTTTCAGGCTCCGAACGGAAGTGGTGGGTTTAAGGCCGTTCTAATCCTCCAGAGTTGTATTGTCCAAGGAGATTGCTGCGTAACTTGGTATTAGCAGGCGGTAAGGATTAATTAGTTGTTACCAACGGGTTGAATTGGAAAGACAGGCATTTCATTAGTAGAGTTCCCTCTGCCATTATACTTTATAAACAGCCCTAATCTAGAGAATTTTCATCTATTATATTCAGTTTTCATAGCCTAATGTCAAAGAAAACATAGTGCATTTTTCGCTCATTTTTTAACGTTGCCACCCAAAAAGAACTAGTTTAAAACCCATGTTGCTGCTGCTTGAGGTGCTGTATATCCTGGCAATACAAATAAAACCTGTGAACAGTTAGTTTGAAAAATAAACTATGCACCTTTAGTCTACCCCTGGGCAAATCTGATTGCTTGTCAAATTACCAGAAATTTAACAACATCCAAAAAAAAAAAAAGGCAAAACAAACAAACAAAAAGACCTAGCAAGTTTAACACTGAAACATGGAGACTCAGAGCTCAGCTGTGGTCCTCAGCCCGGAAGTGAGTCAAGGGCGCCTCTGCGGGCGGAGGGGCAGAGCGGCAGAGCGGCGATGCTCACGTTCTTTGTGAGGTCCAGCACAGCAGTCAGGAGTTAACTATTAACATCTTACAGGGTGGAGTGGGGGCTCTTTTTGCCGCCTACGACAGGAATGCAGTATGTGTTAAAGGCCAGCTGTTTGGGAGCAGAAACTCCTATCTGCGGTGGCTTTGGAGACTCAGGAAGGAAGAAGGGCAGAGGGAAGGGAGCAGTAACCACTCAGGGATGGAGGAAGTGGGCAAGCTGTGGGCGCTTAGGAGGAGCAGCTGTAAGGAGAGAGGGGTCAGAACCTTCAGTTTGACATTTTTGCACAGTTCTTAATTCTGTATGGTAAATCCTGACGAGAACCCCTTCCTCCCAAAACAAACACACACTCTGGAAGTTTCAGACATGTCATTCTTTGATTAATAAAATTTAACCGCCCAAATGAATCTTTTAACATTTGCTTTTAAACTGACACCCTGTGGGAAGGAATTACATCTGTAGTTGGAAGTAAGGCCAGATTTACACATAAAACTGAGCACAGATCATTTTCTTTTGGGAAATTATTTAAGGAAAGATTGTCCAGGTGTTCAGAAATTGTGAGAATATGAACGTTATCTGATTCTTGACCTGCTACTATGTGAGGGAGTGTACATTTCCTAGCCCCTTGGAGGGTGTCGTAGGGGGTGGGGAGGAGTCCCCAGATACTGACTGACATGTGTGTTCACAATGGTAACTACCGTGTTAAGTGCCTGGAAAAAGAGGTGAGGAAAATAGATTAAAGTAGTCTCGTTCTTCTGAAAACTAAGAGGAGCTTAGACTTGGAAGAACACACCATGTTTAATTTATTTTCCAGTTTATAAATAAATATTAAAACATTGGAGTAGATTTTATAATGCTGATTTTTTTAAGTCCAGAGGCTTTTTCCTTATAGCAAAATTATAAAACATGGATGTTCCTATTGAAAGTTGGCAATCTATTAGGATATTGAGGGACAGAACGAGATTAGCATCGGCTTGTTCTCTTGGACTGGTGGTCAGAATTCTTTGAAACTGAGTGTTGTCATAGCTGGTGGTGGCATGGCTGATTCATCTTCTAATTCCAGATGTCCTTGATATAATAATAAAGGCTCAGGTGATATTTGATTATCCCCATTAAAAAATCATTTTAAACATTTTATTGGGAAATTCAAACTTACAGAAGAGTTACAGGAGGGTTACAGGATTAAAAACATTGCAAAGAATACTCATATACCCTTTACTGGGATCAAATTATTGTTAACATTTTAGCTCATTTGCTTTACCATTCGTGGACCCTGTTTGTCACTTTATGTAAGATATATGTACCATGGCTCTTTATTCCCAAATACTGAAGTGTGTATTTCCTAAGATGAGGGATTTTTTTTCCATGACTTGTTTAGTAACCAACTTTATTATATTAAAAAATGATAGCGCATCACAGATTTTACCTGTTCCTGTGCTGCCAGCTGACCCAGTAATGTCGTGTGTGGCATTTTTTCCCTCCAGTACAGGATCCAGTTGAGGGTCAGGTACGTCATTTAGTTGCCGTATCTGTTTAGCCTCCTCTACTCTGTGGCATTTTCATAGCCTCACTTTGTCTTATGTGACATTGACTTTTTAAAATAGAATGCCCCCCTTTTTAATAGAGTGCTCTTCATTTTGGGTTTGTCTGTTTCCTCGTGATTAAATTCAGCTTGTGCGTTCTCAGCTGACGTACTACACAGGACACGGTGTGTCGCTGTGGTATCACTTCTGTAGGCCCATAATGTCCACCTACGCCACGTGGTGGTGGTGATTTTGATCACTCAGTCAAGATGTTGTCTGACTCCTCTAAATTACCTGTGTTCCCCCCTGCAGCTAAGGAGTGGTTTGTGGGGGAACACTTTAAGGTCATGGAAATCATCCTGCCCCTCATCAGAGTTTCCCCCTAGACCTAGCATCTGCTTACCTTTCATTTTAAGTACTTTAACAATAAATGGGTTGTCATTTTTTCTTACTAATGTAAGCTGGAATATAAGTAATTTTATTATCAGAAATTCCACTTGCTAGGGAAATGTGAGAAGCATCTTGATGCTGCTAACTAGAAAAATGAGTAGTGGTGATAATTTCACATTTGAATGAAAAGTTCTTAGAAAAATGATTAACTTACATATATTATTGGCCATATCTTTGCATTGTCAAGTGTGTGAGGTTTGGCAGTTAAACAGTTGAGTCTTCTCATGAGTTGATTAAAAAAAAAACAAAACAAAAAAACCGCTCTACTCGACGTGCGAAAGTAGTTTCTTTTGGCCAAGAGGGGACATTTAGGGCGAGGCTTTTGAGTTCTCCCGACTTCATTATTTTTACAAAGCAGCTTGGTCACCAAAGCCTTAAAAAAACAATGTTAGAGAAAAAAACGATGACACATTTGTCAAAACAGGTATTTTTCCATTTGTTTTTTCAAGCTGATTGGATTAGCCATCTGTAAATGGACAGATCAAGCAAAGTGAAGCTTCTCAGGTTAATAGCTTGCTTTCTGCATTTGTCCACTTACAAGAGCAGTTGTGAGACACTAACCTCCTCTGTGCTGCAGCTCCCTGCTTTGAAGCTCTGAGGTGTGTGAGGGTTTCAGGTTCTCCCCAGCGTCACAGCCCATGTTTACAAGCAGCCAGCACACAGCACCTGTCTGCTGCCGCCACCTGTTTAGGAAGAATAGCCCCCTCCAGCCCCCACCCACCATTCTTACCGTTTTAGGGTGTGGTCTGTGAAGTGTCTTTTCACTAACAGATTCTCTGCCTCGAGTTTTCTGCCTTCTTTGTGTTGTTAACTTTTACCTTGTTCCTCTCTTTCCTTTAGATTCCTTTTCATTTGCCTTATTGCTAAGATCCGCAGAACTAGATGTAGATAAGCTCTGCTGGTCGAGTTGAAACTCTCAGAACTTGTAGGGACAAGGTCCGCTTTTAGACTTGGATATGCTGATGAATTTTAGGAAAAGAGAGCCATGTCTTTGTACTGTTGTAGGCGTTTATCTCTTGCTTAACTTTGTTTTCATCGTGAGGCCTATGAATAAAGCAGTAGCTGTTAGAGCTGGGAGTGACTTGGCGATACCTGTCCAGGTCCCGCTTCCTCTAGGTGAGGTGCCTGAACTCCAAAGGCAGAGTGACTTGCTGTGGTTAGTAAGGAGTGTGACGGGTAATGAGATTCCCCGACTTCCAGGTGGTCTTACCACCTTATTTTGCTTCAAATCGTGCCCGGCCGGAGACATTCCAGGGCTGCTGCCTTGTGACCTTGTCTCACAGCGTGTGCGCGGTAACTGCGGTTCCATGTCCCGTCACACAGCCGCAGTGCGCAGTGGGTCCCTCGGAATCATGGGTTTGTGTTATTAAGAGAAAGATGGTTTATGCTTCATATGCTATTTAAGAAAATAGGCATGAAAGCATGTTTTTATTTCTCTGTACAGATCTTTGAAATAATGTGACTTTGAGCAAGTGACTTCACCTGTGCCTCAGTTTTCTCTGAAAAATTTGGATGATGCAACTTATTTCATAGGGTTGTTGCAGGATTAAATAAATTAATATTGATTAATAGTAAGTGTTTTAAACAGTGCTTGGTGTTTTTTTGTTGGTTAAATTTGTTAAAATAAATAGAATGATACGCAGTGGAGTAGTATTTTTAAGCATCTATTTCTCTCCGAAGTTGCTGGGCTCAGTTCAGTGGCGTTCCTGCGGCGTGGAAACAAGTCCTCAGTTGTCTATACCACAGCTGCCAACCGAGTGGTTCCATTACCCAGCACAAGCCTTGGAAAGTGGCTGTTGAGAGTTGACACTGGGAAGTAGAAAATGCTTCCGAAGCCATGAAGTATTTATGCCACGGGATCCGTGCATCAGAGTTAACAAATATTTATTGAACATTTTGTTGTACTCGAGCCATTTGGGACTGAAAACCAAGGATTTGATTACCTGCTTTTCAGCCTTTACAGGTTAGCAGTAGCGGCTGAGTTAGGGGGAGTTACTGCCGGCCTCTCCCGCCAGGGAGAAGCAGTGGTGAAGAAGGCGACGAAGGAGCTTCCAGGAGGGTTCGGGGCACCCGGTGCGGTGCAGCCCCCGCGTCCTTTCACTGTCCGTGATCAAACAGTCGTACTGCCGGAAGGGTCCTTAAAGGTCATCTAATTTAATGTTCTTGTTTGACAATTGATAAAATAACTCATCATGTTCTGTGGATTCGTGTGTGAGAAGTTGGCCATGTATGTATTACATTTTGGAAAGCTGTCTGTGCAAGCTGGTTTCAAGGTTTTGGTACCTAAAAAGTTTAGCTACAATTTCTGGCTGCTTCATTATGTAAAGTACCTATTTCCTACTGATACCAATTAAATGAGATGTTATTTCACATAGACCTCTCCTCGGAAATTAATTAAAGCCTCTAGACATAATTAGAGCGGCACTCTTTAAGAAAAATACAGCCCACCACTATGAAGCTATGTGACCTTGGGAGTTTATTTCCTATAAAGTGGTAATTGCCTCTTATACACAAAACTTAAAATTTCCCACCTTAACTGTTTTCAAGTGTACAGTCAGTAGTATTAGCTCGTGCACACTGCTGCGTAACCACCACCCGTTTGTCTATAGAACTGACGTTCCCAGCCCGAAATCCTACACCCACTGAGCAACAGCTGCTGTGCTGCACCCCCCACCCCCACCCGCACACCCGCCCCAGCCTTCCGCAGCCATTCCACGGTCTGTTTTTATTAACTTCCCCAGTGTCCTGACGTTAGTAGAATCATGTAGTACCTGTTTTACTGTGACTGACTTATTTCACTTAGCATGACGTCCTCAAGGTTCATCCACGAGGTTTTTAAGGCTGCGTAATACGACGTGGCAGGGAGAGACCCCATCGCGTCTGATCGTTCATCTGTCGGTGGACGCTGGGGTCGCACGTGACTGACGCTGCTGTGAGCGTGGTGGACACTTACCTCTGAGTCCCCGCGTCCTGTTCTCTGGGGAACGTACTCTGAGGCGGAATTGCTGGACCATGTACACGGTGGTGCGATTTTTTGTTTTCCGAGGACCCGACTCCCCGCTTTTCGCGGCAGGCGCAGCATTCCCACCAGGGGCCCCACTTCTCCCCATCCTCGTCGGTGGTTATTTTGGTTTTTTGTCTTGCGGGTCGTTTGTTTGTTGATGGCAGCCCTCCTAGCAATGACGCCTCTGGTGAGGTCTCTGGCCCATCCTAGTGTGTGTGAGGTGGTACCTCTTTGTGGTTTCGATTTGCATTTTCCTAATATTTAGTGGTATTGAGCATATTTACATGTGTTTATTAGCCATTTCTATATTTTTTGAAAATATCTGTTTACATCCGTTGCCACTTTCTTGTTCCATTTTAAGGCTTTTGGGAGCAGCTCGCGGCGTGATGGGAGGGGAGGGTGCGTGGGTCTCCCAGGCACTCACGGCGTCCCGCAGAGCGGTACATCCTCACCACCATGCCTTACGCTGACGCATGACTATCATAGTTGTCGCATGACAGTCCATAGTTGACGTTGGGGTTCACTCTCGTGTTATACAGTTCGAAGGTTTGGACATGGGTAATGCCATGTGTCCCTCATTACAGTGCGCAGCGCATGGTGCTGCCCAGTACTCCTCTGTGCTCGGCCCGGTCATCCCTTCCCACCCCTCGGCCCCCCCCCGACCTTTTCACTTTTCTACAGTTTTGCCCTTTTCAGAGGTCATATTGCTGGAGTTACACAACATGCAGTCTTCCCAGGTGGGGTCTTCCATTTAGATACATTTAAGGTTCCTTCTGTCTTCCTGTGGCTTGGTAGCTCATTTCTTTCTAGAGCTAAGGAGCATCCCGTTGTCTGAGGGCCCCGCAGTCTGTGTACGCGTTCACTGACTGCAGCTTCCGAGTTTGGGCAGCGATAACTAAAGCTGCTGCGGACATCGTGGACGGGCGTTTGTGTGGACTTGAGCTCACACCTCCTTCGGGTAAATTCCAAGGAGCACGGTGGCTGGGTTGCGAGGTCTGAGCGTGTCTGGTTCTGTGAGAAGTGGCCGTGGCGCTGCATTCCCACCGGCAGCGAGAGTTCCTGTTGCTCCCCGTCCCCGGCGCGTTTGGTGTTATCAGTGCAGCAGGCTTTGGCCCCCCTGATAAGTGTGCAGTGGCATCGCATTGTTTTAATTTGCAGTTCCCTGACGTCCACATGCTTATTTCCCGCTGTACATCTTCTTTAGTGAGGTCTCTTAAGGTCTTTGGCTCATGTTTAAATTGGGCCGTTTGTTTTCATGTTGTCGAGTTTTAAGAGTTCTTTGTGTGTTGTGGATAACAGCGCTTTGTTAGACGTGTCTTTTGCAGAGCAGAAGTTCTTAACTTTATGAAGTCCAGCTTCTTAGTTCTTTCATGGAGCATGCCCTTGGTGTTGCCTTTGCCCATTTTTTAATCAGGTTGTATTTTTTGTTGTATCATGACTAGTTTTTAATATATATAGTTATGATATGACTAGATTTTCACATATAAATCGTATGTGAAAGATCTGAGAATTGTGATATAAATGAAAGTAGTGGTTATGGTTGTGTTAACTTTTTTTAAAAAAATGAGTCCAAACTCTACTGAACGGGGGGAAAAAAGAGGTAGAACTTTTGGAGTTATATAGAGGACATTTGTAAAATTGGACTTCGTTGTGCTTAGGACTTGGGAGTTTGGGAGTGACGTGTGGCCAGCGTAAGGGCCCAGCAAAACATCGGCCCGTGGTAGGGCCTTGAAAGTGGTCCTGTCTGTTCAGTCACGCCCTTGTCGAAACAGCGTCATCCTGGGCTGCTTACCTGGGAAGAGGTTAATGGAGAAATTAATGTTTGGTAAATAAAATATATAACTATGTAAATATATAAAATCAACATTAACTGTGACTTATTAGGAAAAATTTCCTAACTATAGTCAAAACAAGGAATATGACCAAAAATGTAGAAGATCTGTTATGAGAACTGATACTTTACTGAAGGGTATAAAAGATTTGAATGTCAGAGGGGACAAACCATGTGCCTGAATAGAGAGAGTTGATAGTGGTTAAAGATCACGATTTCTAAAGTTTATTTGGAAATGTGAGAGATGAACCAAGACAATTTCAAAAGCATTCTGAATTCTTGATGTGCTCCATAGAATAATACATAATATAAACGTGAGTCCTAATTTAGGAGTAAACAGACTAATGGAGAAGGACTCAAATGCAAAACTGTCTATATGGGATTTGGCATATCACTTCAAATGAGTGGGGATTGTGGATTTTTAAATGAGTGAGGTGACTGTTGGTTATCCGTTTGAAAAAGAAACTTCCTTTTATCAAATTCGAGATGGAGGAACATTTTAAATTTGAAAAAGTCGCACAAATACTATTAGAAAATAGTCAGTTTTAGTCTTATGACAGGAAGGTAACAAACCAAAAGGAGAACAGAAGTGACTGATAAAAGGAAGACCTTTCACGTGACAAAGGACAAGCCTTGTTAAAAGACAAACTCGGGAGAGCGTTCAGCAGTGAATTTTAACAGTTATTGTCAGAATAATTTCAGTGCTAAAAATGGAAAACTTTGAAGTTTTGCTTCCGATTTCCTTCTGCTCTATGAAAATGTACGTAGAGGGGGGAGAATTAATAAATTTTCATATGTAATCGTAATGTTCAGTATTTCTTTTTTAAAACTTAAAGAAGTACGTAAAAAATCATCTTAGTTTCAAACATATCTTTCTTTAATGGAAGAGTATATCTGCATATCATGGACCTCTTCAAGCACTGTGGCTGTAAGGCACGTTTTCTTTCAGCAGATTGTCGCCATGAGTTATGTGCTAAGGAACGGGTAAGAAGCAGCGTTGGTGGCCCTGCTTCTGCAGGTTTACATGTTGACAGATACTGATTATTCTAACTTCAGATGTTTTTGTTCTGTCCAGTCAGGTCAGTTCAGTGAAGATATGATACCCACGGTGGGCTTCAACATGCGGAAGGTGACAAAAGGTAACGTCACAATAAAGGTACGTCATCTTGTCATACTCCGTTTCAGTTGTTAGGATTTAAAGCGAGGCATTTTTCTGTTTGTTTGTTCGTTTGTGTGGCATTTTTTTACATGAGTATTTGCAGTTCTTAACTAATGAATGGGCCAGTTCCAAAAGAGTATAAATTGCATTTTTTTTCTTTCTCTAATTGTAAGAGTTGACTGGTAAATGCCCATGGAAAACGTGGCATCTGGGTTAGCAGAGGTGAGAGTTAGGATTTAGATGTTCCCAGGAGCAAAACCCCTGTTTTCAGAGTGTTTGGAATGTGATGTCCCATTATTTCATGAACGGCATTTTATATTGAAAAACAAATTATTGTTTATAATATTGGTAATAGAGTATTATATTTGAGGTAGCAAATATGGAAATATGGTGACTCAGTTTTCCCTTTCTTTACTACTAAGTCCTAAAATTGAAACTATAAAATGGAGGAAAGTTAACTAGTTTAACATAGTTTTATTTTTAGAAAGAGTTTGAGTCATGGGTTGTTGGACTGTTTATTAGGGGCCATGTTTTAGGGGGCGGTGGTGGTGGTGGGTTTTGGCTCGGTAGTTCGTGGGAGTTTACTGCTATAGCCTGGGGCCTGTGGCCGTTTCACCCAGTCCTGTGGCTCCCAGAAGCTGTTTCCTGAAATCTTTCTGTGGCTCGTCTGGTGAAGCTCGTAGTTTCACGTCTGTTTCTGTGTGCATATTACCCATGCCTGTAGCTAAATCTGAGGCCCCTTGAAGATAAATACCATGACTTAGACTTAAATAGCCTGTCGTCCGGAATAGTACCCTATGTCGTAGACATAATGATGAAATTATTGTGGGTAGTGGCTTTCATATGGATAAAGTAATTTTATATGAGAAAAATACCTAGGTAGGAATTGGCTCTGTTATTTACAGAATTATTAGAAATGATTAAGCAGTTAATAAACTCCCATCAGGCAATTAAACTTTAATAGATTCCGAATGAACTGTTGTTTCCTGTCTTGGCATTCGAATCTGGATGCGGCATGATTTTGGAGATTCCGGAAGTGTTAGAGATATACGCAGTAGTCCCCTTTATCCGCGGTTTCGCTTACCTGTGGTCAGCCATGGTGTGAAAATATTAAATGAAAAAGACCGGAAATAAACAGTTCATAAGCGTCAAACTGCGCCATCTGCGTAGTGTGAGGCAATCTCGTGCCGTCCCCACTCTGTCCCACCTGGACGTGGGTCATCCCTTTGTTTGGCACGTCCCACTGTAGACGCCCTGCCTTTAGTCACTTAGCATCTCGGTTATCAGATCAACTGTCACAATATCACAGTGCTTGTGTTCAAGTCGCCCTTATTTGTGTTATAATTGTTCTATTTTATTATCAGTTATTTTTGTTAATCCCTTACTGTGCCTAATTTATAAATTATATTTATCATAGGATGTACATTTAGAAAAAAACATAGTGTTACTGGGTCCGGTACTGTCCTGGGTTTCTGGCGTCACCGGGGGTCTTGGAACGCATCCCCCGCTGACACGGGGGGATTACTATGTTTTCAGTATTTGAAATTTATCGGTAAGCCTGCAGAGTACTGCAGAAACACTAAATCTTTGCGCCAGTAGAACTTACTAGATGTAGTGTAAACATGTTGAACGTGAACTTCGAGTTTGGAAGCCCCAGGAACTTCCAGGTAAGAGCTCGTGCGAGCTCAGGTTTCGGAGGCGCCCGGGCTGTGCGGTCTGAGAATGAGTGCGTCGGCCGGGCCTTGGCGCCTGGCGTGTGTGGGCAATGCCGCCTGACGCGTCTGTCTGGTTGCAGATCTGGGACATCGGAGGCCAGCCGCGGTTCCGGAGCATGTGGGAGCGGTACTGCCGGGGCGTCAACGCCATCGTGTAAGCGCTGCCCAGGGCGCCAGCCCGGGCCTCGCGGGAAGCCCCGTGAACGCTCCCGCAGTCTCGTTTCTCCTTTTAGGCAGGAACAGTCCTCAGATGTTTACTTATTGTCATCCATTAGCATAAGACTTTAAAACTTTTAATTATAGAGTGACAGTTTTCTTTATATTTTTTGTTTACACGCCATGGGCTGAGGGACATAAATGTGCTACTGTCATGTATTAACTCCAAAGAAGTGTTGAAAAGTTTGGTGTGCTGAACTTGTCTTTATCCGGGACTTTGGTTTAATGAACAGTTTCAATAGTATAAATCTGAAGAAAATTAAAAATCTATAATATTAATTGTGATCATCCGAATATGGAGAAGGCGCATTCAGGTCACTGTATTTTTATTTTAAAGTTACATGATAGATGCTGCAGATCGCGAAAAGATAGAACCCTCGCGAAATGAACTACATAATCTTCTAGATAAACCACAGTTACAAGGAATTCCAGTAAGTATGGAATATTTGTCATTTTATATACATGTGACTATATAATATATGTCTGTAATTGTCCTTACATTATTAAAATTACGTAGTTAGTGAATTACGTTTGATAGCGGTAAGGAGCCGTAAGGAGCCATCTGTTTTAAAGTCTGGAAGGCTTCCGTTTACTGAGCGTCTGCCACGTGCCGGGCACTGTGCTGTTTCTTCATCTTCTAACCAGCTCCTTGTGCGGCGGCGGCGGTGCTCAGGCCTGGAGACGGCGCTGAGCGGAGGTGCGGAGACGCGCCCCGCGCTCACTGAGCGAGGGTTTAGTGGGAAAGGCAGATGCCATGAAATCGCTCGACTAATGCAGCTGTGATAAGCGCCTGGAAGGGCGAGGCACATGGGCCCTGCGAGCTGTGAGCTAGAGGGGAGACGTGGCCTGGGGTGAGGGAGGAAGGGCGAATGACAGTGAGAGACATTGGAGGAACAGAGAGTTCCAGACAAGGGCCTCTGGCGGGAGGCAGCAGGCCATGGGAGGCCAGTCTCTGGAGCACAGAGCACAGTCGGGGCCGTGGGTAGAGTGTGGCGAGCCGCGTGGCAGCCAGGACACTGAAGGACGCTATGCCGGGCTGGACTGTGCAGGAAGCCATTGCAGTATTTTAAATGATGAGATCTATTTTTAAATTTTTCTGATTTCCATTGAAGAATGGATCAAAGTGGCAGGAAGGACTGTGGGGCAGGCGGCATCAGGAAGCGGGGGACGTGTCCCTGGCAATCACAGTGCCGTGGTTACGGTGGCGGGAGACATGACGGTCAGAAGGGCACAGATTTTTGCGATGTTTGAAACACAGCCATCAGACTCAGATGGGTTCAAAGGGAAGGTGTAGAGAGCGCTCCGCGTTCCCGGCGGATGGATTAGATGGAAGGTTGCAGAGGCACGCCTTACTGCCCTGGCACGTGGCAGCACCCTCCTGTCAGTGACTGTGGGTGTGAATGCGTACGCTTCTGTGATATTTCTGACGTTAAGGTGCTCTTAATATCTCTTCTTTTTTAAAGGTGCTAGTCCTTGGAAACAAGAGAGATCTTCCTAACGCCTTGGATGAGAAACAGCTAATTGAAAAAATGTATGTCTTAGAATGAATGACGGCATTTTTTTTTAATTTGGTTCTGAATTATACTTTTTTGCCCATGACTTTGTTCGCTTCGTTGCATTATTCAGTGATGGTCATAGCCGTGTTTTAAGACACATAAACTTGGCCTACCAGAGAAATGAATCCCTAAGTTAATAGCAGTAATAAAATAATTTCTTCTATTTAGTAATAAAAATAAATAAATTGAGCAAAGAGTGATAAATATGACAGCTGTTTTAAGCACAGACTTATTCTCTTAATTTTGCTTCTTATAGGAATCTGTCTGCTATTCAGGATAGAGAAATTTGCTGCTATTCAATTTCTTGCAAAGAAAAGGATAATATAGGTAAGAAGAAACTGGTATTTTTGGAAGAAATGGGTACCATTGGAAGGGGTGTCTGATGAGTCTTACTGTTTATTATCCCCATGGCTGTTTAAGTGGCTTCTTTATAGATTACTGTTGTCTTTGCCTCAGGAGAAAGAGTAGACATTGTAGCTGTTGACAACAAATAAAACGTCCTGCTTCCGTTCTGTGCATTTAAAGAAGTAGATGCAATAAAGGCATGAAGTGAAGCATCTGGGATATCAATTTATTGTATTAATTAGAGCTAAGTATCCAGTTGTGCTCTATAACAAGACGATGTTTGAAATAAGACTTTACAAAAATCGGTGCCTGGACACCATGACACTTTTTCGTTTATGGAACCCGTGGGTTAACACACTATGTCAGCGCTCCACTGGCGGTGTAGCCCACAGTGCCCATCGTCTGCTTAGTGTCTGTTCTGCTGCCCTGGGACTGCCAAGGCACGGTGCCACAGGGCCGTGCTCGCTCTGACGGCTGAGGGGAGGACCCTTCCTTGCCTTTCGGAGCTGTGGGAGTCTCCAGCAACCCTTGGCGTTCCGGGCTTGTCGCTGCGTCACTCCAGCTTCATGTGGCCTTCTCCTCCGTCTGTGTTTCTGTGTGGCTGTCCCTCTTCTCATTAGGACACGTCATTGGGTTAGGACCCACCATATTCTAATATGACCTCATTTCAACTAATCACATCTGCAGAGACTCTATTTCCAAATAATTCTCAGGTTCCAGGTGGATGTAAATTTTTAGGGGACATCGTTCAATCCAGCGTCCACAAAGAATAAGTATGTAGGACTCACCTCTAGTCTCGTAGCTAAAATTAGGTGAGGGATTGTTTAATAAACGAAGTGTATCAAAATAAAATGTAACAGATAGTGCCAAAATGGTGTATTTAAAAGGTATTCTGATATTTTAGTCTTTATTCAATACATAGGTTCTCATCGTGCTTAACTTTTTTCCCAAGTCAGCTCCAATCTATGTCCCACCCCCTTCCCCACCCCCCATCCCCCAGTATGTTCTGGCTGGTTCTGGGCTTCCTTTAAAGACCACCCAAAGCAATCTGAGTCCAGTCCTTTGCTGATGGACCCAGGTCCCCTGTTAAATGGATAGAATTAGTGACTTGTTACATTGGAGCATTCAGTTAATTTGAGAACAGACTATTCAAGCATTTAAGGTGACTTAGTGTTTATTTTTTTAAAAATTCCTTCCTATGTTGGGGGAAACTTGTTAAACTTGAGGGGCGCCTCCGAGAGGACGTTGCTTTACACATATGTGGTTCTCGCTGAGGGGTTTTCATTCCAGGAGACAGTTGGCCATGTCTGGAGACCTTTTTGGTTGTCGTGACGAGGAGGATGGTTTTGGCGTCCAGTGGTAGGGACCAGGGATGCTCCACACACCCTACACACACCATAGCAGAGTTGTCCAGCCAGAATGTCAGTAGTGAGGTCAAGAAACCCTGTTTTTACTAACCATAACTTGGTACATTGTGCTGTTTTGTAAATCCAGTCCTCCATTGTATTTTCTGAAATGGGGGGTGGGGAGTCTTTGAAGGGAGAAAATAAATCCTTTGTTCTACCACCATGAAAAACTAGCCAGATGTTTTTCTGAAAAAAAAGTCTCTTGAGCTCTTCATGAAGTCAGTGCAGGAAAGCCGGTGAGAACTTGTGCTGTTTGAGGCTGATGTTCGGAGGTCGCTGTCCAGCCCCGTGGTCCTCGAGCTCCTGGTTCACTCAGTGTTGTCACGGCCAAGGAAACTGACCCACTGTTACCTAGACTCACGGGGAGTAATTTTTAATCAGAATGCCTGTTTCTTTGGAGCTAACAGCCAGCTAGATTAGACTGCTTGGGCGGTCAAGTCAGAACATCCTCCTCAGTTTCAGCTTTTATAACACAGTTTAGTATCAGATTTATCAGTTTACTAAGTTGTTCCAAAAAGCATTTCAGCGTGCTGTGTGTGGGTTGTATGTTACACTTCCGGCTTCCTGGCATGGTTCATGCGTGACATGTCCTCAAACCACATGGAGAACAGATTCCGTCTGGGAAGATGATTTTTGTCAAGAGAGCTCATACCCGTGACCCTTTTTGTCCTAGAAGATGGCTGTCTTATTCTTTTTTCTGCCTTTTTATCTAATCTTAAGGATCCATCGGCCCAGTGTCCAAAAGATTTTTGGGGGGTCGGGGGCTTCTGAAATACTCAGACCTGGTCGTGTCACTTCTCCGTTTGCCTTTTCCCCCTTCAGTTCAGGTGCGTGTGGCTTTGCTCTCGTCACACCCCCGTCCTCCTTCTGAAGTGCAGCCTGCTTCAGCAGCGTCATCCCCACGTCTGTGAGCAGGTCCTGTTGTGTGTGCCTTTCTCTAACGCACCTGAGCGGGGAAACCGGGAGGTTGAGTTTACGCTCATCTTTCGGGCTTGGAGAATAGGGTGACGCTTCTAACGGGTGCTCACAGGCACTCGGTGACCGGCACGGCAAGGAGCTCCAGGGCAGTGTCCCAGCTGACTCCTCCGTCGAGGGCTTTTCCTGGCTCTTCCCAGCCGCTGTGGTTTCAGGTGGCCCTGTGTGACGGTGTCCTGCCAGCCGCTGTCCCTGACTCAGGGCCATGTGCTAAACGCCCTGCCGGGCATCTCCCTTCCCACTCCTGCACCTCGAACTCGACGTGCCCGTGGCCCAACTCTCAGTCTTTCCTGTCCTTTGCCGCAGTCAGGCAGCAGCTCCGCCCGCACTCGCGCTCAGGCCGGAAGGTGGCTTCCCACCCACGGCGTGGTCACCGCGTCGTACTCATTCTTCTCACTCTGCTCCTCTCCCGTCTCCGCGGCACTCGGCTGGCTTCAGGCCTTCGTCACTTTCCCAGTCCCGCTGTGATGGTCGCTATGTCGGCAGTGTTCCAAGGTGTCCTCTTCTGTTGCCATTGTTGATCTTACTAAAATAAACTAATATGATTTCCCTGCTTAAAATTCCCCAATACCTTCCTATTGACTTGAGAATAAAATCCAAATGTCCTAGCATCTTAGAATGGCATCCAAGATTATCTGGCTCCCTCTAGCCCCGTGGTTCTCAAGAGAGGAGGATTGTGCCCCCCAGGCTCTTCGGCTACGTCTGGAGACATTGGTTTTCATAACAGACAGGGCGGTGGTGATAACGGCATCTAGTGGTGGAGGTTGTGAATGTCGAAAACGTTCTGCCGTCCCTGGGGAGGGGCCTCCCCTCTGTCCAGCAAAGAATTAACCAGCCCAGAATGTCAGGGTGAGGCCAGGCACCCTGCCTTAGCCTTGGCAGTGAGTGGCACCCCGGCCCCATCCTGTGCTTCAGCCACCTCTTACCACCTGTGGTCCATCCGGGGCTCCACACTGTTTCTTTTGCCTTGAGTTCCGTGGGGCGGCCCCCCACCCCCAGTAGTGACCTACATGTTTGCCAACTGTGACGCTACACGCTCCCTGAGGGCACAGGCGGGGTCGTCCGTACCTCCCTCTCAGCGCTTCACATACAGCACCTGACCTTGCAGGCCGTCGGTGAGTTTGGGGTGAGTGAAGGACAGCACAAGCGGCTCTCGTCAGTCCTTACGTCATCCTCTTGAGGCTCAGGTGACGGCAAGCGGTGGTGTAGATGCCGAAAAGCAGACGAGGGCGGGCCCGGCACACGCTTCGAATTAGCTGCATTTTAAATATGATCGCCGTTGTTTAGATTCTTAACTTCGGTATCTTAACACCTTCTTTTCCCTTTGTCTAGATATCACACTTCAGTGGCTTATTCAACATTCAAAATCTAGAAGAAGCTGAAAAGCGCCTCCCGAAGTCTTCCAGTCCTTCCTGGCTATGATCCTAGAATTATTGTCCGTTCCTCTGAAGCACCACCCAAAATACGGTCCCTCCTAAACCCAAGAAATGGCCTTTTTCAGAGTTTATTTCTCATGTGCACTGCTGAAGATGTGTATCCCTAATCCTTCATAAAGAATCAGCTAGAGTTGTCATAATAAAGTCAGCACACACAAAAAGGCTTCTCATACACACTCGTCTCGCACGGTGTGTAGAGCTGTTTTTAAAAAAACACACACTTTTGACCATCTTATATCAAGAAAATTGCATATTTCTGTTCTGGTCTTTGTGGGCCGGGTTTTTATATTGGTTTTCGGTAAATGTCTACCTACGGTATTTCATCATAGAGTCCAGTAGCTTAATACTGATACTGATGACACAGCATGGGGTTTTAGTGCCACACACAGTACTTAGAAAAACTTTAGCCTGACTCGTGTGGGATGCAAACGTGATGTGTACACGTCCCACAAATGCATGTGAAATGTATACTTACACCTTAGGAATTTAAAAAAAATGGTCTGCAGAGCGTGAGCGGAGGCAGCAGATCACTGTTGTTGCTGGTTCTTCACACTGGCGAGATCTCACGTGATGAGCTGTACAAACACTCTGCTTTCTGAGAACTCTTCCCTAGATAGCAGTTTGGGGGTACGGGAGGAACTAAGGCATGCTGTTTTGTATCTGTCCTCATCATTACTTCATTACTTCTCTATTCTTCTTCCTCTTCTTTTTTTTTTTTCTTTTGCTGGTTCAACACACTTTTTTAAGGGGTTGGGAATTAAAGATTTTCTCAAAAGCTTTCATGAATTTAGAGCATTCCAGCCAATATAATAAAACCGTGTTAAGAGTGTCAGACTTCGTCCCAAAACACCTGTTTGTTCTTTTCTGTCCCCAGCCGTTAGTAACTCCTGACTTTTTATATCCAGACTTGAAGTTGACTTTCAGCACAAGAGAGACTGACAAACGAAAATGCTTATTCTTCTCTCTTAACTGACGTAAGGTTTGGCGCTCTTTTGCCTAGGTGCCAGTAGACCTCGATTATTGTGACAACTCTGGACCTGCCTGCTTTACCTGACGAGGCCGTGCGGCCCGTCCACGGGTTGCGCAGTAATGGCACAGAGCTGGGGAGTCGCGGCTGCTCGCTGCCGGCTTCTGTGACGCGGAGACGTGTCAGCTTAACGTGAACGTGTGTAGCGTAGTGATCTCTGTATCCATAAAGGGACATGTTACTACTGGCTCGCCTGTAAACCTCACGTAGGCCACCGCAGTACATGACGCGCGATGGTACACCTCGGTGCTGCCTCACCGCGTGCGATTGCGTTTCTGTCAAGCAGCGCCCGGGCGGACGGCGCATCTCCAGACGCGTGAGCCCTTGGCGCAGTCCGCAGCGAGCTCTGTGGACAGGGACAGTCAGTTTATAGACTCCCGTGGCCTTAACGGTGCCCGCACAAAACACCGCGCTGTGTCGCACAGACACTACCTGTTTTTCTCTGGTCACGTTTTTATGAGTAGAAAGTCGGCATTTAAAATTCTGTTCTTCGAAGCATGTTGCATACTTCAGGTGGGACGGATGGTTCTGTAAATGAAGGGATATTTGAACTTGCTGCTGTGGTTCAACACCATTAGTGGTCGCTGTGAACCATCGCCAAGAAAGTGGCGATTTGCTTGTGCCTAAGAAGGAGGAATCGGAACTAGACCGTGTGACTACGTGGGGACACGTGGGTCCGTGAACGACCTGTAGCTAAACCTTAATGCTCGTGTGTCTGCTCATCGCTTTCAGCATTTTAAGACCCAGACACTACTGACACTTCCCTGTGCGTTAACCTCTGCATGCGAAAACTAACAGTTACTGAACTTTGTAAATACGTGGATTTTTTTTTTAGGTGGATGCATTTTTCGTCTGTTTACTGCTCTTCTCAGCTTTATTCAATAAACTTGCATTTTGAGGGTTGTATTGACAATTTTAACTGAAAATGTACATCATAATGGAAGCTGCTGACTTTTTTGGAAGGGGGCGGAAAGAAAGTTACCGACCAGGGTCCATTGACCATGTATGAGAAAGAAATCAGCTCAGCTCTCAACGAATTGGGTCTGTGGGATAGTTAAAACAGAAATAAACTTTTAAAATAGCCACATGATTGATAACTGCGGTTTTTTGTTGTTAATGGGTGGAAGACGCTGTTACTCGTACACTGTCATTTACACCAAATTTAGGACTTTTAAAAGTGGCAAGAGCTGGTTACGCATTTTATAATCCAATCTTAAAAATCATAACAAAACTCTACTTATAAACTGAAATTGCAGTCGTTGCCTGCTTCGGTTCCAGAATGGAAAGATTTAAAATACTGAACATGGTGGTTTTCCCACAAAGGCACATTTTTAAAGTATAGCATTTGGCTGTTTTGTTAGTATGTTGTCCTTTGCACTGTAAAAGTGAATATATCTCTTTGAAGTGATTGGAGAAAGGGTTTTATGTATTTTTACTCAGAGAAGTTCAGCTTGGCTTTTCCTCTGTACCTCTCCTGTCACTCTGAACAGCCGAACCTTGATGGCCAATTGGATGTGTCATTTAGCACCTCTAGGACGGAGTCCCTAGGACAGCCGGGTAGTCAAGCAATCAGTTTGGTCCTCTTCTCACCAGCCTCACGGAGGAGGAGTTTTGAGTAAGTGTGGGGAGGGAGGAGATGTAGATTTAGCTTGCTTTACCCTTGATCCGAAGTTTATGTCTGCTTCCAAAAAATTGAGACTTCTAAAATTAGTCCCTCCAATTCTGTCAAGTAAATGGATTTCATTGTTTTGACTGAGGAAGTTGTTTTGTGTGTTCTATCCATGACGGTTGCACAGTTACACAAAAATCTCAGTCGATGTGGTAACTCCAGCTTCTCGGTCGGAGGAGCTGAGACTGGAGTGGAAGTTGAAACTTACTGGAGCCAGCACCGTAACTATCACATCCAGTTGACCAATTGATTTACTCCTGAAATTTGCCATTGTGGGGAAGGCACCATCTTTAGTACTTGAAACATTTTCACTTTGTTACAAACTTCAAAGGCGGTGCCCTCAACAACAGGGCTGTCAGTGACGATGCTTGAAAACGGGAAAGCACACACTCCCCTGCCGACTTCCCTTAAATCTGCAGTTCCGCAAGCGGGCAGCCCGCTGCAGGTGCTTCCTGTTGATCGGTAAACATCCCCCACAATTTCTGCTTAACATTCAGCTCTGAAGAAAGTGGGTACTTCTGTAATGGCCGCCTCTTGGGCCTTGGGGAGTCGGTGACAGGCTAGATGGACTGCGGAGGGAAGGTCTGCAATAGCCATTATTCCATCCCATTCATGTGCCCTCTCTTCAGGAAGTTAATTCTGTTTTTAAATCCCAAGGCAGCAGGTGACTTAAGTGATGCAGATTTCCCAGCAGGAATCTGGAGCGGGGAAGGATACCTTAGCCTTGCTTTTTTTTTTTTTTTCCTTTTCTGGGGGCTGGCAGGTCTCAAAGAAAGGGCTATGGCAGAATTACCATGAGTGCTGGGTTAGCATTGAGAGGACTGGGTTCTTCTCTTTGCTGTTAACCGCTCGTGTGACTAGCGAATGGCTGAACCCCCTCTGGCTCGGTAGTTTTCCCATCTGTAAACAGAAGAGGTAACTAATATTTCTACTACCACTAGGCTGTGGTTTTTGCAGCCTACAGACCTGGTGGTGAAGCAGAGATGAAAATGCTTGTCCTGGTAACTATGTTAACGTTTCAAGTTCCTTCCAATTGGAAATCCAAAGCAAATGTTTACATTTTTATAGTTTTACATTTTCACATAGTTAACTGCTGGAGATGAAACAGTTTTGCAGAATGATGCAATAACGTTTTGAAGGAAATGTAAACACATGGCCTAATACTTTGAAAGCCGTTTAAAAATTTTAAAGCATTTCTCCAAGATTGTAGAAAAATGTTTATTCTGGTATACAATGTGGAAAAATATATACCAATTACCGATTTGGGGGTACATGGGTTTAGAGCTAATTTTTAGCACTTTAAAACTTCTAGCATCGCTAGGTTCTGCTAGAATTTATTTGGAGATTATAAAACCTGGAGCAGTTAGAAAATACTTCCTTTGACAGTAATAAAGGGAGAGGGAACCAACAAGCCATGTTGCCTTTGAACATGGGAAGTGGGAAGTAGCACGTTAAAGGGTCGCTAATCACAGTGTCTCTTCCAACCAGCCCTTGTGTAACCCACAGCTTTGGCGCACTCGGTTTTGTACAGTCCGTATCAATCACATAATAGGCTATCTTGTTTCTACATTTTAAGAGAATCCATCATTGCTGTCTACTTTGATTACTGTTTTCTCTGTATCATTCTCTAAGGAGAAAGAAATTGCAACTATTTTCATACCACTAGCTAATTTCTGAAAGCGCCAGCTCTCCTCACCCTTCAAAGAAGGGTTAATTAAGAATTTATATAATTCCTACTTTTCTCTGGAAGCATCAATAACCTAAGGGCTGAGGTATGACACATGAGTGGTGAATATCAATTCTTGGTGGATATTCGTTGCATTTTATTTAGTGGTTTAGCAGAAGTGGGAAAGGAAGCTCACCACTTTTTTTCTGAATTCCATTAATTTGGGGTAAGTCAATTTTTACTGGTAAGTCACATGATTCCAAAACTGAAACTACCTAAAAAGACACAAAGCTCTCGATCCCTCCTGTGACAGAGTACCCACCCCTCCGCCACCACCTGGCCTTACGTCAGTACCTTTCCAGTGTTTTCTTTACACAAAATATGAAACGCAAATAGAAATATATGTGTGCCTTAGTTTTTTTTAACCACTTTCTTACACGGAAGGTAGCACACTGACGTGGACGTGGCTCTCTCCCACATCGGCAGAGAGAGTTCCTCATTCCTGTCACGGCAGCTGGTCCCCGCGCCACTGTGTGTGGTTGTCACTGTGGGGATCCCATGGTTTATTTAACTGACCCCTTTGAGAGACATTCGTTTTTATAAACAGTAAATGCGATAAATCCTTGTGCACACTCATGGCAATTCCCAGAAGCATGTCTGGGTCAAAGGGCAAATGCATTTGCAATTAAGCCAGTTCCTGCCAGATTGCTTTCGGGGGGGGGGGGGGGCCTCCCAGTTTTTATTTCTAGTCTCTGTCCCCCTGTATCTTGCCAACAGAGTGTATTGACAAACTTCTGGATTTCTCCCCATCGAATAGGCAGGACTACAATGCACAATTCCATTTTAAGCCGGATGTGAAATTTAGCTTACCGAAATGGGGGAAAAATTACCTGAATTCTGGAGGATCTCCAAATTAATAAATAATGGGATTATACGTAATCTCCCTTTTTTTTTTTTTTTTTGCTCAAACTTATCCCTACCCCTTTATAAAGCAAGTATATATTGCTTCAGAATGAAGTAATAATCAGAGCTTTAAGAGTGGTCATTACATCCCTTGATTTTTTTACATTACTGCGTTGGGTAATCATTTTGTCACTTCTTAGAGGAGTAAAACCCCTCCTTTTAAGAACCTGTTTAACTCTGGTGTTTAACATAGGAAGCTTGGGGACTGCCCTTCAAGGTCATCGGGGTGGGAACTTCCACCTGAGCTTGCAGTCAAGGGACCCAGTACACTATGGCTTCACGCACTCAGACCCACAAGACTGGTGCCGAAAACAGGAACGTCCGCCTGTTCGCTTAAAATGGAGGACATCTTCAAAGGCACCGGGATATGTGTTAGCCAGGTCACCTCCTCTGCGATCAAAGTAAGGAGACTGAATTTGGATCATCTTGTGGGACGTGACCCCACCACGGAGACTTAGGACAATGACGTGCAGAAGCTGGAACAGGTTGAGTTAAATAGAGCTGGAATTAGACCCGAGGACTCACTGCTTTTTCAGCTGTTCTTGAAGTTTTAACCCTCGTCCTAGTTTATACTGTTTCCTTAGACACATTTTCCCCCTAAAATAGTGCTTTGAAATTAGGAGGGCCTTAGTTTAATTCAACAGACCTCAAATATATGTGTACCAGGCCCTTTGACTAGATTCTGATATTAAAAAGTTTAGAGTTCAAGTGTAATAAGTAGAGCTCCTATGTATGTAGCACCGTTGTGAGGGGGCGAGATACATCAAATACTTCAGTTCTCACACCTGGCACATGCAGTAAGTACTAAAGTGACTTCTCAAGGTCACTCCGAGGGCAGAGCTGTGGTTCAAACCCTTGGCGATCAGACCACTGAATCTGGGTTGTCAGCATGGTCTCTGCGTGTCCCCCCTGCCACCCCCATTTTACCATAGTGCGTTGCAGTTCTCAGTCCCCTGTGAGATCACGTGCAGAGAACCCTATTGCTTACTCACACACACACACACACACACACACAGTTTCGTAGTCAATTTTTAAGGCTGGGTCTTCTGATTAGATGTGGGTGTTGTCCCATCTTATCAGCCCACGTTACTTGAGGGGAATCCTAGTCTAAACTAAAGGACTAGCACAAGATGCTCCATTTCCTTTTGGTTCGTTGAATTCGAGCAGGAAACAATTTTCTGAACCTGGCCCTAAAATCCTTGTCTGTGCACCAACGTCGGCAACATTGCTGTGGCGAGGCTGGGCCAAGGGGAAGGACCGGGCTGTCTTTGCTTTGAGGGCCAGCTGGTTGTAGTAAATTACCCAGGACCAGAGTGGGGTGGACCCCGGGCAGCAGCTCTGAGAACTTGAGCCCCTAACCTGGTGTCTTCCCTTACGGCTGGTGAAACAAAGTTTTCTGTGAAGAAAACGAGAACACATGGGAAAATATTTTGAAACCCACAAGACGTACTGCAACTGGCAGCTATCATCACTTTTACCAGGAAAAGCTTCTTTCAGACTTTGGATGGTTTTCTCCGATTATGAAGAGGTTTATTTTTATTAGTTTGTCTCTAACGTCTGGACAAGAACTGTCATCGATGTGCTCTACAGTTGACTGTGAGATGAGATCAAATTGGAAACTTTTGAAGTTTAAGATAAAATAGCTTAGGAAGGAAACATGCAACCCACAGCTTAATTTTCCCATTCAGTGTGCCAGAGGAAGGACGTCCAGGGTCAGGCACTGGGCTTGGACTTCCAATGGAGTGCCTAGGTGCCTTTCACAGAGGAGAAAAAGCAGAGGAATAAGGCTCTGCCAACAAAAAGGGCCTCCCTGTGTGCCTGCTGTCTGGTGTCGTAATCACGTGTCTTTGGGCTCCTTGTTCCCCATGACTCCTCTGTATTGCAAAAAGTCCCCTGCCCCTGAGAACAGGATGTGTGTGTCACATGACAGCTCTATCATCCCTCGTTGGTCCCTGAGCTCATCTCTGATTTGGGCTTCCCCTCAGGCCTCGCTCCAAGCTTTTCGGGGACCTCAGTATAACAAGCACATGGTCCACACTTGTGGAGGGCAAAGCTTAGCAGACATTTTCAAATGCAGCAAATAAAAGGAAACAAACCCCCTAAACTGTGGAGGGGTCACATGAAAACCTTAGTCCTTTAGAGCTGACATCGGCGACCTTCTTAGAGGAAGTAGTTACAGAGGTTACTCAAGTGATCTGACCAAGAGTCTATCCCACACCTCGACCGTTAGGTCACCGCTGCGGCGCACAGGAGTGACAGTGGGAGTGGGAGGGACACACGTGGTTAAATAGATCCGAAAAAAACAATTCGGGGGTGGCGGCAGCCTTGACCTCTCCCCACGAAACAGCCAGCTCAGTATTCCCTGATGCGAAGACTCTCCGCAGAGCACCTGTTACCCACGTCCCGGGCGCCTCCGCCGGAGTTCCCCGGGGCTGGAGCAGGACCTGCGAACACGTGTTTTACAGTCACCGTGAGCGAAGCTCCCAAATGCGGGCGTTCTCATAAAAAGAATGCAGTTTGGTGCAGTCTGGCGTTCAAAGGTACCATCCCACCCCCACCATAAACACAGTCAAGTCGGAACCTCGGCCCTTGCTACGCCAGAAACGCCCCATTCCCCCCTCTCTCCTTACATCCTTTAACTGTCACCGTCCCTAACCCGCAGCGGGCGCGGCCTCCTGCGGTCCCCGCGCGGGCAGCGCGCTGCGCGGGGAACCGGGCGGGCAGCCGGGGCCACGTCCCGCCGGCGTCCGGCGTCCGGCGCCGGCGCGCGGCGGCCGCTCCCGTGCCGCGCGCCCATTGGCTGGAAGTTCCGTCGCCGAGCGGCCGCGGCGCGCACGCCAGCCCGGGGGCCGCGGCCCGCCCAGGGGCGGGGCCGGGGGCGGGGCCGCGCGGCGGCCTATGGCGCGGGAGCGGGACGGCCGCGCCCTCGGGGCCCGGCCAATCCCGGGCGGCGGGGCGCGCGCGCGCGCGGGGGGCCCGGGCGGCGCGGCCGCGGCCGCGGCGCGGGGGGCGGGGGATGATGGGCCGGGGCCGGGCGCGTCAGCTGGGAGTTCCTGCGGCGCGGGCCGGCGGCAGGCCCCGCGCCGGAGGACGATGCCCGCGGCGCCACCATGCGACGGGCGCTCGCGCTGGGGCTGCTGCTGCTGCTGCGGCTCGGCCTGCACGGCGCGCTGTGGCTGGCGCTGGGGCTGGCGCCCGGCCCGGGCCCGCAGCGCCGCTTCCCGCTCGGCCTCGGCTTCCCGCGCCTGGGGGGCCCCGGGCGCTTGGCGCCCCCCGCGCCGCGGCCGCCGTGGCTGCCGCCGCCCGGCGCCGGGGCCGAGGGCCGGCGGCCGCGGCCGGGCGTGTGCGGCGCCGCGCGCTGGGGCTACGTGCCGGGCGCCCGCGGCCGCGGCCGCGACGAGTACGAGCGCGCTACAGCCGCGCCTTCCCGCCGCAGCTGCGCGCCCAGATGCGCGACCTGGCGCGCGGCATGTTCGTCTTCGGCTACGACAACTACATGGCGCACGCCTTCACCATCCACTGCCGCGGCCGAGGGCCGGACCGCGGGGACCCGTGAGTAGCCCGCCCCGCTCCCGGCGTCCGGGGCCCTGCGGGGGTCCCCCGGGGCTTGGGGTGCGTGGTCGGGCCGGGGGGCCCTCCTCCATTCTCCCGGAATCTCTACCTGCGGGACAGCTGTCCTGCGTAGCCTCTTACAGATAGAGCAAGAGCCCCAGAACCCGGAAGGACAGTGACAGTGACAAGGGATAGCTTGGGGAGCTGGTGACGCCCAGCTCCAGCCCCTTCTCAGGCGGACGTGTGGTACGAGGAAAGCCCTCGTCTCTGTCCCCATCCCCCCCACCCCCGTCCCGTTTTGCTCTCTAAAAATACAAAAATCCAGGAGCTGGCCCTGGGCGAGGACTTCTCTGAAGCCACCCAGTGAGTGTGAGCGGGGCGACAGCCTTCATCACGGAGGCTGCTTCCTAGGCTAAGGGTACTGAAGTGGAAGGGAAACAGACTGTCTGGCCCAGATTTGGGGGCCTGATGCTCGGGGTGCGATTCCTTGGCCCCTGAGTTGATTACACGTGGTTGCCCTGTCTCATCTGTCCCATGAGTCCCCCCACTCTGGTGGTACGGCTGTCAGGGAGGGACCACCAGCCCTCCCCTTCCACCAGCCTCCTTGCGAAGGCTGAGCTTCAAGCGTCACCGCTGTGGACCTAGAGTCCAGGAGGACAGCACACCCAGCTACGGCCCTCCCAGACAGAGGGAAGGGAAGGGTATGCCTTGTCATTGGCCCTGTCAGGCCAGAGAGGGGACTGCCTCCCTCTGGGTCAGTCCCACAGCTGCCAGTGGGCTGCTCAGTGTCCCTGTGGGGGCCTTGGCTGTTTAGAGTGTGGATTTCTTCGCCAGGTGAAAGGTTAGGGTCTAAAGAGGAAGCCCAAACACTAACAGAGCTTAAAGAGTTTTCTAAGAGGTTTGTTGATCTACAGATTTATGCCTTGAGTTGCAATGTTGAGAGCACGATTTTTGGTGACGTGAGGTTACATTCCAGGTTAACTTGAAAGCTCTGGGCCTTTGTAAAATTGTAGGAAAACGAGTTATTTTCCTCACCTTACTCTATTTATACGTATAAATGTAATTTCTATCTCAGCTTTTTTGAGAAAAAAATTGTATTATATTTTGAAAAAAATTACTGGGCCTTTCCAGATTGTAGGAATTAACTCATTTTTCCTGCCAGCTCCTGCCCATTTTTTACATGGTTGAAGTCAAAGTGCGAGTACGTATTTTGGATCTTAACATTTCCTCACTAACGTCCGTCCGTGGGATTTCAAGAAGGGAGTGAACACGGCCACCGCCCTTCCTGTCGCCTCAGGGTGGTCCCAGACTTCCTTCCACAGTCCGGACCTGAGGACTCCTGGTAGATAGCGCTTTCCAGTTGGGGCCGGTGGCCTGGGGAGTGCATGGTTGCCACTTCTGTGCCTTTCTTAACCCTGCGAGCCCTCTGGAGGGTGGAGCCCCCCGCCCCCAGCGAGGTGGCGGCAGGTGATTTGCTTGCTGGTCCCCGTGGTGGTTCCAGACTGGCTTCAGGGTGAAGTCAGCTGATGAGTATTTTGGTTTGGTTGTACAGTGACGTTCTGGGTAGGTCTAGGTCAGGTTGCGGTGCGACAGGTATGTTGCTGCTGTAAAGATGGAGTTAGTAACATTGAGGGATGGCATTCGGGAAGGTAGCTGGTAAACCTCCGTGTCTTTGAGGTGCAGGAGCCTGGGCTTGTGGTGGCCTTGAGTAGGTCTTCACACTGGGCTCCTCAAAGAGTGGAAAGATTCATTTTTCTTACTCTCCTCCCTTTAACTTAACTCCTCCCAGGCTTTAGTATTTTCAAGGAAAGTTTAGAACCTGAGCTTTGTCATTCTGGCTCTGAAACAACAGGGCACATTTATGTCCCCAAAATAAATAACCTGTAATAAAAATCTTCCAGATGTTTTCGAAACCAAAAGTGTTCTAGTGATTGTTATCAGCTATATAAACAGTCCAGAAACAAAATGCAGATGCAAACGTGTGTATCTTCTTAGTCACATTATCTCACCTGGAGGTGTGGTGAGCCGTGAATGTAAAGGAGGCCCACCTGTCCCGGCGAGGCACGGAGCGCCTGGGAGCTGCTGCCCACAGGGCGGTGACCCGGGACTTGTTAGAGTGAGCCAAGGAGCAGATAAAGTGGTCTCGGGGCTGAATGGAAGATGCCCGAATACCAGTGAATCCATTGCTGAAAATAAAACTGGGGCTGTCCCTTCGGGCTTTAAATATGTGACCTTTAAACAGGGACAGAGGCATAGCTGAACTCCCCAGAATTCGTCAGACTGGACTCGGTCGCACGTTCACCGTTCCTCCCTCCCTGCCCTTCGCAGACGCAGTAGTGGTTGTCACTGTCCCTGCATTGTCCTGAAGGACTGTCAGAGTGACCGAGGGCCTTCCCTCTCGTCGCAGACCTCATGTTGGCATCTTGAGGTGGTTTCAGAGTGAGCAGCTGGTGTCGATGGCGGGGCAGGAACAGTTACACAGCCACTGCCCCGGCTCACATTCAAACATGTCCGAGAGTCAGTGGAGGTGAGGGGTGAGGGGTCAGTGAAAAAACGGTACGAAGCCGTTAATTTACTCCCCCAACTAAAGGACACGTGAGTGACTGAGACTGTGACAGAAGGTATTTGCTGCTTTTTATGTGTGGCCGGCTGGAGTGTCTGATTTCCACATTGGAGTTTTATGGGCAGGTCATACAACAGACGGGGTCTCTCCTTTCTCATTTGTAATGATTTCAAAATCAGAGTTGTTTGAAGCTGGACGGAGGGACTGTTTAAGGTACAAAAGTGTATCTCAGAGGTGGCAGACGAGTCTCGTTCACCGTCTCCTGACGTCTGTTGTGTCTTCTTCCCTCTGCAGTGTAAGTGCGTCTCGGCTGTTCTGTGTCTTGGTTCTACTTAAGGACACTACAGAAACTGTGACTTGTGAAATAGAAAGACCTTTGCCACATTGACCCACCCCGAACAGTCCCTGAATAAATAAGAGTTGCCAGCAATTTTAGTTTCTAATGGGCGTCGAGTTTTACTGTCTTTTCTCTTTTAAAATAAAGTGACTTTGTTTAATTTTAATTGTTTCTTTTTCAGTTCAAATCTGAACATCAATGACGTGCTAGGGAATTACTCACTGACCCTCGTGGATGCGTTAGACACTCTTGCAGTAAGTGTTCGGCCTTACTGTTTTTTTAAAATTAAGACATTGTGGAGTCGGCGACCCCTGGTTCCTCCCAGGGGTGACAGTTCCAAGAAACCTGGCACTCTGTATGTTTCTAGCTTTGGCAAATGTTGCTTGTTTTAATGACCTTACTGCTGAGAGCAAGAGAAGCCTTGAAGGTGGAATGAGAGGAAATGTGATCCCCCTTAAAAAAAATGGAAAAAGTGAGATCGTTTGGGGGACCTGTTTTTCTCTCAGTTTCCCGCGATTTTATTCCCTAAAAGAATCAAAAGAGCACTTCATTCCAGTTTACGGTTATCGAAAACTTTCACAGCAGTGAAAAGAAGATCTCAGAAGTGAAAGGCAAGAAGTCAGGGTCGGCATGTCGCCTGAAATACCATCCAGCTGCCAGCCCGCAAGCACGTGCGGGGACCCTCTCCGTGCACCCGCTTCCTTGCTGCTCCGTGCCCTGGGCCACGGCGCCCTGCACACTGGGCTCCGCCTCGGCATGCCGTTCCCCCCCCGCCGGCTCCGGGGCTTTGACGGCAGACCTTGGACCAGGTTGGCAGGAGCCGTGGAAAGCAGCGAGCTCCGTGCAGGGGCTCAGCGTCGGGCCGGGAAGTGTGCCCTGACCTCTGCTGTCATGCAGCTCCCAGGGGACTGGCCCCAGCACGGCGTTTTTTAAAACCCTCTTCCCTTCACTGCAGCAACCTTACCGATGGAAAGTTCTCACTGTAGTAGTTCTAACTTTCCCTAGAAGAGCTCCGAGCGTCGGGAGCGAGCTGGGTAATGCTGGCTGAGTGGACCTCGCTGGCGGTGGAATTTCTAGAACTCGGGAGGAGCTTGAGAAGCCGTGCCACATGCCCCGCGGCCCGCGGTCTGATGGGAAGCCCACGCGCACTTCCTCTGCCAGGCGGAGCTGCGGAGCAGTTCAGCCTCCAGCATCTCCTCCTGAAGTCACAGCTTCCCCGCCTCGGCAGCCACCGTCACTGATTGAAATGTGCCCAGACGAGTCCATTCGGCCAGACGAGATCCGGCTTGTGGAAGGTGACAGAGGCTGACTCAGCCGACAGATGTTGCTCAGAACAAGACTCCCACGCGGCCGCGAGCGCCCCTCTCGCCGGAGCTCTCTGCCCCATCGTCCGTTTGTGCCCTGGCCACGCTCATTAAGTGCAGGGCCTCATCGCCGGTCCTCGGCTCCCTGACACATCGAAGCGCAAACGTATCCAGACATCCCTTCCTCCACCCAGCATTTCCCAGCAGGTTCCAGGGCAGCGTCCCGGGAACTGGCAGGCGGGGGGCAGTCCGCCGCAGCCAGGGGCGGCCGCGGCGCACACCGGCGTTTGCCGGGCTCGAGAGTCCCATCTGCAGAGCCCTCCCTGCCTCTCCTGCCCAGTCTGGCTTTTCTGAAGCCCAAGCAAGTGCTTCCCCAGCCTGCTTGTTTGTTCTGACTGAAGTGTAAGTGACCGGGTGGCGCGGCAGCTGCTGGCTTCCTCTTCCTCCTCCCGAGGTGAGGTCAGATCAGCAGATACGGGCGCTGGCAGGCATCTGCGCGGAAACACGGCTCTGTGGTTTTCATGGCACAGTATCCGGCCTGTGCTTGTTCGCACTTCAGACGTATTTTTTAGGCATCACTTCTCTGGAGGTTTCTTTTAGTAACGTTTGAAACAGGTTCTCACAGATGTGCTGCAGAAACTCTCGGAAGAGAGCAATCTCCTGGCCCGAGACGCAGCTCGCAGTGCTGTTGTGTAATCTTTTAGAAAGAAAGAGCTGAAAGCCAGAAAAGAGACATCTGCCTGTGCCTGCTCTGTGTTACAGGAAGTAGCGATGAGGGGGGAGAACACCAGACCAGTAAGTGCTGGAAATAATACGCACTTGAGACGAGGAGGATCTGAATGGAATTGTTCTTTGCGTGTGTGTGTGCACACGCGCGTGCGCCCTCGTGATGTCCTTATAGTCCCAGGTTTATCATGAAATTTCGAAGACCCGAAAGCATTTCCGTTCAGGTTAATCCAAAGTAGGAATCATAGTTCTAATCACTTTTTAAAAAGGACAGAGTTGATTGTTATGTTTTGTTTTGAATGTCACTGGTTTTATGTACTATGCTGCAAAAGGTAATACCTCTGTTTTGCAAAGGGTTTAGACAGACGTCTGGGTAACAAGCAACAAGTCATTTTCGAGATGTTTGGGTCTCCTGGGAGCCAAACACCCAAGCTGTCCATTTATCTGAGGAGCAGATAAATGTTTCTTCCGTTTCTGGATTTGTTTTCACTCATCTCAGGAGTTTCTGGAGCTCCAGCTAGGACGAGGGTGATGAACGAGGGGTCATTTCACAGTTTTGCCATTTGCAGGTACGAGTCTCGAGTCGGAGGACATGGTTCGCCATCTGTCCTGGAATGTACTCTGAGAGATAACTGGGCTCTTCTACCCTTTGTGCTTCTGCTCCCACGGGAGGCAAAGCACATGCAGACACTCAGGTGACGTGGCCAGGCCCCGCCATCTTACAGCCTCCGTTCCGCTTCAAGCTGTCATGACAGTTCATTTCCTCTTTTTAAAGATAATGGGAAATTCCTCCGAGTTCCAGAAAGCAGTCAAGTTAGTGATCAACACGGTTTCATTTGACAAAGATTCCACCGTCCAAGTCTTTGAAGCCACCATAAGGTAAATAGTACATAAAATGCAGGGAGGGTCTCCTCTTTGTGAGGGGTCTCCCGGCCGTGGGGTCACAGGGAGGGTCCGTGTAGACCTGGGGACTGTTCCTCTTCATTTGTGGATTTATCAAAACTGGAACAATTGCCATGTCAGAGTAATTACATTTTGGATTGAGCAGAAAGATACACTTACACTTTGACGAATGTGTAAGGTAGGTGTCCCTTTAATGCAGATTTTCACTGTTTTACTCCATTTCTGGTCTCATTTCCTTCGCTGTGTCCTCGGGAAACCCCTGCAAGTTTCTGAAGGGAGTGGAAGTCCCCACCTGTGCCACCCACAGGGGCCACCCAGCCATCCGGGGCTTTTCCTCGTGTGTGTCTGCCCGGTGTGTCAGGCTCGTGTCCCTTCCCCAGTTTGATGTGTTGCCTTTTTTTGCTTGATATATTGTGACAATTTTCCTTATTTAAACTTTCTGAAAATTGTATTAGTACATAACATTCCAGAGGTAACATTTAGTTAAAATTATGAAAACGTTCGTTCTGAAAATGCCACATCCGCTTGAGATCATCGGAGCGGGACACGAACTCACGGCCCCCAGAGACGTAGGTCTCAGTCGGTGGCCTCCTGCCTCTCTGAGCAGGCGCCCTTCGCCTCTTCCTCACCCGCCTCTCGGCCAGAGGTCGGAGGGTTCCACCAGCTGCTTGGCGGCCGTCCGCTGTCCTTCCCTTTGCTGTTTCTCATACAGCTAAGTTTTTCCCCGAGTGAGAGAAATTCAGAGCAATCTGTGAGTGCTGAAAGCGCTGTTTATCCTGAGTGACGAGTGCGATAGTCGAGACTGCTTCCTGCGGGGTGTTCTCGGGGGCCCCGGACGGGTGGCCTCTGTCTTCCTCCAGCGACGTGGCCGACTGAGAACCAGCCGTTACTGTGAGGGCTGCAGAGACCTTGCGGGAGCCGCCAGGCCCAGTCCCTGCCCCCGGGCAGCTCCGAGTCCATCCAAACCCCGAGCGGGCTGCATGCGTCTCCAGCCGACGCGATGTCATCTTCCCCGTGTTCTTTCTGCCGCTAGGGTCCTGGGGAGCCTCCTCTCTGCCCACAGAATAATAACCGACTCCAAGCAGCCCTTCGGCGACATGACGATCGAGGACTATGATAACGAGCTGCTGCACATGGCTCACGACCTGGCCGTGCGGCTCCTCCCCGCCTTTGAGAACACCAGGACAGGCATTCCCTATCCGCGGGTAGGCAGACCAGCCTCGCAGTCGCTGGCATCCCGGGTTTGGGGGAGGAGTGGGGCTGACGGGCTTTGGGGCAGTGAGGAGAGCCGTGTCCCTGAATGTGATGTGAATGGTTTTTAACTCATTTAGTATCCTGAGCACCTGCTGTGTGCCGGGCATACAGCGACACAGTTGCTTTAATCCTTCCCCTTAAGGAAAGAGCTCTGTCCCTGTGCTCAGTATTCCTGAGCCCCTTCACGTGTGGAACTTAGACCCCCCGCTGCGAAATGGTGCAGCGGTCTGTCCTTATTTCTGACTCGGGTGCATTCCCCCAAGGACCCTCCGTGACTTGTAGGAGCTCGGCGAACGTCCTCTCATTGCTTCCTGTGGACGTTCTGGATAAAGCCTGCACAGACCAGCACATTAGCTGTTGATTTAAATGCAAGGTCTGGAGTAAGATTACGTCCTTGTGACATCGGATTTGAGCCTAGAACTCCCCCTGGGAATTGAGTCAGCCTTTTAGGCAACCAGCGGACACTTGCCAGGCCACAGCGCCAGAGCGGTGGAGCAGCCTGTCACGTCCTCGCTGTGTTCTCCTTTCTCTCCCGGACTGAGATTTGTGTGTGTTCGCTGAGCAGGACTGAGTCCCTAGTAGCTCACTCAGAACTGTGTAAGTGATGCCACAGCTGGCCGCTTGCCTCTCCTGCCAAAGGCCGGTGCTGTGTGACCGCGAAGAGAACCTGCTGGAAAGAGGCGGACTTGCGAACAGCCCTGTGATGGTTCCCCTAAGACGAGCTTTCATTAATGAGATGAGGCTCTGATGTTCTCCCTGTCCTGCCTGTGTCTTTGAAATGCCCATCCTCACCCTGGGTGTGAAGCAGGAGGCGGGAGTGAGTGTGACTCGCTCCGCAGTGAGTGTGGTTCCCGAGCTCCGCGCAATAGCCGGCTTCTCGCCCTGCAGCCCTGCGGGTCCTTGGGTTTTGCCATGAATCCTTTGTCTCTTCCTGTCCTCAGGTGAATCTAAAGACAGGCGTTCCTCCCGACAGCAATAATGAGACGTGCACGGCGGGAGCCGGCTCCCTCCTGGTGGAGTTTGGGATTCTGAGCCGACTGCTGGGGGACTCCACGTTCGAGTGGGTGGCCAGGCGAGCCGTGAAAGCCCTTTGGAGCCTCCGGAGCAACGACACAGGATTATTAGGTGTGGTGGCGCCCTCGCACCGGATCTGCCCGGCCCCTGTCCTTCTGTCTTCTCGGGGGCTCCCGCCTCTCCGGGTCTCCTTCTCGTACGTCACTTCTGAAAACTGACAGCTCAGAGGGCGGCCCTCCGCGGGGGCCGTGTCCAGTTTCTTCCTGTGACTCCCGCGTAGAGGGCGGCGTAGGGTTCGATGGGGAGAGGAACCTCCTGCTCGTTCAGGCCGCCTGACTCGAGTCCCCCAGGTTATGCCCCACCTAGACGTAACGGCTGATAAGAGTAGCTGCCTCTGAGGCAGACTGTGTTGCTTTAGTATCAGGCTCTAACCAAAGGCGGAGGGCCTTTCTCCTTTTAAAAAACTAGGCACACGGCAACGCAGTTGGCCCTCCAACAACACGGGTTCGACTATTATGGATTTTTTTTCCCATAAATTCTGTAAATATATTTTTTCTTTCTCATGACTCAACATTTTTTCCTTGAGCTTCCTTTATTGTAAGAATATAATATATAATCCATATCACATGCCAGGTATGTGTAAATTGACCATTTATGTTATCGGTAAGGATTCCCGTCAACAGTGGGCTGTTTATGGTTAAGTTTGGGGGTGTCCAAAGTTATCTGTGGATTTTCATCTGCAGGGGCGTCGGCGCCCCTGACCCCTCCCTGCCTTGTTCAGGGATCAACTGTAGATGGGAAACCCAGATTAAACCTACATTATGTGGGTTTGTTTTTTCCAGATGTTACCTAAAAAATTATGGAAAATTTCAAGTATATAGAAGTAGGCAGGAAGTATCATGCCTAACAAACCTCCGTATACCCACCGCTCATCTTCAGCGGTTGTCAGTATTTTGCTAGCTCAGATATTATTTAAAAATGAGTTTTTACCTCACAGAACTGTGTGTGTGGCATTGAGGGATATTCTCTTTGTGTCACTGGGAAGCACTTGATTGGTTGTCACAAAGTTCTTGTCATTGCAAAAGCACCATTTTTGAGTGATTTTTGATTATTCCTTAAGTTCTTAAATTTAGTCACAAATTGGTTGTGTTTAACAACAGTAAAAAATTTGTAACAGTCACCAGATTATCACCCCATCATCACTAAATGCTTGACTGGCATCACTCCAGCTCGTCAGCTCTCACGTTTTCCACAGGCTCTTCCCGCCTGGCCTGCGCAGCTTCTCCATGCTGAGAAATTACAGTATAAATAAGCGGTTTTGTTCCGCTTTACATCAGGCAACCATGCAGGTGTTTTCACATTTATTGTCTTTAAAATCTTCATGATAGTCCATTAATTCCTCTTCCGACATTGGATACCCAGATGATTTCTGGCTTTTTTTCCCATTTTACAGATAATGTGAACTATGTAACTTAAAATTACCTGATGAACAACCTGATGCTTAACATTTTTTAGGATAAATTCCCAGGAATGGCAGTGCTGAGTCGAAAGCTATCGATGCTCTTGGCTTTTGGAATGCGCTGTCCGTCTTCCGTCTGGAGAGCAGGGTGACCGCCTGGTTTTCTTTTGCGTCGAACGTTTCCCCTGCGTCGGTGGTGAAGCGCCACGTCCTCAGAAGGGTCTCCTGCTGCCCCTTCCTACAAGGACACGGGTGCCGAAGTGCAGCGGGCGGCAGTAGGAGGCCCACGGGTAGCGGCGCCCGACGCGCTGTTTGTCTTCACAGGCAACGTCGTGGACATCCAGACTGGCCGCTGGGTCGGGAAGCAGAGCGGCCTGGGCGCCGGGCTGGACTCTTTCTACGAGTACCTCTTGAAATCGTACATTCTCTTTGGAGAAAAAGAAGACCTGGAAATGTTTAATGCTGCCTATCAGAGTATTCAGAGCCACCTGAGACGAGGGTAGGTCCCCTTAGCATCTCTGACCGCCCGGTAAGGCCGGTAGAGCGCGTTCGGAAACGTTCGCCTTTTTCACAGTGTGGACCCTCAGGGCCTGCTGGTCTCTGCCGTCACCCAATTGCCCCTTAGTTGTTTGTCAGTCTTTTGTGGGTGAAGAGGTGTATTAGCTATCTCCTGCTGCATAACATCACCCCAAAACCTAGCGTGTAAAGCAACAGTGTGTCACACAGTTTCCGAGGGGCGGGAAGCCTGGAGCCGCTGAGCGAATTGGGGTCTCATAGCGTGTTCTCAGGCCGTAGCTGTGTCGAGGCTTGGTCAGGGCTGGAGAACGCACTGCCCAGCTCACGCCCACCCACTGGCTGCTGGCCGCAGGTCTCAGCTCCTTGGGCCTCTTGGTAGGCGGCTCGTGGCAGCTTCGCCCCGAGTGAGTGATCTGAGAAAGAAGCAGACCAAACTGGAAGCCATGTGCTCCATGACCTAATCTCAGAGTGACGAACCAACACTCTGCCTGTCTCGGGCACACAGACGGACCCTGATACAGTGAGCGGGGGCCTCCACGGGGGCCTGGCTGCCGAGCGGCTGGGGTCCCGGGCGCCGTCGTCGAGACTGGCTGCTGTGAGGAGTGACACCTCCCTGTGTTTACCTGTGGCTTCAATTGTAGATAGAGCTACAACACAGGACAATTACTGAGTTATTTTGATTCTTTTGCTTCCCAAAGAATTGTTAGGGTTGGTCTTTGTACCTGAGGAGAGACAGGACAGTCACCGCGCTTCCCCTTCTGTCTGTCTGGAACAGCGTTATTAGCTGCCTCTCACTGTCCATTCAGTGGTGGCCGCGGTGGCTTCCACCTGCGGTCACCTCCCCCAGGCCTTTCTTTGTGCACTTGCGCACATGAAGTGGTCACTGCGGGTGTGGCTCCCGAGCTTCCTGCAGGACAGGAGTTCCTGGACCCATTGCCACGCTGGCCGCCGCAGGGGCCACCCGCGTGAGCGCCATGCCCCGCTGACCGGCCGCCTGGCCAGAGGCCGGTCATCTGTACCTAGAGCCCTGAAGCAAACCGAGTAGCGGCCTCTGCCCTCTGCTCTGCGGCTCCTCTGTCGGGGCTTCTGGGATAAGGGCCTCCTCCTTGTGCAGAAAGAGCCAGGCTGCCCACGGGGACAGCCGGGCAGCTGGTGACCTTTCCTCTCTCCCTCGCCCCATGCCGGGCCTCAGCCGGGAAGCCTGCAACGAGGGAGAAGGGGACCCCCCGCTGTACGTCAACGTGAACATGTTCAGCGGGCAGCTGATGAACACGTGGATCGACTCGCTGCAGGCCTTCTTCCCCGGGCTGCAGGTACCCGCCCCGCGTCGCCGCGCGGCGCGCTCGCCGGGGCTTCGTGGTGTCCCGGCCTCCCGGCCCCTCTGCATCTGGGAGGGTGTAGACAGTATGTCTGGATTGTTCTGTTTGGGGAGTTAGTGCCCAGGACGTCGGACAGAGCCTGAACAGGGGCCGCGGGTCTTTCGTGGGTGACCCCCCCACCCCCTCGCTTGGCCGTCTCTTCCTGTTTCTGAGCACAGCTCACCCTTGTCTCGGCCACGCGCCACACTGGCCGCCAGTCGGGAGGCCGTCCCTCGGTCTGGGTCTCTGCTTCGGGGCTGGTTTTGCCTCCCACCGGGGGAGCGGGGCGGTAGAGGGAGAGCCTTCGTGTCACGTCCTGCCACTCTGGGAAGAGTGTCAGCAGCCCGGGGACCCGCGTCTCCTCCGCAGGTCCTGATGGGCGACGTGGAGGACGCCATCTGCCTGCACGCCTTTTACTACGCCATCTGGAAGCGGTACGGGGCGCTCCCGGAGAGGTACAACTGGCAGCTGCAGGCCCCCGACCTGCTCTTCTACCCGCTGAGGCCGGAGCTGGTGGAGTCGACCTACCTCCTCTACCAGGCGCCCGTCTGCTGCGCGGTGTGGGGCTGCGGGCGGGGACAGGGACGGGGTGACCGCCTGCCCGTGTTCCTCTCGGGTCGGCGTCATTCACAGTTCCACAGGCCAGGGAAGGCGTCTGCGGTCACGTGACTTTGTTTTTTTTTTTTGAGTGGGCCATTTAGGTAACCTAAGTGTGAAGTGAGAGTGGCCTAACAGCTTTGACAAACCCCAAAATCTGGAAGTCGGGCGGGGTCTGCAGCGTGGCTTCTGTCTCTTCAAAAGTTAGCGCATCAGGCCGCCTGCCAGCCCTGTGGGCAGACCCGCGCTCCGACGTGCGGCGGTGCACTTTGGGTGTTTCTGTTGGGTTTTAGATGTGCAGCGTATTGTTTCAAGGGGAGAGATCTGGGCGCGTCTCTCACTCTGCCATGTCCTGCCAAACTCGTGAACGTTTGTTAACCTCCTGTTCCGTGAACCGAATCCGCCTCTTTCCTGTAGCGCTTATTTCTCTCTCATCCTTGTAGTCAAGGTCGACCTGGTGCTCAGTGTTTCCCCGAGTTATTCCACCAAAGAACTCATTTTGGGTGCAGTTCCATGTACTGTGAAACTCGGGTCTGTGTAAGATGATTCAGACGGAAAACTCTTTTTCTTGATTGTAAAGGAAATCGGGATTCACCTGAACGCCTCTTTTTGTTTAATGCTTAAAAAACACAGTGTTCGTCTTTTGTGAAATGACGTTCTAGCCGGAGGGAACGTCACGTTAACTGTGAAGTCCCTCCCCGTGGTCGAAGGCAGATACGGTCCCCTGTGCCTGCCACACGCATCTGCACACTGAGCGTCCTGGTCACCCACCAGCACGGCAGCACGGGCGGCCAGCTTCCGAGACCCCGGCTCCGTGCAGCCGGGCAGGCCGTGGCAAGGACATCCCGACTTTCTTGAGGTTGGCACTAGGGTTGGTGCCGCGGCTTAGATTTATTCAACACGTTTTAAACACTGAATCCTTGTCATTCGCTCCTAGAGGAAAAAGGGAGCAATCCAGTGAAACCGGTCCTAGTCCTCGTCCTCGGGCCTGCAGCGAGGCCTCAGGAGCTTCAGTGACAGGCCCCCCCGGACCCCCTTCCCGAGCCTAGTCTGCTGCCGTGGGGCCGATGCTCCTTCTTCCTGTCTCTGCTTCTTTCCTGTGTTCAGCGTCTCCCTCGCGTTGACTCTTTTCTTAGACTCCAGAGAGGCCCCCGCCCCCCACCCCACCCTGACCCCTGCTCATTCCAGACTCAGCCACCCCCGCGCTTGGCTTTCGCTGCGGCAAGTCGGAGTAGGCGTGAATTAAAGACGATCCCAGCTTTTAAACTCTTTGCGGGGTAAAGTCTCATCTTCCCCGAGAATATTTTTTTTCGTAACAAAACCATCTAAGAGCAGGTGACAGCAGAGGAAGCGCCCCAAGGACTGAGCTGTGGGGCGATCAGAGAGGCAGGCGGAGGGCCGCCTGCTGTAGGGACTCGTGAGTCTCCTGACCCCGTCCCCCTTTCCTCGCAGTGCTGTGAGGGGCAAGGGCGCAGGTTTTTTTCTCTGCGCCTGAAGCTTAGGTTCTGGAGAGTTCCAGGGCAAGAGAGAAACTGGATCTGTGCTCAGATGTGCCATGTCCGCAAGGCATCACCTTGTTGCCAGTGGCAACAGGGGCCAGGAAGGCCAGAGCAGGGCCCCGTCCCACTGGAGCGGCCCCCTCAGCGCTGGCCCCCTCACCCCGTGGCAGGGTGTTCTGATGCGAAGTAACCAGCACCTCAGTCCCTCCGTGCTCGTGACCCCTTGGGACCAACCCAACCGGGCCCCACGCCGCCTCTGCCCAGTGACTCATCTCGCGAATTCCTGGCGGCCCCGTGGAGGGTGTCGACGGCACATCCTCCAGGCCCTCGCCGCTCATGGTCTCCCGTTCTCTCTAGGCCACCAAGAACCCCTTCTACCTCCACGTGGGAATGGACATTCTGCAGAGTCTGGAAAAGTACACAAGAGTCAAGTCAGTTTGCCAAGTCCCTTCCCTTTTCTGCTGGCCACTGCGGGTTTCTTTTGTGCCATTCTGGGGAGATGCTCTCTTTTGCACTTGAATTTATATAGCAGGTCGCTGGTGTTAATTTTATGGGAAAGTGCTTCCTTTTTTGTGTCATAGAACCTGTCTGTTATAGTGGGGATGGCTTTTTATTTTTTCACTGTTTTTGTCTATAGGGTTCCTGCAGACTGTGCATGTTCTTTTTAAGTAATTCGTTTTCCCTAGGTGTACAAATAACGTGTACGCTAAAAAGTTGAGGGAGTACAAAAAATACAGAGGCAGATGCTACCCCTGTGGTGTCCCCGTGCAGAGCCGAGCACAGTTGCACCGGGTCTGGGTTCTCATAACCCGTTTATGTATTTATACGTGTGCGTGTAAAAACAAAGGTGCACTTTTGTGAGCTGCTGTTATCACCTAGCAGTATAGCCCAAATGTTTTCTTCCAAATGTCATTTTGGACTCTCCGAATGATAAGCCGGTTCCACAACAATTAGAACAAAGCGTGTGAATCGGTCCTTCTAATCCATCCCCAGTCAGTCTTGGTGCCATGTTTTGCTTTTGGCCAACACCCCCCAGCACCCGCACCTCCCTGTGCCCCGAGCCCGCCTGGCGGCGATTTAGCCGCCACAGCTATTTTTACATGAAGAAGCGGGAGGTAACTGGGCTACCAAGCGAACAGCCCTTAACCCGGCGTGTTTCGTTTTCCACGTGGCTGGTGTTCGATGGCCTGGGCGGTCCCTCCGTTACGGGTGGGCTGCGGCTGCTGTGATCAGCAGGCGGGCGGGGCGGGGACCCACGGGACACTGCGTTGCAGGTGCGGGTACGCCACGCTGCACCACGTCATAGACAAGTCCAAGGAGGACCGGATGGAGAGCTTCTTCCTCAGCGAGACCTGCAAATACCTGTACCTGGTACGTGTGCTGTGGGATGGGCCCGGGAAGCGGCCGGGGCCGCGTGGAGCAGGCGTTGGCTCAGCCCCTGTCCAGCGTGTCCTCACCGGGCACCCCTCTGCGCTGGACGTTGTGCTGGCTCAGGACCCCGAGGGGCGGGCACATCGTCAACAGATGTCCAGTCACAGAGGGTGCGCGAGGCGGAGACGGTTGGTGGTGGTGGCCGGGGTGGCTTCTCCGAGGATGGCAGCAGGGTCCGTGGCTCGTGTGATCGCGGCTAGGCCCGCAGGCCAGCTGGCTCCTTGGCCACATGCGTGTTCTCGTGCGTGTGGGGGGAGAGATTTTAGACCTGGAGTGTGCCTGAGGGACTGTCAGGTCACTGTTCGTCCCGCAGTGTGCAGAGAGGTCAGGTGACCGGGAGCCCGGTCCTGCTTGCTCCGCCGCACGCACGCTGCTGACACACGTGTGCACGTCGCCACGGTGCTCAGCACGGCTCCGTGCACAAGGGCGTGTCCTCGAGCCACAGAGCCACGCGGTTTCCTCATGGGACAGCGAGGTGACAGATCTCGGGCTGAGAGTCACAGATAGCGAGCGGACTGTGTGACCTGGGTCAGCGGCCCCCAGGCCGGGCCAGCCGGGTCGGACCCCAGAGCCTCGTCGGTGGCGGCTCTGCTGTCTCCAAACCTTTGCAAGTGGGCCCAGGAGTCGGTGGCCTTGACAAGGGGCTTGTGAAGGTACAAAACATTTTGGAAGCACCAGTCTCGTTCTTTAAGACGACACTGTGGCTCCGGTCACCTTCCACAGAGGACCGCAGAGGCGTGTCCTGCAGCAGGCCACATGACCCGGCCAGGGGGCGAATGTCTGTCCCGCTGCCAGGTCCCCCGCCCAGGTCCCCCCGCGCCCAGGTCCCCCGCGCCCAGGTCCCCCCGCGCCCAGGTCCCCCGCGCCCAGGTCCCCCGCTCACAGCGCAGCAGGGTCGGGGCCTGCGTCATACCGTGCGGCCCAGTGCTATGGCAGGTGTTCGCAGGTGTCTGCAGGGCGTCCAGAGTGAGTGGACAGAGCCCCAGGATCGGGGGCTGGAAGCGGGCCCACCCTCTGTCCCGTGTGTGGTATAAACACAGATAAGCGCTTGGTCTTATTTTCCCTCATTTGTAAAATACTTGAAGTGACCAAGATTTCTCTCTGAGATTTCTAAGTGTCCGCTCGTCAGCATTTACTGAATACCTGCCCGCCCCGCCGCCGGCCCCCCACCCTGGGCTAGGTGTCCTTCCCCGTGCGCCCCATGGACCCTCTAACCCCCCCACTCCCACGCCCACCCCTGAGGGAAAGGACAGCCTTGTGCGCTGTCCTCAGAGCCCAGCCGCGTCCTGACACAGGGAGGAGCCGGACGTGGCCGCATGCCGGGGTTACCGCAGCGGGTAAAACACGCACCTCTTCCCTCCAGCGTGTGGTGGTGAGTGAGGTGCAGGTGGTTCTAGAATCTCAGCACAAGAACTCGAGCACATGGGGGTCATCTAGAGGCTTCCCCGGCTGCCCAAGTTGGGTCTTCGTCCTCGGCCTTGCAAATCTCTGGGTCTGAGGTGGACGAGGTGTTAAATCGGAGCATCTGAGTTTAAGCAAAATTAGTGATTCTGACTTGCAGCCGAGTTGGGAACCATGGTTATTAATTGACGCCCTTCCACCCCTTTGTCACTGAAGAAGCCTGAGGGCCAAGCCACATTCTCCTAGGAGGCATCGGCCCCGCCCCTGTGAGTCAGTTTCCATGCGCTACAATTACCAGTTGTATCTTTTTCCCTTCCCCCCAGCTCTTCGATGAGGAGAATCCAGTGCACAAATCTGGAACCAGATACATGTTTACAACCGAGGGACACGTGGTGTCTGTGGACAAGCAGCTTCGGGAGGCGCCTTGGAGGGAGGAGGTCTTCCCTGACGGGGCCCGGACGGGAGGCCTGGGAGGCCGCCCGACTTCAAAGCCATCAACTCCAGCTCCAACGTAAGTTCTTCCAGGGCAGGTTGCATTGGGGAAGAGAAAATCCTACTAATTCGTCACCCAGAGTTCCTGGCACACCCAGACTGGGTCGTTTGAGAAGTTTCACAAAGCGCCGTTTCCGTAGGTGCCGTTGGGGGATAGGGACACCAGGGGAGCAGTGGAACGTGTCACTCTCGGCTGAAGGGGCTGGCGAGGACAGTGGTCACAAGAGCTGGACAGAGGCGCGTGGGTGGGGTGGGCAGCCTCCACGCTGGAGCCCCTGCTCCGAGCTGGCTTTGGTGACGTCATGGGATGGGAGCCAGCAGGGGAAGCATTTGACCCTCCTCCTCCCCGCTGACCTGCTGAAGTGTCTCGTGGCTGTCCCCACGGGAAGCCAGAAGGCAGAGGGCCTGTTACACAATCAATCAGGTCGTCCTCAGGCCAGAGCAGAGTGGAGTCGGGTGGAGGGTGGCCCCACGGGGCAAACGAAGAGATGCGGCAGATGCCCCTGCCGCAGGAGCGGGCACCACGCTTTTCATGAAGGTGCCACCGAGGCCTTGGGCCCAGGCTTCGTCCACGGTGGGCCACACTGCGCCAGCCTGGTGACGGGCAGGGGCAACCTGGAAACAGGCCCATGGGTCTGGCCGCAGCCACGCGGCGTCGCGGGCTGAGTCGATCAGAAGGTTTAGGAGTGAGGCTGAGGAGGAAGGCCTAGCGCCAGCTGAAATGTCACACCTCCTTGTCCCACGATGCACTGGATGCCACCTCCCTGCTGGGAAAAACCGCCGTTGCCAGGAGTTCCGCCTGCGCCAGGCGGCCCGACTGCAAGCCGGGACTTCTCCTGGAGCGTCTCCTCGGAGGCCTTCGCCGGCCGTGTGAACGTGAAGGTAGCCAGGGAGAGAGGTCCCCAGGCTCCCGCCAGGCCCCGGCGAGCCGACAGGTGCACAGAGCGTGGCCGAGGGAGGGACGCAAGGAGGGCTGACACTCCACGCGACGCCACACGCAGGCCGGTCTCAGCCCCCGCGCAGTCACCTTACCCCCACGGCCGCCCAGGGGGACAGGGGCTGCCACGTCCCCGTCTCACGGGTGAAGAAGGGGGCCACAGAGGTGGAGCCACGGGGCAGGGCCAGGACGGGGCAGGAGGAGGCACTCGTGATAGACATGAAGCTGCCAGGCCGGGCACGTAGCTGATGAGAGGGGCCTGGTTCTGGGGAGCCCGGGAGAGTGTCGGGGGAGCAGCCGGCAGCATGCGGAGAATCGGGCTTCTCAGGGGATCCTGAGGGATGAGCACGGCGTCCTGGGGGGGTTGGGGCAGAAGGCAGCAGGTGGGGCGCCCTGGGCTGGCCAAGGACCCGGTTCCAGGTAGCGAGAGAGTGGCTTTCTCGGGGGAGGCTATGACGGGTGTGTGAGAACCTTCCAGACACCACGCTGGGCTCACGAACGCGCTCTCTGAAGAGAAAAAAGGCCTTTAAACGCAAAAAGAAAAAATTGCACTTTCAAGCATTTAGGTTTTAGCTGTGTATGAGAAGAACTGTAAACTCAGAAAAACAACAGTGTTTCCAAACAGCTAAAGCATTTTCTGCCACCGTGGGTGGGCCGAGGACCCACAGGGCACAGCAGTGGGTCCCGGCCGCTCTCCGCTCACGGGACGTCTGGCCCCCCTGAGGCCTCTCCCTCACTTGTGAAGTGAAGGGTATCACGTCACATCAGTGCTCCTCAGCTGGGGTGCCTTTGCTCTTCAAGGGACATGGAGCGATGACTGGGGTCACAACCTGATGACTGGGGTCATGCCATGGGAGAGGCCGTGGTGCTGCCGGCCACCCTGCAGCCCCCAAGACAGCCCCAGACGCCCACGGTGCCTGAGCGGAGACACCCTGGGTTGGGGCATCCGACCGCACTGCCCGTGGGTGAACACACAGTGTTTTAATTCAAAAGTCCCATCGTCCCTCGCTTGTCTCTTCCCAGTGCAGTCGCGTTCCTGACGAGAGGAGGTACTCCCTGCCCCTGAAGAGCATCTACATGCGGCAGATCGACCAGATGGTCGGCCTGATCTGACCTGTGCCCGCTGTGGGGCCACATCCGAACAGGGACCAAACCGCTGAGCCCGGGCCAGGTGGAGGAGGACGGGGGTCTGGCCGCCCCCGACGCCGTCGGAGTTCCTGCCCGCTCCTCAGCCTCGCCTGGCAGCACCTGCTTACTGCAGTGTTTCTCTTCTGTTCAATAAAACGCCCGTTTTCCTTAAGGATGCAGTTTCAAGTGAGAAGGTCCATGGAGGTTAGCTTCTGTGGCGCGCTGATGTCCCTGAGCGCAGCGGACAGGGCAGCTGCGTCTGGATCTTCGTAGCTTCACACTGTGGACCCCGCCCGAGTCCCCTCCCGCGCCGCCTCTGGCCGTGACACGGTGCCACCTCTGCCAGGCTCGTGAGTGGACCCGCAGAGGCCCGAGGCGCACTGGCATCTCCGTTGGTCGCATCGTCACCCTTTCTCTCTCCTGTTGGATGGTTGGGCTCTTCCCCAGATATCCAGCCGTGGTTTGGGATCACGCGGGGGAAAATCATCCAGGTATTCATGTGCGTGCCGAGTAATCGTCACAGTGTTATCAGTTATTTGCTTATGAATAATAGTGTTATCCAAATTCTAACAGATAGTCCCTTAACTTGTCACCTGCGGTTTAAAAGCTGACCAGCTAGACCTTTTGGACGTACTTTACATTCACTTTGAACTTACCTGAGGAACTCCGATAGTTCCAGAACCAGGTGCCTTTTAGGGAAAGAAAAATACCTAAGAGTGTCTGAGCTTCCATCAGTTGAATATTTACTAACCGAGGGTCCTCTGTTCTGACCGTGTGCGGTTAGAATTTTGTGTTTGTTTGTTTGTTTGTTTCCTGTGTCTAGTGCCAATTAAGTCAGGGAGAGAGAAATGACCAGCTGGCCTTCGGGCCCCCTCGCGCGGTTCCTCCTCTGTGCAGGCTTCAGATTAGTGCCTTATGTGGTTTCAGGTTGGGCCCCTGGATGTCACAGCCGTTGCTATGGTTTTTAACAGGCTTGTTTCGTGTTGCCACAGGGTGGGACCACAGTGGAAGGTGGATGGGATGGGTATTAGGAAGATTCTGGAAATTTCTTAACCAGTCGTTGCCTTTCAACTTGATGTTTTAAGCAAGCATTGCTAAGGTGGGAGCTGTGCTAAAACGCCTTCTTTCTCTTCTGTTGCCATTTCCTTCGCCGGGACAGGTGTCTGTCTTTGAACTCGCATGGAGCGCTCATGCAGAGCGGAGGTGGATCCAAACCCCTCACCTGGCTTCTGCATAGCCTCAGAGATTAGAATCAATCCCAATAGAAAGGGTAGGAAGCCTCTTAAAACCTTCCAACCTCTCGTGTCAGATCACTCACCTGTCACTTCAAATGATTTCATTTTAGTGTTTTTAAAACTAGAAATAAGCACAGTCTAAGCCATTGCATTATCAATCAAAAGGGAAACATTCCTTCTTAAAAATGTTACTGTTTTTTCTTAATTGATGTATATAATTCAGTTCTTTGGGGTTTCTGAAGGGATTTTTCAGTAATAAATGCATCACCTCCATCTTCTAAACATTCATTGTGCAAATCGTTTTAAGGTAAAAGAAGTAAATGCTTCTGTTTTACCTTTTCTTCATTTTGGAAGCACTTTATCAACATTGTCTTATCTACTGAATAGAAAATTTTCTTGGAAAATAGTAAATATTTTTTCATGTTTTCCTTAGCTCAGTAAAACCAAAATGTCTCTTTAAATACCCGCACATGCCCACGCAGCCAGAGGCGTCCCTGTGCCCTTCTCCACGGGGCTCGAGGGGGACCGTTCGTGACCGTGTGGGAGGCGGGCCAGGCGGGCAGGGAGGTGGTCCTCCCGTCCGTCCTCCCTCCACGCCGTCCTGGCTTCCCTGCCCGCTCGTGACACCCCTGACACGCAGCACCCAGCAGGCCCCCCCCCCCCGCCCGTGTCTGGCATACGTCTGCCACCCCCTTGGGCCCACGACGTGTGTTCTGTGTCGAGTCTCAAACCCTCTTGACTTCCGGGCCCTGCGCCTGTCCCAGTGGGTGAGTCTGGGGTGCAGGTCACTGTGCGCCGGTCCTGGCCGCTGAGCTTCCGGCCGCCCGCCCGTCTAGGCGCGGCGGGGCCTGGGCGCCCAGCGCTGTCATCAAAAGGAGGCTCTTGGAGCCAGGTTCAGCACTCGGAGCGCGAGCCACCGGCTGTCCCTTCTGTTCCGTGTCGGGGTTCGGGTGGGCGCCAGAGACAGTCTCTTGCGGGGGCTCTGGGCAGGGTGGTGTGGCTCCCGCCACCGTCCTCCTTTAGGGCAGCCGTGTGCCCGCGCCCGCCTCGCGTCCCCCCGTGGGGGACAGTCTGCCTTGGTCCCCACGATGAGGAGTGTGTGGTGGAGCCGTCGTAGAGAGCGCCTCCTCGCTGGGCACGCTGGAGTCTGGGTCCCCACCAGGTGCGAAGCCGTCACAGGGCGGGCTCCGCTGCGGAGGTTCGGGGCTGAGGAAGTCCCCTTCCTGGAAGACGAGGCGACGGGAAGGCCTGCTAGCTTTCTGCTGCGCTGGCCCCGCACCAGCCTCTGTCCCCACGTCCTTCCCGCAGTGTGCCCCCGCCCTTCTGCCAGACCCGGCTCCGTCCTGAGGCCGTCCTGGGCCCCGGGGTGGGCACGTGGCACTTCCATGCTTTCTGTGTGTTTATGCCCGGGTGGCGTCTGCAGGTGACTGGTAGAGGACAGCCCTTGGTTCCTGGCGGGACACGTGCACTCGTGCAGTCCGAGGCCCGTCCTGAGGCCCGCCCCCAAACACCACCCCCCAAGCCCCGCTCGCCGCCCCGAAGGGTTGCAGCCCTCAGGCCTTCGCCTCGCTCGGCGCCAGGCGCTCCCGTCCTCTCTCTGGGGGGCTCCAAATGTCTCTCTTTCGAGGCTTTCCGGTCGCGGCCGGCCCACTGCCCGTGGCCGGCGTGGCTGCGCAGGGACTTGCGAAAACCAACCTCGACCTTTCTTTCCTCTTCCGCCCCAGACAGCAGCTCCACGCGGGGCCTGCAGGGGCCTCGGTGGACGTGCGGGGCAGGCTGGGCGGTGCGTTCCTGGGATTTGCAGGGCTCAGGGTTATGTCCCCGCTTGGATTTGGATGTGAACCTGGTGACCGTGTTCTATACCTGTGGACCTCCCTGACTCACTACCCCTCTCTCTTCCGAGAGGCAGAGAAACCAGATTTTTTAAAGGTATTTTGTTGTAGCTTTAAATAGCAAAACACAAACTGCATTTTTATTTATTGTGCACAAGAAAGATCTGTTTTTACAAAAAAAATCTAGAATCGGACACTCTGGAAAAACCTATTGAAATATCCAGAAGCTTCTCTCTGTAATGTGCAATATGCTTTGCAACTATAGATGATATTTTATGTTTAATCTATAAATAAGAAATGTATTTAAATTAAAAGAGCTTTTTGTAAAAGGACCAAATGTTCTTTTATAAATGTACTAAGAAATATCTCGCACTTTGAAATTTATTAGGATTTTTATGAATAATTTTTATTAAAAGATTTTTTTGAGTTGTCATTTTGTCTGTCCTTTACGTACCCACGTATACACATGACATAAACAAGGGGGAAAATCTTTAAAGGAAACTATAGAACTAGGGGAATAAAAACCGATTTTCACAGCTAAGCCCTGAGTTCCACCCCGTTTTTGTCACCTGGCAAGAGCCCTTTGTGATGCCCTTTGTCCCCTCCCCACTGTCCTCCCCACATCAGCCTCCTCAGTCCCAGGCCTGACTCCTCTCGGTTCCTGTCGCCACGTGTGGGAGTCAGGGGAGGTCCGGAGCCTGTTCTCTGCCCTCCGCAAGGCAGTTCATCTCTGCTAGCCCCTCACAGGTGAAGATGGGGTCGACGTGGGGGACACTGGCCCAGGGGGAGCACGGGCCAGGCAGGTTCCAGAGGGACAGTCTCCATCGCGATGGGAGCTCGAAGAACAGTGCCGATGCTGCCCCCACCCCAGCTCTGTATCCCGGGCAACTCCGATGAGCCTTTTCAAAAGCCCAGTTACAGCAGAGCGAAGGAGACACCCGAGAGGTGGGCAGCGCCTTGCTGTGACACAAACATGGGCCATCGGCCCTCTCGGCCTGGTGGGTGTGTCTGAGCCCGGGATTGGCCCTGCCTCCCCTCCAAGATGCCGAGTCGAGTTGGACAGTGGTCGCAGGGCTATCTTGGTCAGGGTCAGCGGTCAGGGTCCGCCTGGAGCGAGTGAACTGGACAGCCTGTGCTGACACCAGGAGACATCGGGGTTGAGGGCACGGACTCTGGACCCAAACGAAACAAATATGATTGATACTGAAAGATGTAAATAGAAATAAGTGGATGGAAATAGTTTTTGTTATAAATATTACACATACTGAAATCTGTAGCTATAGATATCTTAATCTTCTGAACTTCTGAGCAATATACCAAAATTATGCAATAATTTATTGCGTAAGTCTGCGTCCCAGGCAACTCCAATGCTGAATCCGTTTTTAAGACTTTTAAGGTTCCGTTTGCTGACAGGCTCTCTTTCAATTTTGTTGCCATCAGAATTGGAAACCACTGACTTGCAAAAAAGATGCATTATTCCGTTATTTGAGTCACTTTCGTAATTTCTGGAGTGTATTCCAGAAAGGCCTTCCAAGATTTCTCAAGTGATTATTCATTGTACTTGTTATTTTTTCGTTTAGAGGCAGCTTGTGTCATCTGAAATACTCAGAAAGTGCTGGGAACTTAAAAACCATTAACTTCAGCATATCTCTGATAATACAGTAAAAGAATAAGTGCCTTCCTCTCATCACCTTCCTTCAATGTGTTTGCATCCGAACTGGGGAGCTGCAGACTTAACTCATTCAGTTTAGAGACGATGCACCCTGTAGCCGAGCTGGAGGAGCCGGTCCTTGTTCGAGCTAACCAACCCTATCAGCTTCTTGCTGCTGGGAGAATTCTGCCTTCATCTTCCAATCCTGATAACTGTGAATACCTGTCCCTGTGGTGACCGCCATCCCTGCTGAACCCCAGTACAGAGGACGCGGCCGCCAGCCTGCTGTAGGTCGCTGCAGGAATGCAGCGAGGTGCTTCCCCGTTCCTGTGTCCTCCTCACGGGGGGACCGCCTCTGTGCCGGGCATTGTTTGCCCACCGCGGGGAAGGGACGAGGCCGGTTATTCCACAGAAAATACGACACATCGACCCTTTGGTGCCTGGAGGTGCTGACATGCCAGCGTAGCGGGGTCCTGATAAAGTGACAGAGGGGGCTGCACTGGTGAGAACAGGCGGGTGTCAGGTCACACCTCGGGTGAAGGCACTAAGGCACCCTCGTGGGGGGCTTCAGTTCGAAAGACGCCGTCAGCTTTTCCATGTCTCGTAGAAGTCGATCCGGGATTTGCAGGGGCCGCTTTGAGAAAAGTGATATAAAAGCGTGAAGGCAATTCTAAAAGTGCAAAAGTGAGTATGTATCTAGGCTTAAAAAAATTAGCAAATCACAAATGCTAAAAAGCTGCCAAATGCCCCAATGACACAAAATTTAAAAATTACAATGTTTTGATGACAATGACGATTCACCATTTCTGTTCCTACATTTTCTGATACATTCACTTTGATTCCTCTCTGCATTGATATTAATATATGTGCATGCCATGGCGCACACTTATATGCCCCTTCCCTAACAGGCTACCAACCCTCTGTTGCTGAACTTAAGCTTCCTGGCAGCTAGAGCAAAAAGGGAAAATAGTTGAGTTTTTGGCCTCTCACTGTCCAGCCAAGCCAAGCCTACTACTTCTTCAGTAGAAGACAAGTGGTTCTGAGCCAGAAGAGCTTATGTGCATTTGTATAAGGGACAGTCCACTAAATTTCTGATTGCAGTTTTTAAAAAGAACTACTAAGATAGCAATAGCCAGCATTTATTGCTCAAATTTTGAGTCTGGAGCACAGCAAGTTTTTCCTGTGTGTTATCTCATTAACCCTTAGACTAAGCCAATGAGGGAGGTTCGGTCATTACTCCTATTCCACACACGAGGAAACAGTTTCAGAGAAGGGTAGCATCAACCCCAGCTCACCCAGCCCGGCGGTGACAGAGCAGGATTTGCACACGGAACATCTGGCTACAGCCCCAGATCTTAACCGCAAGCTGTATCTTACACGCAGCGTGTGGGCCCGTTGCTTACATTGGCTCTCTGTGAATTAATATTGAAAAGTGATTTCTAGTCTTTTCAAGGAGCTTATAAAAATCTTCAAATAAAATGTAGTGATTGAATTTAAAAGGCAGATTAAAAAAAAAAAAACCAACTCATCACTCTGGTAAAGATTTTCTAGGGGTGGGAATGAGAACCCTGTGCACTTGGCAGATATACCCCGAACCTCCACGAACCTCAGCTGGGCCTGTTTCACAAGACCTAGGAGCCCCTAGAAGCCCTGAGATAGCCACTCGCTCTACTTTCTTCACTAGTAGCGTTTTTATTTGTTGGGATTTTAATGTGGTCTGTATTGCCCCCCAAAATTGGCCTCAGCCTCAACCACCAATCTTGGTTGCCTGCTTTTCCTCAGTGGGAGAGGGTTTTTCAAAGTTTTAAGTCATGGTCGGAATGACCAAAAGAACTTGCTCAGCCATGTGTGAGCATGGTTTGGGGAGCAGAGGCAAGAGGGAGGTACGGAAGCGTGAGCTTCGGCCACTCGGGTGCCCAAAGGAGAAGTGACGTATTTACACGAGGGAGGATCGCCGTCAGAAATGCAGGAACTCAAGCCTCAGCTACTTATTCGTAAAATGGAAATTACTGCGCACCTGAGAGTTCGCCCAACACCGATGATACAAGGTGCTGGTAAGGATGTGAGGACCAGGGCCCCGCACCCCTGCTGGGGGGAACACGCATGCAAAGATGCTGTAAGGGAGAGTTGAGCCTCACCCAGCAAAGCGAAATGTGCACGCGCCCCGCGACCCAGCAGCCCGTGGCCTGCACCCCTCAGGGCTGCGTGGAGTCATGCGATGGGGTGGCCCCGGCAATTCCGATCCTAAGCTAAGTCATCCTGAGCAGGGATCCACGCACCAGGGGCCAGGCTGCTCTCCCAGCACGAGGCCAGAGCTGAACAGTCACGAGAGAGGCCGTCTAGTTTGTAAGCTCTGAAATTTAATCATCTGGCCATTTCTGGAAAACGTTTGCCGACGTCCGGTCTAGGGGGTCCGTTGCACGTGGGATCAGTTGACGTAGGAGGCTGTTCATGGCAGTACGGTTTGCCAAAGTAAAAAATTGGAAAACTACCCAAATGTCCATCAAAAGGGTCCATGGGAGGTTATAGAGCAGAGAACAAGTCATGGTGGTTCCATTTAGATACAGTGTAACGGCAAACGGAACAGAACGTGTTGCTTAGAGATATAAACACAGGTGGAAAGCCACGAAGAAGCGATTATCCTAAAAGGTAGCATGGGTGCTCACTTTATTCTTACCCTTTATACAGTTTTAGACATTCCACATGTTTCAGACGCTCTTCAGTGAGTAGGTCACATTCCCGAATAGTGATTTTTTAACCTTGTGCATGAAACCAGTTTCCCAAGTTGTGAACTATAAGTCGTAATTCAGTTCTTTCTGGTGCAGTGTGAAAAATGGCAAAATGGCCATGAAACCAGGGGAACGTGAACCCGCACCTTCTGGAGGCCCCTCCCATGCACCAGGACCTGCCACACCCCTGCTGGCCTTGGTCTTTGCGGCCTTCCATGGACGCAGGCCTGGACGGGGCGTCAGCGGGCGGGCTGCCCCCCTTTGGGCGTCCACGTCTTTAAAGAGCCTGGCCCTGCTCTGAAGGTGGGGTTGGGGACAACACAGTGGCGTGCCCCACCCGGCGCCACGAAACTCCCTGGAACCCCGAGTGTCGCCCGATTCAGACTGACCCGGGGACGGAGGGAGGAGCACAGAGGAGGAGGCTGGCGGCTGCCGGGAGGAATGAGACCCTTCATGGCCCCCGGGGGACAGATCCTGAGCAGGGCCCTTCAGGGCCCACCCACTCCGAGAACCGGCCGTCGCCCAGCCGTGCGTGGGTTTCAGAAGCGCGGCCCCAGGCCGGCCGGGCTGTGCATGCTGTGCACCTCCACAGGAGTCCACTATTGCTCCACTTTCTCTCACGCAGCCTTTGGGAGCCGCGCTCTGACAGCCGGTGGGCCGGAAGCCAGCCGCGCGCCGTTTCCCACCCGGTGCGAGGAGGACAGCCCCGCGGCCCTTCGGGACCTCGTGTCGAAGGCGCGCGTGTTTGCCCACGGACATGTAAGCGGTGGTGACGAGGACGCTGAGGGCCCGGGCACCTCCGCAGGGTCTTCCCTCCGAGGTCAAGCTCGTGCGGGCTCGCTTTTCGGCTACGACGCCCACTGCCGGGTGTCCTGGCGTTCTCGTTTTCCAGGCAGTGACTCGAGGGATCGCCACGGGCCGTGCGGTCACCGGTGGTGACGATCCGAACGCGGGGTGAGAAGGGCCGGGTAGACCTGTCCTTCTGGAAGCGTGCGGGGCCTTCCTCAGTGTTCAGTGGGTGGTTTAGTTTGCACCTCAGAAGGTGCCGTCGTCTGGACGTGAACTCGGGCAGGTGCGGAGTCGCAGACAAAGCACTGGGAGGGTCTGCACCCCCCCCCCGCCCCACCACCCCACAGAGCATCGCGCTGCCGGGCGCCCCCCAGGTGCCGGCTCCCTCAGGCTCTCCTTCCCCACGGGCGCCACCACGAGCCTCCGCTCCGGATGTCAGAGTGGCCGGGTCCCCGGGGAGCCTGCCCTTCCACTCGCCTCCATCCTGGCCTCGGTTTCCCACCTCCGCGTGGCAGAGGCAGGCGGCACCCGGAGTGAGCACTGGGGGTCGGAACCTGCTGCTGGCTGGGCGAGTTAGCAAACCCCTCTGAGGCTCACCGTCCTCACCTGTAAGATGGTCTAATCGCACCCGCCTCGCGGGGGTTGGCGGGGACACAGCGGCGAGGGCGGGTCCGCCTGCAACGCCTCCTCCCTCTGCCTCCAGCTCAGCTACCGGGCGGCGAGACCCACCCCTCATGACAAACCTTCTCTGCATCTTTTTTCACAAAAGAGTGCCCTGGCGTGACTGCTGACCGATTGCCGGCTGGCCTGAGTCGCTCTCTCCAGGGAGTCACGAGGCGGTGGTCCGAGGGCCCGTTTGTGGTCGGCGTCCTCGGGCATCTGCTGGGCAGCAGCACCACGTCCTGCAGCTCGAGGCTTATCGCCAGGGGCAGGTTCAGTAAGCTCCGCGGGTGGGCTGGGCTGACCCTCCTCTGGACACCCCGGCACCCAGCAGCTGCCGCCCGCTCCGCGCACCCTTAGAACACGCTGTCCTTGCCTGCAGGGAAGCTCCACTCTCTCACATGTGCTTGGTGGCACCTGGGGACTTGTTCTAAATGCAATGTATGGCCTGACCAAGATTTCGTGAAAGGGAAACTCTGGAGGCGGGGCGCGGTCAGGCCTGTCTCCAGCCCCGGGGGACAGGTGCGGAGCCCACGTGGGTCCTGCGGTGGGGGGGGGGGTCAGCTGCGGTGGGGGCTCATCCATGCCTCCTGGGGTGGGCAGGTGCCAGGCCAGCCTCGGATCGCTTACCCTCCCCCTCACATGCCCGACGGCTGAACCACCATTGCTTCCGGCAGAGGGCCGGCTGGTGCTCTGATCCATTCACTCTTTAATTGGACAAACACCCAGCAGCTCTCCCTGCTAGGCACTCCTCTGGGTACGGGGGACATGGTGACAAGGACGTGCCTTCTCCGAGGAACTACGTTTGAGCTGAGCTGTAATGTCAAAGCATGGTGAGTGCATGGTAAAAGCGGGGTGAGGGGGTAGAATGTTGAGGGGAAGGGGGCCTGTTTGTCTTCACTTGGATGATAGAGAGGACACATCTGGGCATCTATGTTGTGCCCTTTCATCTTCAGTTTAGGACGAGCACGTCAATGCTACCACCCCGTCAGTCCGAATCCCACCGTCCTGACCCCCAGTTTCGGGGGCAGGCCCGTGACCCACGGCCGGCCAGTCAGAGCCCTCGTCCCTCTGCCCCCCGAGCACGTGTCAGCCATGGGCTCTGAGCTGCCCAAAGGAGACTCAGCCCAGAGATTTTCTCAGAAACCACTGGAGAGAAAGTGAAAACCTCTTTTGAGCAACTGCCGAAGTTTTTGGGCGGTGAGGATTCTAGGCATGCGGTGTTCGGGGGGGCTGCCGTGAGGGAGGAGCTTTGCTGAGAAACGAAGCCCCCCCGCCCCTCCCCCAGAGGAAGTGGAGCGAGAGGGGAGTCCTGATCACACGGCCCCGCCGTGCTGAGCATCTGCTCCGGGACTTTTCCCTTTGGTCAGCCAATGCTTACCTCTTCCGGCTGGAACCTGTCTCAGCCCCTGGAAACTCACGGGGTCACGATGCTAAACTAAGTTCAGAGAACGCAGGTCACACTCCTGGCTCTGCCACTTCCGGGCTGAGTCATCACCCCCTCTGTTCACAGGGCGGGTTGAGGGGGCGGCAGACAGCAGTCGGCTCTTCACCTCCGCTTACCTTGTTCGTGTCCTGTGTTTCAGACCCGGGGGACCGGTGGGGGGGGGCGGGAGGGCCAGTCTATTGTCATCTCTACCCTGACAGTCTGGATGGTACAGGGCTCTCTCCCACCTCAAAGAAGCACAAGGGTCCTTTTTTCCCCCTTTACTCAAGAAAGTGGAATTACATTGAATTCACAGCATCGCCAGGTGCATTGTCTCCGGTTATCCCGTCCCTGCGCGGCCGGGGAGCTGTGTAAGGTCCCCGTGGGGTTTTCTCCTCCTAACCCACATCGTAGTAGATGCAACGCTCGCTCTCATCTCCTAATTACGAGAAAAACCAGTCATTACGGGGCTGACTTACACTGCACGCGGTTTTGAGACATCTATCAATTTCGAAACAGACTTCGGGAGACGTCCTCTCTCCTCGCAGCCCAGACATCTAAGTGATTTGGTTTTAACAACATGCGAAGCAGGGGTGGAGGTGGGAGAATGGCCAGAGCGCCGCCACGCCTGTGCTGCCCGGTGGAGGGGCGGGGACCGTTTCCTCCTCCAAGCAGTCCCCCAGATCGCCACCCTGACGGCCTGCCAGGTGGGGGGGGGTGGCGGCGTAGGGGCTCTGGGAAAGCCTCGGACTGACCAGCCACCAGCCTGGGACTCCGTCCACGTGACCCTTTCTGCATCTCGGCCACGGGAGCAGCTCAGGTCTCCTCCGTTATTGCTGTAGTTAGCGTCCACCTAGGACTGTTTCTCAACTTTTATTCCATTTTTGCCCCCAAAGGACCTCTTTTGACTTTTTTTTCTAAACTTCTCCAAGCCCTTCCCATGGAATTTTCTGTCATGGTTAGACTATGTACATGTGCTGCATGTAGATCTGTGCTTTGCACATAAGAATGACAGGATGCCTCCGAGAGCCATTTTGCCCTCGGTGAAATTATCCCCACTAAGGAGGCATGATGTAGTGCTAATTCTGTATGCACCAGGCTCTCTTCTGAGCGGCTGCTTACCTTGGCTAATTTAGTCCTCACGATGACCCTAAAAGGAATCCCCACTTCAGAACTGGGGCACCGAAGCACAGAGAATTGGTCGTTCAGGGTCACAGAGCAGTGGGTTCTAGTCTCAAGATAACCAAACTGCAAGGGTTAGCGGAACAGTTCCTACGCAGGACTTCCCTCACTTCTGCACCAAATACACGAAGCAGCCCCCTCCCCAGACCACCCCCCGGGTTTGATCATTTGCTAGGACTCGCAGAACTCACTACAAGCTAAATGTTCATGGTCAGAGTTTATCACAGGGAAAGGATACAGGTTAATCAGCCAAAGGAAGAGGTGCATAGGGCAGAATCTGGAAGAGTTTCAAACGCGATGCATCCTCAGTGGGTATATTACCGCCCCCCCCCGCCCCCGGCATTGACCTGTGACAATAGGCACAGAGTACTGCCAGTCAGGAATGTCTACGCAAGCTTTGGAGTCCGGTTTTGTTTTATCGTTTCGTTCGACTCCAGTTTTTACTGGGGCTTCATTAGGTAGGCATGGTTGATGGCTTGACCGATGGCCCATGGGCTGAACTCAGTCACCAGGTCAACGGACATAGCACGACCCCAAGCCTCCGCCCTGAGTCGCACAGTTGGTCTGTCAGGTACGGCCAGTCCCCATGTCAAGATCTGCCCTAAACAAAGATTCCCATCAGGTATAACATTACTCAGAAGTCAAGGACAAAGTCTAGAGCTGTCTGGGCAAAGGCAAATTCTTTACTGCCCAGCAGTGCGGCTGGGATTTAAAGATGTAGTTTGAACCCTGGGGAAGAGGGAGGACCCGCCTTTCGAGTGTTGAGCCTTATAATCATGACGACATTGTGAGGGGACAGGCGCGTATGAGTGAACTGGGTGTGGCGGGCTGACGAACGCCTCAATCCCTGTGAATGTTACTTGACAGGCGAAATGGACTTTGTGGATGTAATGAAGTTAGAGACTTCGCGAGGGGGAGAGTATGCCGACTGTCCAGGTGGCACCCGAACGTAGTCACAGTGTCCTTAGAAGGAGGGAGGCAGAGAGGAGAAGGTGATTCGAGCAGAGATTAGAGTGACGACGTCTGAAGTCGGAGGAGCTAAGAGACACAGGCAGCCGCGAGTTCCTGCAGGAGGCGGGGACACAAATACCCCTCTCAGAGCGCCCAGCGGACCCTGCCCTGCTGGCTTCTTGACTTTAGCCCCATGTGACCGATTCTGGACGTCTGGCTCCAGAACTTGAAGAGAACAGGTGCGTGTTGTTTTAAGCTACCAGGTTGGGGGTGATGCCTTGCAGCAGCGTAGGCTGAGACACGGAGGAGCCGAATGTTTGTCTGGGGCCCTGGGGCCAGGAAGCGCTGCTCTAGAATTTCAGCAGAGACCTCCCCGCTCCTGGGAGGCTCGCAGTCGGCCCTCACCCCTGCGTTGAGGCCAACTGCTGCTCATTGATCCTGCTTCTTCTCTTTTACCGATCAGGGGGCAAGGGTCAGAACCCTGGTCAACATGATGTTCTCGGTGGTCACAACTGCAGCAGCCAGGGGTGACCGGGGATCCATTCCTTAACCTGCCTCCCGGACTCATGAGGACAGCAGCCTGATCCTGAGCAGGTCGCCTCCATTTCTTTTCACGCCCGAGTCTGTGACACCAATCCACTTCAACGCCAGTACTCCCATAAGCCCCTCACCAGCCCTTTGCTGGGAGATTCGGCTCTTCCCGACTGTGATCCTGTGTTCCTGCACTTGGCACTTGACCTCCTGCCTCTTCGGTCACGATTGTAGGTCGGTCCCGCTAGAAGCAGAGCGTGCGGCAGGGGCTCACACACAAGTGAGATGAGGCCTCGGCTGCAGGCGAGTCTGCTCGGCGCACCGCCGGCCCTGCCCCGCCGCCGCCGCCACGTCCCAGGCTCTGAGGCTGAGCGGGACTGGGCTCGAACCCCAACCCGCCAGGAGGTTCCCTTCTCTGGTTAAACCATCATCGAGGTGTGAGGCACCAATGGAGGGGACGTGGGACGCTGCCCAGCGGGACTCCTCATCCTTTGACTGCTCTGACATCTTAAGGAAACTGAGGTTCTTGGGGACAGTCAGTACCATGTGACCTTGATCAAATCACTTCACCTCTCTGAACCTCAAATGCTTTGCCTGAAAGATGGAGACAGCTAACGGCAACCTCGCAGGGCCGTCGTGAGGGCTAAGTGCCCCACACATAGTAAGTGTGCCACACGGACCTTCATGGTTCAGCCATCCACATGGCCATTGGGCAAATACTACCGAACACCGGCTAATGCTGGGCTCCGTTCTAGGTGTTGGGGATACAGCAGGGGCAAAAGCTTAACTCCTGGTGGAAGACAATAAAAAGACCGGCAGGTAAGTATACGTATCAGGTAGCCATAGAAACAAAGGCAGCGATGCAGGGAGTGGTCAGCCAGGCAGCTGGGCATCCTTTGCAGTTAAGGTAGTCATAGTTCATCCAGTGACAGACATTTCAACAGGGAACAGAACCTTCTTATTTTTTCATTAATCTGTTTTCTTGGCTACTTCCTGTTTCCAAGAGGTCACGGCTCTTACGGGTCTGTGGAATTGCCAAGTATCTGTGGGGGTGGCCAGGTCTGAGAGCTGACGGGACCGGTGACTCTGAGTCGCTGGCCCCATCTGGGTTGTGGTAGGGCTCAGGGTTGGGGGTGCAGGGCTCATGCCTATGAGCTGTTCTTCCAAGGTCAGGCTACAGGGCCACACCCGGCTTTTATGTTCCACCCTGAGTGCTGGGGTGGAGATGGTGTGCACACTCCACAGGAAGACAAACAATCCTTCCACTGTGTGTGCCAGACACTCAGGAGAGGAGGGCCCCAGGGCCTGGGGCCCACAGAGGAGGGCCAGGTGCTGCCTCGTCAGGGCGCAGTAGTGTGACAGAGAGCAGGGAGCTCAAACCAGGGCCAGACACCAGGCAGGCACACGCTCCATCAGCAACTCTCCGTGACCCAAACCCCAAAGGCGCCTCCTTCCCGATCTTCCCTGCCAAGGCCCTGGGACAGGCTCTGGCTGCACCGATGGAGGTCCCGGCTCATCCCTGACGCACTCAAAGGTCCTGGCGGCCACGCTGCGTTGACTGGCCGGAAGCATTAGGTCTGATGTCAGCAAAGGCGGGGCTGCTGGGTGCGGATCCAGTTCCCCGGATCCGGGAAGGGCCTCAGACTCCCCAAGCTCTGGCCCTCCTTCAGCCCCTGGGCCTTTGCACACGCAGTTCCCTCTCGGAAAACGTCCCGCCGCTCTGCCAAGCTGGCCCCCAGGTCTCCACTCCAATTTCGCCTCCTCCGCGCGGCCACCCACACTCCGCTGGCTGGCAGCCTGGCAGGTCGGCCTGGGCTCCCAGCGTTAGGCGCTCAGGAAACGTCTCCGCGGCCCTCGCCGCACAAACGCACGCACGCCCATGCACACGCGGACCCCTCTGCGGGCATGAAAGGGAGCCCGCGCGCGCCCCGCCACCCTGCTTCCCAACCCACCTGGCCGGGGGCGCACGGACTCTCGCTCGCGCACGCACGAACCCGCCCCAGCCACACACCCCTCGGATCCGGACGCACAGACGGACACACGCGCGCAGTCACCCACGCACGCCCCGCCACACGCACGCCACCAGCTCCGCCACACACAGGCGCACAGTGCGCGCACGCGCGGCCCGAGTCCCCGCCCCGCGGCCGCGCCCGTGGGGGCGGGGAGCGCGGGGGGCGGGCCTTGCGACACCGCCCGGGAAGCTGAGCGAGGTTGGGCGGCCCCCGCCACATCCTCCTCCTCCTCCCGGTCCAAACCTGCAGAGCGGGGCCAGGGCCGAGCCGAGGGCTCCGAGGGCGCGGGCGGAGCGGGGCACGGAGCCATGGCGCACCAGACGGGCATCCACGGTGAGGGCGGACGGCGGGCGGGCGGGGGGCGCGGGGTCTTCGCCCGGCTGCGCCCCCTCCCCGGCTCCCGGCGCCTGCCTGCTCCCCGGCACCAGCCCGGGGAAGCTTCCTGTTCTCTTTTGCAGCTGCAGGTCGCCTGGGGTGGGCACATCTGCGGGCGAGGGGCGGGCTTTCCGTGCAGAGTTGGGAGTGGGTGTCCGTATGCGTACACATTTCGGGCGGAAGTATCTGTATGCCCATCTGAGGGTGGATGTGCCCGGGTGACCATCTATGGATTTTGTTCCTTTCGGGGGTGGGTGTACCCGGATGCACACTTCTGGGTAGTGTGCACGCATGTGCACTTGCGTGTGCCCCCTGTGTGTGCTCGTCTGGTACATATGCACTGTTAGCTGGTTGAATGGGCACAGGAACATGGACCCATCTGTAGACACTGTGTTTCGTGACTGTGCACACGTCTGTGGGTGTCTGTGTGTGTGCACAATTTGGGTGCATCTCAGGGTGTGTTGGTTACCATGGATGCATGGACCAGAGGTGCCTGTGTTGGGCTTGAATGAGTTTGTATCTGTTTGAGGAGGGGGTCCTGGCCTTTGGCTCCTCCCAGGACCCTCACACACTCGTGCAAGCCAGGCTGGAGAGGGCCCTCAAAGTGGAAAAGGGAGAGTGGCCAGTCTGACCTTGACCTCAGATCTCCCTCCCATTTTTCACTCTGATTTAATGGGTCTGTCCCAGCCAAGGTTGGATGGTCCCAGCTCCAGGCTAGGGACAGAGAAGAGGGTCCGAATATGGAGTTTGTGGCCCTAGAGGGGCCTGGCCCTGGAGAGTGTAGGCCAGTTCCCCTCGCCCCCAGCTTCTGCAAACCAGAGCATCACGCCCTCCCCCCAGGGGCCCCGGTTTCCTCCTTTGAGAGGCTAGGAGAGCAGCAGTGGCCGGGAGCCAGAGGTCCTGACCCTGCCCATCCTTGGCGTCCCTCCGCACTGGCCCAGGAGGGCTGTCTGGCCTGTGCAGAAGGCCCAGGCTGCTTGCCCAGAGAGCCTGGGGGTTTGGCCCTCAGCCACTCTTCCCTGACACCATCATCCCCACGTAGGGCTGCCACCATCGACCGCCCTGACCGCTTGGATCTTGACTTGTGGTTGTGGCCACTTGGTGGCTGGACAGCCCTGAGAGGGCTTCCCTGGCCCCACCCCACAGGACCAGAGAAGACACTGGGCTGGCTCAGGGCCAGCCTCTCCAGGAGGGCTCGGAGGGGCTGCTTGGTGAGTCAGCCCCACTGGAGGGAACAGTCATGGCAGGACCTGCCCCTTCCTTCCCTTTTGTCTGATCATAGCTGCCACCTCCCACTGGGAGGGAGCAGAAGTTAGGGCTCCTCCCCTGTGCTCCAGAAGACAGACAGACAGGTCCTGTGCTCAGGGCCCTGCCGTGACCGCCCTATCTCTCATATGGTGAGACAGGCTTGCTTAGGAGGTCACTGGGGACCGGGCTGCCCCCAGCCCTCCTGCCTGTGAGCAGCCCACTCCTGGTCTCTGGCCTGGGGATCTGAGGAGACAGACTGCCCTGAACACCCAGTGCCAGCCCTGTCCTGGCCATAGGTGTGAATCTGCTGACCTCAGAGCAGGCAGGGGACAGACCTGTAACCTGAAGCTCAGGAGGTGGGGGCTGGGCAAGGCAGTGGGCGTGGGGTAGGGGGCATGAATCTTTGATGATAGAGGCTCAGGTGTCCCAGGCCTGACCTCTGGATTATTAATGGTGACTCAGGAGGCATGGGGGGGGGGGTTGTCTCTTCCCCTTCTGGGGTGTCACTGCCCTGGTAATACTAGAAAGGGTGTGTCAGCCTCTCTGCTGGGGGAGCTTCCTGGCCCTCCCTCCCGGAAGGTCTGAGCAGGTGGAAGGGGCAGCTCAGCACAGCCTGCCTATTGTCCTTGCACTGATAAAAGTTACTGTCATTACTGGAGCACTTTCTCTGACCACGCCCTCTGCAGACCGGAAGTGTGAGCTCTTCGTTATAGAGGAGTCTGAGGTTCAGGGAGGTGGGGGGTCGCACTCAGCTGTGGGGAAGGGGGAGCCCCAGAGGCAGAGTCTTCATCAGGGACCTGCTTGGGCTCTACAGGCAGGTGGTTCTGCCCTGGCCAGCGGGGCCCTGCTCCGAGTCATGCTGCTCCGAGCCCCAAGGACCTGCCCGTCCAGCGGCCTTGGAGGGCAGTTCATAGCCGGAGGGCTTAGGCTCAGGGTCACCCTGCCTGAGGGACACCTGAGGGCTTGACCAGAGTTTATTTCCCTAAGAGCCCCCCTAACGGCCCCCCATTCCCAAGCTTCCCAGTCTGAACCCTATAAATATCCTCTGACCTCAGCCCTCTGGCTGTGTTCCTGTGGAATTCTCCTGACCCCTGGGAGCCTCAAGGTCATGCCGGCCGGCACTGTGTACCCAGACACCCAAGGCGGGTCCTTCCCTACTTGGATCTTGGTTTCTCTGTCTGAACCACAGTGGGTTTGTGACTTCCCATAGGTTCCCAGCACCTACCATGATCCTCACTCTGCACTTGGGTCCTTGGTCATGGGCTATCACCTTCCAGCTCTGTGGCCCAAGGACCAAGACAAGGTCTGTTTGAGGGAGTTCCTGAGAGTCATTTCTCCTCCAGGAAGCCTCTCCGACTGCCTGGGAGTTGGGAGCTTGTTGCCTCCTGGCAGGCTGTGCCAGGGCTGGGCTGGCCCCTCAGGGCCTCTCCGAGTTAGGCATCCTGGCTGGCGGGCTGGGGCTAGGTGTGCATACATGTGTGTCGGTGCGTGCCTGTTGCGTGTCTGTGTGTACTCTGTACACCCCTTGTCTGCAGACGTGTCTTCACCACGCTCTGCATGTGCATGCGTGTGTGTGTGTGTGTGTGTGTGTGTGTGTGCATGTCAGCACCCCCTGGGCACTGTGTCTGGGTGTGTGTGTGCGCGTGTCCAAACACGTGTCTGTTCGTGTGGGACCAGCTCGCATGTGCTTGTGGACGAGGGTGTTCGCATTCTTACTCCCCTCTCTGTCACCCGCACGTGGTGATGTGTTAGGCTCGCTTCGCGCATGTGGGGCTGCGTGCGTGCCTGTTCGCACGGGCAGCTCGTGCGTACGTGCACATGTGCACACGTGTGTGTTAAGTAGGCACCGTGGTCAGTGCGCATCGGGGCATTTGTTCACGGGCTTGTCTGTGGTCATGACAGTGCTCAGGGTGTCGCAGGCCTGCTCAGTGCTGGGACTTCCTGGGGCCATGCGCTCTGGCTGGCCTGGCCCGTCTCAGAGCCCGCCCCACCTCAGACGGGCTGTCCCATCCCCGCTGCCTTGTCACAAGAGCCACCCCCGCCAGCAGGCCACCCGCCCGCCTGCCACCTCTGCGGGCTAAATTTGGGAGCTCGTGTTCGGCAGCCGTCTCAGGTTCCTGGTCACATGGGGGGCTGTATTTAACCCGGCCCCGGCTCAGCCACCAGGCCCCGCAGGACGCAGGCGTGGAACGTGCCCCTGGCCGCTGGCTCACTCCCGCTGTGCATCGCCCATCATGTTTCTTGTTCTTTCAGCCACCGATGAGCTGAAGGAATTCTTTGCCAAGGCACGGGCTGGCTCTGTCCGGCTCATCAAAGTCGTCATCGAGGATGGTGAGTGGCCCCTGTCAGCCAGGGTGTCGGCTGGGTGCTGGACCCAGCTGCTCCTCTGGGAGGTTGGGGCACCTTGACCCTAACCCCCAGGACCTCGGTTTCCCCATCTGGAAATGGGAGGGGCCTTGTGGGAGGCCTGGAAGTGACCTGATCGTTACCCCTGTTACACAAAGCAGAAACTGGGGGTCTGGCAAGGAGAGCCGCCCTGGGGTTCTGCCCGGGCCCCCAACCCCCAGGCTTTGTAGCTATGGGACAGTGGGCAGGGGGGCAGAAGATCTGTGAGGCCTGGCACTGCCCCATGTGGCCCTGCCACTCGCCTCCGTCTGTGGTTGGCAGGCCTTGCTTGGCCAGACCGCTGGCCAGGGAGTGTCCTAAGGAGAAGTGGGGGCCCTGTCCATGGGAACTACCCCCCACAGTGGGGAGAAGGGACTCATATCCATCTCTCTTTGAGAGCAAGATGGGTGACTTCCAGGCTTGGCTGGGCCTTGTCCTGGCTATGGGGACCTGGGGCTCATGCGGGGGGGTGGGAGGGGCCTGGGGTGGGAGAGCTCCAGCCGGGCCCCAAATGGAGAGGGTTTGATGAGGCAGAGGATTAGACTGAGGCTTGGAGGGGCCAGAGGGATCCCCCCTTTGCTCTGTGCTTAGGGGCTATCCCTCGAGGTGAGGGGTGCAGACTCTGGGGCTGGGGGTGGGCTGGGATCCCCAGAGGCCCTCCCAGACCTTCTTTGTAGCCATGCAGCTGTGGGCCCTTTAAAGGGCTCCTCAAATGAGCTTGGCGCCCCAGTGACGTTTCACACACTGAACTGGCTCAGAGTAGGGTCTGCCCTGACCCAGAATCCTCGCCAGGCTTTGGGGCCAGAGCTGGGCCTCAATTCAGAAGCCCTCAGAGGCTGGGTCGGGTCATTATGGTAGGTCCTGAGTGAAGACTTCCAGGGGTGGCAGACCCTTAAAGAGACAGACTTATGGAGCCTAGTCCTCAGCCCTCTGCCACCCCCAGGCAGGCGTGCCCACATTCGCTGAGCAGGAAGACTCTCTGGGTGGGCCCTTACCCGCCGCGGAGCTGCATGTGGTTGTTGGGGGTCCCGGTCCCCTGACAAGTAGCCACGGCCCATCTCCACCTGAGCGTGGCCAAGCTCCTGATTTTTCTAGAGACACCGTTGACTCCACTTCTTATGTAACACTTCCCAGCGTGAAAGCGTTGGCAACAAATTAAACAGTGTTGACAGGGACTGTGGGGAGGACTCCCCGCCTGTGGCCGCTGGTTTGCAACACTGATGGCCTCTGGTCCTGGGAGCGTGGGTGAGGATGCCAAGGCCTGCAGCCAGGCAGCCAGGCTGCTGGGCCCAGCACGTTGGGGCCACTCGCCCCCATCAGGGGGCCTGGTAGTCAGGTGCCAGGCCCTCTGGCCAGGGAGCAATTGTCCACTTGCCCTAATCTTCCTCCAGCTTGGGCCTGTGCTTACCTGGGCTGCTGCTCGGTGCACAGCCAAGACCCTCTGGACTGACGGGTTGAGTGTAGCCTCTGTGTGGCAGGGAGGAGGTGGGCCGGTCGGGCCCAGGTCCTGGGAAGTTGGCTACTTTAGATGTGTAACTTTTGGGGCAGGGGGCGGCAGCAGGATCCCTGTTTGTGCTGTGTTTGGAGCCCCGTCCCCCTCTTTCCCACAAGCTTTAGCGCCTGCAGGTCCCGGTGGCCTGAGGCACATCTTTTCTGAGAAGGCCTTGCTGGAGCCCCAGGGGAGGGAGGAGGGAGCAGGAGGTGGCACTGTGGGGCCCTGGGCTGAGCGGCTGGGCCGGTGAGCTGGGGTCTGAGCGAGCACCCCGGTGTGTGGGTGTCAGTGAGGGGGCCGCATGGCTGGTGGCTGTGGGCACGCATCTGCGTGGCTCCGTGTGGTCGTGACGTCATCCGTGGGCACATTCTCACATCTGTCTCTGTCCAGGTGCACAGGGAGCAGCTCTGTGCCTTCACTCGCTCACTCACTCACTCACTGATTCGGCCACACAGCCTCGTCCTTCAGGGACTGGGCTCCGGGGGACTGCGGTGGGGTGCCCAGCGGGCCCGAGCCGCATCCAGGGCTGGAGGTCCGCAGTCAGAGTGGGTGTGGGACGTGGCTCCTCTGGGGCTCACCCATCCTCTGCCCCAGAGCAGCTCGTGCTGGGTGCCTCGCGGGAGCCAGTGGGCAGCTGGGACCAGGACTATGACAGGGCCGTGCTGCCACTGTTGGACGGCCAGCAGCCCTGCTACCTGCTGTACCGCCTGGACTCCAAGAACGCCCAGGGCTTCGAGTGGCTCTTCCTTGCCTGGTCGCCTGATAATTCCCCTGTGAGTCCTTGCGCCCTGCACCCAAGATCCGGGGAAAGGGGAAGCTGGGTCTGAAGCGAGATGACAAGGCCTTGCCTGGAGAAGTCTGAAGGTGGGGACATCAGGTCCTGCTCCAGAGAGTCTGGGCAGGGACCAGGCCCTGGCATGGCCCGGGCCACAGCAGCCTGGCCTGGGCGGCAGATATTGGGCTGGGCGAGGGCTCCCCCTGCTGTCGGAGCTGCACCACTGCCTCCCGGCCTCCATGCTGCGCCCTCAGCCGGCGCGGTGAGGTTACCAGGCTCCCACCCAGGGGCTCCTGCCTGCGTCGTCGGGAAACACAGCCCTGCTTGGAGGGGTCTCACGGCTTGGCCTCCGCCCCTCAGGTGCGGCTAAAGATGCTGTACGCGGCCACGCGGGCCACGGTGAAGAAGGAGTTTGGGGGCGGCCATGTCAAGGACGAGCTGTTCGGGACCGTGAAGGTAGTGTCCCCAGGCCAGGACCACGGGGCCGGGATCAGAGGCCCACAGAGGATGGATGTGATTCAGGGTCACAGAGCAAGTGGGCACCGGGCTTGGAGACGAGTCGGGGAGGGCTGGGAGAGCCCGGAGGCTGTAAGCCGGGTTGCTCAGGGGCTCTGGCAGCCCACCCCGAGGTGCCCACCTATGCCCTTGCCTCCGCCAACCAGGATGACCTCTCCTTGGCTGGGTACCAGAAGCACCTGTCATCCTGTGCAGCGCCCGCCCCCCTGACCTCGGCCGAGAGAGAGCTTCAGCAAATCCGTATCAACGAGGTGGGTGCGCCGAGGTGGGTGCGCCCGGGCGGGCGCGCGGCCCCGCCCGGGCGCTCGGGGTCACGTCAGGCCCCGCTGGCTGAACCTGTGCTCCCTCGGCGGGCTACACTCCGGCGGGGACAGGTGAGGGCCTCGCTCACTGTTCACCTGCCCCCAGGTGAAGACGGAGATCAGCGTGGAAGCAAGCACCAGACCCTGCAGGGCCTCGCCTTCCCCCTGCAGCCCGAGGCCCAGCGGGCACTGCAGCAGCTCAGGCAGAAGGCGATCAACTACATCCAGCTGGTGGGCGCTGCGCCTCGCCCCGGCCCACACCCCGCCCCCTGCTACGCATGCGCAGACGTGCACAGGCGTCCCGCCGCCCTGTGTCCTGCGGTCCCCGTGTACCGGTGGGAGCACGCTGTCCACCCGCCCTGGCCCGTCCCTGCCTGCTCCCGTTGGAGCTGTAGCTGCTGTGTATCGTGGATGCCCTCTGTCCAGGGGCACCTGTAAACGCTGTCCCTCATTCTGCCCTCCACACTGCGTATGCGTCCTCATCCCCAGGTTCACACTGACCCCTCAGCCCTGAGCCCCTTCCTGTCCCAGACTCCCTCTGCATTCCCCGGACCACCCTTGGCCCGGGCAGGGCCCTCCGCCCTGTCTACCCTGTCCCATTTCCAGCAGAAAGCCTCCTCCTTTTCAAGACACAGCCTCAGAGGATGGGCTGGCCCAATGGTCCTGCCCCCCTGAGGTCCAGCCCCTTCCCACTGTCCTGCCCACTGCTCTTGGTGGGACTTTCTCCTCTGGCAGAGCTTTCGAAAGGGGCAGAGTTAGGGCCGGGCCCAGGAGTGGCCGCTACAGAGGGACTTGCGTGGCGGGTAGGCCACTGGGAAGGGCAGTCTGGCAGAGAGACCACAAGCAGGCTGCGAAGGGCCCCTGCCTGCCAGCCCACCCACCCTGGGGAATTCTCGTCTGGTGGGTGGGCCTGGGCCCACCCTCGTCCGGCACCCTCACGTCTCCTGCACCTCGGCAGAAGCTGGACCTGGAGCGGGAGACCATCGAGCTGGTACACACCGAGCCCACGGACGTGGCCCAGCTGCCATCACGGGTACCCCGAGAAGCTGCCCGCTACCACTTCTTCCTCTACAAGCACACCCATGAGGGAGACCCCCTCGAGTCTGTGGGTGAGTGGCCACTGCAGGGCCCCCACGCCCATGGCTGGGCAGGAGCAGGGCTCACCTCCGGTGGTGGGCCTGCTGTGGGCGGGGAGCAGAGGGTGCCCCAGGCCTGCATCGCTCACCCCCCACCCCCCAGTGTTCATCTACTCGATGCCGGGGTACAAGTGCAGCATCAAGGAACGCATGCTCTACTCCAGCTGCAAGAGCCGGCTCCTGGACTCTGCGGAGCAGGACTTCCGGCTGGAGATCTCCAAGAAGGTGGGCATCACTCTCTGGGCCTCGTGCCTTTTGACCCCGGGCATCTGCATCCCAAGACGGGCAGAGTGAGGGCCACCGATGCCTGTTGGATGGCTGGGCAGACTAAGACCCAAGGAGTGACTGTGTGCCCAAGGCTGCCCCGCCGGCACCCACGTCTGGAAGGCAAATAGGGGTGGCCCAGGCGTGCAGGACCCCAGCCCCCAGGCCCTGTGTTCCTGGCGGGGGCATTCTGGGTGGGGGCCTGGGGGAACACCCCAGGCTGGGGCGTGCAAGACCGAGGGTGGCCGGCGTGTGTCGGCCCCCACCGGCGGGGTGACCACTGCCTCGCCCACGCAGATTGAGATTGGCGACGGGGCAGAGCTGACGGCCGAGTTCCTCTACGATGAGGTGCACCCCAAGCAGCACGCCTTCAAGCAGGCCTTCGCCAAGCCCAAGGGCCCCGGGGGCAAGCGGGGCCACAAGCGCCTCATCCGCGGCCCGGGTGAGAACGGGGATGACAGCTAGGGGGCCGGACCTGCGCCCCGCGGGCCTGCGGACTCAGGAGCCGCCCGGCCCGCCTCACCGCTCGCTCCCGGCACCTCCCTCCCCCCCAGCCTGGGCTCCAGGGCAGGGCTGTGTCCTGTGGGCAGGAGGGCTGCTCACTGCTCACCCGTACAGCTTCCAAGGGCCACTGGGCGGGCATTTGTGAACCACCCCCATTGCTGTCCCTGTCTCACCTGTGTGCCCAGGGTGTCTGGGGATGCTGCCTGCCTGTCTCAAGGGCCTGGATGGTGGGCCTGGCATGAACCCAGCCCCGCCAAGGGAGCTGAGTCTAGGGTCCCAGCACAGCTCAGAAGCCTTTGGCCACAAGGGGTGGGGTCGGTCGGGGCCGGGGCAAGGGCCCACTGCAGGATGAGAGGGTTGAATGCTGTATTTTTTAAAGAATAAAATATTTTTAAATCTACACCCGAGTCTGACCTTGAAGGACCATCTCTGTTGCTGGGCATTGGAGGCGGGAGGCCCTGTGCATGTAACCACCCCCCCCACTCCGAAGGGCCCGTCCACCTGCTAGATGGAGCCCCAGCACTCCTGGCTACAGGGGTCTGGGTGAATCTGTGTCCCTGTGTGCGAGGACACAGCCTCAGACAGGTCCCCTTGTTGAGGGGAGCTTGGCAGGAGAGGCACCCCCCTCTGCTCGGATAGGAGGATCTGGGGTTGCTAGCTTCCCGTGGCTGCTGTAATCCAGTTCCCCAAACTTGGTGGCTTTAACCAGCACAGTTACCCTCTTACAGTTTAAAGAAATGAGTCTTACAGGGCTAGAACCAAGGCATTGGCAGGGCTGGTTCCTTCCGGAGGCCCAGGGGGAAATCCGTTTCCCCCTCTTTTCTCCCTGACTCCTGGCCTGTGCTCCCTTCCTCCATCCTCAAAGCCAGATGCATGGCGCCTTCCAGTTCTGCTTCTACTACCTCTGCTTCTGTGGTCACGTCTCTCTCTGTCTCACAAGGACACTTGCGATTTAGCCATCCGCCCCCCTCCCCTCGGTAATGCTGGACACTCTCTTACAATCCTTAATTCCACCTGCAACGTCCCTTTTATCATGCAAGGGAACACAGTGGCAGGGCTGGGGGTTAGGCCTGGCTCTCCTTGGGGGTGTTCTTTGGTCTGCCACATGGGGAGGCTCTGCCCACCAGGTTTCCCAGCCTCAGGCTGAGGCGTGGTGGGTGTGTCTGTGGGTGTCTGAAATCTCCTTCTGTCCCATCCCTGTGTGCTTGTGCAGCCTTCTGTCAGCTCAGGGGCCTTCTTGAAGTACCTGCATGCAGGCCCCCAAGGCAGGCAGGGTGGCTGCTGGAGACGGAGCGGCCTGGGTCTCAGGTCCCAGGGACTCTTGGTAGAATCTTCCTGGGGCTTGGGACTCAGAAGGAGCCCGAACTTCAGGCCGTGCCTCTGAGAAGCAGGTGGCAGGCCCTTGCATCCCAGGCGGGGGGGTGTGTAGGGGTAGCGATGTGTGGCCTCTATGGGCTTGGGCTCAGGGCAATGTCCCATCCCTGGGACCTTTTAAAGGCCCGACTAGAGCCCCTAGAATTGTAGGGAGGAGAGCCGGACCCAGAGAGTCCACAGGAGGAGACCCATCCTTGCCCACCCCAAACACTGGTTCCTGGGGAGACAGGTGGACCATGCCAACACCCCCACACTGCTTGAGCCCCTGGGGCCTGTGAGCCAGCTGGATATCTGGCAGCTTGGAGCCTGCCTGTCATGACACCCACCCTGCCTCCTCCCATCAGAAGCCCTATTCATTCAGTCAGTCAGTCAGCCAGCCATCACTCAGAGACGTTCTCTCTGCCTGCCCAGAGCTGAGTGCTGGGGAGCCATGGATTCAGCAGATATTGAGCACCCACTACGTGCCAGGCACTGTGCTGGGCCCTAGGGACACAGACAGGAAAGAAGCTGCCAGTCCAGCAGGGCAATAAGACAACGTGCCATAAACCATGAAAAATCAACGATACGGTGTGTTAGCAGATAGAAACTCTTACGAGGAAGAAGGACAGCAAGTAAAGCTGCTTGGGTATGCCAGACCGGGGTGGGAATTTCAAAGGTCAGAGAAGGCCTTGCCGGAGGTGCTGTGAGCATCTGAAAGAAGAGCGTCCAGGCCGAGGGACCTAGCTGGCCTGGCGTGGGGGAGCTCAGGGGTGTGTGAGCCACAGCAAGGAGCTGGAGGCTGGCCAGGGAGGCGGTGGGAGGGCAGGTCCCACGGGACCTGCTGGCCATTTTGTGGACTGTGGCTTTGACGCTGGACAGGGCCATGAGGGGTCTGAGCAGAGGAGGGACCTAACGTGACTTGGGAGCCAGACGTGAAAAGGCCGTGGGGTGTGATGGCAGAGCAGGGCGACCCACGAGGTGGCGACTGCACTGGTCTAGGCAAGAGATGGCGGCAGCTGGACCCGGGCTGGTGGACAGGAAGGGGGTGGCCATGGGCAGTTCTGCGCAAGAGTCTGAAGGTGCAGCCGCCAGGACTCACTGAGAGGCCGGGTGGGCCTGAGGCTTCGGGCCTGTGGGGAGCAGAAGAGCCAGCTGGGGGCAATGAGCCAGGAGGCCCCAGCTGGCCCGGCCACGGGCTTCGCACTCTGAGCGGGCCCCAGGCTCGCTGAGAACGCAGAGGGGGATGCCCTGCTCCCAGAGGGGGCGGCAGACTGCGACGGAGGCAGGTGCAGCTCGGGGAGCCGGGGGCTGCCCATCCGTGGCTACACCTGGCCGCGGGGCCAGAAAAGGGCAGGTACGGGAGCCAGCGGCCTGAGCCGCCTGCGGGGCACGAGCCGAGGGAGCCGGAGCGTGAGGGTGAAAGTGGAGGAGGGCCCTGGCGTGGGTGCCACACGCCCCCAAAGTCTGGCACCGGCCCTGAATCCAGCCTCTCACTGAGACCACACCGGGCTCCAGGCCTTCGGCCTCCTGGACACTTCCCAGAGGACAGGTGTAGGGCCCAGGAGGGCTGTGGGCACTGTGAGGACACGTTAGGGTTGGAGGCAGGGAGGAGTGAAAGAGGAAGGAGCCAGGGGGCTGTCTGCCATCTGACTATGCAAATGGCCTCTGACTCATTGCACCCCCCACCCCAGCCAGGGGCAGGGTGTGTGGGAGGAAGGGGGCTACTAGGCTGTTGTGAAATTCTCACTTCCTCTGCTCTCAGGGCACACAGCGGGAAGGGACTGTGAGCTGGAGCTCGGAGCAAGACCCTCAGGAGAAGCCCTTGCCCCCTGTCATGGTAGGACGGATGCCCTCAGCCCCCGAGGGCAGGGGACAGCCTGGGGAGTGGCAGGGAGAGAGGTCAGCCGTGGAGGCCTCAGACAGTAGTGAGAGAGGCCTTCACCTGCATAGCCCTGGGGACGCTCCCTGAAGCCCGAAGACTTCAGAGCAGAAGCCCTACTCTGAGCATGAAGCCGGGACCATGCAGGTGACAGGCTGGAGCGAGGGCTGCACCCGGTGGTGATGCTGAGCTCAGGCGAGGCTGGGCGCCCAGGCCTGGGCTCCGTCTGCCCCTCTGCTGCCCAGCCCTCCCTCCAACCCGCCCTGACCCACAACAGGTCCAGCGCTCTTGGGCTGAGTGAGGCGAGCAGGGGGAGAAAGAGCTAGCCAGGGCCTTGGGGGGTGCTGGGCCGGGACCCCAGCAGGAGACCCTCATTCCTGCCTGGGTATTGACCAAAGGGAGAGGGGAGAGGGTGGGGAGAGGGTGGTGGGGGCCAGGGGGCGGCTGGAGGGAAGGGAGCCAGGTGCCTCCTTGCGCCGCAGAAAAAAGAACAGACCCCTGAGGAAGGGTGAGGCAAGTGGGGAGAGCCTGGCGGCCCATCGGCCACCTGCCTGGCTCCCTGGTCCAGCTGGGCTTTGGTGATCAGTCAGAGCTCCAGAGGGTGAGTCGGATTCCAGGCCTCAGAAGAGTCCTGAGTCCAAGGCTGGGTTCCCCGCCAGCCGTGGTGGTGGGATGGGGCTGCCGGGTGGAGAGGCAGGAGCCCCCTGGGCGGGGGGCTCGGAGGGGGACTCTGCGGCGCCGGGCCTGGTCAGCCACTCACTGCGCCCACCCCCGCAGGGCCCCTGCCGCGGCGCCCCGCTGCCCCCGTCTCTCCTGGTGCAGGCCGCCATGCTGGCCACGGCCCTGGCCCAGGGCACCCTGCCTGCCTTCCTGCCCTGCCACCTGCAGGCCCCGGCCGGGTCAACTGCGAGTGGCTCTTCCTGAAGGCCGTGCCCCACTTCCCGGCGGACGCGTCCCGGGGCAACGTCACCAGCCTGTCCTTGCGCTGCAACCGCATCCACCACCTCCACAACTCGGACTTCGCGCACCTGCCCAGCCTGCGGCGGCTCGACCTCAAGTGGAACTGCCCGCCGAGCGGCCTCAGCCGCATGCACTGGGCCTGCCACATGACCATCGAGGCCCGCACCTTCCTGGCCGTGCCCACCCTGGAGGTGCTGAACCTCAGCTACAACAACATCACGGCCGTGCCCGCCCTGCCCGGGGCCCTCACGCACCTGTTCCTCAGCCGCACCAACATCCTGGCGCTCGAGCCGGCCGACTTCAAGGGCCTGCACGCCCTGAGCCACCTGTACGTGGACGGCAACTGCTACTACAAGAACCCGTGCGGCCGGGCGCTGCGGGTGGCCCCGGGCGCCCTCCTCGGCCTGGGCAACCTCACCTACCTGTCGCTCAAGTACAACAACCTGACGGCCGTGCCTCGCAGCCTGCCCCCCACCTGGGAGGGCCTGCTGCTGTCCTACAACCGCATTGTCTCCCTGGGGCCCGAGGACCTGGCCAACCTCACTGCTCTGAAGGTGCTGGACGTGGGCGGGAACTGCCGCCGCTGTGACCACGCCCGCAATCCCTGCGTCGAGTGCCCCAAGGGCTTCCCCAGGCTGCACCACGACACCTTCAGCCACCTGAGCCACCTCGAAGGCCTCGTGCTGAACGACATCTCTCTCCGCGAGCTGAACCCCCGCTGGTTCCGCGGCCTGGGCAACCTCTCGGTGCTGGACCTGAGTGAGAACTTTCTGTATGATTGCATCACGCACACCGATGCCTTCAGGAACCTGACGCGGCTGCGCAAACTCAACCTGTCCTTCAACTACCACAAGAGGGTGTCGTACGCCCACCTGAAGCTGGCCGACTCCTTCGAGGGCCTGCAGGCCCTGCAGGAGCTCAACATGAACGGCATCTTCTTCCGCTCGCTGAGCGAGGACACGCTGCGGTCCGTGACCCGCCTGCCCAGGCTCCACAACCTGAGTCTGCAGATGAACTTCATCAGCCAGGCCCACCTCCGCATCTTCCAGCTGTTCCCCGACCTGTGGCACGTGGACCTGTCCAACAACCGCATCAGCGGGGCCGCGGGCCCGGCCGCCGCCTCGGCAGGCGCGGACGCCGAGGAGGCCGTCCGGCTGCCGGCCACGGGCCCCGCCGCGGCGCCCCTGGGCTCCTCGGGCTCCACGGACTTCATGCCGAGCTGCAAGAACTTCACCTTGGACCTGTCCCGGAACAACCTGGTGACGGTCCGCCGGAGATGTTCGCCGGGCTCTCGCGCCTCCAGTGCCTGCGTCTGAGCTACAACAGCATCGCGCAGGCGGTCAACGGCTCCGAGTTCACGCCGCTGACCAGCCTGCAGGTGCTGGACCTGTCCCATAACAAGCTGGACCTGTACCACGGACGCTCGTTCACGGAGCTGCCGCGGCTGGAGGCCCTGGACCTCAGCTACAACAGCCAGCCCTTCAGCATGCGGGGCGTGGGCCACAACCTCAGCTTCGTGTCTCAGCTGCCCGCCCTGCGCTACCTCAGCCTGGCGCACAACGCCATCCACAGCCGCGTGTCCCAGAGGCTCTGCAGCACCTCGCTGCAGGCCCTGGACTTCAGCGGCAACTCGCTGAGCAGCCTGTGGAACGAGGGAGACCTCTACCTCTCCTTCTTCCAAGGCCTGAGACACCTGGTCTTCCTGGACCTGTCCCAGAACCATCTGCACGCCCTCCTGCCACACACCCTGGGCCGCCTCCCCAAGAGCCTGCAGCGGCTGCGTCTCCGTGACAACTCCCTGGCCTTCTTCAACTGGAGCAGCCTCACCCTCCTGCCCCGGCTGGAAGCCCTGGACCTGGCGGGCAACCTGCTGAAGGCCCTGACCAAAGGGCAGCCTCCCCGCGAGCACCAGGCTGCAGGAGCTGGACGTCAGCGGCAACAGCATCGGCTTCGTGGACGCCGGCTTCTTCGCCCAGGCCACGAGGCTGCGCCAGCTCAATCTCAGCGCCAACGCCCTCAAGACGGTGGAGCCCGCTTGGTTTGGCTCCGCGCGGCCCACCTCCGAGTCCTGGACGTGAGCGCCAACCCTCTGCACTGCGCGTGCGGCGCGGCCTTCATGGACTTCCTGCTGGAGGTGCAGGCGGCCGTGCCCGGGCTGTCCAGCCAGGTCAAGTGCGGCAGTCCGGGCCAGCTCCTGGGCCGCAGCATCTTCGCGCAGGACCTGCGCCTCTGCCTGGACGAGACGCTGTCCTGGACCTGCTTCAGCGTCTCGCTGCTGGCGGTGGCGCTGGGCCTGGCCGGGCCGCTGCTGCACCACCTGTGCGGCTGGGACCTCTGGTACTGCTTCCACCTGGGGCTGGCGCTGCTGCCCGCCGGGGGCGCGGCGCCGGCGCCCCGCCCTACGATGCCTTCGTGGTGTTCGACAAGGCGCAGGGCGCGGTGGCCGACTGGGTGTACAACGAGCTGCGGGTGCAGCTGGAGGAGCGGCGCGGGCGCCGGGCGCTGCGCCTGTGCCTGGAGGAGCGGGACTGGCTGCCGGGGCAGACGCTCATCGAGAGCCTGTGGGCCTCCGTCTACAGCAGCCGCAAGACGCTGTTCGTGCTGGCCCGCACCGACCGGGTCAGCGGCCTGCTGCGTGCCGGCTTCCTGCTGGCCCAGCAGCGCCTGCTGGAGGACCGCTCGGACGTCGTGGTGCTGGTCATCCTCAGCCGCACCGCCCTCCGCTCCCGCTACGTGCGGCTGCGCCAGCGCCTCTGCCGCCAGAGCGTCCTCTTCTGGCCGCACCAGCCCAGCGGCCAGGCCAGCTTCTGGGCCCAGCTGGCCACCGCCCTGACCAGGGACAACCGCCACTTCTACAACCAGAACTTCTGCCGGGGCCCCACGACGGCCGAATAGCACGGCGGACAGCCCGGCACCCGCCACCCCACCCCCACCCCGCCGCTCTGCCGGGGGTACCCCAACCTGCCCCCCCCACCCCTGCATACCAGGCGCTCAATAAATGCTACCGGCAGGCCTCACAGCCACCCTGAGCTCACTGGAGGTGAGTGGGAGGAAGGAAGGGAGGATTCTCCAGGCTTCCTAACCTGGCGAGACTGGAGGTGATGGGGGGTTGCCATGGAGACGAAGGGAGGGCCCCCAGGGGTGCAGGGGAGGGCATCTTCTCAGGGGAGTCTCAGGAAGGTCGCTGAGTGTGGCCTCGGTGTCCCCAGAGAGCAGGCTGGGCCTCCTGCCCTCGCCCCCTGCCGGCATGTCTCGCCCTCCTTGTCTGGGTGCCTGGGGTGGAGGTTTGGGGGGAAGGGTCAGCGCCCCCCTGCTGTGTATCGATCTAGGAGCCGCCACCCTCTCCTGCGGGACTGAACATGCCTTCGGGGCAGAGGACCTGTGGGCCTGCTCCCGAAGTCCTGAGAGGCAGCGCCCTGGCCCCCGGGGACGGAGGGGAAGCTTTGCAGGGAGTGCGGGGGGGGGGGGGGTGCGCCTGCTGGTGGCCATGCCTGGGCTGCACCCAGCAGGCCGGCCTAGGCTGGGAGTGGGGAGCCACGGATGATTCTAGAGTTAGCTCACAATACTCCCCCTCTCTGTTTCACCCAGAGTGCACACTGGGGCCCTGTTCTGGCACGGGAGGGACACTTAGATGAGCCCACTGGCTCCGGAGCTGGGGTCCCCCTCCCCTGACCCTGCCTCTCACAGCTGACCACACTTGGGACAGGCAGCCACGTGTGAACAGGAGGGAGGCTGTGCGTGTGGATTTCACCGCTGGGGGCCCCAGCGACCACCGTCTGAAGACGGCCTGTTCAGGTCTGCCCTCGACGAGTGTGGGGCGCCAGGGGCCACGTCCGGCCTGGGGCCCTCAAGGTGCCGTGTCCTGGGCCAGCTGCTTCAGCATCCCCACCACGCAGCCCACCTTTGGAAGAGCGTTGGAGACACCTGTGGCACACAGAGGGTGCTGGGAACTGGGCGGCTGGAGAGTGGACTGGTCCAGGCCCGTTCAGGGCCAGCTCAGCCCCTCAGGGCTGCCCGGGTGGGAGGCTGGGGTCCTGCCCTGCGGCCTGATTGTGGGCAGCTCTGGGGCCGGTGCTGGGGTAGTGGCTGCTTTCACGCTCACAGCTGGGAGAGAAGGGTAGGCCACCTTCCTCTTTCTGACTCGGGCACAAGAGCTTCTGCAGTGGGCTGGTGTCCCTGGTACATGTTTGCCTGGAAGAAAGACAGAAGGCAGGTCTCTGACCCACCAATCAGAGTGCCCACGTGGGCTCTGCCCTGTCCTGAGATGGCTGATCTGGCCCCTCGCACTTCCTTGGCCAGTGCCTGGGAGAAAAGAAAACAAGAACCGTCTTGGGGGAAGCCCCTGGTGAGTGGCTTGGGGACGTTTCCATTTCTGCTTCCTGTCCTGGAGCAGCCAAATCCAGGAGCAGCCAGAAACAGGGCCCCGCACATGGGGAAGCATAACTGGCTTGTTTCTCAGAACCCTGTGGTTCCCAGGTGGAACCCCCCTGTACCCCCACCCACTCACGCACACGGTCCTGGTTCTTGGGGGCTGAGGATTCAGAACAGGAGCATTTTAGAAATGAAGGCTGGGGGCTGTGGTAGGACTGTTGTTGGACTTTCATGAGTCTGGAACACTGTCTGCGGGATGAGAGGGGACAGGGCTTCGCTCTCCCAGGTCCTGCAGGAGGCGGTGGGGGCGGGCTGGGTGGGGGGGGAGGGACGGTGGTCAGGAAGGGCGCTGACCGCTGGCTCCAGGCCCTCCCGCTCCACACTGTCAGACGTGCCTGCAGGGCCGGGAAGAGATGAGACTCACTAGCTCTGCCGTCTGGGTTGTCCTGGGCAGGTGACCTGCTCTTCGGAGCCTCAGTTTGCTCGTCTGTAAATGGGGCTGGCCACAGCTGTTATAAGGATTCATGATGATAGGTGTAAAGGCCCGAGGAACCCATCAGGTCCTGGGTCGTCATTATTAGGTAAAGGGCTTATGCTGAGGACAACCAGCTGATGTGGCTTCGATATTTATCTCTCCACCCGGAGACTGATCGACCCGAGCCAGGGACCATGCCCAGAGCACTGAGCAGGGATGGGAGGCAGACGAGGCTGGCTCACGGCACCTGGGGCTGGGAGCGGCAGCCAGGCCCCAGCAGACACTGCTGTTGCCGCCTGTGCTTTTTGCTGCTGCGGAGCCGTGAGAACTAAACACGCAGAGGGGTGGACGCGAGACTTAGGAAAACCTGAGAGGAGAGTGAGTCTACCTGCTCAGGTTTTTAGCTACACGCCACCCTGTCCCCTCTAGGATGCTGTATTTCATGCCCTAGGCTTCTAAACAGTCTCTACACTTCCATGACATCACACATTTTCACGTGCGTGTTTTTATCGGAACCCAAGCTTTTCTTCTCAAGGCTGTTCACGAGTCCCATCACTTCCTGCAAGGCATTCAGCATCCTCTGTAACCCCAGGGGGGCAGCGAGGAGAAAGTGAGGCCGAGGACCTTGGCACCTCGCTGGCTCTGAGCCTCGTGAGAAGGAAGGCGGAGGGACAAAGGGCACAGGAAGGGGAAGGGGCCGAGGGAGTTGCAGGCGTGGGAACGCGAGGGGCGAGCTGGGAAAGCGGGCGCGGCCTGCTTCCTGAGCAGAAAGGGACACGCAGGGTGACCGAAGTGATGCAATTTCCATCATGCCTGCTGCATGTGTGGCTTTATCTGATGGGACCCGGACTCGGCCGGTCTGGTAAGTGTGTGTGTGCCCACTCCCAGCGCCGGGGGCAGCGGCGCCGCACGGCCGCGGCCAGGCAGGGGGCAGCTCGGCTGCCCTTTCCAGGGCTAAGAGTGGGAGGCAGGGCCGAGCAGTTCTCTCTGCCCTCTGGCCGCTCGGTTTCCCCCACGCTCACCTCCCCTCTCTGCTGAAGTGGGCGTGGATGTCATCCTTGCTCGCTGTAGTGGGGTGAATGTTTATGTCCCCCCCCCATTTGTATGTTGCGTCCTAACCCCAATGTGATGGCAGTTGAAGGTGGGGGCTTTGGAAGGTCATTCGGACCAGACGAGGCCGTGCGCGATCCTCAGGAGTGACCAGAGGCCTTACGAGAGGAGGGACGGAGATCTCCCCACGTGCACGCACTGAGGCAAGGCCACGTGCACTGGCGCCCGGCGAGCCGGCAGCTGTCCACAAGCCAGGAAGAGGCGCCCGCCAAGGGCCCGAGCTGCCTGCAGCAGGCCTGGGCCTCCCGGCCTCCGGGCCCGTGAGAAACCGGTGCCTGCTGTCCCAGCAGCCTGAGCGGAGACAGCCCGCTCCACTCATCCGCCCACGTGGGCTCAGCGCCTGTGTGTCAGGGACTGCGCCGGCCACTGGGGACATGCAAGGGCACATGGTCAATAAGCAGAAGTCGCAGTGGTGGTGACGGGTGCTTTGAAGGTCCACTCGGCGGGAGGGGCTGCCTTAACCCGGCACCAGGCACGGTCTCCTCAGGGCCCTGTGTGTGGGCCACGCCACGGTCTGGGGCAGAAACGCCCAGGCAGAGAGGCAGTGGCCCACACCCGGGCCTGGAGCGTTGAGGCCCAGGTGCGTTGCGCCAGCCCGTGGAACAAGATGAAGCAACGAGGTGGGACGCAGTCCCAAAGAACCCATCGGCCTGTGCGGGAACCTCGGGTCAATGAGTGTGATCGCAAAACTCAGCAGCATTTTTCTGCAAGAGAGAGACCTGATGTGATTCCTATTTTTAAAAGCTCTCGGGCCACTGTGTGGGGCTGGGATGATGCCCAGATGGCGGCATGACCAGGATGGTCACCATGGAGGTGCCGGCCTGAGACGTGCCTCAGAGGTAGCACTCACGGGACTCGCTAACAGTCTCATGCAAGGGACCAACCAGCAGCTGATCTCCTCACGCAAAGCCGGATGACCGGGTGGATGACGACGAGTAGGGGCGGGTGGGCAGACTCAGGGTCCCCTCTGGGCCCGTGTGCTCAAGTGTGTGTTCGATGGCAGAAAAACCAGAACTGGCCACAGACATAGAAAAGAGTGGCTCGAGAGGGACAGGGCCAAAGGCCAGCAGAAAGAGGCAGAATGGCAGCTAGAAAGGGGGCAGAGGAGAGCCTGGTTGTTTTTAATTGATTGTAGAGTACTATTGGCAGATACCCTTACATGGATTCAGGTGTCCCACGTTATGTCTGGACGGGCACTGTGTGTTTTCCACCCAAAGTCGAGGCTCCCTGTCACCGTGTACTTGACCTTTACCCTCTTTCTGTTCCCCATCCCCACTCCCCTCCGGCGACCAGCATGCTGCTGTCTTTGTGGCTGTTTGTCCCACGTGAGTGAAATCATACGGTTCTTGCCAGTTTCTGTCTTAGCATGATACTCTCAAGATCCATCCACGTTGTCGCCAATAGCAGTACTGCATTTTTTTATGGCTCGCATTCCAGTGTGTATCTGCACCGCGTCTCCTTTATCCAGCACCTGTCGAAGGACACTCGAAGCTTGCTTAGTTTAAGACAGATGACCAAGTGTTGCTGCCGGCCAGCGGGATGAGCAGGAGGGGTCACAACTGTGACAGAGGGGAGGAGAGATGGTCGCAGGAATGTGCGAGGGGGAGGAGCGGCGTGAGGACAACCTGGAGGGGTCCCTGTCACTGGGGCAGGAGGCAGCAGCTGGGACTTGGTGGCCGTGACAAGCTGGTCCTCTCCTGACTGCCAGGCTCTCGCAGGAAGTGTGAGGTCACGGTGGTGGCTGGAGTCGGAGGGGGAAGCCAGCAGCTGCGGGACTGCTGGTGCTGGCGTGTTTAAGGTCTGCGGTGAGGAACTGAAGTGAAACTGGTCACCACCGTGCTAGGACTTCTGTCAGAACTACGTTGCTGGGTGCAGCTGGGGAGCCCCCAGATGCGGCGGGCTTGAGCTGGGTTTCAAGCAGGGGAGGCCCTCCATTCCAGCAGGGTCCGATCGTACGTTTATGCATCTTGCAGTATGGGCAAACTTAACGGGATGAAGAAAAATGACTTTTTGGATTCAGAAGTCAATAACAGGAGGACACATCACTTCACACAGAATTTATTTCAGGACCACACTTTTACTCTAGGTTTAAAATTTAATTTAATGTGTATATAGACAGTTCTGGAGACCCGCACGCGACGTGGCCTGGGGTCAGGCACCGCAACCGAGGTCACGCCGCTCAGGCCTGAGCGGACACCAGCCTGCTCATGCCGGAGAAGAAGGACCTCTCCCGCTCACTCATCACCTCGAAATGCAGCGGCCGCCGCAGAAGTTGCACTCGGCTGACGAGTGCGGCCTCAGTTCCAGCCCCACTCGCTTTCCACGTGGCAGCAGGTTCTTCTGTGAGGACAGACAGTTTTAAAAATTAAAAGGAGTCTATGCCCCAGAGGAAAGGAAGCGCACGTCACCCGAAGACCTGAACGTGGACGTCTGCAGCAGTATAAGAAGTCAAAAAGGGCACACAAGCTCATCGTCCACGTGATGAACAAGCAAATGTGGGCCGTCCACGCCACAGAGCCTGCCGTGCCGCAGAGATGAGTGCCGGTCACGGGGCAGCAGGCTGCGCCTGTGGGACGCGCTGTGAGGCGCAGGGCGCAGAAGGGCACCGGCTGCGTGGCTCCCGGGCGGCGAACGCAAAGTACACAGCAAGCTACCCCCGCCCCCCGAGACAGAGCGGACCGGTGGGCGCCAGGGGCGGGGGAAAACGGCAGCGGCTGCCGATGGGCGCTCTGCTCTGGCGGACAACAAACAGTTCTGGAACCAGACAGTGGGACAGCCACGCGTCACGCGCGGCGCCCCCTCTCCGCCGCAGGTTTCCCTCCCGTGCTGTGAGCTACCTACAATCTACCATGGCCTGAAGACACGAAACAGAAAATTCCTAAAATAAAACCAGTCGCAGGTTTAAACTGCACTCCATCCGAAGCAGCCTGCCCTGGCCCCGCTCGCTCTCGCCAGAAGGGTCAGGTGTGGGGCTGGGTCAGGGCTGCCTTGGAGGCTGGGGCGGACTCCCCGCTTTGGGGGCCTGGCTCTCCTCACCTGCGACGGCCTCACCGACAGCACTGGGCGGGCGAGCAGGCCCCCCCTGAGCTTCCAAAATGACTCTGCGCGCCCCTCGGCAGCAAATGAAACTAAACGTTCTTCGGGAGTTCTGTACCACCTGGGAGCACGCTCAGTTGCCCGGAGGAGAAAAAGGCACAAACGTCCCCGAATTCACGTACAAACACCGCGAGGACAGCTGCTTCCCGAGTCCCCGGCGGGGCGGGGCGGGCACTCACCCAGGAAGTAGCTCATCATCTGGGGCGTGTGGTGCGGGGTGGGGGCGATGCGCAGGAGCTCCTCCCCCGCGGCACCGTGGGGTGATTGATGGCCTGGACGTAGATGTTATGCCTGCTCATTAGCTCGTCACAGACTTCGGTGTTTTTAGCAGCGTCTGCACACCTGAGTTTGGTGACAAGAGAAAGGTAAGCTCAGACGCGGGACATTTTTCTTCATCCCTTTAAGTTTGGCCCATACTGCCAAGATTCTGACACAACACAGTGGCCATGAGGCTCAGGCGGGAAGCCGCAAAGCGCTGCCCAACACCTGTCGCTTTAGAGGGCCCGGCATTGCTCAGTACAGACCAGCGAGGCCAGAGCCTGTGCGAAGCGGAGCGGTGGCTTCCGCCCAGGCCTCGCGTGGGCAAAGCGCGGTTCTGAGACCGCAGGGGACACCAAACGGTCCCCTCAAACCAGGTATGTGTCTATCCCAGGGACAAAGGCAGCTTAGGTGACACCAGCTTTATTATACTAATGCGACGAGACACCAACAGGGTCACCGCATTGCAGAGGAAAAGGCCAGGCCCATTCCAAAGTCAACCAAACAGGAAGCCACACTTGAAAGCACGCTTAGCTCGGGCTTCCGGAGCTTTCCAGACACAAGCCCGGGTTTCCCGTTCAGGGGGCGCTGTGGAGGGGAAGTCGCCCCGCCCCACTCGCGTGCAAAGGCTTCGCTCACTGTGGCGTCAGCCAAAGGCAAACACGCAGCAGGGCCTGAAGCCCGTGGAGCGGGGCAGCTCGAAGTACCAGCGTGCTCAGCCGCCCCCCCCGTGCCCCCCCGGCCCTCACCCGGACGGGATGATGTGGCTGGGGCAGTGCACCACCGGGAGGCCGGCGTCCAATGAGCATCTGCCGCAGCAGCTTGACGCTGCGCTGGTGCTGGCGGCGCAGCGCCCGGCCCTCGGCGCTCTTCAGGACCCGCACGGGACTCCAGGGCCCGGCCAGCACATGGGCGGCCAGCGACGTGGTGAAGATGAAGCCGGCTGCGTACGAGCGCACCGTGTCCACCAGGGAGCGGGTGCTGGCGATGTAGCCTCCGACGCAGCCGAAGGCTTTGCCTGGGGAGACGGCGCTCACTGCCGTGGCAGCCCCGGTCCGCACAGCGAGCGCGGGCGCGGCGAGGCCGGGCACGTGCTCCCCCGGCCGTGCGCCGGCTGCCCGGACTGCGGAAGCGAGGCCCGCACACCTCGGAAACGGGGCACCTTGAGGAAGCTTGTCGAAAGGGTCTCGCCCAACGCCACGTGGCTAAGCTGATGTCTGGCCAAGACCAAAAACGTAGGTCTACGGACACCCGAGTGACCTGTCCCGGTGTGCCTGGATCTCAGCTGCCGCCTCTCGTCCAGGCTGCCCCGTGCCATGGGGCCGGCCACCGCTCCCACGCCCCCCACGGTGTGTGCTGGGTGTGCTGCCTGAAACTGTCCCTGCACCCCGAGCATGCCTCTTGAGGCTGGAATGTCACCCAGCTAAGACATCACAACTTCTTACTGTGACCGGTGTTATTTCCTATTTGTAAAACACAGTAACGTGACACTCTGTAAATGGAACAATCAGCATTTACCAGAAAAATACAAAACTTGTTAGGGCTGATTTAGGGCCAGCCTCATTTTTCAATTCTCTTAAGTCCCTTATATAATCAGTATCTCAAATTTCAGGATTAGTGGCTCCAGAAGAGTCCTCCCAAAACCTTAACATTATGTCTGTAACTAATATTCTTGTTCAAGTCCCACGCAGGCCTGGGTTGGTATAAGCTCTAACAGTGGAAAATTCCTGCCTCCAGCTCCGTCCCCCTCAGCGACGGTGCCCCCAGGGGGGCTCCAACCTGGGAGCCCCAGCTGCCCACTGCACTGGTCCAACGTCCGGCAGAGCTGGAGGATGCCCTTTTCGGCCTGCCCTGCCTTTACCAAGTGCAGGCTGTAACTGGCATTGTAGCCAACTGCGACTGGCTCTCCCACTGCCTTACTAATTGAAATCCTCAATTTTGTACAATTTACATTTTCATCTCTTTAGAGTCTCACAAGCAAAGAAAATTTTACCTTCTCCACAAAACCCGAGGTAGGTCCAACGTTATTGCTATTACACGGATGGAGAAACCGAGGGCAGACTGGCTAGGCAGCGGCCAAGGTTGCACGGCCAGCGAGCCATGCAGGCAGCACCCACCCCCGCAGGCGGCAGGGCTCCCCAGTCCGGCTCCTGCCGGCGGGCACAGAGCTCAGCACGTCACACAGCGCCTGAACCTGCAGGTCCCGCCGCCGCTCTGGGGGACCAGCACTGGAACTCCTGTTCTGGACACGGGGGGACGACCTGAGGTGCAGAGAGGGACGGCCGGAGCCAGGGCACAGCGCCAGAGCCACGGCTACGTCTGAAGGAGCTCAGATGCCAGCACGTGGTGTTTCTGTGTGTCAGGCTAACTGTTACTGTGACTCGAGGGATTCTGAGCTGTGCCGCCACTCACTGAGAAATACAGACTCACCCCAAAGGTGGCCTGGGCTGTACACACGCCTCACCTGCTCCCGGTTAGGCCACTTAATCCTTGGCCTTGTTAGGACAACGGGATTTGGGTGGAGATTACAGAATGTGCAGAGTATACATACCGAGCGTTCCAGAAATGATGTCCATTTTTGCCATGACTCCGTCCCGATCGCCAATCCCTCCGCCTCGAGCCCCATAGAGCCCGACCGCGTGGACCTCGTCCACGAAGGTGATGGCTCCGAACTCGTGGGCCACATCGCACAGCTCCTCCAGAGGGCACACGGCCCCTAAGGAAAGACCACAGACCGCTCTGAAGTGCCTGACATTGCAGAAATTTGTTCTGGTCAACAAATGACTTACATTCTAGGGTATTATCTTTATTATTGGGGAAAAGTGACCTTCTTCCAGTTTCTGGGTTATCCTGGGATCTTAGAGTCTAGTAAAAGTCAGAGTAGAAAATCTACATTTTCCCAATCTACACGTCTACTAATCACAAAATCCTGGCAGAAAGTGAAAAGAAATTGCAGAAACCACATAAAACACACTTTTTAAGAGCTGAAGCCCAGTTGTGCATTTAAAGTTTCAAAGTGGTCTGTCTTTAGACTTACCGTCCATTGAGTGGACAGTCTCAAACGCTACGATCTTGGGGACCGCAGGGCTCGACCTTTGCAGCAGCTCCCTGAGGTGGCCGGCATCGTTGTGGCGGAAGACAAACTTTGGCACTCGGCTGTTCCGAATCCCTTGGATCATGGAGGCGTGGTTCCCCGCATCGGAGTAGATCTCACAGCCTAGCACACAGAAGTGTTACTTAGGGCCGTCTGCACCAAAGACCAACTACATCCCGGACAGTCAGGGAGAACAGACTCTGCTCTAAAAGCCACCTCTGCCCCGTGGCTCCCTGGCGCGACGTGCCAGCTGCCTCCTGGCTGAACAGCGAGTGCTGCCCCCTTGAGAAGGCCCATGGCACAGACGGCACTGCGGCCGGCGACTAATCTGCTTCTACATCTGGCTGCCTCACGCCCAACTCCGTCACAAGATAACTACAAGTGATTAAGAGAACTTTCCACAGGGTTTTCTTCGAAATCAAAACATCTGAAGTGATCAGCTAAGGACAAGCCCTTCGACGCGGACTCAGCATCGGCGCCACGTTCCCTGGAACTTGTAACGTGCAGGCGGCACTCACGCTCACTTCAGAGAGTGTCACTGCGTCCGAGCGCCTCTGGCAAGCCTTGTCACCGACATTCTTGTGTCAGTGATTCCCCCCGTCAGCTGCCACGGACATGCGCCAAGACCCTCACTGGATGCCTGACACCGTGGACAGTACCTCAGTGCCTAAACCTGTATAAACGTTTCTCCTGCACACAGGTACCTGTACGAAAGTTTACAAATCAGGCAATTTCACAGATAGATCTGTTCTTACCAGAGACCCCAGACACCTCAGTGTACATTCGCTTTTAGGTCAAGAACGTTCACCTTTGCATTTAATGGAAGCCATCTGTGGCTTCTCCTTGGCATACCTGGACTGTCAGCGTCACCGCTCTTGTGCTTTGGGGCCATTGTTAAGTAAAAGGGTGACCTGAACACTGCGGAACCGTGACAGCTGATCTGATGACCCAGATGGCTACGGACTGCCGGGTGGGAGCACGGATACGCTGGACAGAGATGAGTCACGTCCCGGCATGGGACAGAGTCCATCACTCTACTCAACATGCCGTGCCATTTAAAATGAATAATTTCTGGAATTTTCCATGCAGTAGTTTTGGACCGCAGCGACCTTGGGTAACTGAAACCACCGAAAGCGGAAACCAGGGGCCTGCTGCACCACCAAGAAACCCCAGAGCCCTCGGGCGCTCACCGGGCATCATCCTAGCCAGAGTGAAGAGGGTCGAGTCGTTGGCCACGAAGCACGAGGAGAACAGGAGGGCCGCGTCCTTCCCGTGGAGGTCGGCCAGCTCCCGCTCCAGGTCCACGTGGAACTTACTCGTTCCGGAAATATTCCTGGTACCACCAGCTCCAGCACCATGCTGTCTCAAAGTGTCCCTTAAAAAAAAAAAAAGGGCAGAAAATAAGTCTCATGTTCTGAACGCTACGGGAGCCGTCCCTCCCCGAGGACCTAGGGCGGCTCACTGCGAAGCCTGGGGCCAGCGGCTTCGAGGGACTCCATCCCCAGACCAGGTGGGCGAAGGTCACAACACAGGCCTGCAGCACCGAGGCAGCGCCAGGAGCGAGCTCACTTAGCCTCACCGGGTGCTCAGGGTTAGCTGAGCTACCTCAGGAAGGTTTCCTTCTCTGACACACCCCACTCTCTGCAACAGCACATCCCTCTCTAGTGGGACATCTTGCGAACCAGCCACTTAGCGTCACTGTTCTTACACTTCAGAGGGGCCCTCGTCAGCCTCCCTGGAGACTCTGGCAGGCAACCCCCCAGGCGTCCCAGCCACGCCCCGCGGGCTGTGGCCCAGGAGCGCGTTCACTTCCTGTGGAACGTCTTTCTGAAGCAGCTTGTCCCCAGGGCTGCCTGGCGTCAGCGCCATGCTCACTGTGGCGTGGTGGGCAGTGGACAGACAGGCGCTCAGGGAACCCGGACACGCGAACCCTCACACAGAAAGACGCTCCACCGACTACGTGCACGTTCATTTCTCTAAAAGTCACCTGCTGCTACGTTTCAAAGCAAAGGACCGTAATGCACACAGAGCACTTTCGCTGCTGAGCGCCCCCCGCAGGAGATGCAGCCCTGTGAGCCATCCGCGTAACCCCCCGTCATGTCACTGGTGCGTGGGAGTGGAGGGCTACTCACATGACGGCCCCACACACCCGTGGGTGGCGACTCATCCCCAGGTAGTCATTGCTGCACCAGACCGACACCTGCTTCTTGGTGATGAGAGAGTCCGTGTAGTCGTCTGCCATGGGGAAGAGGTGCGCCCTCCGGTTCACAGTTTTGAAAACTCGATAGGTATGGTCATTTTTTTTCTCGTCGATTTTCTTCTCAAAGAAATGATCATACTGAAAAGTGGAAATGGCTAAAAACCAAACAAAAGACATGACAGTCTGCTGGTTAAGCGGCACATCTGGGCTTTGGCGAAACACCTGGGTCCCCACCCCAGCCCGGTCGCTTAGCAGCAGGAGATTCTGGGCAAATTAATGAGACCTTGATCTGGGCAAGTTACTGCAGGTCCTCATCTTGAGACTGTGCATGTCAAGGGTTTAGCACAGGCCCCGTGTGGGGACGGTAGGTGCTGAGGGAAGGCAGGGTACCAGCAGGCGCTGCATTTACTACGGCCCAGAACACCTACTAGCATCAGGAAGGGACATGGGTGGCCTTCTATCCACGCCTCGGTGTGAGTTTACGTTTAATCTGATGTACGTTTAAGTTATAACCTCTCTCCTGCATCAGGCAAAGAGACGTACATTTTGGCAAGTTGTCCTGAAGAAGATGGGACACTCTTTCTGGCCTCTGCTTGCGCACGATGTCCTGGAAGCTCTTCAGCAGTCCACCCGGCTCGGCCCCGTCGGCCTTCACGCTGGCCACAGCAGGGCACGCCGCGTTCTGGGCGACCTCTGCAATCAGGCAAAGGGGCCAAGTCAGTCTGCAGGCCGCGGCACCTTCCAGACACGTTGTCACAAACAGCGGACACAAAAAGCCGATCGTGATCCAAGTGAGTTGTCACTGAGCGCACGAAGCTTGTCCTCCTCCCTTTCAGTCACCGTAATGGCCAAAGTCAGAGCTGCCGGGCAGCTTTCCTGAACATTCAAGTCCAAAGCCGTCTAGCTGGCTGGCATGCCTTCCGTGCCCTACCACCCCCGACCCTGATCTGTTTTCTTCACAGAAGACAAACACATCCTCTCTGCGAGGGCTTTTCAGGGACCGTGGGTGCTCCATGGACAGCCACACTGGGGATTCGAGCTGCCACTCAATAATCCTCAGTGAGTCACTCGGCCTGGGAGTCGCAAGCCCATGGCCTGATGCAGTCACACTTTCCCTTTTATCCCGCCAGACGCAGGGAAAGAACCACAGGGGAGCTGCCAACGGCTTATGCCCGTAAGGTGTTTTCAGAAATTAAGCAGCTACTGTAAGAGCTGGACACTTCCCACACACCAGAAAGTCCCATGTTGTGCAACAGGTGCTGACTACTCAGTGCCCTTCCTCATTGGCCCTGGAGGAGGCAGGCACTCACACAAATGCTACCCTGGTAATGGCTTGTGTACAAATCTAAGGGTCCAAAGGACCACGAGGATGTCGTCACGTGTGCCCCTCCCCCGCCCGCGCCGCCTGCTCACCTTTCCTCACGGCGTGCATCTCCTGCACATCCTCCTGGAGCTCCAGGCTGGCTCTGCGGAAGACGCTGCTGCCCCCCTGGCTCATCTGGGCTGCCAGGAAAGGACACTTGCTTGCGGCGCCCTGGCCCGTGGCAGGGGAGGGGTGTCCAGAGGGGGGCTGCGTGCCCTCCGAAGCCTGCCGCGGTCCATCCAGGGCCAGCGGACCCTCGCTCTGCACAGTTTTGGCCTCTGGGGGCAAACGGAAAGACTGAAGCATCAGATCTGGTTGCACGGCACGCAGGAAAACCTCACTTCTCTCTCAATTGTCCAAAAGACGGACTTTATACTTACTCTCCCCCCACTCCAGACACAAATTTTTATCAGGTTCTGCTATTTTAGCAAGTGTCCTCATCTGCCTCACTAGAAACACTGCTCCTCTGAAGTTAACAGGCACAGTCCAGCCACCTCTGAAACCCATAGCATTTCTCACTTATATATCCAAAAAGTAGTTATTTTCTAGTTTCAGACAGCCCAGGGTTTTTGAGTTGGAATATTTCCAGTAAATCTACCCCAAGTACATTCAGCAGATTTCATGAGCGAACACACTCTCAAAGGTAAATGGAAGTGTTCATACAATTTTTTTCTTTGCTAATATTTTCTGAATGGATTAAAAAAAAAACATTTTTATTAAGATATAGTTTCAGGTATATAGCACATTTATTCAAATAAACAGATTCTTGGCAAAGAAATTTGGTGTTTCTTAATACATACACTACTGGTTTTCTTAAGAAAAGAAGGCTAAAATTTAGTCTCTAGGCTAAAAGTTAGTCTTTAGATTGTTGTCTGATAGAGTTCAAGTTATTAGTACGCTAAGGGAAAAGCACAGGGGTATCCCGTGCACACAGCTCATCTTTCTTATCTGAATGCATCACAGAAGTTCAGACTCCACGCGGACTTGACACAGCTGGCTGGTAATCACACTTCTAGTTACAGTGACCGCCCTCTCCCCTTGAGCTTATTCATCCACATTCCTTCTAGAAAAGTCTTTCTTCATCATTCTGGAGAACTCTGGTGAGTCATAGGCCAGCCTATCCTACGACTTGAGTAAGGTGTTGTAATACACTTTTTATTAAAATCTCTCATAAAGGAAAGTCAAAAAATTGCTTTGACATTCATTTCATTCAACACAGTCATTGTAGGAAGTCTGGAAAAATAAAAGAGTTCTATCATTCACCACATAACGCTGCAGACATCTTGGTACATTATTGTTTTTTCCCCAAGTACAGGTTTTAAAAAAGTTTTTCTTAATTCAGTAGATGCCTGTTTATTCTTTCACTATAAAGGTCTGCCTAAGCTAGCAAATAGTTTGTGAGTATCATTTGTGATGGTTGCATGGTCGTCTATCAAGTGGACAAGCCAAGTTACTCAACTGCTCCTTTACTGCTGGGAACAGATCGTTCAGGAGAAAAATAAGTAACTTCTGAACAAGGGTAAGACGAAATAAAATCCTACAAAGGACTAAATCCTTTTCACTTAAAGAAAAACATTCCTTTCTTACAAGACCACACCCAGAGATCACACCTAATAGAGCCTGCAAGATAAATTATTCTCTAGGATTAAGCGGAATCTGAGAAGCTCCATCCTCTCCCAGCAAATACAGACCAGAGCTGAATCCACCCTTAACATCTTTATTAAAAACTAAAAATTTGTATACAAAATAAAGGTACAGGGGTTAAACAATCTTCCTTTAACAAAGTCTGTATGATTTCGCTTCTGTGAGGTTCCTAGAGCAGTCAAATCCATGGGGACAGACAGTAGCATGGTGGCTGCCAGGGGCTGGGGGAGGGAGATAGGGAATTATGGGTTAAGGGGGACAGAGTTTCAGTTTTGCACGAGGAAAGTGTTCTGGCTGCACGACAACAAATGCACTTACCGCCACTGAACTGCACACCTAAAAATGGCTGAGACAGTAAGTTTTATGTTATATGTATTTTACAATGAAAAAATAATACTTTTAAAAAGAAGGGAAAAAAATCACAACCTTGAAAGCCAAAAAAAGCTTCCACTAATGACACTCACTCTCATTGGCCGGAGGGGTTTCTTTGATCTGCTGGCAGCACACTGCTGAAGTAGACAGGGACCGAGGCACTGGCTTGGCCCCAACTTCCATCATCTTAGGGCAGTTCTGGGCATAGAACAACAGAGATTTGCCTGCCTTCTGCAGAAAGGCCTGTGGCACTCGGGATAAGAACGGACAGCGGCGAACAATAGTCTCCATGTCCTGGCCGGGAGGTGCACTGATCCTGCACAGAAAGATGACAAGTGACATCAACACTTGTTAATAATCAGGCAAATACTAATGCAAAGTCATTGCGTTCCGGTGTCACCTGCAGTTTATAGCAAGGGGACTCTAGGATACTCACGAGTCTCACTCCAACATATCTACGGGCAGCACTGATACGGGAACCAACTTGGGAGTGGTGACCGCACCCCACCCAGGTCACTAACTTCTCCTTCAATTCCCAGCTCTACACGAAAGCACCAGCAAAGCAATTCCATCAAATGAAATACTGATGATTAATATCCCAAAGGGTGGGACAATGAGGGACAAGTTGGGAACAGGTTTGGGAGGTCAGAGGCTCCTGGGGGGAAGATGCACAATGCAGATACACACACCCAGGTGGCAAAGCGAGGCTCTGCCATCCAGGCAGAGAGGACTCTTCCAGACTCTGACCTGCTCCTGGTCCCCTCTCCCAAAGCCCAGGAAGGCATCCAGCCGGGCCCTGGGACCCCGAGCCGAGCCGAGGATCTCCCCGGGGAACTGGGCATAACTGAGACAGGAAGGGAGCATGAGAGCAGCTGGACGAGGGGAAGCGCCGTCGGGCTAACTGCGGAGGGGCGGGGGCTTCCAGATCCAGGGCTTTGGGGCTGGCGGAAGGTGGGGGCGGGGGTCAGAGGGCTCGAGAATAGCAAGCGGGGTATGAGGAGGGAACCCTAAACAGGGAAAGTCCGGAGCGGTCCGAGTTGGAGAAACGGAGGCGGCCGAGCCGGCAAAAGGTCTGGGAGAAGGACGTTGACCCCAAGGCGGCAGGTGACCGGGGCGTTGGGGGATGGGGTCCCAACGTCGCGGAGAGCGGGCGGGCGGGACACGCGGGGGGCCAGGGCGCGGGCCCTCACCTGCGCCGGGAACTCTGTGGAGGCGGCAGCGGCGGCGGCGGCGGCGGCAACAGAGGCGGCGACCGGTAGCCAAGCCAACGAGTCGAACCAGGCGGCTGCCCTTGCCCGCGAGAAGCCTCAGGCCACGGGCGCCGACGTCCTAATATACACCGGGAGGGACCGCTGCGCATGCGCCGTGGGCGCCGGCTCCTCCGCGCAGGGCGCGCCGCGCCCCGGGAGGCCGAGCGGTCGTGGGCTCCGTGGGAGCGGGAGCGGCCGGGCGCGCCCCCACCTCCCCGGGTCGCCGGCCGGGGGAGGTGGGGCCAGCCCGTGGACAGCGCTTCCCCTCGTACTCCTATGCAGGCTCCCTCCTGTCTCAGTTATGCCCAGTTCCCTGGGGAGGTCCTCGCCTCGGGGACCCAGGGCCCGGCTGGTTGCCTTCCTGGGCTTTGGGAGAGGGGACCAGGAGCAGGTCAGAGTCTGGAAGAGTCCTCTCTGCCTGGATGGATGACAGTGGCTTCCTCCCGCATCTCCTTGCCGCTTCACCACTAACTACCGTGCTTCAGAACCCTAGGCCCCCATTGTGAGACATAAAAAGGCAATGAGGGGAAATGCCACCAAGGCCTACGGGGAATGGGGGTGTTGGGGGGGGTGGTTGTTATAGGGCTGTAAAAACGGTGTCTTGGACTGAGAGGAGGGAGGAGAAACAAGGGGTTTCGACTAGGGTCTTAAGCAGACTCGGCCCTGTCCAGCTTGCTTTCAAGGCTGTGACCGAGGGCTTCCTGGAGGAGGCAGAGCTGGGTTGCCCCAGGATGGAGTGGCCACAGGGCTGATGCGCAGGGGGCTGGGGGTGGGGGTCCTCTCAGAAGGAGGAGCAGAAGTAGAAGGAGACCCAGCTGTGGCACTTTCTGGCACGAGATGAGGGGACTTACTCTGATGCAAGGAAGGAACAGTATGAATGGAATCTAGCACCGGGGACCCGGTTGGCGGGGGGTGGGGTTGTGGGTGGGGTGGGAGAAACACAGAGCCTGACACATAGTTAGGATTGGACACATAGGCATTATTTTTACTTTCCACTGCAGGCTCTCCAGAGTCCCTTGCCAGCCACCCTGGGTACCAGCTGTGGCTCTCATTCTGTCCCAGAGTTGAGAATTGGGCCAGGCCTCCTCTGAGCCTCCCTCTGACCACCCCTGTGGAGACGTGGATCTGGCCTCCTTGCTCCGCACCCTTCCCACCTTAACTGGGCTGGGCTGGTCTGGGCCTGGGTCAAGCTCAGAGCTACCTTCCACTTGGAGAAAGAGCCATTCAGGTTGTTCCTTTGTCAGCTGGGCATTAATAAGAGTCCAGAGTGATGGTGACCAAGGTGTATCAAAGTACTTCTCAATTCTCTGAGTCTCCAGCTAGCTGCAACAGGTAAGGTGAGTTGTCATGCACAGAGAAGGCATCTGGGTCCGGAGTGGCACTGGGGACAGTCCAGGGGCCCAGGATGAGGACTTTGGCCTGGGAGTTCAAGGCCCAGCTCTGCCCCATCCTACTTAGGGGCTCAGGGCAGTGCCCATCAGCCTAGGGGGTCAAGAGAAAGGTCAACACTTGGATTCAGACCCAAGTACAGCAAGGAATAGAAACGAGGTAACGATGGTGTTGAACACCCCATCTCTGGGCCTCACTCTCCTTATCTGAGTGAAGGGATCATAATCCCTGTTCCGCCTGCCTCTCAGGGCTGTTTGACCAGAGGCAAAGCAGAGCAGAACTGGAATTTGGAGCTGGCTAGGGGTTCCAACCTGTTACTCACTCTCGTTTGCCCTTGAGTGGGCCACAACCTCGCTGAGGCTTGGTTTCCTCATTGTCAGGCTCTCCCAGCCCTGCCACTTATGGTTGGCAGGAGGGTCAGGTGAAGTCATGGATTTTGGAGGCTTAATTGTTCAAACAAACAAGTTTCCAGCCCACTGGGAGTTTCCTGTTTAATAAAGGGGGAGGCGGGGAAGCAAAGCAAACTCACAGGGCTAATCAAAAAGGATGTTGTAAACAATTGCAGATGGAGGAGGTGTCTGTTACTCCAACAGACACTGGAGGAGGGGAATCCTAGCCACCAGGAAGCTTCCAGAGGAGAAGTACTGGCTGGACGGGTGGCTCTGCATGGGGCTAGGAGACTGGTGGGTGAAGCCTTGCATGCGAAGGGCCTGGGCCTGTCCCGGGAAGCAGTGTGAGTCAGCCGGGACAGCTGAGCTGCAGGGGTGCAGCTAGGACATGGGGCCAGGAGGTCAGACTCGAAAGGTCATAAAAGCCACAGAACTCCCAGTGTCAGGGCTCAAGACCACCACCAAGGCACTGGGCAAGATGCACACCCATGGGTCACCCGCTCCAGTTCTGCAATCTGCATTTTAACCAGGCCTCTCTCCTGGCAATGTGGGGTGGGGTATCTTGGGGTCACATTTTGGGACATGTTGCCTGGATGTTTCCACTTTGAAACCTTGAAGGGCAAGGCCTAAAACCATGAGCCGTGATCCCAGCTCTGCCACTTTCTGACTCTGGGGTTTGAGACAAATTGCCCTGTCCGCTAAGCTTTGGGTTTTGCATCTGTGAGGTGGGAGTGCCCCCCTCCCCTCGGCGGTGCGTCTGGGTGGGTCCCCTTCTGCAGAGTTGGAATCCCTCTCCTGGCTTCGGCCTTCTTTCTCCCTTCTCCCTTCTCCTTTCTTCTTCCTTCCCTCCAGACCTCCCCCTCTCTTCTCCCCCTCACTCCTGCCTCACCTCCCGCCTCGGATCTGCAGTACAAACGCATCACCCTGGGCTGGGGAGGCCAAGCTGCCGGAGTTCAGGCGAGGTCAGGTCCTATTCTGGGGATGACGCTGGGGCCCGGCCTTCCCCGCTGGCCCCAGGCCGCGTCATCGTCACTGACAGGGGCTGCTGCACACAGCCACTGCCCAGTGGTCAAGGCAAAAGGAAAATGTCAACTCCAGCCAAGGGACCCAGGGGCTATTTCGGCAGTGCCCTTCTCTGAGGGGCCTTGGGCGAGCGCACTGCTTTCCTCTGGGCCTCAGTCTCCACCTCTGTCAGCCAGGCAAGAGAGGTCCTGCAGCCTTCCTCTCAAGGAGACCCGGATGGACGCAGGACCGTTTTAAAGATGCCTGTGCTCGTGGTGGCCTTGGCCTTGGGCCAGCTTCGTTCCTTGCGGTCAGAGTCCCAGCTGTTACCGACCATGTGATTATCAACCAAGGCGAGAGCCTTCATTTCTCTCTGGTCCTGGAGGCATTTAAAGGCCTAAGCAGCACCCCTTCTGCCCAGGCGTGGGGGAGCTGGCCCGAGGGGAGGAGGGATGGGGGAGAGTGGTGCTGGGTGGACAGGGGCACTGGGGAGGGCGATGCCGCAGCGGGCAGGACGGCGGCAGCAGGCCCGCTCCCGCCGTTTGGCCTGGCACCTTGCTTGCGTGCACAGCAGTGCTACGGGTCAGTGGGATGATCAGCGCATACACGGGGCAGAAGCTCAGCATAGTCAAGTGTCTTGCCCAAGGTGACACAGCTAGCGGGGGGCACGGCCGACCTGCCGGCCTTCTGCCTTCTAGTCTAGTGTCCACCGCAGGGAGTGGAAGCGGGAGGCATGAGGCCAGGGCTGCGTCGAGGGTTTCAGGCCTAGGCAGAAGCGTTTCTCTACTGGGTGATGGGTCCTGTCTGGGTAGGCCGAGGGGCGTGCCCAGCCCAGGAGCCAGCCAGTGCAACTGTGGAAGCCACCCACTTCCAGGAACTTCTGGGCAGCTATGCATGGCCTCAGGGGCAAGAGTTCTCCCAGAACCCTCTCTCCCCTGCACCTGGGGCAGCGGAGGCAGCCTCCCACCCTTCTCGTCCCTCCCTTGGGGGCCCGGAAGGAGGAAAGGAGGCCCTGGGAACTGTCGGTTTTCTACCCTACCCTACTCTCCAGAACTCACTGGCCTCCTGCCCTCTGCCCGTCCCCACAGCCATGCCACCCTTTCCCTGTAGTCATAGCCTCTGCTTCATTGGATTCTGTCCCCGCCGTAGGCATGAGCCCAGGTGCTTCTGTGCGGTTCCTTCTCTAGCCCTCACATGCCCTGCAGGGGCACGAGCGCAGCCCACGCTCAGACAGGGGGTAGACGCGTGCTTGTGTTCGCCTCCCAGGTCCACCCTGTGTGCCCCGTGGCCTTCCGCAGTCGGCATGGCCTCTCTGAGCTTCGATTTCCTCATGCGTGACAAGGGACCGTTAAACATTATGTGTCCACTTGGCGAGGCCACGGTGCCCACTGCTCGGTTAAACACTAGATGTTGCCAGGAAGGTATTCTGCATGTGTGATTAGCATCCACACTTGAAGTTGACTTGAAGTGAAGGAGATTTTCCTTGGTAACGTGTGCGGGCCTCGTACAGTCAGCCTCAGAGCTCTGAAGGCCACCTGAGCAAAAACTGAGGGTCCCGGGAGGGGGCTTCCCTCATAAGCAGTAACAGAAATCCCGCCTGGGTGTCCAGCCTTCTGGCCCGTCCCACAAACTTCAGGGCTGCCAGCCTCCCCTGTCATGTGAGCCAAGTCCTTAAAATAGATCGGTCTTCCTCTCCATACATACTGACAAGTTGGTTCTGTTTCTTTCGAGAACCCTGACTGATGCACTTACCCCGCATAGGTTGACTCAAGGGCTTGGTGAGGCCCTGGGCCAGGGACCAGCACCTGGAAAGAGCAGGCCCTCAACATTAGCTGGTGGCTTCAGATGGGAAAACTGAGGCTTGGACAAGGGACTTGTCCAAAGTTTCAGAGCTAGAGTCAGGATTTGAGCCAGGCCTGGCTTCTCTCTCAGTGTGTCTTTGCCCTTGCTAAGATCCTTGGGTCAAGGTCTCCCAGGGACCACTGGTGGCTCCCTCACTCCAGAGGTTCCCTTCGGGTTTAAAGTCTTCACGCCGCGGTGGGGGAGGTGAGGCCGGAAACACGGTTGGAGCCCTGCTGACGTCTGGTTAACGGGTTCTTGTGCAAGACCAGCGGGATTGTGACACGCCAAACTTGATGAGCCCTAGAACTGGACAGGACCTGCTGTGGCCTTCGGAGTCATTGTGAGCGATGGTCAAGTAGCAGCCCCTTCGCCTTGGGCACGCTTCCTCAGCCCCGCGCCCCGTGCTGCAGACCCAGCAGGCGTGGCCCCCGTGCAGCACGCACCCGTGATCGGCAGCGGCCCCGAGGCCTGCAAGGGCCAGAGGGCAGAGGGCAGTGGGTGTCCTGGCCTCAGGGGCAGCCATATCTCAGCTCCAGCCCTTGTTACCACCAGGAACACAGCCTGGGGTGGCTTAGCCCTTCTTCCCAATTTTCAAGAGAAGCCTCACATCTAGATTTTCATGCGAGCACTGAATTCTTACTATTTTTTATAACGAGGAAAGTGATTTATTTGACTAGAGAATACTCACATATGGTAAAAATACAGATAGTATGACAGGGTAAACACAGAAATTTCTTCCATCCAGGTCCTTCCCAAAACACAGTCATGTCTCCCGAAGGTCTCATGGGTCCTTCCAGAAATATCCCACTCATTCATTCACTCACCATTTCTGTCGATCACCTACTCCATGTCCAGGGCTGCGCTTGTAAAGCACACACCCCTGTGTGCCTCGTACCTTGTACTTAGTCCTGTCGCTTGGAAAGAACTCCCTAACTGACCAGAGGGCCCTTCCTTGCTACGGCTGCGTACAACTCCACTGCACCCCCCCCCTCCGCGGTCCCCGCGCCTGGCCCCTCACCGGCTCTTTGCTGGTTTCCAACAGGTCACTCCTGCAGACACCCTTGAACATCCCTCCGCACATCAGGTGAGGGCTCCTGTGGGATATTTAGAAAGGGAACACTAGGTCAAAGGTCAAATCAAAGGCGAGTCCAACTTCGTTTTCCTCTCATCGTGAATTGCACGCGTTCTTATAAGCAGCCTCAGATCCTGATGGAGAGAGGTGGCTCTCAGGGATGGATAACTAGCTTTCTTCATTCAGCAAATCCTTAATCGTGCACCTACTGTTTACCAGGTGTTGAACCAGCTTCCGGGATGGCAGCTGTCAACAAGGCGGATGATGTCCCGCTTTCCCGGAGTGGACAGTCTGCTGGGGGAGACAGATGCATGGTACATACAAGCTCGTGAAAACACGTGACCTCATTAGAGCAAGAGCTCGCACAGGTGGTTTACGTGACAAGAGCCGGGACTGTTTTATTCGGGGACTGGGGAGGCCTCCTGAGGAGGGGACATTCAAGGCGAGTCCTGAAGGACAAGAAGGGGTCCTCCAGGTGATGACTGGAGCTGGAGCAGGCCGGGCTGGGGACTCCACGCTCGTGGTCACCTCCAGCTCTGGCCACTATGCTTTATAATATGGGAAGGTGGAAATATCACCCATCGTGCCCAGCGCCGAGGAGGTGTTAGATACGTCTCATTATCTTGCTATTATTATGAGTAAAATATGAGCAAGGTGGCCAGAGCGAGAAGGTGGAGCAAGTGGGCAGCACCCAGAAGATGGGCGCCAGGCTCTCTAGGCCTTCGAGGACCCTGGGGAGTGGGGAGGAGCCGAAGGCCTCCAAGCCCTCCAGGCCTCACTGAAGTCCCAAAGGCTGGCGTAGCTGGTGGGAAGGGATGTGAGGGCAGCAAAGGCAGTCCGAGCCCAACTGAGGGGGCCCTGAGGGCCAGCTGAGAGAGGGACCTTGTTCTGTTTGAGCTTGGGGGTGGGGGACAGCCCTGAAGTCTTGGGGCTCAGCACCAGCTGAGGGGTTTAGGCAGGGTGCCTGTGCCTGACCCAGCCAGGGGGCCCTGGGGTGGGGGGAGGGCAGCCGTTACATTTGCCCAACCTCCTGAGCCCATCTGGCCCCATGCAGCGGCCTCGTTATGACACCAGCTCAGAGCTTCCCTCCAGCTAACGGCCACTGTCCCACCAGGCCCTCAGGTTCCCCTTTCCTGAGCCACCCCCTTCAGGCTTCGTTGGGACTTTGCTCTGACCTGGGGAGGCTGGAGGGGTCAGCAGTTCCGGCGGCTCCCAGGCAGTGCCCCGTGGGTGTTCGGAATGAAGGAACAAACAAGCAAATGCACACACGCGTGCATGAGTGAGTGAAGGGAGCCGGTGTGCGCGTGAGGATTCTCCGTGCACCGTGTGTGCGCGGTGTGGCAGGTGTGTTCGCAGGCCGCAGAGATGAGGCCGATTGTGGGCAGGTTGTGTCAGCAAAGAGGCCGGTGTGGAAAGTGGGGAGCAGGTTGCTGGTCAGCCCACAGCCCAGAGGAGGTCAGAGAATGCGCGCCGAGCTGCTTACCCAGAACCCGGGTGCCCTAGGGAGACCTGTGGGTGCCCCCATCCTGAACATCCTGCCACCGCACCTCCTCTCATTCACGTTCAGGCTCACAGCGGCCCTCCCAGGGGTCCGGGCACCCTCCTCCACACCTCCTCCGTGCTCACCCTCAGGCCAGCCCTGGGCTGAGTCTATGGCCTGTGTGATCAGGACCACACTGAGGCCCTGTGGAGCTAAGCTGGGGGGGGGGGTGCAGCTAAGGGACAGGCCACAGGGCAGGCGGCAAGACCTCCCCATCCCAGATCCCAGGCCCTCTCCTGGCCCGTCACCCGCCGACCTCTGTGGCCCGCACAGGGGAAGGCTGCAGGAGGCCTCTCCTCCGTATCTGGGGGACTGCGCTTAGGAGAGTTTCCCCACAGCCGGCTCGCACCTTGGCAGAGAGGAAACTGCTGGCAGCTCTGAAGTGACAGTTCTCAGGGCCACGCTTCGGCCAGGGCAGCCTGTTGGTCATATTCATGGGCGCACGCACTGGACATTTCTCAGACTTACGCGTGGTCCCAGGCCCATAGGTGCCAGAGTCACGAACAGCCCCATCTCCAAGCCAGGCAGCAACAGGTATACGGACAGCCACACCTAGCTGCACACGAGCAAACCCACGGGACAGCCACAGTGCGCCAGGGTTGTGACACCGCCGTCCATGGTGTCACGTCCACGTGGGCTGAGCAGGGCAGCGTCACAGGGTTGTGTGTGCTGCGTCACCCCTCGTCCTTACTGTCACTCCCTCACGAGTGCTCACCAGCTCCCTGGCATGGGACCTCGCCGTCCTTCCCCTCCCACATGCCTGATGAGGTCAGGCTGTGACGGGCGCTGACCGTCCCTCCCTCAGCCTGCCTCCTCCGCGGCAACCCTGCGCCAGGTCTGGATGGGCCTGCATTCCTCTGACTGCGTCCCAGCTGACCAGCATGGACCCAGGGAGCTGTGACAGGGCCGCCGTTTCGCCACCTGTTTAATGGGGGTGTGTGCCTTGTGGTTCCAGGTCTCTTCTGGCACTCGTGACGGGGACAGTGACAATCTCGTGGCCCCTCTGGCACCTCCTGGGCCCTGGGCTTCTTGGAGCTGGGCCGAGTCTCTACTTGAGCTCATGGCCATAAGCCCCTTGCCAGTGAATGGGCCCGTGGAGCAAAGAACAGCCCAGCTGTGCCTAAGGCCCCAAAGGGACCACTGAGGCAGGCCTGATGCTCGGCCATTGGCAGGACCAGAGAGGGGGCTGCCCAGCTTGGAGACAGGGGGCCAGTGGGACTGACCCCGGGGCACCCTGCCAAGCCTTCTCCAAACAACACAGTCAACAAGAAGAGCCTTGTAGGGGAGCTGCCTCCAACTTGGCCACAAGCTGAGATGGGGGGGGGGCGGGCACTCGCACTGGAGAGAAGGCCAAGGCAGCAGCCCCCCCCGCCCCCCGCCCCCCCCCCCCCCCCTCGCTTCCCTCTCTTGTTCAACCCTCCCGGACCCCTGAGGGCTTGGGCAGCGTGGGAACCACTCAGGTCCAGTCAGGGAAGCCATCCCGTCCACCCAGAGATGCGTACACCTTCCAAAGTGTGGCCGGGTGGTGGCTGCATGCCAGGCGCAGTGCAGGGGCAGGGTGGTGGGCGCAGCGGGGGGGCGGGGAAGGCGCTTAACAGGTGTTCTCTGACGAAAGTGGTTCTATTGTCAAGCGGGGTTGGGAAAGCCTGTTGTGTAATCCAGCCGGGCTAAGCAAAGGTGAACCCGGTTCGAGTTTGCGGGTTTGGCAGAGCCTCGCGCAGGCTGCGTGCTGCCAGAGCCCGGGGGTGTGGGGTGCAGGGGGGTGCCGATAGTGTGCGTGTCCCCTCCTTCTCAGAGCCTCTGGTGGGGAGAGCGCTTGAGCCATGCTGCATGAGGGGCCCCCAACACCCAGAGGGCTCTGCGCCCTGCCCGGCGTCCCAGACTCAGCAGAGCTTCCGAGAACCCGCATTTCTCTAAGTTCTTGGGGCTGCTGCTGGGACCGCGCTTGACAAACCCCTCATATGTTGCAGGGAAGCCGAGGGAGCCCCTCTGAGCGAGGCGCTCCTGTCGCTCAGCCATGGAGCCCGCAAGGCTCACCCACCTCGACGACACCCCTCCCCCCATGCTTGTTTTTCTGTCCCTTAACCCCACCCAGAAGAACCACCTTGGCCTTTGTTTGCGCACTAACCCATCTGCCTAATGCTCCTTCCCCAGATCTCCGCGGGGCAAGCGCCCCTCCCTCCCGCCTGGTTCTCACCCCCAGCCTCTCCCCTGTGGCCCTGCCCTTCCGAGAGGCCTTGCACAGCCCTGCGTGCCAGCACAGTGCGGCCAAGGCTGTGCCACCAAAGTGTCCCCAGCTCCATGCCAGTGCTGAGCACAGGGCTTGGCAAGGTGGGGAGGGGGCCCTTAAGTGAAGGGGGCCCAGAACAGCCCCGGGGGGCGGGGGCGGGGCGGGGATGAGCCTCCAGCAGGGCTGAAGAGAGCCAGTCTGAGCTGGCTGGGAGCCCTCACGCAGCAGGGCCATGAGGGCGTGCAGCGAGGCTCCCTGCTTGATGCCATGGGTGGGGCGGGGTGGAGGATCGGGGCGCAGGCAGGGGTGACGGGGAGTGCCCCATGGAGGCTGGGCTCTGTCTCCCTTTGCGTGAACCTTATCAGCACCGACCTGTGCCCTATCACTGGGACACTCGTGTTGCTGACACAGCTCCCCAGCGGTCACGGCCATGCAGGTGAACTCAGTGCAGGGAGCTGCCCGCGGTGACCCTGATGAGTTCAGAGGATGTCCTGTGCCGGAGGGTGACCCCAGCAGGCAGCTGAGGGGAGGAGGGTCAGCCCAGGCCTGTCTGACTGCCAGGTGCAGGAGGAGTTAGGGGAGGGGTGGGGCAGCCCCCCCCCACCTCCTCCTCTGGGAGGTGGGGGCGGCTGCCCAGAGTGGCACCGGGGTCCCGGGACCTGTCTGATTCTCTGTCCTGCCTCCCCCGACAATGTCCGTGTTGGCTGCATCCTGCCCCCTGCTCTCCCGCGTCACACCAAGGTCGTGGGTTTGAGTAGCCTTGGGGGTGGGGGCTGTGAACGTGTGTACGACGTCAGGGGTGGCCTTGCTCGGGGTTCCCAAGGAATCGTCCGACGAGCAAGGCTTTGACGTTGGAGTCTTCCTGCCCAGCGAGCTGACGTTAGTCCCTAAGCTTTTCTCTGAATGGCTCTGCATGGCTGCAGGGCTGCAGGTGAGGCCCCGGGTCACCTGTCCCGGCCCTCCTGGGTGTAACTCCTTGAGCGGTGTTTGGCTTGTCAGGTACTCGCACCTGCACACCTGTGTGCACATGTGAGGGTGTGGGCACCTGCAGGAAAGGTCTGCCCCGCTGAGCTCTCACACCCTCCCCCTACCTACCCGTCTTTTTTAAGCTACAACTTACTGAATCTTACTGTGTGCCAGGCCTGTGGCACACTCCTCCACAGCCCCCAAACTGTCACCTTCTCCCTTGGCTCCACCCCTGACCCCTCCCGCCCACCCCACAGCCTCAGGGGAGACCCCATGCCCTTCCAGCTGGGGGCCCTCCCATCTTCCTTGCTAGCTCCTAAAGACTTCCAGTGTCCAGGCTCCCTGAGCTCCAGGTCCCTCCTTCCCTTCCCCAGAAAGCTTCAGGGGCACCCCTCACTGTCCCCCTGAGGCCCCACGGTGGCCTCAGTCTTTGATGCTGCTCGCAGCTGTCCATGTGGGAATTCTGGTACCCACCAGCTGGCCCCCCACCCACCATTTATGCAGAGAAGATCTCCCCGTGGCCGCCCGCCTTTCTCCTGCTGCTCCCCAGGTCTCCCGGCCCAGGCCTGTCCCCAGACCTCTCCCCTTTCTGAAGGGGCTTCTCTGGGCTTGTCCTTGCTGGGCCTCCCAGCTCACTCTCTGAGGACACGCCCTTGAGCCCTCAGACCCTCCTGTCTTGCTTGGCGTTGTCCCATTCTGTTCCTTGACCGCCTTCCCCCTTTATTCCCACCCTTCCGTCACAGCCCCCCGTCCCCTGCCCCTGCACGATGGCCATCAGACACAGCAAGGAGACCTGGTGGTTCCCCTTTCCCCCTTTCCATCTGTCCCCAGCTCTGTCCCAGCTCTGTCCCACTGTTCCTGAATTCCTAAACCTTGCCGAGACAGTAACGTGCCGCCGTACCTTCCCAAAGGGACAGAGCCCCTGGCCAGTGACGTCCTAGGGTGTCCCCTTTGCCCTGAGTTAGTCACCTGTCACGCTTAGCGCTTTGCCCAGTCTGCTCAGCTGAACTCCTCTGGGTGCTGGGCTTCCAGTCTCTCCGCAGCTGCGCAGCCTGCAGAGCGGCCGGCGTGCGTCCGTCCGCACTCTCCACGGCCCGGTGCCTCCGCGTGGCGCGTGAGGCCTCCCCCGCTACTGTCCAGGCTGTCGTGGACAGCACGTTTCAGACTGAGGAGACTCTGGTCCTAGTGCCAGTGCCTCCTCTGCAGCAGGGCCTTCACTGTCTCCCGGCCCCCGACCTCCATCCTGGCCCAAGGGCAGAAGCTGCTACTGCTCAAAGAAGCTGCAGGGTTTTGAGGGCACAGTTGGTACAGGTCTGGTATAATGTGGCAAATTCTGAGACAAAGTCGATGTTAGGCTGACCTTCCCCTGGACCAGCAGAGGCTTGCACAGGAGCTGGTTACTGGAGTTCCTGTGTCCCTGTGACCTAACAGGGCACCAGAACCCACACGCACCCCCGGGCGCTGTGCGCACACAAGCCTGGCTTCCTGCTGCCACCACAGACCTGTGCTGAGGGCTTCCTTTGCCTCAAAGACCCCCAGCCCGATGCAAGACAGGCTGGAAGTGGTGGCTCCTCACCGTCAGGCTAATGCCCCTGAGACATGTTCTATGCCGTGCTCCTGAGCTCTCCCATGGGACCGGCCCTGGTCACCACAGTGGTATCTTGCTCAGAAACACACTCTTCCCAGGCTGCTTCCCCTCCCCCGTCCCAGCTTCCCACTCCTGGCTGCTGTTTCCTAGAATCATCTTCCAAGTGAACTGATTCCCCGTGAGTCCTTTCTCAGGGTCAGCTTCCAGAGGAACCAAATGAAGATGCACGGCACAGGCACATTGTGAAGAGTCCCACAGAGGCGTGCACACACGCAGCTGAGGAGGGAGAAGAAATAAAATGGAGTCACTGTAGTCAAGCTGCTGAGTTACTAAAATCAAGTAGGTAGAGGCCCAAGGAAACGATTCTGTTCTTGCTTTAATTAGCCTGGGAACTTCTGAACTCCAGTTATGCCAGGAGGTGTGAGGTGTGTGTGTGCGCGTGCGTGTGCGTGTGTGTGTGTGTGTGTGTGTGTGTGTGTCTGCGTGTAAATCCTATAGATAACCCTCTGATTACTCCTTGAAGAACTTAGGATGTTCACTTGTCCACACGCCCGACATCCATTATCTAGACCATGTGACATCTGAAAGGTTATCATCTTGGACCAATCCAGAGGCTAAAATGCGGAAGTGATTCTTCTTACAAATGTACCTTTTTCTGCATTACATAAAATTTTTTCAATTTTTTTAAAGTACAGTTGACATACAGTATTACATTAGTTTCAAGTGTACAGAATGGTTAGATATTATAATTTATGAATTGATCTTTCAATAAGTCTAGTACCCATCTGACCATACGTAGTTATTAAAATACTTGACTATACTCCCTGTGCTGTACTTCATTCACATCCCGTAACTATTTTGTTACTGCCAATTTGTACTACTGAAATCCTTCATCTTTCCACCCAGCCCCCTCCCACCTGGCAACCATCACTTTGTTCACTGTATCTATGAGTTTGTTTCTGCTTTGTTGGTTTTTTTTTTTTAGATTCCACATGTAAGTGAAATCATATAGTATTTGTCTTTCTCTCACTTATTTCACTTAGCATAATACCCTCTAGGTCCAGCCATGTTGTCACAAAAGATTTCATTTTTTTTTTTTATGGTGAGTAATATTCCTTTGTACATATGTACCACCTCTTCTTTATGCAGACATGTAGATTGCTTCCATAGCTTGGCTATGGTAAATGCTGCAATGAACATAGGGGTGCGTATATCTTTTTGAATTAGTGTTTTGGATTTCTTTGGATAAATACCCAGAGGTGGGAATGCTGGGTCATAAGGTAGTTCTGTTTTTAATTTTGGGGGGAATCTCCATACTGTTTTCCATAGTGGCTATACCAGTTTACATCCCACCAACAGTGCACTAAGGATTCCCTTTTCTCCACATCCTTGCTGACACTTAGTGTTTTGATTTATTGATGATGGCCATTCTGACAGGTGTGAAGTGATAGCTTATTGTGGTTTAATTTGCATTTCTGATTAGTGACTTTGATTAGTTTCATGTGTCTATTGGCCATCAGTGTCTTCTTTGGAGAAATGTTTATTCAGGTTCTCTGCCCAGATAGTCTGTTTTTTTGTTTTTTGTTTTTTGTTTTGTTATTAAGTCGTATAGTTTTCTTATATATTTTGGATATATTAGCCCCTTATTGGATGTATTATTGGCAAATATCTTCTCCCACCATTAGGTTGTCTTTCTGTTTTGTTGATGGTTTCCTTCACTGTGCAAAACCTTTTAAATTTTGTATAGTCCCATTTGTATTTTTTCCCCTGCCCAAAAAGACATCCAAAATATATTGCTAAGAGCGATGTCAAAGAGTTTACTGCCTATGTTTTCTTCCAGGAGTTTTATGGTTTTGGGTCTTACATTTGTCTTTTTTTTTTTTCATTAAGTTTATTGGGGTAACACTGGTTAATACAATTATATAATTTTCAAGTGTACATTATAATTTGACATCTGTATATTCTATTGTGTGTTTACCACCCAAAGTCCAGTTTCCTTTAGCTACCAAATTTTGATCCCCTTTACCCACTTTACTCTCCCCCTACCCCCTATATTTGACCCCCTTTAACTGTCTACCTACCCCCCCTCCCCCAGCCCCTACACTCTGGTAACCACTAGTCTATAGTCCATATCCATGAGTCTCTGTTTGTTTGTCCTGTTCATTTGTTGCTTTTAGGTTTATATCCACATATAAGTGATATCATGTTTTCTGTCTGGCTTATTTTGCTTAGCAGGATTACCTTGAGGTCCATCCATATTTTCACAAATGGTAGTATTTTATCTCTTCTTATGGCTGAGTAATATTCCATTGTATATGTACCACAGCTTCTTTCGCCAATAATCTATTATAGGACACTTCAGTTGCTTCCATGTCCTGACCACTATGAATAATGCTGCTATGGACATCGGTATGTAAATACCTTTTCAGATATGGGTTTTCAAGTCTTTGGGGTAAATATCCAGTAGAGGGATTGCTGTATCATATGGTAGATCAATTCTTAGTTTTTCTGAGGAAGCTCCATACTGTTTTCCATAGTGGCTGTACCAATTTGCAGTCTCACCAGCAGTGTATGAGGGTTCCTTTTTCTCTGCATCCTCTCCAGCATTTATTACTTGTCCTATTGATTATAGCTATTCTAACAGGTATGAGATGGTATCTCATTGTGGTTTTAATTCGCATTTCCCTAATAGATAGCGATGTTGAGCATCTTTTCATATATTTGTTGGCCATTTGTATGTGCTCTAGGGAGAAGAGTCTGTTCAGATCCTCTGCCCATTTTTTGATTGGATCATTTTTTTTTGTTGTTATTGAGTTATATGAGTTCTTTGTATATTTTGGATATTAGGTCCTTATTGGAGGCGTTGTTACACTTAAGTCTTTAATCCACTTGAGTTTATTCTTGTATATGGTGTAAGAAAGTGGTCTAGTTTCTTTTTTTTTTGTCCAGTTTCCTCAACTTTATTCATTGAAGAGGGTATCTTTACCCCACTGTATATCCTTGACTCCTTCATCATAGATTAATAGACCATATAGATGTGGGTTTATTTCTGGGGTCTCTATTCTGTGCAATTGATAGATGTGTCTGTTTTTATGCCAGTGCTATGTTGTTTTCAGTACTATGGTCTTGTGGTATAGTTTGATATTATGTAGCATGATACCTCCTACTCTGTTCTTCTTTCTCAGGAAGAACTATTCTTGGCTATTCAGAGTCTTTTGTGGTTCCATATAAATTTTAGGATTATTTGTTCTAGTTAGGTGAAAAATGTCATTGGTATTTTCATAACGATTGCACTGAATCTGTATGGATGTTTTATCCTTCCTGTTAAGTCTTCCTATCCATGAACATGGTAGATCTTTCCATTTATTTACATCTTCTTCAATTTCTTTAATGTCTTTCAAAGTTTTCCAAGTACAGGTCTTTTACATCCTTGGTTAAATTTATTCCTAGGTATTTTATTATCTTTGATGCAATTGTAAATGGGATTGTTTTCTTAATTTCTCTTCTGGAAGTTCATTATTGGTAGATAAAAAATGCAACTGAATTCTGAATATTAATTTTGTATCTATTTTTATTCATTAGTTCTAATAATTTGTTTTTGTGTGTGTCTTTAGGGTTCTTCTATATAGTATCATGTTGTCTGCCAATAATGACAGTTTTACTTCTTCCTTTCCAATGTGAATGCCTTTTTTTCTTTTCTTACCTGATTGCTGTGGCTAGTACTTTCAATACTATGTTGAATAAAAGTGAAAATGGACATCCTTGTGTTGTTCCTTACCTTAAAGAAAAAGTTTTCAGTTTTTCACCACTGAGTATGACTTTAGCTGTGGGTTTGTTATATGTGGCCTTTATTATGTTCCCTCCATTCCCACCTTGCTGAGTTTTTATCATAAATAGATGTTTGATTTTATCAAATGCTTTTTCTGCATCTATTGACAGGATCATATGATTTTTATCCTTTATTTTCTTTGTATGGGTCACTCCTAAAACAAGCAGACCTAATATGACAGCCCCATCTGTGAGGGGTCTCTTTTGGCTCACCTCAGTCCTAGGAGGGAAGATGTGGCCCCCTGACCCTTGAGATTGATCCTCATGAGTCTCGTCTACATTTTGCGGCCTTACAATTGAGCTTTACTCCTGAGCCCACCTGCTTTGTCCCTGCTCCCCTGACACTCCATGTGCAGTCCTGTCACCAGACCTTTGCCTACGCTTCTCCCTGCACTGGAACTGTCATTCTTTTCTCCTATCGACCTACACCCTACTTGTGTTCCAAAGTTCAGATCCCTTTGCTCACTCAGAGAAGTTTTCCTGATTACCCTAATCCCTTCCCCTTCTCTCCAGCTGAAAACAAGTCCTGCCATCACAAATTCTATTACAATGTATAAGCAATCTTGTCGTGATTCATTTTTTATTCAGCAAATATTTGTTGTGCCCCCAGGCCCTATGCTGGGTGCAGGATATGGTCAATCTGTTCTCCAGAGTTGATGTTCTAGGGGGAGGAGATAACAAACAAGTCCAGTGTGATAAGTTGCTGGCAGAAAATACAGCAGGGGAAGGGGAGGGCGGCTGGCATTTTCAGTATAGGGTGGTTAGGGGAGGCTAAATTGAGGTAATGTTTGAACAAAGTCCTGATGAAATATTAAGCCAAGTGGACCCTGGGACAATAGCCGGTGCAAGAGTTGCTGAGATATGGAATGTGCCTGGCACACACTTATTCAAGGAACAAGGAGACCAAATGTGGCTAGAGAGCGAGGCAGGGGGAGTGGTGGGATCCGAGGTAGAGAGGTGTCAGTCAGACTGTCAGAGCTAAAGGAGGTACATGATGTGACTGAGGTCGAGTAAGACATCACATGTATTAAGTGGCAGCTCAGCTGACATGAATTAATAGCTCCGCGAATCCTTCCTCCCTCACTGTGGCAGGATTATTGTGATTGTTTTATAATTGAGGACGGGGAGGTTTGGAGGGGTGGTGTGATTTTACGTTAGATTGCTGGAGGTGATCTAGATCACTCACCCCTAGATCTGCCTGACCCTGGGACATGCCTGAGCTGCCCTGCTCAGAGTTTCAAATCCAGCAGGTACAGTGCAGACTGATAGCTTAGACGGGGCTTTCTACTGATGGGCTATGTGGGTGAGTGTAATCCCTACCTCTCCTCCTTTCTCTGCCTGGCCCTGGGGCAGTCTTGGCCCTTGGGCAGGGGGCTCTGGGATGACAGTGGAAAGAGTCCTCGTGTGGTTGTGTGTGTGTGTGTGTGTGTGTGTGTGTGTGTGTGTGTGTGTTGTGTAGGCATCAAACTATTAGTGAGGCCACACGGAAGGCCTGACAAGTTCAATGACCAAAAGCAACCACACAGGATGGTCTGATCAGAAATTTTCAGCTGGGCAGGCGACGGCGAGAAGTCTAGTGATGTCTCAGGCCTATGCTTCCTTAGCAAAGGTCAATCTTTACCTTCAGGGAGCCCTGCCCATCGTTCTTATCTAGGATAACATACCTGTGAAATGTCAGAGTAATTTTGTTCCGGAAGGCATAACTGCATGCACAAGAAAGAGCACAAGCCCATCCACATTATCTTGTTGCCATACCACCTCTATTTACTGTAAAATTTAATTATCATGTATCCATCAATGTAAAAGAAGTTTCTCCATTTTGCTTTTTGTCTCATCCTAGAGATTTCCCCGCTTTGCTTTCTCTCACCTCTTTATTCTATCACCTATGGCTTTGGCCGACATCTTTTGATTCTAAAGTATAAAATAAGCTGCAAAACTGTCATTCCTGCAGCATTTTCTGTCTGTTGAGATTTTTGCTTCCGGGTATGTCCTCGAAATTTTGGCTCAAATAAGGTCATAAAACTTTTATATAGGCTAAATATTTTTTCGTGGAAAGAAGTTTCCTGAATCTTGCTAAAAACGTCAGGGCCAGGTCAGTTTCAGGCTGGGACGGTGCTCAGAGTGAGGTGTGGGGTAGAAAGGTCTACACAGCTGGACCTTCTTCTGATGGCAGAGCAGGAGCGGCCTCAGGTGGCCAGGCCCCTGCATGGTCTCCGTGCCTTTTGAACAGGTAATTAACTTAGAAAGGCTGAAGATCCCCCGAGGGGACCCGGCTCCGCACACTCGCTCATGTTATACACGGGGAACCGAAGCCCGCAGAGCGGAGTTATTTTCCCTTGAGGTCCCACGAGGATCAGGGCGAGGACTCAGAATCAATCCCAGATTTCTCCACCCCGGACGTGACTCCAAGTGACCGGTGTTCTTCTAAGGCGACACTTGTTTTAAGCGCGTTCGAAGGAGCGAGCCATCATTTATAGAGTCCCCGAGGCGCGAAGGGCCGGCCCGTGAGGAGCGGCACGACCACCCCGCCGCGGGCGCTTTAGCGGGACGCCGGCTCGGCGACTCACACGCCCTGCACTTCCGGGACTTTCGCCGTTTTCGCCGTGGGCGGTTAAGTCCGGGCCCCTCCGTCCCGCCCTCAAGGCCGCTTGGGAATTGTAGTCCTACCGGCCTCCGAACACCCGGCGGCTGCCGTCCCGGAACTACATTTCCCAGAAGGCCGCGCTCGCCGTCTGGGTAACCGGGTCATGGGTCGGCGGGGCGAAACCCTCATCCTGGGCTCCTTAATTTCTCCGGGGGGATGAGTGACGGCGGGCAGGGGCATTTGGCAGCGCCATCTGCAGGGTGCCCGGCCTGCTGCGGCTGGGCGCAGAGACCGCAAACCTGGCCCGGCAGCTCTGCCCCCGGTAGGCGGCCAGCAGCCAGAGCGCTGCGTCCCCTTTAACCGCGGTGGGCGGGGCGCGGGGGACGCGACCCGCGTTGCTATTGGCGGCGGTTAGGGGCGCGGAAACTGAACGTGCCGCCACGGTATCCGCTGCCTGCTCCGGCTCCTCCGGCGCCTCGGGCGCCCCCGGCAGCACCATGGCGGCGCCCTGCCCGGTAAGTTCCTGTTGGCGGCAGCCGTCTGGGCCTTAGTCTCCTCGCGGGGGTAATGGCTCCTGGCTGGTGCGGAGGCTGCGAGGGGAGCGGGCGGGAGCCGAGCCCGCCCTCCCCAGCCCCAGGTTACCGTCTGTGCAGGGGTCGCTGGGTCGGGGGACCTAGTGAGCGCCTCCTGCGTGCCAGGACCTGTGCGGGCTACCGGGGCGAACACACCGGTTCCTGCCCCCAAAGTTACCGTCCTGGCGGGGACACACTAGTACTTCCCGACTGGAGGTGCGACCTAGGGCCAGCGCCAGGCCTCTCTGGTCTCAGTCTCAACTATTCTGAGCAGCGGATGGCTGGATGGAGGCCTGTTGAGAGTACATCGAGCTTCGACAAGTGGGAACAGCAGGCCACTGGGATGCCTGGGACCGCCCAGGCATGCCGAGTGACCTGGGCCTGGCTGCCCACACTGAGTCCTAGGCTCCTCCAGAGGCCAGAAGGGGGACACTCCATAGTCCCTCTTTTTGAGAGATTGTTTCGAGTTGGGCCATCTGGCTGGGTTGTGAGTCCCAGAGGCTGAGTGGTGGTCTGTTGGTCCTCTTAGCCATCTGGGGACTTGAACAGAGGGCCAGGCTGGGATCCAGGCCTTTGACCCCTTACCTAGTGCTCTTTCCACAAGACCTCCCCAGCCCCCAATATATAAATCACTTTGGGGGAGATCATGAATCACAGAGCCCAGGGGTTGAGAGAAGGTTTTGGGAGTCCCCCCTGCCTCCCGTCAGGCATGGACCTGAACTTGCCCCTTCCCCCTGGGCCTAGAGGTGAGTACTGCCTTACTCTTGTTCTTCCTAGAGACTCAGGTGGGTCAGCTGCTGCTCCGTTGGGGCCCTCCCCAGTTGCCACTCCTTCTCTTTGAAAGGGAGACTCTGGCTGGTGTTTTGGGGGCGGAGCTGGGCACTGAGCCATGGGGGCCTCTGTACTGGTTACAGCTCTTTGGAGTGGCAGTGTGGCCTTGCTCTACCCTGAGGACAATTTTTTCCCCAGAGGAGAATTGGCTGGGCTTAGGTTTCCGATGCTTGGGGCGGACAGTGGTTGCTCGCATGCTGAGATCTAACTTCTCAAGTGCCAAGGCAGGAACTGCTGTTAGAAGGAGAATCTGGAGTATCATCTCCGTGGCTTCCTAAGCGGGGTCCTGAGCTAGGGCTTCTCTGACCCTGGGTGGAGTAGAGATGGGTGTGATGCCACCAGCAGCCCCTCCAGGGCTGGCCTTTGGGTTCACTGGCTATTCTGCTTTAGGATTGAACATACGGGTTCTGATTCCTGAATCAGAATCTTTCGGTTCTTTAAAAAAATAACTTTATAGAGACTTTATTCACATACCATAACCTTCACTCTTTTAAAGTGTAAAGTTCAGTGGTTTTTAGTAATTTTACAGTGTTGTGCAGCCATCATCACTATCTAATTCCAGAACATTTTTGTCACCCCAAAGAAACCCTTTCCCGTTAAGCAGTCACTCCCCTTCCTTCTTTCCCTCCCCCCAGCTCCTGGCAACCACTAATCTATTTTCTGTCTTCATAGATTTGCCTATCCTGGACTTTTCATGTGAACGGAATCAGATAAAAGTGGCCTTTGTGCCTGCTTCTCTCACTAGGCACACATTTTCAAGTGTGGTAGCGTGTGTCAGTGCTTCGTTCCTTCCATGGCTGAATAACATTCCATTGTATGGATAGGTCACATTTTGTTTATCCATTTACCCATCAACTGGCATTTGGGTTTGTCCACTTTTTGGCTATTAGAATAAAATTGTTGTGAACATTTATGTACAGGTTTTTGTGTGAACATGTTTTTAATTCTTTTGGATTTTTACCTTGAATTGCTAGGTCATTCGATAACTGTAACTTTTTGAAGATCTGCCAAACTGTTTTCTACAGGGACTTTTTTTCTCTTTTTTGGATTTTGAAAAAGATTTTGCAGCTTGTCAATTTCTGCAAAAAAGTCATCTAGGATTTTTGTCAGGGCCATGTTGACTCTGTAGATCAATTTGCATTACATCTTAAAAATATCAGGTTTCCCAACTATGAACATGGGGTGTTTTTCCATTTATCTAGTTCTTTCTAAATTTCTTTCAATGATGTTTTGTAGTTTTCATTGGATACCTTTTTTGTTAAATTATTCCCAAGTTTGTTTAAATTTTAAATATATCATAAATGATCCTAGTAGCTTATTTACATTTTTAAAATGTATCATAAGTAGAATTACCACCTTGCTCTTTTTAGATTGTCCGTTGCTCGTGTACAGAAATGCAAGTGACTTTTGTTCATTGATTTTGTACCCGACAACCTTGCTGAGCTTGTTTATTAGTTCCGATGTTCGTTGAGTGGGTTCCTTAGGGTTTTCTTTGTGCAAGGTCATGCGTGAGCGTGCTTAACCCCTCCTGGTTGTTGCTTCTTCCTCAGCCAGCCTTCACACCTTTGACCCTGGTCTCTCCTAGGAGGACCCGTCGCTGGAGAGGCATTTTAAAGGCCACCGAGATGCAGTTACCTCTGTGGACTTCAGTCCCAACATGAAGCAGCTGGGTAAGAGGAGGCGTCTTGTCCCAGGCACCAGGTTACGAGCCGAGAAGGCCGGGTTTCCCCCGGGGGGGTGGCGTGGGGGGAGCAGGGCACTGTGAGGCCCCGAGCTTGCTCTGTGCCTGTGCCTTGCTTCAGGCAGCAGCTCCCGGGGTGCTGGGCTTCGCGGGCTCCATTCTACAGGCAGGGTGTGAGGCCCAGAGAGGTTGGGGCCTCCAAGGTCCCCACAGCCTTTGAGGGTGGGACAGGGTTCTAGCTTTTCCCATATGCCCCGGCCACGTCTTGGGTGGGCCCTGAGGAGGGCCTCCTTTTCCTTGCGTCTTTGTCAGTTTCTTGGCCGCAGTAATGTGGCACACCGTGTCGAAGATGCCTACCAGTGAGAAGGGTGTCGGGCCTGGCACTCCCCTCCCCGCTGCCCTCGTGCTGCAGCCGAGTGCCCCCTGATTTGGCCACTTGGGGGTTCATACACAGCCATCCTTGTTTCTATGGGCAAGATTTCCCCTTCATCTTATGGTCAAGGTCCCCCGCCAGAGGCTGCTGGCCTTGTGGTCACTTTAGATTAATGGGAAATGGAAATCATTTTTGGTCCACCTCGGGGACCTTCTCTAGGCTTCTGAGTGGTAAAAGGCCCGTGGGGTTGGGCCGGCTCCCCAGCATTGGGAAGACCTGCCGTCTACGGCCCTCAGGGCGTGTCTGTGGGGAGACTGGGACCCAGGGCCGGCACATGAGGGCCCCTTGTGATCTGGTTCCCAGGTGGGCCTGCTGCTTGGAGAGCCGGCAGGCCATAGGTTCTCCAGACTCGGGTTCACGGAGGTGAACCCCACTGCTGCTGCTCCCCACTCCCCCCTCCACTTCTTCCCTGTCCCCTCACCCCAGGGTCCCGGTGGAGACTCGAGGCCCTCTGGGGCCAAGCATCATGGTGTTCCCACTTTCCTCAGCCAGCGGCTCCATGGACTCGTGCCTCATGGTCTGGCACATGAAACCCCAGTCACGTGCCTACCGCTTCGCGGGCCACAAGGACGCCGTCACCTGTGTGAACTTCTCCCCTTCGGGACACCTGCTTGCCTCGGGCTCCCGTGACAAGACTGTTCGAATCTGGGTACCCAACGTGTGAGTTATAGGCTCTGAGGATCTCGTGTGAGTCGGGGGCCTGGTGCCAGAGCTGTCCCCACGTGGCTCCCCATCCTGGCTCTGGACTGGGCATCTAACCCCCTCCTGAGGAGGTGCCCTCAGAATCCGAGGCTTCAGTTGGGGCCTTCCCCTCTGGGTTGGGCGATGAGTTCTGGGCTGACCCAGCTGTCCTGTAAGGGACTCCACCCGCTGCTGCTCATGCGTGGATGAGCAGGGGCCTCTGGCTGCCCCATTTGGGGACTGGGCGCTCAGGCCCGGACTGACTTTGGGAGGGGCTCCCGACGGGTGGGGAGAGCTTCAACGTGCTCGTGGGCCCTCATGTCACTGACGGGGGTTTCCTGACTCTGGGTGCCTGTCCCCTTTAACGCAAAGCTAGAGTCACAGTGTTTCGTGCTCACACGGCCACGGTGAGGAGTGTCCATTTCTGCAGCGATGGCCAGTCCCTCGTGACGGCCTCCGATGACAAGACGGTCAAGGTGTGGTCAACTCATCGCCAGAAGTTCTTGTTCTCACTGAGCCAGCACATCAACTGGGTCCGCTGTGCCAGGTGAGCGTCACCCCGCCAGAGACCCTCAGAAGGACGGGTCGGGGGCACAGGGGCTGTCAGGACCCAGCACCGGGACCTTGGGCACAGTAGCCGCTCTCTGGGCTTCCTGAGCCTCAGCTTCCTTCTCTGTGAAATGGGGGCAGCAGCAGTTCTTCCTTCCATTGGAAGTTGCTGGGAGGCTTCGCTGCGCTGATGTGTGACAAGTAAGTTACCCCCGTTGCTGGCCGCGAGACCCGACCTCCGTGCGGACGCAGCCCAAGGCACAACGACAGGGGCCACTTACTAGCAAGAGCAAGCGTGACAGGAAGGTACTGTCAGCCCTGCCACTGCGTCCCTCCTGGTTCCTCCGGCAGTCCTCGAGCTGGGTGGTGTGCCCGCACTGCAGATGAGGACGCTGAGGCCAGAGCAGTGAGTGTCTTGCCGCAGGGCACGTGGTGGGAAAGTGGCAGAGCTGGGGGTGAACCGAGTCAGGCACTGAGGCTTGCCTGCTTTCCCCTGGGGCGTTCTGGTCCTCTGGGGCTGATTTGGTTCCAGAGTTGCTTTGGTGGCAGGGAGGGGCAGTACTGTAGGGATGGGGTGACCCGAAGGACCTTTCAGGGTTCAAGAGTTGCAGGCACAGATGAGCCTGCTTCTAGCTTGGTCTGTTCCTTTCAATAGAGAGCTCTCCTGTCAAATCTCTGTGCTCCAAGGGGAGGCCGTGGGTGTCTGGGGACACTGGGAGACTGTGGGAATCAGAGGTTGGGGGCTGTGGCTGTGTTCTTCTGGGGACCCCATGCAACTTACTTGTTCTCCAGGGCACCTGTTCCTTTGTCCTGGGAGGTCCCTGGTTGTTCTGAGACCTCATTATCAGGATCCTGAGGATGGGGGGCTCAGGCCAGCAGATGAGTGTCAAGCCCATACCGGCCTTTGGGAGTGGGGCCCAGGACCTCCACTTCGTTGCTGGCACAGTGTGTTCTGCTCATCCATTCTCAGAGTCACGTGTAGACTTGGGGGACCTAGAACAGGACAGTGGTGCCGATGGCGGGCTCGGGCCCACCTAATGCAGACAGCTCCAGCAGTTAGCACGCACACGGCCACATGGCACGCAGCATGGGGTGCCTCCTGTGCCCGCCTCATCTCACAGAAGGACGCCACTTGCCCAGGGTCCCTTGGGTCACAGCAGGACACGTAGCCGCACTGCTGCCGGGACCAGGTAGTGGGCAGTGCGGGAAGGTGGCTGTGGGAGGTGGCACGTGGGCACATGGTGTCTGTTAGCTGGTTGTGTGACTTGTGCCCTGCCTGATTCAGATTCTCCCCTGATGGACGGCTCATCGTGTCTGCCAGTGATGACAAGACTGTCAAGCTATGGGACAAGACCAGCCGCGAGTGTGTCCACTCGTACTGCGAGCATGGCAGGTGAGTCCGCAGACCACCCTCCATCTGCAAGAAAAAGGCGCGGGCCTGGACACGAGGAGGCCCCAGTGGTCTCCAGTGGCGGCGGCGGCGGGCGCCAGCAGCCGCATCTCGGCCGCTCCCTGTCTTCTGTCTCCGCATCTTTTCCTGTGCCTGGGAGGTCCGGCCTCAGCCCCGTTCCCACACTGAGGGGCGAGCTTAGCCCCAAGGCAGGCGCGTCTGGGCGGCTGCCTTGTCCCTTCACTCTCTAGCTCTCAGAATCCTGACACGTCTCTCCAGAGGTAGTCGAACCCAGGCCCCCGGAAGCATGTTAGTGTGTTGCCTGGCGGCGGTTTCAGGCGCGGAAGGACCGCTGTGGTCTTGCAGCGGGTGGCGGCCGCTCACACTGTGCTGCATCATCAGGAGAGGGAGGGGCCCGCATCTGAGCAGGGACTCACCTGTCTTGGGTTCCTAGATGAAGCCCAGCTTTGCCGTCTTCGGTGAGGCCGGTGAGGGCCCCTCCAGAGAGCCTGCCACGATACGACCTGGGTGTCCCGTACGGGTGCTGGGGCCCCAGCTCTATCTCTGAAAGCCCCGAGCGGCCGGCTGCCTGTTGGTCCCAAAGGCCACTTTCCCTTCTCGTATTTAGAATTGGTGCTGGGCTTTGTCCCCTGGTAAATCCACCTGCGTCACTGCAGCCACTGCTCTCACCCTCCCCTTCCTCTCCCCTGGCCACCTGCTGCAGGAACCAGGTGGGAGGGAGGTGATGCTGGGCTGAGGGACGGTGCGCAGAGGGGCGGGGTGGGGACGGCGCTCGCGTTCGGGGGTCTGTTCCGAGCCGGCGCACGCCCTGTCCGCGGGGCGGCTCCTGTCTTTCCAGCTTCGTCTCCTGCGTGGACTTCCACCCCAGCGGCACCTGCATCGCCGCCGGCGGCATGGACAGCACGGTGAAGGTGTGGGATGTGCGCACTCACCGGCTGCTGCAGCACTACCAGCGTGAGTGTCTGTGGGCGCCCGCTCGCTGCCGCCGCGGTCCAGTGGGGGGCGTCCTGGGGCTCGGGCTCTCTGAGACGGGTGGTCTGTGGTGTTGCTGTCCTGGCATGGAGCCTTGGCCAGGAGATGGAGTGTGACGTGACCTGGCATCCACGAGGCACTTCAGCGACTGCTCACGAGGTGACAGTCGCATGTCCACTGCAGGCCAGACGGGGAGCCCTCGATGGGTCTCTGGCCGGGGCTCCTCTCAAGGGGCTTCCCTCAGGGGCTGCCTGTGCCACCCGGCTCCCCGCATGTTGGAGGCTTCTGCCCCCCAGGGCCAAGGTGACAACCCTTGACCTGTGGCGAAGCGAGCATGTCTGTCAAAAGGGTCAGCGTTGGTGGGACGTTGGCCATCTCTGGCCCCACAGAGTCTCCTCCATAGATGTGCAGCCGTGAGCCGTCTGGAGGGTCAGTTTGGCTTGGGGCCAGGCACAGCAGCCAGCCCGAAGCTGCGTCCTCTGTTTAGGTGTCGCTCTTGGAAGGCAGGGCAGTGGCTGAGCCGGGCTCCAGGGCTGGCAGGGCAGACTTGGCTGTGACCGGGAGGGCACAGCGGAGGGCGGTGGAGTGTGGGGCTGGCTTGAGAGCAGTGTGACTGGCAGAGCTGTGAGTCACCCCGAATGTGGGGATGGAGCAGCTGTGGGTTGTGCGGGAGGCTGAGTGGGGGCGGGCAGGCCTGCGGGCTCGGGGCTGGCACCTGGGGGGTGGAGCTGGAGTTGGTGGAAGAGCTGTGGTTGCCCATGGGGCTGAGTTGAGAGTTCACGGGCTCACTTCCACAATTCACACCTGAAGGTGGGAGGGTCACGTCTGGACAGAAGTATAGGCTTGGGCTCAGGGCCATCCCCCCAATAGCCCACAGAGCCTTCTTAGCCAATTATCTGGAGCTTGAAAACAGCACTTCTTGGGGTAACCAGGGTGACACACTTCCCTTGAAGGGGGAGCAGATCCCAGTCCTGAGAAGCACAGATGAGGGGGGACTCCGCAGCCGGCTCAGCGCTCATAGCTGTGTGATGCTGAGTAGGTCACTTGTGCCTATCGAGCCCCTGGACAGTGATAGGGCCTGTCTCACAGTGGTGTTGGGAGGGTTTTGAGTTGTCCGTGTCAAGGACATAGTGCTTGGCACAAATCAGGAACCAGGGACAGCATTGGTGACAGTGACACTGGTGCTGAGTCAGGAGGTGAGGTGCTCCTGAGGGGTCAGCGTCTGTGGTTGGGGCTTGTAGTACCCTGCACCACCACCAGGTGGCGAGGGCCAGCTGCAAGCACGGGGCTCTTTCCTCCACCGGGAGCCTTGGGAGGTTCGTCTGGGAGGTTTGTCTGGGAGGTTCGTTGCTGATGCTGTCTGTTTCACACAGAGGCTTCTAGAACAGAGCAGCAGCAGAGTCTGCCTTGACTTGGAGGCCACACCACCTCTCCTCCCCTTCTTCAGGCTCAGAAGCCTGAGTTGGAGATCGGGGAAGGGGTGTAGGCAGCGGGGCGTGTGGCCTGTGAAGGCTGCCTCCAGGCGTGGGGTCAGGAGGCGGGCTTGGACAGGGAGAGGTGGGGAGGAAGGTGACAAGGCCCTGCGGTGGCTGGGAGCACAAGCTGGCCCTGTCTGAAGGGGGAGGTGATAGTGCCCTCCTCATGGGGTTCGTGGGGTTATAATACAGTGCTGGGGGTGTGATCAGTATCAGAAGTCTTGGGAGGGTCCAGGCCCACCTCTGATGGGTCGGGAGCCCGGGCCTGGTGTTGGTGGGGTGCTGCGGCACCAGGCACCCATTCGGAAGGGCTTCGGATGCCATGCTCTGTCCCAGGGTCCAAAGGTGTGGCCTGGCTGGCAGTGCTGGGACCAGCCCGTCACTCGAGGAGAGAAGGGATGGGGGGCCTATGAGAACAGCAGCACCAAGAGCTTGCGTGGGTAGGAAGCTAGTGACCGGTGAGTAGGCTGCCCGTGCTTGGTGTCCAAGGAGGGCTGGGTGCCAGAGTGGAGCAGGGTCAGGCCCGGGGAAGGGCTTGGGGGGCTGAGCAGGGGAAGAGCCAATGCTTTGGGGTGGCGGCCAGCTGGGCCGGGGGAGCTGGGTCCTTCAGAGGGCTGAGGCCAGGTCCGTGGGTCAAGCAGCCCACCAAAAGTATAGGGGGATCTGTTTGGAAGCCGATTCCCCGAGAGGATCTTCCAGCCCTGGGGCAGGGGTGCCTGAGCGGTCTTCTGTCCCTGATCTCTAGGAAAGCCCGGGGAGAGTGTTTAAGGGTACAGTGACATCCACTGTGATATCTACTCCGGTGACTCTGGGTGGACACCAGGCACTCCTGAATGGGCTTTGGGCTTTTTTGAGAGGATTTGGTTCATGAAACTGGTGTGAGGCCAGCTGCCCACAGCCATGGTCCGTGGAGGGCGCTTCCTGGCCTGCGCTGAGTGGTCAGGGTCACCTGGGCTGCAGCAGGCAGCTGGCGCTGTTTGTCCCCAGCAAGAAGTTGGCTGGCTCTGGCTGATGGCTGTGGGGAGGAGCTCCGGTTTCCCGATTCAACAGGGAGTTGGCGGGGCCCTCAGAGCCCCTGGGGGCGCCCGTCCCCGCGGGGGAGGGTTGGGCTCCATATGTCCGGAGCCCGCACTGGGACTGTTGGGACAGCCGAGCAGCAGCCCCGTCCCAGAACCACGGTGTGCTCTGCGGTTTCCAGGCACGTGCGGCCTCTCATCCAGTGACAGGCCTGGATGGTAGCCGCGCGGGGGTAGTCCCCGCTTCACAGGGGAGCGTGAGGCTCGCCCGTGATCATGCGGCTGGGACCCTGAGTTTGGCATCTGTCCACCACCGTGCCCGGGCTCCTTGCACTGAGTCAGTTCCAACCATTTACTGTGCGGGCCCCTGCGGGGCGCAGCTCGGCCTCTCCAGAAGCTCCAGCTGGAGCTCAGGTCCCAGGTCCTCTGTCCGCCGGGTCTCAGCAGCCCCCGGGCCCAGGTGTGGCCAGCAGGCAGGCCTGCAGCTTTGCCTGGCGTTTCCATTGGGAGGCAGTGTGCTGTCCCACCAGATCGGCCAAGTCACTGGCTCTTCCCCACCATCCCTACGTGACGTTTTTGTGGGTGGCATTCACAGAGACAGCCTCTGGAGTGTCCTTTGCTACTGGTCAGAGCACCTTCATCCTGCGCGTCCAGCCCCCATAATCCCAGAGCTGTCGGTCACTGGGCAGGCCGGCCGCTCACCACGAGGAGCCACCCTGCACGGTGGGTGGGTGGGGAGGGCTGCCCCAGAAAGGAAACGCCTGCTTTGCCCTCGGGTCTCTCTGGGCCCCGGGCCAGTTTGGAGCCCAGCGGGCAGCGGCCAGCGTGTGGAGGGCGTCTCCGTGCGGGGCTGCAGGGCCGGAGTGGGTGGCAGGTGCTCAGGCTTCTCCTTCAGTCACCTGCCGCCCACCAGCTGTGGCCAGTTCCCTGTGCTTGGGGCAGGGTCTGCAGTGGCCTCGGTCCCACCCTCTCTGGGCTCCTGGTGACCTGTAGAATCCTGACATGATGCATCGCTGGCCCTGACGTGGCGGGGATAATGACCAGGTGCCCACACTGTGCCCAAATGGCCATCAGCCATTGGCCAGCAGTTACCACTGATACCTGCCATGGAGCCCAGAAGAGGGCCTGCCACTTTGGGCTTGACGAAAAGTGGGCTGTTTGTGGCTAGTCACTTGGGCTTTGTGCGGGAGGGTTGCCCCCCTTGGGGGGTTGCCAAACCCTTGGGGGGACTGTTGAGCACGGGTGACTCTGATAATGAGGCTTCCCTGGACCACCCACTGCCTCTGCAGAGCCAGAGCGGCCGCCCCAGGCTGGCGGGCCGGGGACGCGGCGCAAGAGTGAGTGTGCAAGGCGGGTGACGCGGGTCTGGCGTGTCCCCAGAGCCTGGCACGCCAGACTGCGCTCTCTTCCGGAGTAAACGGTTCCAGATGCACCCCGCTCCCCACCAGCCAGGAGGCCATTGACAGTCCTGCCACTTGTCGGGAGCAGGGCCCTGGAACTGTCTCTGGGGGACATTTCTCCCTCGGGTGGGTCGACCAGGCGGGAGGCCCTGGCATGATGTCCACACCCTGACTCCACGCCCCGGTGGCACTGGGGTGCCCTGGGCTCCCTGAGCCCCGTCCCTGACCTAGTCCCCCGGCCGCTTCGACTCGGGAAGTGGGCGGGCCCGGGAGCCAGAGCCCTGTGCCCGGGTGGCCGGCCCGGAGCAGCCCTCACGGGGAGCTCAGGCTGTGGTGACGCCGATGCAGGGCGGCTGCCTGTAAGGGCCGTCCTGCTGTGGGTGAGGAGGGGTCGAGGACTCCCCAAGTGGGGGGCCTCGCAGTGCTCTGCGCCCCCACCCCACTCCCCTGCCTGTGAACCAGCATGTGGGCCAGCACAGCCCGTCCCTCGGGTGCGCGGGCCCCGGCTCCCAGCCGTGGATGCACAACCTGGAGTGGCTGCAGGGTGCACCGAGCTAGGCCAGGTCTCCTGCCACCCGAGTGTGACGAGGTTTCACGTCTCACGTTCACTCAGTGGTATAATCGTAGTGGCTGTCCTGACGGTTAAAGGAACATTCCGGAAGTCTGTGGAGAAGGGAGACATCCATCTGTTGCTGTCCTCCCCTGAGTCACCCCTGCTCTCTCCAGAGCCTCTGCTCACGTTCCCCCTCCGGGTCTGCATGCAAGTGTCTGCCCCTCCACGCGTGGTGAGGGACGGTGGCACTCTGTGTCACTGAGGTTCTCTCTGCCACCCCTGTGGCTGCCGCCTGTCCCCTTCCTGCCGGAGTTGCTGTGGCTCCCCCTCTGCTGTCCACGCCCCGTTTGGGTGAACGCTGAGGGTGCCGGCCCCTCCCACGCATGTGGGCAGTGTTCCGACGTGAATGTTGTCCTACAGGAAGCCCTCACTGTCCCCCCACCCAGGCACAGTTGCGCATCATCTGGCCTGGGGTCCGCGGGCTCCTGGCGCCTGTGTGGCCTCTGCTGAGGGCCGTTTCCTGGCAGGCGTGTTTCCCGGGCCAGCGCTGGCTCCTTGCAGGTGGCCTCGCAGTGCCGGGACGAGGGGCTGGGTTTGGGGCTTGTGGTGATGTTTGTGGCAGTTCTGACTGGACGAGGTCATGGTTATCTCAGCTCCACTGAATTCTCGCCAGGCCCGTGGGGATGGGGTCTTCCTAGGACGCTGTGCTGCAGCTGGGTGCCGCCCCTGTGTGGTCTGCCCGGGTCCCCCTCACCCGCTCAGCAGCCACCTTCTGCGTCAAGGACCCAGCGCAGCCCCTGCCTGATGGAGCACGTTGTCTCATGGGGGGCCCTGCTGTGAAGAGTACCCTGACCGGACACTCGGGGTGCTTCGGGAGGACAAGCAAGGGGGTGGCCCGAGTGGGGAGGTCAGGGGAGGCTTCCCTATGGAGGTGACTGAGCAGTGAGCTTCGAGGTCAGGGGAAGAGGTGGCAAGTCTCCCGGGCCCAGGGGGACAAGGCGTGGAAAGGTCCCGTAGCGGGGGCCAGCAGAGCCAGACCTCGGAGAGCAGGGACGCCGGGGTGGCCGGCGGGGCTTGGGCTGCGGCATTGGGCAGCGCAGAGCTGCTGAGGGGGTAGAATGGCAGGACCTGGAGTTGCAGGGGTCGCCGGGGGCTCCCTCTGTGCAGAGGCCTCACAGGCCTGACCTGGCGACGCCCCCACGGCACCCCTCCCACGCGGTGCAGGCCCAGCGTGCCAGGCTGCCGGCCAGTGGGGAGGCCGCCCCGGGACCCAGGCCTGGCTGGCTCTGCAGCGTGGCGTAGCCGCCCTCACCTGCCCCACACGTCTGTCATGGGGCGGGACCTTCGGGATGCGTTTCAGGGTCTGCCTGCCGCGTGGCTCCCCTGACGCAGCCGCGGAGACAGCAGCACTTGGGGCGCTCCGCCCCGCGTGGCGGCTCAGGCGGAGTGGCCCCGTCCCCGGCCGTGCCCCATGCTCCCGCTGCCTGCCCTGCCCGCCCGGACGGGTCTTCTCGCCTTGGGCCGTGACGCTCCCCTGGGAAGTCCCGTGGGGCTCCCCACATCTCTCGTGCTGGCCGCCCCGATCGCCTGTCCAGGCTCCGCCGTGCCGCGGGCTCCCGGAGCCGCCTGACTGGTGTCCCCCGCAGTGCACAGTGCCGCGGTGACCGCCCTCTCCTTCCACCCGTCGGGGAACCACCTGGTCACAGCCTCCAGCGACTCGACCCTGAAGATCCTGGACCTCCTGGAGGGCCGGCTGCTCTACACGCTCCACGGGCATCAGGTGAGGGCGTGGCCTGGCACTGCGGGGCGTGCGCGGGGCGTGCGCAGGGCGGAGGTCCCCTGCGGCGGCCCCTCCCTTAGACCCCACTGGGGGCGGTATCTGTGGCTCCCCTCGTGGTCCGGGCAGTGGGGTGAGATGCAGAGACGGGCTTGACCCCCCCATAAGACCCGAGGCCTCCAGGAGGAGTGTGGGGCCTGACCCCGGCCCCACAGCTGAGAAGCGGGTGCAGGAGCCAAGTTGGGTAGGGAGTGGGCAGGGAGGCATCCGGATCTGGTTGGCAAGCTCCCCCCAGGTGCTGAATGTACTCTGTCCCCTCGTGACCCCAGGTCTGCCTTGGTCCGTTGTTGAGCGGAGCCCTGGGACCCATGCCCTGAGCCACCCCTGCAGGGTCTCCGGGACCTGCAGACATCAGGCCTCTGCAGACACAAACGTGCGGGAGGGAAGGCTTCCCCAACGTTCGGTCGGGCATTCCTGGGCTCCCTGGGTGGGCAGTAGGCAGACAGCCTTGGGGAGTGAGGTGAGGGGTGGTGGGGCTCTCCCCACCAGTTGTGGCTGAGCTGTCTCCTGTGGACAAAGAATGTTTTCTGTCGGGATGTCACCACACTCTAGTGGGGCGGGAGTCTGGACCCAGAGCTTTTCCGTTCGTCCTCTGCACCTGTGAGCAGCAGGCAGGCAGGACGGAGATGGGGACAGGCTCATGAGGGCTGGGGGGTGGGCCTGGCAGCCCGTGCGTCTTGGGCCAGCGGCCAGGCATGAGGTGTCTAGCCCAGGGCTCCGGGGCCCCCTGCCATCGGAGTTGGGACACACGAAGGCCGAAGGCCATTGGCCATAGCCTGGGGTGGGGCCTGGGCCCATCCTGCTTCCCTGGGACAAGGAGGCTGCTTGCCGCCCTCAGGCCCCTGTCCCTCCTCGTCAGGACACGTCTGCTGTGCAGGACCCGGGGCCTGTCCCCCAGGGGCCCGCACATCTGAGTGAGCGGAACGGCCCCCGGGCTGGGCTGACTGTTGCTCCTGGTGTCAGCCTCTTGGCAACACCCTCGGTTGGCCCTGTGGCGAGTCAGCTATTTAAGGTCACGTGCAGCCAGTCTGGGGTCTCACGACCAGGGCAGCATGCAGACCCGTGGGATGCTGCCACCTCTCCGCCCAGCAGAAAGAAATGGCAGCAGAGAGACAGGCAGTGCAGACGGCACCGCCGGCCGATCCCGGGCCCTCCGCGCCCCCCGCACGGGCTCTTGCACAGCTGCCTGCCCCTTGGCCCAAGAACCCGCACATGGTGTGGAAGACGCCCTTCCCGCGCTCAGGCCCCGCGTCGGGCCTGCAGAGGGAGCCTGCTGACGCCATTCTCCCCGAGAAGTGATGCGGGCCAAGTCTAACTGCGGTGGCTTGTTGCTCTTGAACCTCGAAACGCGAGGAGCAGGCTGAGGGGCGGCTGGTGCTCGGGGTTACAGAGGAAACGGCCCCACGGAGTCATCGCTTCCTCAGCACTGAGCTCACGGTGCCCAGAGGGAGGGCGAGGGCAGAGCTCGCCTTGTTCCCTTTGCCGTGTGTTTGTCTGTTCACCATCCGTCCCCCGGATTGCTGGGCTGGCACCAGGGATACGAAATGGATGTCATGGTCCCACCCCCTGGGGCTCAAGGCCTGGGAAGCGGGGGACTCCCCGGGGAGGTCCGCAGAGCTCAGAAGGCATGAGACAGGTTAGGCCGGGCGAGGTGGGCCGCGTCAGCGCGGTGCTAGGGGGGGGGGCGGTGGTGCGTCTCCAGTGCCAGAGGGGCAGAGCGAGAGGCTCCGTCCATTTCTCAGCCACAGTCCCCATCAAATACACACTCGGGATTGGCCTGCCGTGGGTCTTAGGGCTCTTCCTCCTGGGGACCCATGGTGCCAGCTCCACTGTGGGGTGCCGGGGGGTGGGGATCCCGGGGCCTGGCTAGCTCAGGGTTCTGAGGCAGTCTCGCCCCGACTCTGCGCCATCCCTGCACTTGCTTGAACCCCTGGCCTCTTCGTAGAGCACCCATTCTCCCGCCCTCCTGCTGCTCCAGACCGGTGATGGGACCGTGCACTCCCCGCTGGGGGCAGCAGCTCTGTGCTGCGTCTACGGCCGGCCACTCATGCGGACTGCCCGCTTCATTTGCCCCTTCCGCCACGAGAGGACTTCGTTCTGGGGTGCTTCCTAATGATGTGGAGCAGCGTCATGATCGAAGCATCTGGCCTAAGGGCAGATGTCGGGGTGTACATGTGCAGTGTTTGGGGCAGCCTGAGGGCAGCCTGTCTGCCCTGGGCAAAGCCCTGCTTGCCCTCTGTGCCCCAGGGTCTGCTAGGGTCTGCTGTGGCTCTTCATTGGGCCTGGCTCTGCCCCTAGGTTTGGGGCGATTCAGAGTCAGCTGATAGCGCCTCCCTGTGGCGGGCAGTTGGTTAAAACAGCCACCAGCCGGCCCGAGTACCTAGCACTTGCGGAGACATGGCCAGGAGCAGGGGGCTGCTCTGCGCAGCCCCTGGGAGGAACCGTGGAGGCTGGGCCCGTGCGTCACCTGGGAGCTGGCGTGCTCCAAGGACACTCCTGACTGGAGGGTTCGTGAGGGCGGGAGTAGGAGGAGTTCTGTGACCCCGTCGGGGCGTGGACGGTGGCTTCTGAGCCCCAGGACAGAGCCTGGCAGGGCGCAGCATCTGGCTGCTGAGGGGGGGCTGGCGCGCGCTCTGCAGGGCTGCGGTCCTCTGAGGCTTCCTGTCGTGATGTCCACGCCCGCCCGCCTTCGAGGAAGATGTGCACCTGGGCGCTTTCGTCACTGGGGCTTTCACACCCTCTCCCAGGGCGTGGGTGAGCCGCAGGAAGCGCAGCTGCCACCAGCCACTTCCTGGAGCGTGTGGCTGCGCAGCCCCCGGGCTCCCGGGTGGGTCCTGGCGGGTCCCAGGTGCCCGGGATCCTGTCCACAAATGACGATGGCAGATCTGAGAGTACTTGGGAGTCCAGGTGGAGAAACGAGGCCTGGAGAGTGGGCTGGGCTGGGAGGGGTCTCACTCGCGCCTCCAGGCGCAGAGCTGGGACGAGTGCCCGTTCCCCCCGCACGCACTGGCCTCACACGTGCAGCGCTGAGAAGTGATTTCACCCCCGTTTTCAGCTCACTGGTCTGTTGGGGGGGGCCGGCAGGCTTCTGGCTGTGTGGGTCTTAGCCTTGCCGCCACGTGACCTGTTCTGGTCCGGCAGGAAGAACCTCATGACAGACACCTGCTTGGGACTTGAGGGACCTCCTCGTGACAGCCCCAGATACAGCCCAGAGAGAGCTGTTGGGAGGGAGGGCTGTTGTTCTTCTTTCCCGCTTCAGTTCCTGTGAGCAGGGACAGTGCAGGCGGGTCAGGGCCAGCAGAGAACAGCCCGCCACAGGGAGCTGATGCTGGGGCGAGACACTCCTTGGCCAGCAGGGGGCGCTCTGTGTGCGCCAGGGAAGTGGCCTGCGTGAGGCGGGGCTTGAGGCGGAGCCGTGAGGGTGGGGGTGGGTCAGGGTGGAGAGAGGATGGGGAGGCCAGTGCTGCTGGGCCGATGTGCTCTTGTCTGGGTTGGGGCCGGAAGTGCCATTCATTGTCTCCTGAAGCACAGGACGTTGGCACCAAGCTATGACCAGCATCACCCAGTGTAGTTGGGGACTCCTGGGCTGGGCCCACGTGCCAGGCCCCAGGGCCAGGCCAGCAGTTTGGAGCTTCTCTGGCACGACTGGCCTGTGTGAGGCTGGCTCGCTCTGTGGGGCTGGGAGTGGACATCGGTTACAAGCTTATTGCAGGCCCGAGGGATCCTGGTGCTTCGCTCTTGTAGTCCCAGCTTGGGGACTCCATGCTGCAAGGCCATTCCGTGGGGACTGAGGTCCTGCCCATGGGATACCTGGGAACAGCTGCTGTGGCCCATGGGGCCCTTTCGCTTCTGCCAGCTAAGCGTCCTCGAGTGATGGAGTGGCAGGCCCGAGGCTGGGCAGGCCCTTTGCTGGCTCCAGCCCACGTGGACTCTGGCCCCTCAGCAGGCCTGCTGCTCCGGCTGTGCCGGGCCGGCGATGACAGTGCAGCAGGTGGCAGCAGGTTTCTAGACGCAGCCTGAGCAGATACAGCCGCCTCTGCCAGGCAGGGGCCAGGACGGGCTGAGGAGCCTGTCGGGGCTGAGAGCTAGGGCACTCCGGTCTCCAGCCGCACCTGCCCACCCGGGTGGAAAGTGGGCCGAGCCCCACCTGGGTGTGGTGCACGGCCCTCCTTCCCCCCTGCCCCGGGGATCACCAGGCGGCCTCTCTCTTGGTGGGTTGGGTTGGCAAGAGCCTGCAGCAGGCACCCTTGCCAGCTCCTTTGACTGAGGCCAGTGCTGGGGTGTGTTCGGTTGGGGAGGGGGCACACGGCCTTGTCTGTTGGGTGATGATGCCCTGCTCTCTAAGGAAACACCCAGTATTTTCCGGAGCAGCTTGTACTCCCTGTTTCCGGGAAAAGCAGGGGCTCTCCCATCTTGCTCAGCAGAGAGAGCCTGAGCCTCCGGCTTGGGCACTGGGGTCTGGCCACCCCAGCTTTGCCTCCTACCTGTGACGCTGGGCACGACATTGGCTTTGCTGAGTCTTTGCTCATCGGCCTCGTTCTAGGAGAGGACGAGTCTGCGTGGCCCAGACCAGACACAGTAGGTCCTCACAGGTGCTGGTCCCTTTCCACTTCAGCTCCTGGGGCATGGTGCCCTGCTGCTCCGGGCGAGAGCTCTTTAAGAGACCATATAAGGTTTCCGTTATGGGCACGGTCCAGGTACATGGCTGGGCCATCAGTTAGGGAAACGAGCCCATGATGGGGTCTCTGATGACGTGGTCCGTGTTGATAGCACAGGGCCATAGCCCTCAGCCCTCCCCTCTGGGATGGGGATTGCCCATTTGCCCCTCCCACTAAGTCTCTCAATGGTGTATCTGGCTTTTTCTTTTGTCTAAGGTTTTTTCATCTCCCCTGGAATGTCTGCTGCTTTGACTTCTCTTTTGTCACGTAGCTCCTGAAATCAGTCCCCTAGTGGATGGGCTGCAGCCACTCCCCTGCCCCAAACCTGCTTGCCCCCCCCCCCTGCCCCCAGCTGTCCTGAGCAGTGGCCTGTTGGCCCTTTTGCATGTCCTTATTAGTCCCACCAGTCAGGCCATCTTGTCCAGGGCCTGAGTCCTATAGACCGGCTGGGGGCGGGGGCCGTGTCCTCTCTGAGGCTCTGCAGTCTGGCTGTGGGGTCTGCCACGGCCATGCCAGTGAAGCTGGAGGCAAGGGAGTCCCTGCTTCTCCCTGGATCCAGCACAGACTCGGGGGTGTCAGGGCTCCACGGGAGCCTCCTCACCCCCTCTCATCCCTCCCTGCAGCGAGAAGACCAGGAGGAGGAGGGTTTTCCCACCAACCACAGCTGTCGCTCGGAGCCTTGCGCCCGAGCGAGGCCCCAATAGCTCCGTGTGGCAAGCGTGGGGACGATGTGCTAGAAATAGAGATTTATTTTTCTGTATTTTCTGAAACATAATCTCAAGCTATGCTCATTTGGTTCGAGTCCCCAGAGCTATTTGGGAGACGGCGGTGGGCGGGACGTGGGTGGAAGTCAAATCTGGCGCTCGCGGCTGTGCAGTTGGCGTTCGTGTCTCTGCGGGGTGACTGAGCTGCACAGGGACCGCTGGGCACGTGGTTCCATGCAGCCCGGCTGCCCCAGGACGTGGGCGAGGGCCTGGACCCCCCAGGGCTGCGGTCTGCTTGGGGCCGCCGTGGTCGTGAGAGCGCAGGGCGCGGATCCGCTGACGTCGCTGGCAGCTCGGGCCGTGCTCATGCTGTGTGCCTGGCGCTGGGCGCCGGCCATGGAGGCTTTCCCTGGAGGAGGGGCGGCAGAGGGGTGGCCGTGGCCTGGGACGCATGCCCCTCAGGCTGCTCCTGGGGAAAGGAAGCTCATCCCTCCTGGCTTGAATAGTTGGACACCTCCTGGGCGGCTGAGGGGACGTCAGCGGGGGGAACCGCTCGTTCGCTCCGACCTAAGCAGCCGGGAGGTCATCCTGGCCCTCTCTCCCCTGCCTAGAGCCCAGGGGAGAGTTGGGAGCCGTGTCCCCAGCCAGGGTCGGGAGAGAGCCTCGGCTTGCCTGAGGCCGCTTCTTGTTCCCTGGGCCACCACTCGGACCCAAGAGCCAGCCCACAGCGGATGCTGGAGAGCAGGGCAGGTGCCTCCCTGGCGGGGGTTTGTGGAGGAAGTAAACGCTCCTCTCACCCCTGACTCGGGGCATGTGGTGTGACGTTCCTGTTTGTCGGTAGCCACCGAAAGCCTTCAAAAACCCTTGGAGGCGGTGGTGGCTGGGGTACCCAGCTGGGCTTTGCTGGCATAGCTGTTGTGGCACAAGGGTCGAAGCCAAGGCATGTGGGGATTGTGCTGGAGGGGTGAGGGGAGTGGCCAGGTCTGGACCAGCTGCAGGGCTGCGTGCGAGTGAGAAGCACTGGGAGCTGGAGATCCAGACACATGGGCCCCTTTGGTTTGCCTTCTTTTCCCCATTGATGCTTTGCAGTGTGGGAGTGGAGAAACCAGACAGTAGGGATCCCTTGGGTCTGAGGCTGGCAAGGCAGAGGCAGCGTGTGGTAAAATGGCTGGGTATGAGTCCAGCCAAGCTCGAGGACCAGGGGTGCCTGGGTCAGGAGGGAGAGGAGGGAGGGAGTGGCCAGGTGTCCGGTGCTCATGGTGACCAAGCAGGACCATCTCATGAAAGACTCTGGCTGGCAGATCAGAGAGGGAGGGAGGAAGGACCTGGTGGAGCTCAGGAGCTGTTCCTGCCACGGCCCTGACCTAGAGCCCATGGCGACCAGGGCCCTAGGCAGGTGGCCACTTCCAGCCATCTGGGGCAGGTTGGGCTCCATGCTGCTGAAGGCCCAGCCAGAAGCTGCTGCTCAGAGTCACACTCAGGGGTCAGCGCAGAGGTTTCTGGCCTGGGGGAGAGACCGCTTAGCAATACCCCTGCCCTGAGCTGGCGGACAAATGCACGCAGAGTGACTCACGAAAAGGAATAAGCCGCCGTGAAGGCAGAACGATCTCAGCGTGCACCTTGTCGCCTTTGTCTGTAGGAAAGAGACACCCTCAGCCCCACGGTTGGAAACTGGGACACACCCCAAAATCACTGCCAGGCTGAGGAGAAAATCACAGTGGAAACTGAACACTTGAAGGCGAACAACTGGGAGAGCACAGTGGGTCAGGAACTTTTTGGGTCTAGCTAAGGTGGTAATCAGAGGCAAATTTGTAGCCTTAAGTGAATTTATTTAACACCAGGAAGGTGGAAAATAACTGGATTCAGAGCTGAATGTGGGAGGCTCAGGAAGGACATGGAGAAGGAGGAGGCCTTGCACCCACGCTGTCTGCGGGGTGGTGAGCAGTCAGCGGTGTGGGAGCGCTGGGGGTGGGGGCGGGTAGGGCCTGGCTAGGCCGCAGGGGTCCTGGGTGGTCTGCCTCCCCCACCCTCCTGGGAAGGCCAAAGCCGCTGATCTTCAGCACGGGGGAGCCTGTCTGCATTCCAGCCGTGGGGCCACCGCAGCGCCCAGGACCGGCCGCTGGGCCGCTCGCCCGGGGCCTGATGGACCGGCGGGCGGGAGCCTTCATGGGAGACCTCTTTCCGGGATCACTGAGGCACCGGGCGGGAGCTGAGCAGCCTGCCCAGTGGGGCTCACTCTCACACTCTCATGAGTCCCCTCGTAGCTCGGTGTCCCTCATGCCATCCCCAGAGTGTCCCGGCACTCGGCCCCTGGGCAGAGTTCAGCACGCCTTGCTTGGAGGGCTCCCGGCACCGGGGCCCGGGCCCGAGGTGCCTGCCTGGCCGCCGGCCACGCTCTGTGCTGGTCCTGCAGCTGCTGGCACCGCTGGTCACCACACCTTGGCTCCAATTTGCCATCCGTGGTTGACTGACAACAGGAAAGGTGACTGACCCATGAGTATTTGCTTGGTTCCTTAGTTGCTGTGACTTCTTGGAAACTTGCCATTTCTCAGCCAGCTCTGGTCAGGCAGGGGGCCCAGCTTTCTGGACACTTCGTGCGCTGGCTTCCTTCCCTTTTCTCTCCTCCCTTTTGGTTTTTCATCAAAATGAAAATAGTTATGTTTTTCATTGTTTGTTTTTATATTAATGTAGCAATGCCACGTACTTGTTAAAAATTCAAAGTATGGGAAATTACAAAGACTTTCAAGAATCAAGGAAAAGTCACCTGAAATTGTTAGCACACATACACTCCACAAAGTCCTGTTCGGCTCGTTAGCCCTCAGTGACTGTCACCTGGAAGGGCACCTGAGCGGCATGTAACCTGCCCCGTCCCGCACGTGAGCCCGGCGTGTGCTGCTTTGCACCTGGCGCTTCACGCTCACTGGTGTAACTGGGTCTGGTCCCTGTCGAGAAGAACGGACCTTATTTGTCCATTGATGGCTGCAGGGGACTCAGCGCTGTGGTTCTTGGCCCTCTGGGCCCCATGCTTGAGGAGGCAGGGAGAGGCACGGGCGGGGCCTGTCCCCTCCGGAGGGGCTAGCGGAGGGGCTAGCGGAGGGGCGAGTGTGCACACCACGCGCCAGCGGGGGGCCACGGGGGCAGCGCAGGCGAAGCCTTGTCTCCTTGTCTCTGCACTGCACGCACTGGCTCCTGGGAGGCGGGGCGTCTCTGCTCCCGCTGTGTGTGGGATGGGGCCCGGCTCAGCCCGTCTGTCTCTGGGCAGGCAGAAGCGGCCTTGCTCCCTGACCTCGGTCCCCTTTCCAGCCCGCAGCTTGTCTGGTCCCTTCTGGCACCGGGTGCAGGGTGGTCCCCAGTGTGGCTGTCGTCCGGGCCCCCACCCCTCCATCAGCCCCACCTGGGCGTACCTGTGTGGGCACCTGGGGCTCCCACTGCGCCCCGTGCTGCTCTGGAGGGACCGAGTGGTCTTTGTGACAGTGGCCTGCTGTTGTCATCCGAGGGAGAACCTCTTCCCCAGTGTGGCTCGGGGGATGCCAGCACTGCCGCTGGAGGTGCTGCGGGGAGGGGGGTGGTCCTGGTAGTGCGCGGGCCCCCCACCCCAAGCCTGGACGTGGCCCCGGCCCTCAGAGCCCGGCCTGGCACGGGCCCGGCGTCACCCCTCCCATGGCCGTGGGACCTCTGTACCTGGGCAGCCAGGCTCCTCCCAGGGCGTGAAGGTTAGCACAGCGACGGGCACGTTTGAGCCGCCCAGGCGCCCCCTCCCCAGCCCCTCCCTGCTCCAGTTCCGGCCTCTGGTGTCCCCGAGGCTCCCGCCTCTGCTCCCTGGCTTCTCCTTAGGGCTCCACTTGTCCGGTCAGCGCAGGGTGGTGTAGGAAGAGCATGGTCTGGGTCAGGAGACTGAGCTCCGGTCCCAGTGCCGGGCCTGGGACGCGTCAGTGCGCCTCTCTGACCACTGGCGCCTGGGAGGCGGGGACAGTGGTGCCGGCCCAGCAGGGCTGTCCTCATTCCTCTCTGCCCACCTGTGACCCCATGGCCTGTCCTCTGTCCTGCCAGTGGTGCCTGCGCCTGGGCACCTGCACGTCCCTGGCCAAGGGCCGAACGGGGTCCTTAGCACTTCGGCCCATGGCTGCATTCACTCAGGAGCTCCTGGTTTCTCCCTGTGCGTTTAGGATCTGGAGTGACCTTGGGTTTCCTTTTCCGTTTGTTTTGCTAGGGTCCAGCTACCTCTGTTGCCTTTTCGAGGACGGAGAGCATTTCGCTTCTGGAGGGTCTGATGAACAAGTAAGTGAAGATGGCCTGGGATCTCTCACCCGACATTGATCGGAACAGACCAGGAGGCCGAGGCGTCCTGGGCACGGACCGGGTTTCCCCAGCGTCCTTGGTGGCTTTCAGTGACCGCGAAGGCTGCAGCTCGGGGTGGGGTGCTCAGACCCAGGGCACCCGCCCCCTGGGACAGCGTCTCCAAATGCTCACTGCTCGAACCAGCGTGGGCTGTGGGGGTGGATCCAGGCTACCGTTGCCATGAAAAAGTTAAAATATTTTAGAAACTTCTTTCTCCTGATCATGAAGGAATAATGAGGTAACTCTCGGGTGCTTGCCGCGGGCCTGACGCTGTGGCCAGTGTGGCCAGTGTGGCCAGAGCTTCGTCCCTCATTTGGAGCTCACAGCGGCCCAGAGGGGCAGGCGCCCGGCGCCCATCCTGCGGGTGAGGAAGCAGGCTCCGCGGCTACCCGGGGCCTCCCCTTGGCTTTGGCGCCCTCCCCTAGCCTGCTCGTGCGCCCCGTTCAGGGGTCAGCACTTCCACACGCCGAGGGTGCGGAGAGGGGACCTGTGTGAGGCAGTCCTTTCCGCGTTGTCACAGGCTTTCCGCCCGTCGGCCCCGGCGCCTCCTGCCCGGACTGCTTAGCAACAGTGACCTTGTGGTGGTGGGCACCCTGCCTCTGGGCTCTGGCCCGGAGCCTGGCTTCCGGGGGTCACAGGGGGCGCTGAAGAGTCCCCGCCGGAAGTCTCCTTCCAGGTTCCTGTGCAGCACTGTTTGTCCAGAGAGGGGTGGCTGTCCTGAGCCACCCAGAATGTCCTTCTACTTGATGCCCAGCTTCCCTGCTCTGACTGCTCAGCCCAGGAAAGTCCCACTGGCCTCCTTGGGAGCCCAGCCCCAACCCAGTGGACCGATTTCGGGCGAGTCTCTACCAGGAAAGGGGGCGGGAATAGAGAAGGCCGGCGTCTTTCCACACCTGCACCAGCCACCGCACTAACCGGGCAAGGGGCCCTGAGCCTCCTCTGGGCTGGGAGGCCTGGCTCATTGCTCAGGAGACGAGGGAAACTAGAGCAGTAAATTCATACCGCAAAGAAAGTCAGGGTAAAGAAAGTCACGTGGCCCAGGTGGGCTTCCACCTGCTCTGGCCGTTCTCGGACGGCCGCCGCTGTCAGCTCCCAGCTGCCTCCTGCAGTCTGCTCTGGAGCCTCCTGGAGTGATGTCTGAGCATGTCTGCATGCTCGTGACAGCCCGTTCGCTGCTGAGTTGTTCAGCAGGGTCACAGGACCCTGTAAACAAGGGTGTGTGCCGACATTCTGCTCGTAGCGGGGACAGAGGGGAGCCCCTGGGGGCCCCTTGCCGGGGAGCAGTGACCAGTGATGCCGCTGGGAGTGGTGAGAAGCCCCCAGAGAACCGGGCTCGTGGCTGTGTCCCGGCAGGGGAGGCCCTCAGGGCACGTTGGCTTTTCATCTGACGTGGACACTGGTTTTTCGGTTGACTGCTGGCCACGCTGCACAGTTCCTGCCGTCCTGGAAGTGGCCCTGGACTGGTGTAGCCACATGTGGCCGGTGCCCTCCAGCTGGGCCTCAGTCAGCATCTGCCGGAGCCCCGGGACGTGAAGACCCTCCAGTGGGGTGTGGGATCCGGCCTAGGACATGTTACCGACTTCTTCCGGGTGCCAGTGTCTGCGCCTACCTGTCTCCTGTGGGCCGCATGGCAGCCTGGGAGGTGGTCGCTGGGATCCGTGGCACAAAGAGGTTGAGTCCCTTGCCCAGAGCCACACAGTAAGGCGTGGAGCCAGGATCTTAGCGCCGAGCGGTCTGGGCCGGGGTCCATGTGCTAACCACTCCTCACAGTGCACAGGCCAGGTCCCCACCCTCAGGAGCTCCTGTGGTAGTGGGGAGACTGACGAACGAGGAAGAGGGACAGCGGTTATGTAACTAGCAGCACTGAGGCTGTGGAGGAAGTAGAGGGCTGCGATGAGAATTAGCGGGCGGCCAGGGGTGGCCTGCCTGACACTCCAGCCTGAGGGGCCAGCTCAGGCGGGGGACCAGCCAGTGCAAAGGGCTGGTGGTGGCTCCCACGGATTCCATCCTGGTGGCAGATCCAGCTTCTTTCAAGGCCTGTCCAAAAAGCCTGCCCTCCGGGAAAGCGGGGCAGGTCCTGGGGTTGACTCGGGGTATCGGGGGGGGACCACTGTCCCGCCACTGGCGCAGAGCTTTGGGGACAGCCTTCAGGCCCATCTTCTCTGTGAAGGGCCGGTGACTTTTCTCCCTGAGCCTGTGTGCTTGTTGGTCTCGGCAGGTGATGGTTTGGAAGAGCAACTTCGACGCCGTGGATTACAGAGAACTCACGAAGGTCCAGAGGCCCCCGGCCATGCTGGCCGGCTCCTCCGGGAATCGGGTGAGTGGCCTGGCGCGCGTGTCTGAGCCCTGTGGGCGGCGGTCTGCGTCACCGTGAGCAGCAGCGCAGCGCTGCGCTGCGACGGCGGGGGGTGGAGGCGAGGGCCGCCCCGGGACGGGATGCCAGCGAGACCGCGCCGCGCGCTTCGTGTGGGAGGCTCTCCGAGCAGACGGCTACCGGGGCCTGCGCGCCGCGCCTCCCGTTGGGGGCAGTGTCGCCACGGCACGTGCTTCCGCTGGGCTGAGGCCTGAGGAAAGGAGGGTCGTGTCTCGGGCCAGGCCCTGGGTTCCCAGAGGGCGTGGGCCCGGAGCCACAGCTTGGACGGGCGGCACAGGCCCCTGTCCTGTTGCTCTCCGTTCCTTTTTCTTTAAACCATGGAAAGGAAGTTCTTCAGCCACAGACCATTTTTAGTACCTTTGTTGGTGAAAGGGCATTCAGCATTCCTGATTAAAGTACATAACTATTTTTTTTGACAAATATTTTTTGGGGAAAAATTGACAACCGATAAGGTCTCTTTGAAGGAGGTCACATTCGGCTTTGGCTGAAATAAGCATTAAAGCCAAGGCCGTGGAGCCCCAGGGTCTGAGCCCTGGTGGCCGCAGGCTGCGTGGCTGTGTCCCTCCGGCCCGCAGAGGCTGCGCGGCCTCTCCCACACGCGGAAGCTGGCCTGAACAACAGGAAGCGGCTTGCCCAATGCCCCCAGCGAGTCGAGGCTGGCCCAGAATAGAGCCAGGAAGCCTGGAGTCCATCCAGCGTTTGAATCCAGCCGAAGGATCCCCTCCTCCCCCCACCTTGGCTCTTGTACCTCCCCGGCCCAGGGGAGGGTACCGCCACTTGCCTCTCGGGAATGGCTGGTAGTCCCTAGCAAGGGGAGAACCCCATGCTCCTTTCCTTAGTGTTATTAGGAGAATTACTTGTCCCTTCAGTCCTGGCTCAGAGATGGGGTGTGGGGCACCCTTGTTTCCCAGAGCTGTGAGGCCTGATCGTCTAGGGCAGAGGCCGTGGGATGGGGAAGCCAGCAGGACAGGGCGGGGTGGGCAGGCGCTAAACCATTTCTTCCCATACTGCCTCAGGCCACAGCTCTGCCCAGTGGGTGTCTCCATGTGCGGCTCCAGTTAGGGGAAGGGAGTGGGTGCTGGGGTTCTGAAGCCTGGGCTGTGTGGTCCCAGGCAAAGTACCCCCTCTTCCCAATTCTCCATTTCCACAGTGGGACCTGAATACACCCCATCTGTCCACCTAGGAGTGACTTGACTTGTTAAATCTAGTCATCCTTTGTTGAGGGCCTTTCCTGGTTTGTCATGAGCCCCTTGGAGACTGAGGTGGCGGCCAGGTGCGCCCCTGGCCGGCACACACGCGCCTCGCGGCTGGCGCGCTCCTGCGGTCAGGGCTCCCAGGCCAACAGGACCCCTGGGGGAAGCTGTTTGCTTCATCCACGTCACACAGGATTTACCACTTTACCCGTTCTTCAGTGTGCAGTCCAACGGCAGCAGGCACATCCACGTTGCTGCTCCTCCTGAGGGAGGGAGCCCACCGGGGCGCACCGCTCAGTGGTCAGGTGTGCGGGGGAGGGAGGCCGATGCGCGGGGCCCGCCCGTCCGTCCTGCCCCGGGCTTCCCGGCACCGGGGTAGTGCCTGGTGACTGAGTCTGCATGTCAGCTCCTCGGGGAGTCCAGGCAGGGGGCGTCCGATGAGTCTGCCTCAGCTCCGTTCACACCGCTCCCCATAGCTTGAGGCTCTGAAACATGGCGCCGTCTCTCTTTGTGCTGGATAAATCTTTGTTGGGGGGCTGTCCTGGGCATGTGGGGTGTAGAGCATCCCCGGCCTCTACCTACTAGCTGCCAGTAGCATCCCTGACCCCTAGTTGCGATGACCAAAGATGTCTTCAGGCATTGCTGCCAGCATTGCCCCCAGGTGAGAATCACGTAATTAACGCCCGCCTGGGGAGCCAGCCACAGAGGAGGCTGGTGGAGCGGGGTTGGGGGAGGGGTGGCACTGATGCTGCTGCTGCCGGATGGGAGGGGGAGCATGGGGTTGGCGCTGGGGACCCGCTGTTCTGGTCGCCCAGGCGTGCGAGCACTCGGGAGCCCCGCACCAGCAGCCGTGGCCCAGGGGTCAGCCTGGGTCTCTGACGCAGGGCCGTTCTGCAGGAGTGTTGGCTTGTCAGACTTTTGAGTCCTCCAGAGGTGGTGGTAGATGACGACAAAAAAGACCTTCGGCATCTTTTCTTCCCTGACGATCGGGGCGTTCGTGCCCTTCCCGCCTGCGGGCTTCCCTGGTGCTGGGACAGTACCTGGTGAGGGCTTTGGCGCGGCCCAGGGGTCCTGCTCCCCAGGCAGCCCATGAGCCCCCCGCCCAGCCCCCCGCATCTGCGGCCCCGCCCCCAGCTCTGCGTGCACGCTGGGCCTTGGCCCTGACGCCCACGAGTCACGCCTGGTGTCCGGGGATTGTAGGAAGCCCGTCGCCCGGCTGCTGGGTCTTCAGTTCCTGAGCGTGAGCTTGTTCGAGTGTGGCAGCTAAGAGCCGGAGGGGCAGCCCAGGGCAGGGGCAGCCCCGTGAGCCTGTCACGGCCCCTCTGCCCTGGAAACCCCTGCCGAGGACGCCGGCTCTGACAGTGACACTCAGCTCTCTTGAAATGAAGGCTTTCCCTGAGCTGCCTCTGGGGAGAGCTCAGGTCACTCGCAGCTGTTTTCAACCTCTGCTTCAAATTCACAGCTTATTTTTAGGCACATTTCATGTCGAAAAGCAAAGCCATTTCCCAGCCCTTCAGAACCAGAATAATGGGTTCTATTTTCCCTCTATTCTTGGCCGAGTTGTGATGAGGAGGCATTTTCGGGCTGGGGCTGGAGCGCTTTCTCTGCCTGGAGGGCTTCAGGGAAAGGACCCCAGCACCAGGCTGAGCGTGGGCCGGAAGGTGCAAGGCTGGAGGAAGGCTGGAAGGTTCCGTGCAGATGCGCGCCTCCCGGAGGCACTCGTGTGGACCCCCGTGAGCTGGCGGCAGCAGCTCGCGCTGGTGTTTCTGAAGGTCTGGCGTTTAGCTCTGTTCTCTGCCGAAGCCCTGGTCGTCTTGCACGCTGCACTCGCCTCCACAGCCTCACCCCGTGCTGCCGTCTGTGCTTTGGGGCCTGTCCCTGAAGCACGAGGACCGCTGTGTCTTGAATGACCTCGGATTTGGTACCTGCTCCTCCAGTCCCAGCTGCCATAGGACTGGCTTCTATCTTAACCACAGAAGCCTCTCAAAGCTGCTTTGAATCGCCAAGATGCACTGATTCTGACTTTTATTCTTGCCCCCCCCCCGAGCATTTCTGAGCCCATTATGCGATGGGAAGGAAGGTTGCGCTGGGGGCGGGGGAAAGGATGCTGAATTCTAGGTAATTCAGTAAAACCAAAAACCCACTTCCTGAGTTCTCAGGGCTGGCTGCCCTCCAGTGCAGAAAGTAACCTTGATTTCTAGGACCAAGGGCCTTTCTCTGCTCATCTCGAATGGGGAGATGCCAGGTCCACCTCGGTGGGGTCTCACGAGGTGGCATGTGCCCACAGGTGTTTGGGACCATGCCTGGCATGTGGCAAGCACTCACCCATCTTTGGCTATTTTTAAAATGTTCCTTTTCCTTCCTCTGTCCGACTGAGCAAGATGGGCCCCCACCCCATCCGGGCGGTTTGCGGCTGCAGCCTGCGGGGTGAGGGCCGGCGGGCAGGAGAGGGGCCGTTCTCCCTGCAGGCTGTCCTTGGGGGTCCCGTGCGGGTTCAGACCCTTGCAGACAGCAATTGTGCTTCCCGATGAGAGACCCACGTCCTCCGTGCTCCCAGACGTGAAACCAGATCCATGAGGTGGGTAGGAATGGGACTGTTCTCCTCCCCGACCCTCCTCCGGGCAAGCTGCCCAGGACCCCGAGAGCCTCAGTGCTGGAGCTGTCCCCTGGAGGAGGGGCCGGGCGAGCCGGGCACGCCTGCCTGAAGCCTCAGCCTTCCCTGAGGATGGCCTGCTTCTTCCCAGTTTTGCTGGTTCGGGGTGGGGGGTGGGGTAGCGACTTAGGGATTCTTGGGCCCACTTCCTGGCCCAGAGAGTCTTGGCAGTGGATCTCACCCCATGCTGAGGTTCTGGGGGTCCTGTGGTGGCTGAAGGTCTGTATTGTCACCCAGGCTCCAGGCCTGAGGAGTCATAGGATCAAGGTGGGGGACGGGGACGCATGTTTCCACCTGCCTCGTAGATTTGCTTTCTCACTTGGGAACATGGAGGACTTGGGTTACTAGACAACAAAAATTTTTCAGCTGGCATTTTTGCTTTCCATAGTGCGAAGTGTGGATTTGAGGAGACGCTTGCAGATGGGGCTTTGTGGGTGTTTCGAGCAGGAGTGAACCCCAGATTTACATGTCTTAGAGGAGCCTCTCTTTTCTCCTCTTGACCCCAGTTCTGGATTCGAAGTTTTCAAGGCTATTCGAGGAGGCTCTTGACAGTGCATGAGTCAGAGGATGCCCGGGCACATGGGCATCGTGGGAGTGTGGGCCCTTTAAACCCAAAGGCACCCACTGGGCTCTGTTTACAACTGGGCAGGCAGAGGCATGCTCTTATTTCTAGCCAGGGATGTCAGCGGGAGGGTGGACCCAGTGCAGCCTCTGCTGGGCCTGTCGTTCCACATTGGCTTCTGTCCTACCCATTAGTGCCACAGCCTCCATCCAGTTACCTGTTCGTAAATCCGCAGGCCACCTGCCTCCTGCATTGTCCTCAGTGTTCCTTGGCTCCTGCCTCTTGCCCTGTAGACATGGGTGCCTCAGTCAGCTCCCGTCCTTCAGAACCTGCTGGGCCTTCAGGGAAGCAGGCAGTGAGACTCTGACAGCTGAGCTCGAGGTGCTCTGGGTGCTTGTGTCTCGATATTTTAACCCGTGGGTGAAGGTTTTCTTTGCAAAACCTTTCGGAAAGTGGCCCCAGGTAGCAAGAGCGGGCACAGCCCTGAACAGTGATGAAAGCGATGGTGGCAGAGGATGTGCTGCGGGATGGGACCGAGCTGCCCCTTCGAGGGGCTCACGGTTTCCTGCCACTGGGAAGTTCCCATCCATTCCACAGGCAAGTGGCCCCTGGCCAGAGGAGAGCAGCCTGGTTTAGGGAGGAAGGCCTGCTTGGTGACAAGCCAGTAGCAGGCGTGGCCGAAGGAATCCGGGGCGGGCGCGTTAGGACAGTCGCAGTGTCATGAAGATGGACACACCTGGCCTGGAGTCCACGCGAAGCCTGGTGGCGCTCGCGTCCAGCTCCGCGTGGGTCAGGGCACGCCTGGTGCACAAGCCCGGGCGCCCACACACACTGTGGACAGCTCTGCTGTCTCTTCCGAGGATCTCAGAACTGGTTCGGTTTTCCCTTCCCGCTGGCAGCCAGGCGTTGGGTTCAAGGCCAGTGGAGAGTCCACAGTTGCACGTGAGGAAAGTGAGGCCACCACATCGCAGGACAGTGGGCGCTGGCATCCTGGCACTTGGCTGCAAGGGACCGTAGCCCTGGGCAGGAACGCCTTTAATGTCAGCCCTGGGGCCACAGCCGTGACACTGCCATTTGGCTGACAGTGATGACAAGCGTCCGCAGCCCAGCCTGGCCACGCTGACAGTCCCCTCCTCTCCACGGGAGAGCCAGCAGAGGCCCTGGGTGTGGCGCAGAGCAGAGAGGTGGGCAAGCACCGGGGCCGTGGGCACCCGTCTCCCTCCCTCCCACCTTTCCTGCCTTCTCCGTGCTTTTCTTTCAAACGCAGAAACCTAAAAATGGAAGAAACGATCCACAAGTGGGAATAGACCCAGTTGCTTGAGTCTGGCTGTGATTCTCTGGGCCGTACTCCCTGTTCCCCAGCAGAACTACACTCCTCCTCTCCACACGGCACCTCCTCCATGCAGCCTTCCCGGGAGGCCGGCAGGCAGTGAATTCTTCCCACTCCACCCGCTCAGGGCACGCTGCTTGCTGGGGCAGCCCCTCTCTGCTGGAGTCGGCGATTCGCAGGCCTCGTTCGTTTCCCCAGAGGGCTGGCGCCCTGGTCTGCCGTGGCGCACTGCTCACGTCTGGAACACCGTGTGGTCAGGACACTGTGGACACATGTCCGGCAGCAGGGTGGAGGGCGAGGCTAGAAGCAGGCCGTGGCTCTTTCCTTTGGCGTTTTGGATGGCCCCGGGCTAAATGAAGGAAGCCACTTTCTGGCCGGGGTGGTCAGTTTGGGGGCGGGTGGCGTGGGGTGGCTGGGACGGCGCCCGGGCGGTGGCGGGGTGGAGTCTGCCCGCCCGCACTGGGAGCTTCAGAGCTGCTTTCGTGGTCATGCAGAAGAGCCCTTGGCAGCTACCAGCTTCCAGATTGGGTGGCAGCACGGCCCGTGCAGTGCAAGGGTGTTGGATAATGCTGTGTTTATGTTCTCGTTGGTTGCCATGGGGAAAATCAGAATAGATGGTTTCCATGGAGATTATCTTAAAATTAGTTTTTTTGAAGGTCCGACATTGCTGCAGGCTCGGGGATGCTCTCAGCGCCGTCGGGGTCTTCCCCGTGGCAGTGCTGAAGGCTCCTCTGAGCGTTCGTGGATCCAGACAAATCCGCCTCCTGCCAGGACACTGAGTGGGGGTCGGGGGCAACCCTATGCCCCCGTTTCCTCCCGGGGTCCCACTCGCCTGGCCAACACGCCACAGCTCACTCCCGTCACCCAAGAGCTGCTGTCATCATCATCACCATCATCATCACTGTTAAAACCAGAATATTGTGCTGTGGAGATTTTCAAGCTAGCCCAGAAAGCAGAACATGCTGGGCCCCACGTGCTGTTCGCCACGCTCCCTCATTCTGCCGGTCTCACTTCGTTCATCGCCCTGCGTCCTTTCTGGCGAGTTGGAATGTTTGTATTTAATCCCAGGTGTATGATTTTACCCTAAGTAAAGACTTTTTTGGTTCCATACCTGCCACGCTCTTGGTGCATCCAACACAGTTAATATCAAGTGCCCGGTCCATATTCACAGTTTTCCTCACGTGTCAAGAATATTGTTTTGTGATTTCTGTGCAGATGAAGACATAGGGGCTTTGAGAAAACCCATGTCTCCCCTCCCGACTGGGAGAGTCCAGGCTTGGTGGGGAGCCACAGTTGGACAGGGGGCAGGAGGACCTTTGGGGCTCCACCAGCTTCTATCCTCCGGGTTAGTTGTGACTTTGAAGACGCCCTCGTTCCAGCCTGGAGGTGTGGCAGGGCCGGTGGGCCCGCTGTCCCGGGGCAGGCAGCCTGCAGGGGTCACAGCAGTCGTGTGCAACGTCATTTTCCAGAGCAGGGAGGCGGCGAGACCCCCTGGAAGTGGTCTCCATCCGCTCCACACTGCACTGCCCCCCTGCCCCTTGGGGAGCCACAGGGTGAGAGGGTTTGGCTCATCGGGGGCCGGCCGCCTCTGCAGGGCAGGCAGAGCCAGCGGTTATCTGCCCCGGCAGGCTTTGCTCGTGTCCTGAGATGCGGCACTGAGTACGAATTGCCAGCCGTGGGAGCGATGCCCGGGCGCAGCCTGCGCCTTGAACACTCTCCATTGAACCAAGTGCGAGGAGAGCCGAGACTGCCCGCCTTCGTTCCCGAGCTTTGAGAACCCAACTCCGGCAGTTATGACGAGCTGTCTTCAAGTGGGTCTATAAATAAACCGCTACTGTTCCTCTTTGTCAGCGAGAGCTTCGGAGTCTTCCAGCGATGTCGCTCTGCCTCTCATCTGTGGGGCAGCTGCCGCCACCAGCCAGCAGGGCCGACAGGGAGTTCGCGATGTCAACGACCCTCTCCCTTTTAAAAAGCCACAGTCCCCCAAGATTAACTACACAGGGAGAAATGTCGTTTTGCACTGGGGAAACTTGGCAGAGAGGTCAGCATCACCGCCGGGCAAGGTCAGGACCTCTAATAACCAGTCCCGGTGGCACAAGCCCCGTGCTGCTGCACACGTGTGGCTTCGATGCTGTGCTCGGCAGAAATGCACGGCCTCGCTCCCGTCGTGAGAAAACGCCAGACAGACCCGGTCGAGGGGCGTTTGGCCACGTGACTAAGCAGTGCTCTTCAACAGTGTCAAGGTCATGGGAGACGAGGGGAGACGGAGTTGCTGACACGGTGCAGGAGCTGAAGGAGAAGTGACGCCATGCGGCGTGAGCCGCTGGGTCGGAGTCGGGGGCATCAGGGTCCAGGGGCGTGCGTGAGGACCTGGTGGAAGGCCAGCGGGGCCCCGGGCTTGCTGGCTGGCGGCCGCCCAGTGCCGGCTTCCTGTGGCCATCATTGTACTGACGGTTACGTAAGATGCTAACGCTGGGGAGCCTGGGGGAGGGACGGGTGGAAATTCTCTGCACTATTTTTTGCAACTTTTCTCTAAGTCTAAAATTAGTTCAAAGCAGTTTAAATTTTTTTTTGAATCTGCAGTCAACACTTGGGCTTTATCAGATGCCTCGATCTCCCTCCCAGGAAGTCCCGCAGTTCTGTTTGCTGTGGGCGGGCGGGTGTTTCTGTCTCAAGGTGGGGGGGTGGAGTTAGGTGACCCGAGGCGCTCAATGCCCAGCTGGGCAGGGGCCCTCGGCCGTGTCGGTGGAACCGAACTGAGCCAGGCCAGCCCTCCCGGAAGCAGGAGGTGTTCAGCGGGAATGCTGTCACAGAGGCCCTGGTCACTCCTGGAGGCACCCTCCCCATTTACACACGTTCGTGCAAAAGCCAGCGGCTGTAACCAGACCCCACACTCACACTCGACTGGCTTGGAAGACATTGGCAAGACTGCCAAAGAATTAGATGATTTTAAGAAACCAGAATTCCTCTTGGGTTCAGAGCTATGTTTAGAAGAAGTTTCCTCTCCTGTTGGACGCCGGAACCCTAAATTATAGGGCAGGCAGGACTGCAGTGTGCGTTGCCCGCAGTGTGTGGGGGGTGTACAGTGCCGGTTTTCTTCCGAGCTCCGAGCTGAGGAAACAGCCGTGCCTTTCTGCACTCAAGTGGCCGGAGCCGCGGGTGCGGGTGAGCCCAGGCGAGCTGTGTCCGGCCCCCAGCTCTCCTCGCCAGGGCCCAGCTTAGCACACAGGGAGGCAGCCAGCCAGGGGTGCCTGCTTGCTTCCCACGAGGGCCAGTCGCCAAAGCCGAGGCCCGAGGTGCAGACAGGAGCGTGAGTCCTGTCTGTGGCCGTGAGTCCCTGCACCCACTTGGCAGACTGCGCAGTGAACGGCTTGATGGACGATTCAGTTGAGAAGATCGAATCATGGCGCGTGTGTCTGTTTCTTCCAGTTCTGCACTCAGCCCTGCCTCAGAAACTGTGACACGCTTCGGTGTTTGAAGTGGGCAGTGGCCAGAAGTGATGCCTGCCTGGGTCACCTCCTTGTCCTCTCTCTGGCCCAGACTCCAGCTCCTAAATGCATTTGTCTGTTACAGTTTCGGTTCCTGGAGCAGACCGGGCTGGGAGTAAGGTCTCATGTTAGAGATGAAAAGAAAAAGAGAAATTTCCACCTTGAGCACGTGTTAATAATTGACTATCCCACCCACTGGAGGGGCTCATGACATCTCTATGGGAAAATTCTAGCCACTCCTGGCTGCTGGCCAGGTGTGTGCAGACCTCGCTCGCTCATGACTGTCAAGCTGTGTGTGGGCCCCTAAGTGGCCGAGGCCTGACATTCCATAGACTGGACAGCTGCTGCTTGGGAAAACCTGCCTGGGGACATCTGTTGACAACCAGGGAGACCCAGGCTTTGGGAATGAACTACACTGGAATGTGACCCTGGCGTCCTGTGTTTGGAAACTAGTTCCAAATCCCCAGACCAGTGGCTGCCGTCTCGGGCCTGCCCCGGGGTCTTCAGCCTTGCATTTTGCCCGTTGGTAATGTCCCATGGAAAGGTGGTGATTTGCACCTTGAGTGCAGAGTGGTAGTGACAGATGGCTTCAAGTGCAGTGTCATGGGATGGGAGATTGGGCTCTCAAGGGCATTTCAGTTTCAATCGCAGTTTTTGAAATCAGGCTTATTTATATGTAAATCGTAACATTCACCATTTTGAAAAGTGAACTGTTCTCTGCATTTTGACACGTGCTCCTGTAATCACCACCATGATCAAGGTAGAGAAGGCCTCCCTTATCCCAAAAAGTTCCCTCGCGCCTGCTCGTTCTGCCAGCCCACTCCCTCCAGCCCTGGCCCGGGGCAACTGCTAATCTGCTGTCTATCACTGTGGACTAATTTGCATTTTTCAGAATTCGATATCAATGGAGTCATAGTTACATATTTCTTTGGTCTGGTTTCTTTCAGCCAAATTATTTTGAGATTCACCCATGTTACATGTATCAATACTTTGTTGCTTTTTATTGCTGAGTAGTACACCATCAAATGGATATACCACAATGTGTTTATCTGCCTATTAGTGAACATTTGGGTTATTTTCAGTTTTTGGCTTTTAAAAATAGAGCTGCTGTTAACTGTCATATGCGTATCTTTCTACATAGATATATATTTCCGTTTTTCTCGGGTGTAAATACCTAGGAGTTGAACGTGGGTATGTGTGTACTTAACCTCGTGCGTCACTGTCGAACTGTTTTCCAAAGTGGTCGACCCGTCCTGTGTTCTCCCCAGCGGTGCATGGCACACCACGTTTCTCCGCCTCCTCGCCGTTCTGGTGTGCAGAGATCACTCACTGTGACCTCAACTTGCGTTTTCCTAAAGGCTAATGAAATGGAGCATCTTTTTATGTACTTGCCTGCTATCTTTCTTTGTGCTTTGGTGAAGTATCTGTTCAAGTCTTTTGCCTACTTTTAAAGACTAGATTGTTTATCTTCCCATTGAGTTTTGAAAGTTCTCGTACATGCTGGGTACAAGTCTTTGCCAGGTATGTCACTTGGAAATATGTCCTCCCAGTGTGCGGTTTGTGTTTTCATTTTCTTAACAGTGTCTTTCAAAGAGCAGATGTTTTGAATTTTGATGAAGTTCATTAACTCTTTATTTTATGGATCATGCTTTGGGGGTCATATCTAAGAAATCTTTACTTACTTAGCCCAAGGTCACAAAGATTTTCTCTTATATTTCAGAAGAAAAATATATGCCAGTATTGTAGTTCTGGGTTTTACATTTAGATCTGTGACCCATTTTGAGTTACTTTTTCATATGTGGCTCAGGGTACGCACCAAAGTTCATTTTTTTGCATATCAACATCTAGTCGTTCCAGCAATTGTTGAAAATATTCATTTTTTCTACTAAGTTGTTTGCATACCTTTGTTAAATATGAACTGACCAGATGTCTGGGAGTCTGTTTCTGGACTCTGTTTGTCCCACCGGTCCACCTGTCTGTCCTTTCAGCAGCACCACACGGTCTTGATTGCTGTAGCTTTAGACTGAGTCTTAAAGTCAGGTAGTGTGAGTCCTCGAACGTTCCTTTTTTCAAAATGTTTTTGGCTTTTCTAGATCTTTTGCCTTTCCATACAAATTTTAGAATCAGCTTTTGATTCTTGTAGGTGATTTTGGGGAGAATAAAACAATTGAGCCTTCAGTACACGAACGTGGTATATTTCTTCATTGATATTGGTCTTTGATTTTTCTCATTGTAGTGTTCAGCATACAGATTTTGTACATGTGTTGTTTGATTTGTATCTAAGCATTTTGTTGTGGGTTGAATGGTGCCTCCCCCTAAGGTATGTCCATGTCCGAACCCCCAGAAGCCGTGAATGTGACCCGATTTGAGAAAAGGGTTTTTGTTGTTGTAATTAAGTTAAGAGTCCTCAAGATGAGGTTATCTTGGATCGTTGGGTTGGCCTCAAATCCAGTGACACGTGTCCTTATAAGAGACACACGGAGAAGCAGCACCCGTGAAGATGGAGGCGGAGGTTGGAGTTTTGCAGCCGAGGACTCCTCGAGCCACCAGAAGCTGGAAGAGACGGAAAGGGCTCCCTCTCAGTGTCTGCAGAGGGAGCACAGCCTTGGACACCTTCACCTCGCACCACTGACCTCCGAACTCTGAGAGAATCATTTTCTGTGACTTTAAGACACCAAATATGACAGTTCTTTAGAGCAGGCCTAGGGAACTGGTAACACGTTTTATGTTTTCTGGTGCTATTGAAAATATAATGGCCAAGAATTTTCAAAAAAATAATGAAAGACATCAAACCCCAGATCCAAGAAGCTCAGACAAGTAGGCTGAAGAAAAACAAAAACAAAACAAAAGCCCATACGAACTATATTCAGGCTTCTGAAAACTAAAGCTTAAGAGACAAGCTTGAAAGGTAGGCAGAGAAAGGAGACACGTTATATACGGGGATCAGAAGTAGGAGTTAAAGAATTATTCTCATACAAAACTGTACAAGCCAGAAGACATCGAAGTAACATCTGCAAAGTTTTCAAAAACAAATCAGAATTCTGTACTCAGCAAAAATATCTTTTAGAAATGGAGAAATAAATACCTATTTTTCAGACAGACAAAAGCTGAGAGAATTCATAACCAGCAAACTCACGTCGTAAGAAATGTCCTTTGTCCTGGGATTCCAGTCCCACACGTGTTACACAGTCTGCACAGCTTACAGACCAGCTCCATCCTGTTCTCTTCCCAGTTCTGTTCCATCTGAGGAACTGACCTGTCTTTAGGGTCGCTGGATTATTCTCCTCTACCAAATCGAACCAACTGATGGCCCATCGAAGCCATTCTTATTTCTAGCATTTCCATCAACTCATAATTTCTGCCTTTCTGCTGAAATTCCCCACCTGTTCATGTGCGTTGTCCACACTTTCCAGTAGGAACGTTAACATTAATTATAGTTATTTTAAATTCTCTGTTCAGTAGTGCCACCATCTAAGTCACCTGAATCCAAATCTCTCAACAGTGAGTTTTTTCCTTTGCTTTTTTATGTGTCTCATAATCTTGACTGGATGCCAGACATTGCAGATAGGATGGTGGAAATGGGAGATGGGGAGGTAAATAGTCTTATCGGGAGTCACGCTTAGCTTAGTGTTTCTATGTACTCAGAGTGAGGTCTGCGTGTCTGAGAGTTTTTCTCAACATTCCTGCCCCACCCCCAACCTTCAGCCTTTCTTCAGGGCTGGCCCGTCGGAGGGTGTCTGCCTCCACACGCCTGTCCCTCCCTCAGCAATAGGCTGCTGTTCCTAGCTTTGTGTGGGGGGGGGGGGTTCTGTTGCCCTGGCGCAGCTTCTGTCTCAGACTCTATGTCCCTGGGTCTCAGTCGGGCGTCCTCAGGAGCCCTGCCCCAGCCATAGGTGACCTCTGTGACCTCGGCTCAGGATGATTTCCTACCTCTCCCCCAGGGATCTTTCCTTGCTCTTCCCCCATATGTATCTTAAGGATTTTGTTCTGCAGGGGAGGAGGTCCCCTCCTCCAGGTCTGCACACCTCCAGGATGGTTTGCTCCCACCCACTGTCCTGTCCTCGTTCTCGTGAGAGCCGGGTGGAGGTTTGTGGAGGACGTGTGCGTGGGCGCAAACACCCCCCGGGGGTTCTTCACTCTCATCCTGTCCAGTCAGCCTCTAGCGATTTGATAAAACTGGTAACTCAGTTCTCCTCACCCGCTGTAGAGCACTGGGTGTCCCTTCTGTGTTTTGCCAAAGGTGAGCTGTGCTCACTTCCTGTTTTCCTGAGATGTTAGGCTAGTTAACTCTGACCTTGACTCTCTGATTTAAGAGAGATTATGATCCTTTCAGACTGTCGGTCTTTCTCTTGCTAGGATGGGATTAATGCTTTCCCCCGCTTTCTGTATCGAGGTGACGCTCCTCACCCATACCTGCACCTTGATGAAAAAGTGAGACCGTAGTCGATCCAGAGACCAGTCAAGAAGTTAACCCCGATGGCTTGAGTCTTAGCACAAGAAGAGCTGCAGGCTGTTTTGTTTGTCTTTCTAAATGAAAACTCACGGGTTGATAGCCCACGCGTGCGTGGCTGAGACTGACCGCAGTGTTAACACACTTCCTGCTGCGTGCACAGTGCTGAGCTCATGGTGGCGTGTGACGGGCCGCAGCTGAGGCGAGCAGAAGGCTAACCTGTTGAGAGCCCAAGGTGCCACCTGGGGGTGAAGGGCGCTCCTGAGACCCCAAGTGAGATCTGCACAGAGTCAGATTCATCTGTTCTGAGTTTCACCTTTTCTTTTGGTGTTAAGATGTTTCTAATTTGGCAAAAGTGGAAATTGTCCACTTGGTACAGCTCCACGGGTGTGTGCGTGTGGGTCGATGTCGTCGTCATTTCACTCATGATACACCTAACAGAGCCACCTGGCAAGGCCCCGAGTGCCCTTCGATGCTGGGCAGACAGCGTGGATACGGTTTTCTCTAGGGACGCTGCCCTGGTTATTCTGCCAGTGACATTGGTCACAGCCCGGCACGTGTGTCTCTCCCCACTCTTGTCCGTCGTCTCTCTTTGTCGCTTGTTGAGCAAGCCCCCGGGGGACGCCACGTCTCTGGAGTGCAGGTGAGTGGCTGCAGTGCCGTGTGGGGCAGGGCGCTGGCCCTGTGCCTTGGGAAGGCTTCATTACACAGGAATGTCACCGTGGTGGGCTCGGCTCTTAGAGGCATCGAGTGTTTGCGGAGGGCCTGTCTGCGTTCAGCTCCGTGCCAGGCAGGCATTCCAGGGCAGGTGCGGCGGGGGAATGATCCAGAAAGTGTTAGACCTAAGAGCTGGGAGCCTCCGCGGGGAACCAAGAGGAGCTGGGCCTGGAAGCAAAACTGTGGGCAGCGTCACCTGTCAGGGCTGCGCGATGTCAGGGAGCTGCCTGAACTTCGGGTTCAGATCCCAGCGCTGTCATTTCCCAGGTGGCTAAGAGCCAGTCATTTAGCCCCCCGAGCCTTCTTCCCCATCGGAAAAGCAAGGCTGAGAATGGCTGCTGCGAAGGCCTCAGTGGCGTGACGTGGTAGACCACGGGCGGCGAGAGCCGTCTCCACGGGCGGGACCGGCAGCGACTTGCCCGCCGTGCCGTCTGCTGGCGGGAGTGGACGAGGAAGCAGACAGGCGCTGTGTCCTGTGGAAAGTAAGATGGGGACCGAGTGGCAGGGCCTGTAGCCCCGCAGCAGGACCCTGGCGAGGCGGGGCACCTCCCTCAGTCAGCGCCCGTCCGCGCTCCGTCTCCTTGCTGTGGGATGGACACGGCGTGGGGGGCCGGGAGGCGATGCCACGGCCCTCCCCTCCCGGGGCCGCCCTCCTGGCTCGGGCACGTGGCTGCTCGGGCCCCGCCCCGCCCCAGCACGGCCATTGTCCCGGTGCTTCCAGGGGCTCGGCTCAGCGCCGCCGGTCTCCGGGCCGCTCTGAGGGAACACTCAGGCTTTCCGTGCCCGCCACCCCAGGCAGTGGGCAGCACCCCTGGCCTTGAGGGTGCCAGCTGTTGGGACACAGGGCTGCCCAGCTCTGCCCTTCGTCTGGTGGCCTTTCCTGAGGGAGCCGAGGGGACTCAGTGTCCAGAGGAAGCCTGTGCGTGTCTGAAGAAAGGTTTTCTGGTGGTTCAGATAAGCGCTTCCCACAGCCCAGCCCTTCGGAGGCCCAGTCATCACCCCCACTTACAGATGAGCAGGTGGCGGCCCAGCGAGCCTGCGCCTCCTTTTTGCCCAGGCAGCAGTGGGGCTCGCGTGTCCGCCAGGTCACTGCCGTCACACTGCCCTCTGCCGGGCCTGAGGACCCGCCGCGGGAGGAGGAGGAAAGGCTTCCTTTCGGGATGGGCACCTGGCGCGAGGCCCGGAGTGCTGGTGCGGAGCGCGGCGGGGGCCCGGCCACGGTGGGCCGAGGTCTCCCCGAGTGACCACAGGGCCGCCGCAGACGTGCTGACGTGGGCATGTGGACTTGGTGTGGCTGTTTCCAAGGGCACCCTCTGGCTTGTGTCAGGTCACGTTCTCGGTGACCACCAGGGCCTGCGTGTTTTTAAGTTCAATCGACGTGCGCTCGAGAGTTTGTTATCTCTGGGCTTAGAATCGTTTCCTAAGGAGAACAGGGCCGCCCCGGCTCTGTGGAGCGCGAGGCTGGGCAGCTGGCAGGCCCTGAGCCCGGTGCTGTGCTGGGCTAGAGGGGAGAGGAGTGAGGCGGGCCAGTGCGCCGGCCAGCATCGGTGCTCCCGCTCGGGCGTCCTTGCGCTGGGACGCAGTGGCCGGAGGGACAGGCAGGGATGGGGCGGCGGTGCGGCAGGCCCAGGTGTGCGGAGCACAGAGGAGCTTCTGCTCGGGAGTGCGGGGCTGCAGAGTGCGTGGGCGCTGTGGGAGGGGGCAGGCCCAGAGCAGGGAGTCTTGTCTGGGGGCTCGAATTTTCTCCCAGGAGGCGGCGGAGAGCCCTGCAGGCCTGGCGACGCCGGGGAGTGCCGTGGTGACATTTGGGGTGCTGGTTGGTGAGGTCGCGGTTTAAAACCCTGAGCCCAGTGCGGCTGCATCATTGGGTCACTGGGGCTCTGGGCCGGCTAAGAGTGAGCCTCTCCGAGTGCATCATTCCCACGAGGGTGGTGGGTCCCCAGACCCACGCGGGGGCATCTGCCGGCCGCGTCCTTGGGGACGTGGAGCCCAGCACACGGCGCGTCTCACTGGCGTTGGGCCCCCTCCCCACGTCTGTGCCCAGCTCTCCACTTCGAGGACTGGCCCTCCGTGTTCCCTCGGGCGCTCATTCGGGACTGAATGCTCTCTCCTCTCCTCTCTCAGCCAGAAACGGATTTCCCCATCCCGCCGAGCAGAGGCAGGAGTCAGGAGTCGGGGCAGAGCCAGCCCCAGGAGCCCACCAGCATGCCCCAGACGCTGACCAGCACGCTGGAGCACATCGTGGGCCAGCTGGACGTCCTCACCCAGGTAGGCCGTGACGCGAGTTCACCCGTCGTCTGCCCTTGGCCTGGCATCTGTACCATTTGAAGTTGGCCAGCAGGTGCTGGGTTGTTAAAAGACATAATTTCGATGGACCTATTTTCTAGCGCAAGGTAATGAAATGCCAGGGCCTGCCCTGAGATCCTGGCTCTCGGGCCATCCAAACCCTGGCCAAGCCACTGGACCCCAAATCACCAGTGCTAGTTCCTGCCGGCGTGTGCCCACCAGGCCTGGCCGGGGCCACGGCAGCCCTCTGAGAGGAACGCTGTCCGTCCTCCCGCTCTTCTCTGGGTGGCATGCGGGGACGGGAGTCAGGGCATCCGGGAGCCCCGGCTCTGGGTGACAGCTGCCACTGTGCCTCCCCTCTGAGTGACCCGGAGAACTCCCTGGGCTCTGCAGCCCAGGTGCGTTTGCCTGCGAGGTGTGGTGGTCGCGGGCTCTGCCTCCCACGTTCGTGGTGAGGACTCAAGGAGGTGAATCTGAGGGAGGTGTTGGCCTGCGCCAGGCCCTAGGGTGCTGGGGCACCGACCACCCTCGTCAGCAAGACAGACGTGGGCTTCCCTGGGAGGTGTGGGGTGTGTGCATCTGGCAGCTCATACCACAGACCTGGGGTGCAGCAGTTTTAATGAGAACAGAATGCCCTGACGAGGCCGTGGCCAGTAGGGGCATCTCATCCCGGTGCGAGGCCGGCCCTGGTGGAGAGAACAGCCTCCTGCAGGTCCGGAGGGGCCCTGGGCTCATCTAGGCTACGAGCGAAGCCCGGCGTGGCTGGCGAGGGGCCTTGGTGGGGGGGGCGGGCCAGGCAGGACTTAAAGGTCCTCAGGCCCCTTTCCTGCTTATCTCCGGGTGCGGTCGCCGCCTCTCCTGGGCTAGCACATGCGTAGAGTGAGGGTGTGGGAGGGACGCGAAGGACACTTGAGTTTGTGACGGAAATGGACCCGCAGTGTCTTCCCACCCTTTACCTCTCCACCTGGGCTCAGTGAGAAAGGCCGCTCCTCCTCGCGCCCCGTGGTCCACAGCGTGTCCCAGCGTCCCAGCTGGGACTGCACACCTTGGACCCGCTGAGGGGCGGCATTTGAAGGAAAGGCCCGGCTCAGCGACTGGGGGGCGGTGGGACTGTGGGCGCCTCGCGCAGACGTTTCTGAGAGCCGTTAGCCTGCGCTGAGAGACGAGCCCCGTGCAGACGCACACGGTCCCCTGCCCCAACCCCGGCGGGGGCCGCCACGCCTGCCCGTGTCCTTCACAGCCTCGCCAAGCGAGAGTGGGGAGGTGGAATCAATTAGAACTGCAGAGTATAAAATTGGAAGTTAAGTCTGAGAAGATGGTTAAAAATAGCCTCATGGGCCCCGGAGGCGCACGACGCCAAACAAGCCGCGTCGCTGTCCGCGGAGCGCGTGCAGGCTGCTGGCGCTGCAGCCGGGGGCGCGAGCGTCACTCAGGCCCTGGCCTCCGAGAGCAGCGGAGGCTCTCCTGCGGCCGGGGTCCCGATGCCTCGGCGGCACCTGGCCTCGCCCCACGGAGCCAGTGCCGTTGCAGACCCAAGCGGCACCCTGCCGCCCGACGCCAGGGCCCGTCGTCCAGTCGTCTGCTGTGCCCAGCAGCGAGCGTCCCTGACCCCGGAGTGCGGCGTGTGCCCACGGGCTCCACGTGTCCTCAGGAACCGGGGTCCCCACAAGGAGCCCCCGGCGAGGCCTTGGAGTGCTGCCCGTTTCAGAGCAGCGCGTGGTGCGTTTGTGCCGAGCCTCGGGCCCGGCCCAGCACTCCCGCAGTCGGGGGGTCCGGCCACGGCCAGGCTGACCCCACTGGGGTTGGAGGTTCCCGCCCCTCCTCTTGGGGCCAGCCTGGCCGAGGGCAACCCTCTCTCTGGCAGCTCCCTTGAGGACAACAGCTGGGCGCCACCCTGCCCGCAGGAGGGCAGGCCGGTGGGACTGCCAGAGACAGCGGGCAGCACCCCGGGCGGGGGCCCGCGGGCCAGGCGGAGAGGCTGTGGCTCGTGTGGCGCAGGGCACAGCAGCAGCACAGGAGTCTAGGCTTCTGGTGGGGCCATTGCGCAGGGCAGTCGGGGCCTGACCCGTGCTAAGGGTCTGGGGTAGAATGGAGATGGGGACGTAGGCTGGGACCTGGCCAAGGGCAGAATCGTCCTGGTCCCAGCCCCAGGAGGTGACGACTGCAGCTGCCCCGGCTTGGGATCGATGCGAAGCCAGGTGTCCCTGAAGGACGGAGAAAGGGGTCGATTAGACGGGCAGAACCACGGCTGGCCCCTGCGAGGCTCCCGGCCTCCTGAGCCGGCGAGCGAGGTGGATCTTCCAGCCTGCCCTTGGGTGTGTACAGCACCTGCAGTCCAGCTCTTTAACTCCCAGATTGGGGTTGTGCGTTTTTACAGCGAGGCGGGGGGTGCTTTTTAAAAAGATGCACATGTTATTCTTCAAAAGTGTGTTTACTCGGGAAGTAGACTGGGTTGGCCTCGCAGGGCACGTGGCCCTTCTCCCGTCCCCCGAGCAGGCTCTCCCCGCGGTGTTGCAGAAGGAAGGTCCTGGGGGTGCGGGTCACGTCTTCCCGGTGTCTGTCTGAGGCCCACAGTGTTCCGGGGCCTTTCCCGCGTGGCCCCGTGTACCCTCCTGCCTGGCACCTGCCGCTGGCATCACACCTCGTGCAGGGCGGGCATTAGCGACGACTCTCAGCTGGACCAGCCAGGGCCTCTCAGCCTGGCCTTCTCCCCATGCCAGGTGTTCCGAGTGTGGCCAGTGCAGGTCACTTCCCCGGCTGCCCTGGCTGAACAGCTTTGGGGTGGTCGGAGGTGGCTTCGTCAAGAACTTGATTTGCAGACCAAACCTTCCTGAAAGTTAAGGCCAGGAGCTGGTGCTCAGTACTCCGTGATCACAGAGCCAGCAGGCCCGGCCCCAAGGCCGCTGACCAGAGAGCATGTGCCCTTGCCCTGGTCCTCTGTGGGAGAGGCCCCTCACCCCTGTGACATTGCCGTTGGGGACTCTGCTGGTCCCTCGCGGAGCTTGGGACCCTGGTCCCAGCTAGACACGTGCGCTGAGCGGCCCAGGTTGCTTCGGCCTCGCATGTCCCTAGCAGCTGTGGGGAGCAGAGGCTCTTCCTTGGGTTCCAGGCTGCTCTGCCCAGGCCAGTGAGCCACCTGCCCTACCCCTCTGGAGAGAGCCCGGGCAGAGCCGCCCTCCTGGATTGGAGCGCCAAGCCCACCGTTCATCACCGGTGACCTCGGGCAGGCAACATCACTCCCCTGTGAAGTGGGACCGGCCAGGCCTTCCTGGCGGCTGTGCGCTGGCCAGCGCGGGCCTTGTCGTGCAGCACAGCAGCAAGTCCACGTTCTCCCAGGGGCAGGGCAGCCAGGTGACCCAGCAGTGTCGGGAGTGGACGTTCCGCAGGCCTCTGGAACTGCTGGAACGTTTTCGGATTGCCAGTGGCACCCTGGTGGTCCGCCTGGGCAGTGGGAGGAGGGAGAGAGAAACAGCTCTCCCCCAGGTTCCCGGAGGGAGGAGGGCCAGGAGGGGAGGGGCTGGAAATTAGGGCTGGGTCATGGGGCCTGTTAGATGGGGCCTCGGACCCAGACCCGGCATCAGGGCCAAGGTTGAAGCTCTTCAAAGATGTATCCTTCACGACAGCTCTTGAGTCAAGTTATCATAGTGGTTTTTGAGGAAAATGTATTTCCTAGCAGTGGAATTTAGGTTTTTCTTGGGGAGACATTTTGCCTCTCAGAACCCCTCGTGGGAATTCTGAGGAGCCGCTCGGACGTAGGCCTTGAGTACGGGTGCTGTGCGTGCACCCCTTTCTCGTGAGCCTGTCCTAACTCCTCAAGCCCTCGCCTCGCCTCTGCAGAGAACACACACCGTCTGTGGCCACCCTGGGCACGGACCTGCTGGCCTGCCCCACGTCTCTCTTCCCGAGATAGCTGGCCCCTCCCCAGTGGCCCGCGGGTCCAGAGAAAAGCCCAGACCAGGGCTTAGAAGCCTCGGCCGCTCCGACCCAGCTTTGCCTCTTTGCAGCCGCGTGGACGTGGGGAAGATGTGGCTTCCTCCTCTGCAGAGCGGGCACTGGAGGGCCCGCCCCCTGCCTGTCCCGTGGAGTGGACGCCACAGGTTAGCAGCGCAGGTGAGGCCGGGACGTCCCTTAGGGCCTTCTTTCCACAGGTTTCCGCTCACATCCGCAGCGGCCAGGCCCCTCGCATTGTGGCCACACCTGGAAGAAGGACTCCAGGGTGGACCCCGAGGCCGCCAGCTGCCCGCTCGGTGATGGGCGTTCCCTGGGGGAATAGACAGAGGCCATGGCATTTCCCGTCAGGTTCCTGTGGGGGTGTCACCAAGTGACTTGGGGGTCCCTTTCACAGAAGCGGAGCGCTAACCCGTGAGCGGGGCGAGGCTGCTCTCCACGGCTGGCATTCCTGCACGAGCTCACGCCCGCCGGCTCCCTCCGCCTCCACACACTCCTGAGTGGCAGGGGTCGGGGCCGTGTCTGGAGGTCGTGAGGCACTGGGTCTTCCTCGAGGCCGACCTGGCATCGGGAGGCTGCAGTGAGGCGCTCGGGCCAACAAGCAGCTCGGCGGTTTTGCTGCAGAAGCCCACAGCAAAGTTATTTTTGACTCCAGTTTCATATCTTGCTGTTTTTTAAAAATACCGAGCCATGAAATTCCTGCTGCGACTGTTGTTCTGTGACGCCCGTGCTTCCGGCTGCTGCAGCACGCTACGCTGTCACGTCGGGCTCCGACTCACTGGGGGCCGCTGGGCTGCGGGACTGGACCGTCCGTCCGTCCGCATGGCAGGAAGCAGGCCGGGCAGGCCCCTGACCCCTGCCAGTTGGGGTCTCTGGCGTTTGGGTTTTTAAACGTCCAGGTTCTTGTAACTACTGACTTAACTCAGCTAAGGGTTTTTGCCCGTTTGCTCTGAGACACCCCGACCCCCCGCCGCCCTGTGGTCCTGGCCACTCAGGTGGGAAGGTGGGAGCCCCGGGCCCCCGGCGTGGGCCGAGCTGCCTGGCTGCCCTCGGACTGTTGGTGACCCTCCTCTCTGGGCACACCAGCCACTGCTTGTGGACACAGGCTCCGGACTTTGAGGCACTCAACGCCATGTTCCCTGGGGGCCGGTCCTCCCACATGTGCCCAGACCGAACTTGTTGGGAGGGCGCCTGCGTGCCCCCCGCGACCCCCGTTTGTGGGTGTGCACAGCCCCTGGCGTCGCTCGCACACACGGGAGGTGCCACGGGGGCGCTCGTGGCTGCTTTCCACGCCGCGACCCTCTCTCCATGTCAGCACAGGCAGCCGCCCGCCACCATTGTCCAGAGTGGGTTTGGGGGTCCTCCCTTCGTGGACACGACCCTGGCCCGGAGTCGACTTTGGGACAGCCTGAGCTCCTGCCACTGGGTTAGGAGACGAGAGACTTTAGGCTCTGTTAAGAGGCTGCTTCCTGGGGGACCCAGGACACGGGATGCTCTCTGGCCTGTGCCAGAGACGCACTTGGGGTCTGACTCCAGCTGTGCGGAGGGCTAGGCCCTGGCCCTGCCCAGCCCTGTCGCTCTGTTGGGCAGTTTATCCACGGCTCCTCTGGCTTTGCACGTGCAGAGGCTCGGGGTGCTGGGGGGGGGGCGGGTGTTGCTGTGTCTTCCCCAGTTCCAGGGCAGGGCCACACTGACTCGTGTTTGCTGCGGGGTGGGGCAGCGGGCGGGGCGGGGCGGGGCGGTGGCAGCTCCATTTTCCAGCCCCCCGTCTGCGGCTGTGGCAGCAAGCACCCCCTCTCCATCGAAGCCGTATATGTTGGAGGCCACAACCCGCCAGATGGGCTGGGTCTGGCCGCGGTCCCCTCAGGGGCCTGGGGACGGTCACAGTCTTACGAGATTTCTCCTGTGAGGCCCCAGCAGGCCTGGCGCCGGAGGCGGGGCAAGGGGCACCACTCAGACTGGCTCGGGGCTCGCTCAGAGCGGGGAGAATGGGCTCCAGGTGACCTGCTCTTCCTCTTCTGGGGACCTGAGGGCCCCCTGAGGAAGGGTCAAGCCCAGACCCCGAGAGGGGTCTGTGAATATTGTGGTTGTGACAGGCAGCCCCAAGGCTCTGGGACTGACTGTTGCAGCTGACCCCGAGGCCGCTTGGCACTCTCCCAGGTGAAGGGCTGCGGAGGAGAGCTGGGGAGCCACGGCCTGCTGCATCTGGGCCTGCGCTGCGGGCACAGACCCCCACTGTGCCCGCTGGGGCCGCTGCTGGAGGGAGGAGAGAGAGCAGGACGCCCTGGGGGCAGGACATGGCGCTGGGAGGAGTGGTCTGGGCCCAGCTGGTGAGTCCAGAAAACTGGCCAAGGTGAGAGGCCAGGCTTCCCATCCGGGGCCGCGGGCTCTCGTCCGGGCCCGGGAGGCCAGGAGCCCGTCTTTGTCCCTAGGGCGGTCCTGTCAGCAGGGCTGCAGCCCGATGTGGCAGGTGTGCTGAGCTGTCCCAGGCCTCCAGCGAGCCACCCCACCGTCTCTCTGGCTTGGGACGATTGTGTTCAGGTCCCCGTAAATAACTACTGCGTGTGGATTGTTGGACAGCTCAGCCTCGGGAGAGCTGGGATGCGGGAGGTGGTCGCGGCCGAGGCTCTCACCCCGTGCTTAGCCCTGTTGGCGTTCACCCTGGAGTCAGGGTACAGCGGAGCCTGGGGCTGAGCGGTGACCGGTGTCCTGTGCCTTGGCGCCTGGCCCTGTTGCACCCTTGGCTTCCCTGGTGGCCTGCCCATGGCTGGCAGAGACATGAGCCTGAAGGCAGTCCAGCGCCACAGGGTGAGCCGCTCAGGTCTCCCTCCCGGTGCGGGCGTCGCTGCGGGGCCCAGCAGCATCTGGTTTTCTGGGGCGTAGTGAGTGGACCCGCTCTTTGTAGCTTCTCCTTTGGGGAGAAGCAGTAATATGGAAAATCTTATGTTTATTTAAAGGGAATTGCTGTAAAGCCACGAGAAAGGTAAATTAGCCAAGATTCCTTAATCCCAGGGCTAATCCCGCAATAGAAAACAGTGTTTCATGCACTTCCTGAAGAGAGCTGAGCCTCAGTAGAGGGGGGTTGGGGGGTGCGGAGAAACCCTATATCCCTGCGATAATGGGAAACAGAAACGCAGACCTGTGGGCTCAAAGGACGAAAGCTCGAAAGCTCGTTTTGTGTCGTTAGCAGCAGACTGTGGGGCGGAGGGAGGTCGTTACAAAGATAGTGGGAATCCAGAGAGGTCGGAGGAGTCTCTTCAGAAACCCGGCTCTCTGTGCACCATCTGTGTGCCCCTGTGCCAGGTAGCCTGGGAGATGTCAGCACGCGGCGGACCCCCACTCCTCCTCGGAAGTGAGGCCTCGGAGCTTGTAGTCCTCATGATCGGGCCTGAGGTGGGGAGGGGAGGAGCTGGGCTGCTTCCTGGACTCCTGCCCCACTTCGTGCACCCCCACTTCCTGCTCTGGCTAGGAGGCCCCCTCCCTCCCTGAGACAGCTGGCGGGAGGGGGAAGGTGCCCCTCTGGCCTGCTGGCCCCCTCTCCCCCTGCCCCACACTCTCTGTCCCCTGGAGCCCGCCTGGTCCAAGGCCCAAGCTGGGGGAGTATCCCTCACCACCAGGCGGGCTCAGCCCAGACGAGGGGCCCTCAGGGACCTGCATGCGCTGTGTCCCCCAGGGCTCGGGGCTGGGCGTCTGCCATCCCGCACTCAGAGTGTACCTGTTACTGTGGCGACAAGACCGGACAGAAGCCCTGGCCTCGTGCTGGCACTCCGTCCTTCACGTGGCAGCGGGCTGCTGCAGGCTGGGGTTCGCGCCCCTGCGCTGCAGACCACGAGCCTGGGTGGAGGCTGGGGCTGCGGGGCCAAGCCTTGGACGTGGGGAGGGCTGGCCTCAGGGAGCAGGGTGGGCCCCTCCGGCCCCTCGTCACGTCTGGCCAGCGCCGGGCCCAGCAGCTCCCCAGGCCCCACAGCAAAGAGATCCCCTTTTACGGCCTCTGTGTTAGATTGCTGGAACCTGAGAGAAGTAAAGCCGTGCCACAGGGAAGAGTGAGTCCACATTTTTCCATCTTTGCCATGAAACCAAAGGAAAGTTAGACATTCTGTGTGGCACAGTTGAGACGGGGCACTGAGCCAGTGGCCAGCCCCGGGATGTTTCCTGCAGGCCAGCACAGGTGCCCAGGGGTGCAGCTGGCTGACCCTGCCCTCTCCCTGAAACCCAGGGCAGCTGAGACCCCCCCTGGCCCCCAGGAATTAGGCTCCTGTGTTGGGGAGTAAGGGGCTGGGACGTAACTGCCTGGGGAGCCCAAATTAACCACAGGCCTGGAAATGATGAAAAGGAACTTTCCATCCCAGGAGAAGCAGCCAGACCACCACGTGCCCCGATGGCTCAGAGCCTCCCGGGCCTGACCACAGACTGGTTTCTCAGGGCCTCATCATCGTGCCCAGGGCTCCCCAGTAGCCCAGCTCAGCCATGGCCCCCGTGAGGGCAAGAGCTGGGGGTGCCATGTTGCCCACAGTGCACCCCGGTGCCCAGCCTGGCGCAGAGTGAGCGCTGCAGAAGTTCTGGGTGTTAGCACAGTGTCAGCCGCTCTCGGTGCCGTGACAGGTGAGGAATCCCGGGCCCTGAGTCAGGCAACTTGCCCAGGGCCACTCAGCAAGTTAGTGGTCAGGTTCAGGTTCAAACTCGGGCTGTGCAGCTCTGGAACCTGTGGTCTTGCCACACAGGGCTCAGGTGGGGACCCGGAGTCACTCGACTCCGTGCTGGCAGACAAGGAGCGGCAGGTGCCCGAGCGCCGGGGTGGGACCGGGGGTCTTCCTGGGGGAGGAGGGTGCAGTGGGGTTTCAGGTAGGTGGGGTTTGGGCAGGAATTGCATAGTGACAGGCAACACACACCTCGAGTGTCATGTGAATGCCAGACCAGGGAGACTGCGTTATTCCTGAGCCCCGAGGCAGGACAGGGACCTGGCAGAAGCTGTGTGCAGGGGCCCAGGAATCACTGGGAAGCCGAGCCGTAAACGTGGGGACGAGGGGAACAGTCGCAGAAGGGTGTGCTAGGGCCCACGGTGCTGATTGTGGGGGCGCCTGGGGCGGGGGTGCCTGCCCGGGTGTCCTGGACACGGGTCCGATGGTGAGGTTTGTTTTCTGCCCCGGTCAGCCCTGCTGCACCCTCCACTCCCCCGCCCGTGCCGCAGCCCTGAGCCTCCTGCTCGTGTGGCAGCCGCTGACCACTCCGGCCCTCGCGTCCCACTTCCCATGTGGCCCCATTCGGACACCGATGCCCCCGGCTCCTGGCTCCCAGGGCAGTTTTAGTGACTCTCGCTGCTGTGCCCCACGCCCAGGCACAGTGCTCGAGGGGGCGTGTGGCTGAATAGAGGCTCTGTCCCTCCCTCGGCGGTGTCCCCGGCCCAGCCACCCTGCCCACCTCCGTGCCACCTGTCTTCCGTGTTCGGAGGAGACCAGGAGGGAATTTCATCCGGAGGACAGATACCAGTCACCTGAGAGGGCTCCCACGCACCTCGGGCCCTGTGCAGAGCAGGGAGCGGACGTGGAGGGGTGCTCCGGCCGGGTGGGGGCTGCCGGGAAGAGGGGCCACCCCCAGAGCTGGACAGGATTGGGCGGCACGGGGCGGGGGAAGCCCAGGGGAGGATGCCAGCGGAAGCATTTTGTAGGGAACTCGCCAAGTAAACGTCTGAGACATGCAGACGGCCGGCGGGCACCACTGTCCTTTCCTTCGTCCAGTGTGCCATTTCGCTGTCGGCGCTGGCAGAGCAGCTCAGCCCGAGGGGACGGGTGTGGCGGGCACGTCAGCGCCCGAAGCCCCTGCCAGCCAGTGTCTTGTTCGGTGCACGTGATGGGCACCGGATGGGTGCGTGGGAACGGGTGAGGGCAGGAGGGCCCCACGGGTGTCCCATGGCCCCTCAGGGCTTGCGCACACTGCAGCTCAGTGTTCCTGCTGCGTCTGCACGTGGGGACCACGCGGGAGCTCTCCACGGGGGTGGCAGCCAGCGGCTCTGGGAGGAGCAGCTGCAGGAAGGCACCTGGCCCGGAGCGCGTGCATGCCCGTGGTCTCAGGTGCCAGTTCACGCCCTTCCGTCCACCGCCTGGTGCGGGATCAGGCAGCCACGGGCAGTTCCCAGGCCGAGCCTTCCCCCGGAGCTCACTGTGGCCACAGGCAAGAGGTGCACCCCCCACCCTTACCCCAGCTGCACCTGCTCAGACCTATGATTCCAGCCAGGCCGTGCTGGGGCGCGGGGGTCCCCGTTTGTCTCGTTTGGGCCAGGGGCCCTGTTCCACCTTCCTTTCAGCCTCCTCAGACCAGCCACCGCGGCCCGACAGCTCTCAGTCCAGCATGTCCCTCCCGTCCAGCATGTCCCTCCCGTCCAGCATGTCCCTCCCTGCCTCGGGGCCTTTGCGCTTGTATCTCGCACTTAGAATGTGTTTTCTTCGGCCTGTCTTGTGTTGTCTTCTTGTTTTTTTAACTTACCATTTGAATTTTAAGAGCATTTTTTAAAAGTTTACCAGCATTAGAAACACATTTGATGCCATAGGCTTTATTTATGTATTTATTTTAATCTTAGAAAAATATTAACGAGACCAATATCCCAGAAGGACCTCCCGGACCCCCGGTCGGAGCCCCTGCGCGGTGAGCCGCGGCAGGGCCCAGACTCCCTCAGAGCTCAGGCCTATGCGCCAGCCGGACATCCCGAGGAAGGGGAGAGGATGAGAAAGGCCCGAAAAGGGAGCAGGGATGAGAACGAGGGGAGGGAGCCGAGAGCGCGTGCAGGGCCAGCCCGCCGCAGAGGGACGCAGGCCAGGAAACGCCTGTGAGGCTCGAAGAGGGGGGTCAGGCCGCCAGGAAGCCGGGGGGCTGGGAACCAGGTGGCAGAGGAGAAGGGGGACAACGGAAAGGGCTGCCGAGCCCGGGAGAGCGCCACGTGCGACGGGACGGGCACGCGGTCATGGCCGGACTGCGGCTGGCCCCGCCACTCCCGGGGGGCCCAGCTCTCCCCTCCGCCACGTGGCCTCCGCCCCGGACCCGCGTGGAGCCCACAGGCGTGTCCGAACCACCGCAGCGTCAGGCAGAGGCCCTGCGAGCCCACCCTGGTCTCGCGGCACCTCGGACGCCCGCGTCCCCGTCGCCCGCGTCGGGGGTGGAGGCTCGCCCTCCGTCACCTTGGAGGCCAGCAGAGATGCACACCCCCAGGCTCTGTTCCACTCGTGCACCCAGACTTCCTGGGTCGGGCCGCTGGTGGGCGGGGAGGCAGCATGGCTGCGGGGCTCACCGCCCACGGGCGGCCTTCGACAGACACCTGGGAGCAGAGCCGCCTGAGGCAGCGGGGTTCAGCGCCGGGGTCTGTCAGAACGCCCCCGTCCCGTGTGCTCTCCCAGGTGGAGTTGGGGCTCTGGGGACCGAACATGTCACGAGGACTGGCATTCGGTGTGACTTCTTCGGGCGTCACTGCAGCTCTTCAGGGACTAAAAATAAACGCGGTTATTTCTGTGTGACGCTCAGAAGGCCCTTCAGGGTGTTACATGGAGCGTCTTACACGTCTTGAGCTGTGAGTGAGAGAAGCCGCTCACCCAGTTCACGTTGCTGCAGCGGGAAGCAGGTCACAGTGTCTCTCTCCCCGAGCAGCCGGGTCCCCGGGGTTGGGCAGTCCCTCCTTGTTGCCCACCGACGCTGCTTCCCAGTGGATCTCGGGGGCACCACCGGGTAACTTCATCCTGGGCCCTCAGCTCATCACCTCCAGTGTCCAGGGCTTGTGGATTCACTCCCCGCCCCCACTCCCCCAGGTCCCCTGACTGCCCCCAGCGGTGAGGGTGGTCTCAGAAATGCCAGCTAACCCTGCTGCTTCTCCCCGGCCACCCCCGGCCTGGCCGGCTGCCTCGCTCTCAGCCCGCCCGGTCTGGAGCCGTCCTCTGCCTGCCGACAGGCCCGTGCCGTCCTGGTCCTGTGCTCTCGGCCTCAGGGAGCACCCCTCCTCTCTTGTCCCCCATCCGACTCACCACCAGCTGGTGGCGGTTCATGCCTCCTGGGTACCTGTGGTTGTCCACTTCTCTGCCTTGGCCCTTCCTGTCCAAGCCACTGTCGCCCCCTCTTTCTCTCTCACCCACATCTCACCCTTCCACAGCCGCTGCCCAGACCATCCCTGTTTAGCAGCCAGAGGGTCTCAGCCCCGCTCGGCCTGGGACCCCCGCACCATCCCGCTGCCCTGTGCTGGGACGAGGCTGGCCAGCGTGGCTGCAGGGCCCAGCCCATCTCCTGCCCGCTTCCAGCCCGGCGAACTCCGCAGCCTCTGCACACTCTCACTTCCTGGGGCCCCTTCCCCACCCGCTGTCCGTGCGACTGCTCAGTGCTCGGTGTGCACCCCTGGGCCCAGCCAAGTCGTCTGCACCATGGTCACCCCGCGCCTGGCACAGGCTGGCATGGGGAGGATCCAGGTGAGTGGACAGTCTGGGCAGTGGCTGGCCAGCTTTTCCGTGACAGTAAATAGTCTAGGCTTTGTGGCCCCGAGGCCTGCGGCTTCCTGGATGTGGCTGGGAGCAGTTCAGAAAACAAGTGGCCCTCTGACAGGTGTGGCTCTGAAGATGAAACCTCGGATCCCCTCTTCCCGCACCCCACAGGGCTGCCTAGTGGCCCGCAGGTGAAGGCCACGGCCCTGGGAGGCAGACAGTACTGGCCAAGCGGTGACAGTGCCCGGTGTGGGGATTCGGCGGGGAGGGGTGCCTTGTTTAAAGTCGAGCTCCATCTCGTGAGGGTGGGGCACTCAGCAGCGACCTGAGTGAGTTCCAGTGTGTCGTGGGGCTGGGCACCTGTGCTGTACCCCCGTGAAAACGTCTGAGGTGAAGGTGGTTTCGCAGTGCATGTCAGCGAACAGTTCTTGCCAGCACGTCCTTCTTGTCCCTATAATATTGCCCTTTTATAGCTCAAAATCATGACTTTTGTGTAATTCCAAACCTAAATGTTTAGCCCTGTAAGAGACTGCTTTTGGGGACTGGGGGTGCCAAAGGCCAGGGGACTGACTCTGAGAGCGGCCCGAGGGTGTGAGGGCGCTGCTCAGGGACCCCAAGGGGTATCCCTGCCCACTACTTCTGCTCATCTAATCCAGAGCCTCCAGGCCAGGTGGCCTGGCAGGACAGATGGTGGCTGACACTGAGTACACAGAGATGCACAGGTTGCTTTAGCTGCTCAGGCTTGGGCACGGGGCCAGGGGACAAGCCCATCTCCTGGGGTCTCATGGCCAGCAGCCCTCGGCACAGCTGGAGCGAGTGGAGGGAGGGACGTCAGGCCAGGTCTCCCCTTATGTGTGCTCAGAGGGGACAGAGCACAGGTACACCGTGAGCACTCTGTGAGCGTCAGCCACCAAGAGGAGCCGCCCAGCCGTGTCCAGAACCATCGGACGACCCCCCAAGCCCGGTCCTGCATCCTCCCGCTGGTCTCCCCCGAGTCTGGGCTCCACCCCTCAGGTTCCGAGGGGACTTGGGAGGAGGCTGCCTCATGGCACCGGGAGAGGGAGGGGCCGACCTTGGGGGGTGTGGACCCCTGCCGAAGGCGCTCCGGGCGGTGGGCTCTTCCTGGCTCCCTCGCCCAGACCCGCCTGCCCCGCAGCCAGGACCAGCCTCCTCAGCCCTTTCTCCATTTTCCCTTTGCCCCATGGGCAGGGCCATTTCTGTCACTGGCACCTGCCACTGGCCTGCACGCCCTTGGGGACTTTCTGGAAGGCTACAACCTCTGCTCCCTGTTCCTCTGGAGAGTTAAGGTGGGAGGCCTGCGGGTCAGGGGCTGCAGGAAGGGCAGTTCTCATTTGCCCTTGAACAAAGGAAGGCGAGCCCACACCGGACAGTGTGGTCTCAGACCGCGGAGGTGACCCCACCTCAGCATCCTCGTTTCCAGGCTCCATGCAGCAGGAGGGTCCCCAGGGCTGGACCCAGGGTGCTAGGTGTGAGGAGGTCCACACCACGAAGCAGGCTGCACGGCCCGGCCGGGAGGCAGCCCTCGCTGGAGACGCCCCACGGCCCGCACCCTTCCCGGGCGCTCCCCCTCCTCCCAGAGGCCCCGGGGGCCGGGACGTGCCACGGCACTGTGGTGGCCTGGGCTTGGCCACCCTGAGCCTTCCCGTCCCTGGGGACACCCTGTCCCTGGTGGAGGAAGGCACGTCGGCAGGTAGAGCCCAGGGGTCCCGGCGTCCACTCGCCGCCAGTGAGCGCTGCTCTCCGTGAACCCAGCTCCTGCCTAAGTGGAGGAGGGTCATTCAGACAGTTTGTGAAGCAGAGGACACTGGGCAGACGTCCTAGCGCGTCCTCCCCCCTCCGCCGTCCTTCCAGCCGGGGGAGCGGGGAGGGGGACGGGGAAGAGCTGGGGGGCCTGACCCCTGGGTGGTGGCTGCCCCCCAGCACCCTGGCAGAGTAGGCTGGGGCCGGGGGAGCGGCGCCGTGGGAACCGGCTGGGGAGGGGAGAAGCCGGAGGGCAGCGGGGAGCTGCAGGGTGTGGGAGGGACGGGCTTCGCTCAGACCCCTTTGTCTGTAACGTGCGGCACAGCACCCCTCAGCTCCCGGAGGAGAGGCCCCGACTGGGTCGGCACCCTGGCACCCTCAGTCCGGGGGGCGGGGTGGGAACGGGTGACACCTGCCTGTTCCGACGCTGCCACGTGTGATGATCCTGTTTCTGTCGTGCTGCCATGGGCCGGTACTCACTGCCTCCACACGCGGAAAGTCGCCCCCCGCCCCGTGAGATGCTTAGGGGGAGGGGGCAGAAGGGGAGAAGCAGGCCGGCTCCCCCACCGTGGCCTGGAGTCTGGGGCCATCGGGAAAAGCCTGGATGAAGAATGGTTTTGGAGCTCGGCTCAGTGTGAGTTTCACAGCGGCCAGTTGCCGGTCCAGGAACGTGGCGGGGGCCGGCGGGGCTGGGGGCGCTTCCTCCGCCGCTTTTCTGAGACGCAGCCCCCTCCACAGCTGCCCGGCACAGGGGAGGGGGGCTCAGCTCTGCCTCTCGGGGTGCAGCCCCAACGCCACGGGCAGCAGCTCCCCAGGCCCTGTCCTGTGTCCAGGGTTCCGAGCCTGTGCGGCCCCAGCCGGCCCAGCCAGGGGAGGCCGCCAAGCGGGGCAGCCCGGTGGAGGCTGGGTGGTTCGCGACGCGGTGAGACTTCAGAGCAGCTTTGGCGGGAAACCCATCCCAGAATGTTTCAGTGTTTCATTAACTGCATGAAAGGAAACTTTCCACTGGACCGAGGCCCGGGGCCTCCACAGAGCCTCAGGGAGGCGGCAAGACTTGGGAGAGCCCACAGACAAACGGGGAGAATTAATAGAAAGTTGTGTTTCTTATCTGATCTGTTTCTGGTGCCTGTTCTCAGTGGAGGTGCCCAGTGCCCAGTGCGGCCTGGCATGCAGAGGCGCTCAGCCAGCCCCCGGGGCGCGCGTGTGGTGAGCGCAGTGGTCATGGCCAGCGTGGGTCGGGCTGAGTGAGGGCTGCGGGGGGTTGGGGGGAGTCCGCGATGGGCAGGGCAGGCCGTGGGGGGAGCACACAGCTCCAGACACCACTGCCCCTCTGCCACACTGGCCAAGGCCGGAGGAGGCAGGCAGATTCCTGCAGCCTTGTCCATGAGCCGTGTCTGCAAGGCTGGCCCTGGCCCACAGAGCGCATGCAGCCCAGCAGCTGGGGCATTTGGCAGGCCAGATGGCCGGGTCCACAGGCCAGCCATTGTGCTGGGTGTGCAGGAGAGGCCAGGGAGCAAGGGCTCAGCCTCCAGAAGCCAGCTGATGACGGGCATTGTCACAGTGGCCAACGTGGGGCAAGCCAGCAAGCCGGGCCCCGTGCCGACGCCCCTCGCGGCCTCCGGGGCTGCTGCAAACTCAGTGTTATCTCCCCGTCGCGGGGGAAGACATGGGCCCAGAGTTGGGCGGTTAGAGCCTCACCCTGAGGTGGCACATCCTTGCAGTGGTTTATCTTTGGACTCAGAGAGGCAGAGGGTCTCACCTCCCAGCCCCGGAAGCCCTTCGGGTGTGGAGGAGAAGGGCCGAGGTGTGGGCCGAGGTGGGGTGCCGCCATCCGTGGGTGGTGCAGCGTTCTCACCTTAGGAGTGAAGATGGTTGCCGGTGGGTGTCCGCTTGTGTATGGACAGAGCCTGGCCCCGGTAGGAGGTGCTTTTGCTCTGAACTCCCGCCTAAATGCCAGACCACCAGGGGCATGACCAAGGGCTGCGGGACCTGCCGCCTCCTCTCCCTCAGCGCCTCACCCCTGCCCACAAACACCAGGCAGCTTTCAGAGCCAGCAGGAGTGGGCATGAAGGCACGCGCTCTCCCAGCGGCCACGAGAGAAGAGGGCCAGGCCGGACCCGGGGTGCTGAGCAGGACTGGCTGCGGGCATCCCCAGCGCAGCCCGTGGCCCCTGCGCCCTCTGAGCCGGCCTGCCCATTGTCTTGCAGACAGTCTCCATCCTGGAGCAGCGGCTGACGCTGACGGAAGACAAGCTGAAGCAGTGTCTGGAGAACCAGCAGCTAATCATGCAGAGAGCGACACCGTGATCAGGGGAGCGAGAATCAGGAGCTCTGTCGATTCGGGGGCGGTGGCAGGCGGGGGATTTGTACTGTGGGAATCGGGTAAATAAATGAAGGGGATTCAGCTCTGGGAATCACACGTCCCACCCCGAGCCCAGGGGTTGCACAGTGCGCCTGACCCCGCTGTCCGCGGCTGGGGCTCCCCACCCGGCACGGGGCCCCGTCTAGAGTAACGCAGAGGAGCCACCTCGGAGTCCTAGGGAGCCCTGAGATTGCAGCGACCCCGAGGATGTAGCCCCCAGCCACCTCAGGCCTGTCCCCCTTTCCGCCACGTGCCTGGTTCCCCAGCCACCACGTTCAGACAGAGACTGCTCCGGGTGGTTGCGCCGGGAGCTTCTCGGAATGTGACAAAGGCCGCAGTGCGAGCCATCCGAGCACTGGCAGCACTCAGCCCCCTGTCCCGGGGACGCCCTGCCCTGTCCCTGGTGGAGGAAGGCGCATCAGCAGGTCGAGCCCCGGGGTCTCATGGCCTGGGAAGAGCCTGTCGTCCTCTGCATGTTACCCAGAGCGAGCACTCTGGCTTCGCAGTGGCCTGGGTTCTGCTCCATGTGGGGTGTGGTGACCTCTGTGTGTGTGAGGGCAAAGGAGCCTGGTCATTAAAATGGACTTTATTGAGCTTGTCACAGAAATGGCACATTCTGAGTGAGGCCTGATCGGCGCCCCCACCGCCGAGGGCCCATACGGCGAGAATGAAAATGGCCCTGCCAGGGTCACCTCCGAAGCCCAGGACACCTTGTGTGCAGCCATTGGGGTGTTGGGGGAGCCAGGACAGCCCAAACCCCTGCACATCATCACCCCCTTCTGGCTGGCCCCAGTGGCTCCTTCAGCCCATTAGGTTGGGACCTGCAGGCACCTGCATTTCCCTTGGCTCACGAGGGTGCCCGGAGTCCGCCCTCTGCGTCTGTGCGGAAACCCAGGCTCCCCATCCCTGGGGGCTTTTGGGGAGAGTCTGGGCAACCCTAAGTCAGCCTGCTCAGCGGGAACACAGCTGGTGGGGCCAGCCTTGTCATCCTCTCCTGTGCTGGCATCCTCTCCTGACACCGACAAGCCCCGTCGCGGCTTCCAGACTTGGAACTGGAGGTCCCGGGGCGCAGTCATCTCCACAGACCCCGATGATGTCCCTGCTGGGGACAGCAGGGCGGGAACAGTGCAACAGCCTGGGCTGGTGGCAGGCGAAACTGTCCATGGGGCCCTCCGAGCAGGAGAGCCGTATGCGGCTTGGGAGGGCTCAAGCTGGTTGCTGAGGCTGGGGACCCCGTGACAGGCCTTTCTTGGGGTCTCCTCCCGCCAGCCCTCCCCGACGGCTCCGCTCCGCAGCCACGCTCTGTGAGCGCACGCGCCTCGGCCCCACCAGAATCTCTCGTTGTGGATTTTGGTGACTGAGCTCCCAGAAAAACCAATCTGCAGACACCTCTTTTTTGGCTGGGAAGATGAGGTCAGGGTGGGGGCTTTTTGTGAGGGAGCTCATTTCTGTGGCGATTCCCAAGCCCCGCCCCCTACCCTTATGCCCTAATTTCCTAACGTGAAATAAAAAACGGGCGTCTGTGACGTCATTGTGACCCCCACCCACCCTTGGACAGGTTCTTGGGGTCCCAGGGGTTAGCCTGCACTTCCTGCCAGAATAGCTGAGGAGAGCAGGTCGGGTGGGCTGGGCGACCGAGCCACAGAGAAGCGAAGTGCCAGCCGTGGCCCATGGCGCGCCCCCTGCCCTTCTCTCCTGAGGTCCAGAGACGCAGGGGTCCCAAGCCACCCTCCCACCCAGCGCTGTCCTCATCCCTCCGTCCACGATCTTCATGGTTTCTCCTTGGCGGCGGGAGGAAGGCAGAGGCGTGGAGTCAGGGGGTCGCTCTGCCCCCAGCTAGCTCTGTGACCTTGAAGGGCTCCCCTGACCTTGGAGAGGCTCCCTCCGTGAGACAGTGCCTGTCTTGCTGGGCACAGGAGGCACTCAGAGCAGCGACCGGCACAGAGCGAAAGTGTGGTGCGTGTGCGTCTAGGAGAAGCTTCCGGCAGGCGGGGCGCTTCGCCGGGACTCGGCCATGTGTCAGTGGGGATGGGGGCTGGTGGTCCTAGGGCCCCTCTGGCTCTGAACTTCTGGGCGGCCAGAGTTACGGCCACTTGATCCCGTGGCCCCTGCCATGGGCATGTCCAGTGTGCCCAGTGTGAGGAGAGAGGGAGGCCGGGAGGCCGGGGGCTCAGGGCAGCCCCTCCCCATGAGGAGGAAAGCCCTCCAAGACCGCGTCTTCTGCCGTCAATGGAGCCAGCACTGGGGCCCGCGGCACAGGCTCGGGGGTGGGCGTTCGATTTCCCGGAATCCCGGAAGCCCCGCCCACGGAGCCAGCAAGAGCACATGAGTCATGGTGGCCCTGTTGTCCCGGCTCCCTGTCATTAACCTCATCTTCCTAAACAAGATGCTCGAGATGGCCTGATGGCTCCAGCCTGAATTGGCGTGTGGCCATTTAAGCGGTTAGAAATTCACCCAGGGGTTCTCACCAGGCACCCCTGACCCCTCCCCCCCGCCCGCCCCAGGCTGCTGAGGCGGGAACCACCGTGCCAAGGCAGCAGTGGCGGCTGGTGGCAGCCCAGTGCCATGGGGAACCAGTCTGCTTCCTGTGAGCCTTGGAGCCCAGACACAGGGCCTAGCCCGTCGCGGCAGGCCCCAGCCCACCCCAGCTGGCTGCCCTGGCACCCTGGGTCACCGGCTTCCCCCCAGCCTCCCGACCCACGAAGGCCGAGGACGTGTGGCCCTCACAGCCAAGCCAGGGAGCCTAGGGCGAAGCCATTCGGAGGCTTCCCGTGCCAGCCCCTCCTCGGAGCTAGCATATGGAAACACTCTCCCCAGAACCTATTTATAGAGCAAGGCCAGGGAGCGCTTTCCCTAAGGTGAGGCCGCCTCCAGCCCCGTCTGCCTAGGGCTGCTCCTCCTGACGGGAACCTCGGCCCCTGCCCACTCTCCCACCAGCTGTGAGAAATCCGGGTGCTGGGACCAGGCACGGGGCGGGGGAGGACGTCTCGTCCCCAGACTTCCCTTCGTTGGCCCAAAGCTTCTCTTTCAGGCACACGTGTGTGTTCCTGCCGTGGGACGGCTCGTGTGTGCCGGCTCGTTTGCGGTCCCTAGTGGGCAGAGGCCTGGCCTGCAGGGCCGGGGGCCCCCACCCCTCATCCATCTTTCCCCAGCTGGCTGCCTGGGCTCAGCTTTGGATCAAGACTGACTTCAGAGCCCTGGCGTCCCTGAGCACCTCGGGCCCCCGTGGATCTGGTCCGTGTCGTTCTCCTGGTCTCAGGCCTGGGCCAGGGTGCACGTCCCCTGCAGGTGAGCTCCTCCACTGGCCTCTTCCAGACCTCGGCTCTGCCCCTGCCCTCCTCTGGCCAGGCTCAGCCCAGGGCCTTGCCTTGACCTGGCGGGTCTTCTAGAACCATCCAGCTCTCCTAGAAGCTTCTATGGTGCCCCGCCCCACCTCTGGACTGAGCCCCTCAAACTCTGACCCCAGCCAGAGCCACCCCAAAGACATACTCTCGTGACCAAGATTGGGAGGGGAGTACTGATCACGCTCCCAAGGCCAGCACCTCCCCCACGCCCGACTCCGCCCCAGCAGCTTCCTCCCATGACAGCACCCCGGTTTGGCTCCTCAGAAGCCTCTGAACGAGGAATATGAGAAACAGTGTAGTTAGCCCTCTCGGGCCCTCCAGGCAGTGGGGGGCCTTCCCGTCACCGTCCTGGGCCGGTCCACGTCCCTGCTGCCACCTTGGGACTTCTCAGCTAGAACTGTGATGCTGACCTCCCCCAGGGTTGCCCTGGCCCTAGGGTGGGGTCCAGCTCCCCTAGTAGGGGTGTGCTCATGAATGAGGCTTCCGGCTGCCATTCGTGAGGCCCCACGAGGACGCTCACGCCCTTTGAGACCTGAAGTCTCCTCTTGGGAGCAAATGCCTCTGGTTTGGGGAGCCTTGGCTCTGTGGGCCCCTCTGGTGGGGGAAGAGAGCCTCAGGCTGGGGCAGGACAAGTGAGGGCCTACCCACCACTCAGCCATTCGGGAGCTAGCCCCTCAAGAGCCAGGACCTGCTGAGATGCTACCTGCTCATTTCCTGCCTGGTCTGCTCTGCCCTTGGCCCGCCCCGCCCCTTCTCCACATAGCAGCCTGAGGCTGCCGAGCTGTGCTGTGGCTCATGCCTCCCAGTGTTCCTCCAGCCTCCCCCAGGTGCAGGCCACAGTGCTCCCCACAGCCGTGATGCGCCCCGGATCCTGTCCTCACCCTCACCCCCGCCTCCCACCGCTCCCCTCGCATGCCCCTCCGGCCACGCCAGCCTCTTCACTGTTCCTTGGACGTATCCAGCACGTTCCAGCCCCAGGGCCTTTGCACCTGCTAGTCCCACTGGGAATGCGCTGACCTCACCTGTTCATGCCGCGGCCTCCTCAGCAGGAGCGGCCTTGCAGGGCAGCTGGGAAGATCTACTCAGACAATTCACACAAAGTTCCACAGGCAGGCTTTGTCCCTGCTGGGCTCTAATCCACGGCCTGGGAGGTGGCTGGAGGTGGGGACGGAAGGCCTGGGTCCCCCAGTCCTGCAAGCTGGCCAGCTGGAAACCTGAGGCTCAACTAGTGCCCCTAGGAAGGGGACCCATTGGACCCCGTAAGGCCCTCAGGCTCCACTTCCTAGCTGCCACAGGTCTGTCTCACCGGACGCCCCCCACATGCCAGCATGGCTCCCACATAGCCTGTTTCTAATGAGGCTTCCAACTGCCAGGCCAATCTGGATGCCCGTGCACGGCCCCCACCAGACGGTGGGGGTGGGCAACCCACATGCCTGGCCTCCCTGCCCGCCCATTAGCCGGTGGGCGAAGGCGGGGATCAGGACTGGCTGGGGCGGGGGCAGCCCCGGCTGGCTCTGATGAGCACCCCACTGCCGGAGCCGCTGCAGTGGGGCCCCCTCGAGCCCGTGGACCCGCCTGCCCACGCACCTGCCCCCAGTGGTCCCAGCCTCGCCAAGCAGGGCCAGGGCTTGGGGCTTTTTCTCCGGAAGGAGACACATGGGCCCTCCAGGGGTATCTCCACCCCGCCACCACCACCCAGCAGACCGCTGGCCTAGGGCCTTCTGCAGGGGCCTGGGAGCCGGGCAGCCAACCTTGCAGGGAGCGGGGGTGGCGCCCCAGGACTTCTGTGGGTAAAGTCTTCCCTTCCTCCTGCCTCCTCTGCCCCTTTCTCCCTCCCCTTCTCTCCCCCACCGCCCCCGTCTTCTTCCTCCAAAACACATGTTTCCAATCCCCTCTTGGGCCCCTCTCCAGCCCCTTCCCATCCGCTGCATGTGCAACTCATTAGGAGACCCTCGGGGCTCGAAACCCAACTCGGGCCGGGCGTGGGAAGGGCCCCTGTCTGCAGCAGCCTCCCTGCCCGGCCCCCGTGCAGCCCTGTGCAGCCCTGTGCGGCCTCAGGCTGTAGACCACAGGAGCCGGGCATGGCCAAGAGCCGGCTGACGCCGGGTGGGGGAGCCTGGCCAGGTGGCAGCTCGTCTCTCTGCTCTCCAGCCTGCTGTCCAGCGCCCATTTAATCACCAGACCCACCCCAGGAGCCAGGCCGGGGAGCTTCTGGGGTCCCACCGGGGCAGCCGGACCCGTTTGTGAAAAGCAGGCCTCAGGGCCCATAGCGTGGGCCGGAGGAAGGCGTGGGTTCTGAGCGGCTACCGCGATGGCCCGCAGTTCCCCGCCTGAAAATGCAAAGGAGGGGTCCAGGGAGGCAACGCGGTGTGAACAGCCACTGGGCAACGTAAGGCCACGTCCTTCCCTGAAGGACACGCTGAGGGCACAGTCCTATGGACTGACAGTGGTCACCGGCATCTGGGGAATGCCAGGCGAGCAGAATGAAGCCAGCCGTGTGCCCGCGGGACTGGCCGGAGCCCTTCACGCTCCGTGCCGTGCGGTGCAGCGGGCACGGTGTTTCCCAGGCCAGACCACGTGAGCCCCCGTGGCGAGGTGGACGCACAGGGCCTGCTCCGTGGTCCCCACTCTGGACAGCGCTGTGGAAAAGCCCTGAGGGGTCCAGAGGCATGGGTCAAAGGCCCCCGCTGGGCAGGCTCCCCGAGGCTATTTCCTGCTGGGAAGTGAATGGGGGTGACAGGCTGAGGAAGGGGAGCAGGAGGCAGCCGAGGCTGGTGAGGCCGAGGCTTGGGGTAGGACCATGCTTGAGCCATGTCAGGGCGCTGGGGACACTGACTTCCTCCCTACCCTTCCTCATGGGAGGCCAGGCAGGTGGGCGGGCAGAGTCAGGGGCAGGAGGCTGGCAGGCAAGGCCTTGCCGCGCGGATGGGACCTGTGTGGGCCAGCCCCAGGTGATGGGAGTGACCGTGCGGCCACCCCCACCACAACAGCCTCAGGACAGGCAGCCACCGACTCCAGGCTCAGAAGAGCTGCTCTGTCCCGGCTCTGTTTTCTGTCCCTGTTGGGCCAGCCTGTCTGCTCAGAGCCTGTTCTGCCCACACTCCCTGGCCTTGCCACAAGAGGCCGTTGTCTGCCCCCAGGACCCCCTCCACACCCCCCCTCCACACACACACACACTATGCAGGCACAGTGGGCTGAGCAGGGGCCATGTGCTTGGCGCAGGGCTGTGTGTCCCGCCTCCCCACCCCCAACAGCGGCCTTGCATGGCACACTGCGCCCACTCTGTGGACCAGGGAACGGGGCCTGCAGAGGGAAGGCCGCTGGGCGAGTCAGCGTTGGGACCGGGCCTCCGGGTCAGGCTCCTCAGTCTCCACTCCCTGCCCCCCTGCCCCCGCATCTCACCCATGCCCTGTCCCCACACACAGGGCACACTCACACCTTGGTCGTCAGGGCCACGTAGGGCTGTCCGGCTATGTCCAGTGCAAGGCCCAGCCAGCGGTCAGCACTTGACCTCGCGTAGGTGTTCCAGGCCAAGGCCATGCCGGCTGCCTGCAGAGCCTCGCGGGGCTGGGCTGAAGAGCCCCTTCCTCCTGGCAACCCCACTGTGGAGTCTCCCAGGCTGCCCCGCACTCTGGGAGTTAGGGTAGGCAAAAGGTTTGCCCCACTATGGATGGGGCAGCTGAAGCGCCTCCAGGGCCCCCCAGTTCTGTGACAGGCAGCTGACTGTCCCCAACTCTTTCGGGGCTCCTCGTCTGGTCGCGCCATAGCCTGGGAATCCAGCCCACTCCCCAGCTTGAGCTCTTGGGCCAGGCCTGGTGGTTCTGGGGAAGCAGACGAGGCTCTTGGGAAGGTTTCTCGGGAGGACTCCGGCTCCAGCAAACTGCTCTCTCAACACCTCAGCTCCACCAGCCCTGGGCTCTGAGCTGCCCATGGGGTCCGGCCAGAGGGCTGTCCCCTCTGGAGATGAGGGGCAGGGAGATGGGCAGGGGCCCTCAGGCAGAGCTGGCCCCTGGTCCACCCTGTCCCTACCTCCGAGGGCTACCAGGATCCCTGAAAGTCCATCGGACCCCTCCTCTCTCCCAGGAGACCCCCGTCTTCACAGAGAGGGTGTCTCCCAGGCCTAGGGACACGTGCAAAGAGTAAGGCTGGGTGGGGCTGGGTCAGGAAGGGGAGACCCCCAGACTGTTTCCCGGTGCTGCCCTGGGGCCTGCCTGCCTGGGAAGATCCAGGCAGGTGCTGGCCAGCGGAGCCCGTGTGAGCTGGCGCTGAGCATGAAGCCGGGAATGGGGCTGGGCGCTGAGGCTTCATTCGGTCCAGCAACCTCATACCTGGACCAGGCCAGCGAGCTCCCGGGCCATCTCTCCAGCCTTGTCATGGCCACGTGGTTACTGTCACTGTCACTGTCAATGCCTCATCGGAGAGATTCCTGAAAAACAGGGCAGTGTGGGCCGGTGCGGAGGAGGTCCGACAGGCCTGGGCAGCGGCAGATGCTAATGAGGCAATTAGGCCTGGCACCTGAAGCGGACCCAGCCCAGGCCCCCGGCACATCCGCTGCTGGACGCCCCGGGAATTCCCAGCCTCCTCCACCCTCCCAGCCTCAACGGCTGGACTGGCTTTGCTGTCAGAAGCCTGTCCCGCTGGCTCTCCTAATCAGAACACCACAGGCTGGTTGGGCAAGAGACACCCAGGGTACTCCCTCTCCCCCGATGCCGTCACTACGCCTCGCCTTCTCTCTGGCTGAGACTGCCTGCCCGAGATGCCCTCCTGCCTCCTGCCCTCTGCCCCCAGCTCAAACCACCAGGGCCCCAAGCCCTTCCTGGCAGTGGCGGCCTCAGAAGGATCAGCAGCTTGGAGCAGGAGGCCAAGGGTGACCTGGCGGCCAGATGGGCAGGCAGCTAAGGACCCCTGCTCCCCAAAGCCCTGGCTCCCATCCCTCAGAGCCCCTCAGGGCTTATGAGGTGCTACCCACAAGCCCTGGGGTGTCATAAGAGGGAGGGAGGTCAGCCCAGGGCTCTGGCCCCATGGCTTGGGAGCCAGGAACTGGCCCACCTGAGCTTACCTCAGTCCTTTCCCTCTCTTACCCTCCTTCCTCTGAGCCCCAAGCACATCAGACCCAGCCACCTGGCTTCCAGGGGCTGTGCAGCAGCTTCTCCTGGCCCCCTCAGGCCTCGTTGCCAGCAAGTGGGGCTTCCAGCTGAGTCACCCCCACTCCCAGCCCAGCCCCTCCCTCAGGGTGGTGGTGTGCAGGACTAGAACCCATGTTTGGGACTCTAGGGACTGCTGGGTCCACCGAGGTGGGAGTTTGGGCTCATTCCGTGGAGGAAGGATGAGCTGCACCTGGGCTGGAGTGGGGGCCTCGCTCAAACGAGATCAGGGCCTGAGCCCGCGCCGGCCGGCACGGCAGCAGCAGGGGCCCATCCGCTCATGGCACGGAGCCTCCGGCAATGGAATCTCAGTGACTCTGGACAGGTCATGCTGAGCAGGCCGGGGCCCAAGGGAGGAATGCAAGCGGGAGGCTTCCCGAATCACCCAGCTTGGCGGGGCAGCCAATGGCATTTCAAGTTACAGGCCCCATGTGGCCTTTGGACAACAGTCGAGAAAGTGGCCCATGTTCCAGTTCTGGCTCAGCCACTTCCCAGGTGCCCACTCAGGGTGAGTGGGTTTGGGGGAAGGGTGAAAAGGCAGTCAAAGGAGAGAGCTGGGAGAGGTGGGTCCCGGGGGAACCAGTCCATGCACAGGCCCTGAGAGAGCAGGCAGGACGTGCAGCGGCTGGGCTTGGGCAATGGATCCTGGGCCCTGAGGGGAGGCAGGGAGGTGAGGAGAGGGCAGGGCCGGATCCCCAAGGGCCACTCTGCCGGGAGCCAGGGGAGGGCCAGGTCTGATTCACACTCTCACGGGTCCCTCTGTCAGCTGTGTGGGGATGGACCGTGCAGACGGGGCAGGGGCTGAGAGGGAGGCCGGAGAGAGGATCCAGGGAGAGGTCAGAGGGACTCGACTGTGGTGATGATGGAGAGGAGACGGATTCTGAAACCAGGTCCTGGGATGGATGAGCCAGGTCTGCCGTGGATGTGGGAAGCACATTTGACAGCACGTGAGCGTGATACAGCCCCCTCTGTTACGGGGCGAGGGACGCCGGTCCTCCAGTCTGTGTCCCCTGCACGGTGCCAGCCCCCGCCACCTCCGAAATGAGAAGAGATGGTAGAGCAAGTGGCCCCCATGGACTGTGCCTGGGCCTCTCCCTGCAGGAGGCTGGAGCCACCCCGAGAGCCAGCTGGAAGGCCCTGGGCTGGGGAAAGGAGCCCAGGTTGTCAGGCTGGGGCCCAGCCCCATGCCACAGCTTGGTCTGTGACCACAGGCTCCAGTTTCCCCATCTGTCAGAGAGGTGGACAGCCCTCTCAGGGCCGATGCAAAGCCTGGACGTGGGGCCAGAGGGGAACACGATTTGAGACAGTCAGGTGTGCGCCTGCCCAGGAAGCCTGCATGGATGGGGGAGGTCATAGCTGGGAGCCCCGGGCGAGCACATCCACCCTCCCCCCGGACCCCCCATCCCACTCGCCAGTGTTTGTGTGTTTCCTTCCCATCACCTGGGTGACTGTGACTCAGCCCAGGCTCAGTGGGTAAGTGAGTAACTGGCTGGGGCTGGAGCCAGGCCCTTGGGGAAGACATTCCCCTTCCTAGGCCTCAGCTTTCCCATCTGTAGAACAGACAGACAAGCCCTGCTCCGTTCACCTCGCTGGGGAGCCGGGGGTGAACCCTGAGCTGGGCACGTGAAAAGCCGCAGTGGAGGGAGCGCGTCGTGGGGTGTGGCCTGCGTGCCGGGACAGAAGTCTGCCGGAGTCAGCCCTGAGCGGAGCCCGAAAGGCTTGCGCGTCTGGGTGACCAACCCAGCAGACCCCCGTCTCTCTTAGGAGAACCTCTACCTGTGAGAACTTGGAGTGGAGGGAGAGTGGGCCCTGAGGAAGGCCTGGTCGTCCTCCCACTCAGACCCTGCAGGCTGAACTGCCCTCGCGTGGTTAGAGAGGGGCACACGCTGAGCCCACAGCTGAGGTCGGGCAGGGCTGGCTTCCTGACGCAGTGGCCCCTCAGGAGCTGGAGATGATTTCAGAGGGTGGGGGCGGGGAACGAGGACGTGGGTGAGGCAGGGGTGCTGAGTCTGGGGCACAGACCTGGGAGCGGGAAGAGGTCAGGGTGAAGTGAGCCGGGGTGGGGACAGAGAGCCATCGCTGCTCTTTAGCAAACAGGGTTTATCTCCCTCTCTCCCACAGTCTCATTGTCATGCTGCTTGGAAGGGTTTTCAGGCCAGTGGATTGTTCAGCATAAGGGAAAGTGCTGTGATTGACTAGTGTTGTCTGCCAGGGGCAAAGCCTCGCAGTTAGTTGGTCCTCTACTTTTCCTCCTCAGGGGGCCCTGGTGGGCTGGGCATGTGTCTGGGAGGGGCATGCTCTCAGTGAGTGACGGTGGGGATTGCAGTCACTGGCTGGGAAGGAGTTATTTCGGTCTAGTGCCCCCCCCCCCAGGTCCCACCTCACAGCTCTGCACACACCCTGGCTCAGGGCCGGTGCTCAGGAAGTGTTTGGACATGAACAGAGGGGGCGCATCCCAGTGCCCGGCTCTCTCCATCCTTACCCCTTCCCCAGGCCGCCCCGGGGAGTTCCCCAACTTCCCGGCCCTGGCTTTCATCCTGCCACGTCTTGTTCTCTGATTTTCCTGGGCGTGACCCTGTCTCTCACCTGCTCCTCAGAGCCTACCTGCCTACCCCCTCTGCCCCATATACCTGGGCAGGACATGGGGACAGCCGCCCCAAGCCCAACGGGTCTGTTCCACATCCCACCAGGAGCACGAGCTGGAGCCATACTGCCACCACCAAGGGCCCAGCAGCCCCCCGCTGTTCCATCCAGAACTTGTCACCATGAGATCCCAGCTAGGACAGGGTCAACCTAGGTGACTGAGAGAGGAGAGCAACACCCTCCGGTAACAACGCCTCTGGGGTCCCTGTCTGTGGGCACCCCAACACGAGGCTGTGTGTGTGCACATGACAGTCTGTGTGCACATGTGTGTTGTGTATCACCGCACTGGTGCATGGTCTGTATTTGTGTTTCTGCCTGTGAGCACATGTGGATGCATCTGTAGGTATATGTATGTTTTTGCCTGCATTGTGAGTGTCCTTATGTGTGCGTGTGGGGGGGGGTGTACATGCACATGCGTGAGTGTGTACGGCCAGGAGTTCTGTTCAGGGCAGGAGAGTTGCTTGGCCTTTCACAGTCCACCCCTGGCCCGGTTTAGACATGACCTATTCTGACTGCAACTCACCAAGGGATAATGAAGAAGCTGTCCTAAGGGTTAGGGACAAGCAGAGTGCCTCCAAGTCCGGGTCTCAGGCAGGGCTCTGATGGCATACCTCTCCAGCCTGGTGGAGCTGCCCTGGGCAGAGGCTGGCATCATGGGCTGGGGGGCCCGGCCCCAGCCCCAGCTCGTGCTCCTGGTGGGATGTGGAACAGACCCGTTGGGAAGCTGCCCTCCTGGAACCAAGCCGGAGCTCCCCCTAAATTTGCGCTGGGCTTTTAGGATAGGAGGGCAACAAACTGACTGGCCCTCCTCCCCTCCTCCCATTCCATTCCCCCCCCCCCCGGTACATGCCATTCAAAACATGGTGGCCCACCTCTAAGACATCCATGGGCACCAATGGGAAAAGGAGAGTCTGCTTCCAAGATGCTTAAACTATTCTTGGTGACACAGCTCCTGAGTCACAAGCCATGTGGACGTGTGTGTGTTGCGGGTGCACACCAGTTCATGTCTGCTGAGTCCACGTCAGACATGCCACCATCACAGCCAAGCTTCGGCCTGTGTGGTTCTGGGGCTGGATGTGTGCAGCCAGGGAGGGCAGCCCCGGCTTGTGGGTTTGGGTCTGGCACCTGGGTGAACAGAGATGAGACAGGGCAGGAGGTGGACACACCACTGAGTGACCAAAGGGAGAAAGTCTGGTGGGGGGTGTTGAACAGTGACTGACAGAGATGGGGGCAGGGGACCCGGGAGCACGGAGCAGGGGGCTCATCTAGCCTAGAGGATCAGGGGATTTTCTCGAAGACAGGCAAAGGGTGAAGGCAAAAACATGTCCGATGTGCGAAGGCCTGGAGGCGTATGGGAGAGGGACAACCCTCAGAGAGCTCAGACGCACCCGCCTGCAGCACCCTCCTGAGACCAGCTTCCCCCCCCCTTGCCCCACCACCCTGGGGGCCCATGCCTGTTCTGGAGGTCCTCGCCCTGGTTGTGGGCACCTCTCCTGGGGGCTGTAGGTGAACCCTGAGGGCAGGAAAGGGCAGATTCCTGAAGAGGAAGAATGTTTTGACCCCAAGGCCACCCCCTGAGGCACTGGGTCCCCTCTCCCAGCATCCCTGAAGGAAATTCAGTGGCAGGGCAAGGCCCTGGCCTCTTGCTGTCTGACCACAGGTGAGTTCCTGCTGTGCTCCAGCTCATGTAAGTCAGAGGGTTTGGTCCCCCCCCTGCCCCACAGATACCAGGGCAGCCCTGTGACCCTGGCTGTCCAAGGCTGAAGGCAGGGCCTCTGCTCAGGAACCAAGGCTTTGGGCCTCTCCTCTGACCAGGGTGAGGAGGGCCCAGGGCCCTGCTGACACTGCATATGGCCCAGCTAATTCTCGTCCACCCCTTTGTTTCCACCGTCACCCCCTCCCCATATTGCTCTTGCTTCTTTCCTCATCCAAACCCTGCCTCATGTTGCTCCCAGCTGGAGGATGCTCCCCCTCCCCGGGGGAGTTCTTCCAGTCCCACACACCCTTACAGGTCCTCCTCCAGGGTGTGTCACTCCTATAGAGCAGTCCAGAGGGGGAGGGAGACTCAAGGGAGTCCTCACAACCTAATGCGAGAGGTGGCAGAGTCTCCTTTCTTCCCTCATGCATGGGGGCCGGGGCCTGTGGGGACACAGGGAAGGTTCCCATTTCAGTTGTGCCCCTGCTAGTGAGAGCAGAGCCCAACTCCTCATCGGGCACTCCAGGAGCAGAAGCTCCTCAAATAGCCCCCAGGAATGATTTGCTGGCCAGCTAGTCTCCTCTCTCTGGGTCTGCTCAGGCCTCTTTTTTTGAGTGCTGCCTCCTTCCCTGACGTCCAGCACCTGGACTGCCAGCCAAGGACCCTACCCCACAGGATAGGTTTGTGATGGACAGGCTGGGCGCTGTCCAGGTCAGCACTCTCCATCAAAAACCGAACCAGAGAAGTGAGACGCACACTCAGGTACACAACGTATCATCAAATGGCCGAGCAGAATCTGGGTCTGGGCCTCTCAGGCTCTGGAAGCTCTTTCCACAGATCCCGGGACCCCAGGGAAGTAGGCTGTGCCCAGCAACCCCAGGACAATCCTGGGCAATGAGGATCTCTGGCTACAATTCTGTGTCTTTCTGGGGCTATGACCGTGGGAGAGACCCCTGCTCCTTTGGGACAGCCCTGGGGCGGGGGATGAAACCCTTCAGGTAGGTGGTGCTTCGCAGGGAAGACTAGGGGGAACAGAGACTGCTCCAGGGCCGCCCCCCTTCTTGCCTTAGGGTCAGCAGAAAGCTCAAAACCTTCCGGTTCCAGAGCCCTTCCTTCGGCAAGTCTCATCACTATCGCCCCGCACCTTTGATCCTGACTCCTTCCAGCTAAGGGTAGAGGCAGGGTTGCTGAGTGAGAGAGGTAATATAAGCCCAGGGAGGTGGGGGCACTCTGCCCGGCAGGGGACGGACCAGACGGACCGCAGGGCCCAGCCACGAGGTCCCTGCGCCGGGAGACAACCCTGGCTCCTTAGGAAAAGCGCGGCAGGCCCTGCGCACGCGCGCCACTCCAGTCGAGCCGCTTTGTTCCAACGCTACCTGCAGATCCATTCACCTCCTTCGACCCGTCGGCAGGAGCGGGTACGGGCCGCTCGCGGAGCCCCCGCCCACTTCCCGCGCTGGGTGGAGCCGGCGGCGGGCTGCCTCCCTCCCCCACCGTCTCCTTCGCCCGCGATTGGCCACCTGCGTGGCGCACTCCCGCCCACCGCGAAAGTTGATTGGTGCGTTGGGAAGGAGGCAGGGGATGAAGAGCCGATTATGAAGGAGCGCTCCCCCCCACCCGCCCCTGTGGAAAAGTCACGTGGCGCTTCACTCGGCGCCTGTCACCACCCCGCTTGGAAAGCTTTCTTAAAGGGCTCGCTCTCTCCTTGCAGGACTGGTCTTTTCCAGGATTTCTGCCCACCGAAGGTGGCGTGGCCCTGGGCCGTCCTACTCTTCCAGTCGCCTAAGTGCTGATTTCCGATCAGGCCTGCTGGAGTGAGAGCCTTCTCAGGTCTCGGAGCCTGTGGCCGTCACGGGGACTATGCAGTCGCCTGAAACGATGACCGCTTAAACACAGTTGCTGGCGCGTAGTAGGCGGTCAGTTTTTCTTTTGTTGAATGAACTCGCTGAGAGAATGAATGAATAGGGTTGACAGGAGGGGCGCTTGGCTCAAGCGTGACCACCCCATGCCCCGGGACATTCTGCTTCTGTGAATGGGAGGAGGGGATACCAGGTGCAGGACGCCCCCAGGGCAGCCCTTCACCGTAGGGCCCTGAAGCTCTGTGAGCGCGGGTATAGGGGATCTAGCAGGGCGCCTTGTCCGGGCCCCCAGGACGGGTCACAGCCAGTTGCGGGCAAGGCAAGCCCGCGGCGGCGCTGAGGCTGGGCGAGGGCCCGGGCGCGGATCTCCGGGCGCACGGGGCCGCGAGCGCGCCCGCGTACCTGTGGGGAGGGGTGGCGGAGGCGCGGCGCCTTTAAGCCTGGGCGCCGGCCCCGCGGCCCCGCCCCCGGAGAACGCCTCGGCGCGCGGCCTCCCGAGCCGCCGTTTAATTGGGGCTGTCAGGCCGCGGCGCGCGCGGAGGGCCGGGCGGGACGGAGGCCGGGAGGCCGGGGCGGCGGGCGCGCAGCTCGGCAGGAGGCGGGCTCCCGGAGACGCGGCTGGGGCCCGCGCGGCCGGGGCGCCGTCCCTGGGCAGGGCTGCCCGGCCCGGCCCCGGGCCACCCGCGCTCCTCATGAAAAACCAGCTCCGCGGCCCCCCAGCGCGGGCGCACATGTCGGCTTCGGGGGCGTCAGCGGCTGGGGGCACCGGGGCGGGGTCGGAACCGGGTGCGGGGTCCGGCGCGGGAGCGGCGACGGGTGCTGGAGCCATGCCGTGCAAGAGCGCCGAGTGGCTACAGGAGGAGCTGGAGGCGCGCGGCGGCGCGTCTCTGCTGCTGCTCGACTGCCGGCCGCACGAGCTCTTCGAGTCATCGCACATCGAGACCGCCATCAACCTGGCCATCCCGGGCCTCATGTTGCGCCGCCTGCGCAAGGGCAACCTGCCCATCCGCTCCATCATCCCCAACCACGCCGACAAGGAGCGCTTCGCCACGCGCTGCAAGGCGGCCACCGTGCTGCTCTATGACGAGGCCACGGCCGAGTGGCAGCCAGAACCTGGCGCTCCCGCCTCGGTGCTTGGCCTGCTCCTTCAAAAGCTGCGAGACGACGGCTGCCAGGCCTACTACCTCCAAGGTAAGGGCAGCGCCGAGACCCCCGTCCGGGATTAGGGCTCTGCTGCGGCTCCCTGACGCCCCTGCCGGAAGCTGCTTTCCTTCCACGCGCTCAGCTTGCCCCGCCGGCGCCACGTCGCCCCCAGCCCGCATCCGCCTCCCGGGAGCCCAGCCCCGTGGTGCGGGTGTAGCCTGGCGTGGGGGCCTCACCCCCCCACCCCGTACCCCTTCTTTGGCAAGATTCGAATAGGCTGAGCAAACTTTTTCCTGCCTGGGCTTTCCTTTTTAACTGTTGTTAGGGCCATGGCAGCGCCCAGGTTCCAGCTGAGCCCCTTGGAGGAGGGAGGGGCCCCTCCTGGGACCCTCAAAGGGGACAGGGAAACCAAGTCCAGCCTGGAAAGCGTGTCCCGGGGAAGCCGGGGAGGAGACTGGACCTTTCTCAGCACCGTCCTCGCCTCCTGGGCAAAGAGACCGTTTGAGTTGGGGGACTCTGGGTATTCCCGCATGGGTCTCGCTGCTTGGGGATCACAGACTCTTGGAGGCACTGGGGGGGGGCTGTAAGCAGTGTCCTTGCCCCGACCCTGGTTTCCTGGTTTTCCCCAGGCCTGTCCCCTGCCTGCCGCCCCCAAGCTTATGGGAGGGGGAGACAGAGCTGGGGGGCAAGTGGCTGCGCCGGTGTTTCCAATTAACATTCCAAAATGGCCTCTCGCTGGCAGCGGGGCGGGTAGTCGGGGAGGGGAGAGGAGGCCTGCGGCACCCTCGGGCGCAGGGCCCATGCCTAGCTGCAAGGCCGTCCCCATGTCTTATCCCTTAAAGCCCCCAGAGGCCCTCCCGCTCTGTGGGTCCAAGGCTGGAGGGGTCTTGTGTTCCAAAGCGGGGCTCTGGAGAGGTGGAGCTGGGACCACTCTTATGAACCTGTGCCTGCTAGGGCCAAGAGCCAGCCAGTACCTTCACACTGCCTGCCCTGACTGGTTGGGGATGGGGGCACACTTTGGACTCCCAGGCAGGAGGCTGGAGCCCTCTCTGACCCAGACACAGCTCTGGCGTCTGCAGTCTCACCTATAAGAGGGGTTTGCAAACCCTCAGGTGCTGGCCTGAGATGGATTTTCTGCCTTCCTTTACTACTTAGCAGTTTGGGGGCACCCATGGGTGCCAGGTGCACATAGGAGCCGCAGAAGAGGGGTGAGCTGGGGCCTGTCCTCAAGTGCCCTAAAGCTGGTAGTGTGGCTGGGGCATTGAAGCCTTAGGGATATGGGTATAGAGCTCAATCAGGCATGTTACTTCGCCTCCGGGGGCCTCAGTTTCCTCATCTGCGATGTGGGTCATAGGACAGATGTGGAGAGAACAGGAGAAGGTGCACGTGTAACGTGCTTGGCACTGCCCACGGTGGCTGTCGTTGGTGTTATGGTGCCTGACGTGGGGAGCCGTGGCCATCCTTGGTCTCGTGCGGCCCGTCTGCTTGGGGCACGGGCTGGTGGCGTCAGCAGTCTCTCACCCAGACCCTGTCTTGCCCTGGCCACAGGTGGTTTTAACAAGTTCCAGACAGAGTACTCAGAGCACTGCGAGACCAACGTGGACAGCTCGTCCTCGCCGAGCGGCTCCCCGCCCACCTCCGTGCTGGGCCTGGGGGGCCTCCGCATCAGCTCCGACTGCTCGGATGGGGAATCCGACCGAGAGCTGCCCAGTAGTGCCACCGAGTCGGACGGCAGCCCCGTGCCATCCAGCCAGCCGGCCTTCCCCGTCCAGATCCTGCCCTACCTCTACCTCGGCTGTGCCAAGGACTCCACCAACCTGGACGTGCTCGGCAAGTACGGCATCAAGTACATCCTCAACGTCACGCCCAACCTGCCCAACGCCTTCGAGCACGGCGGCGAGTTCACCTACAAGCAGATCCCCATCTCCGACCACTGGAGCCAGAACCTCTCCCAGTTCTTCCCCGAGGCCATCAGCTTCATCGGTAGGTGTTGCCGCTCTGGGCAGGATGGGTGGGCAGGCACGTCAAGGTGTGTACGGGACTCTGGGTGTCGCCTGCGCCTGACTAGGTCCCGCTGGGCCTGTCGAGGCGTGTGTGTGCCCTGCATGTGCCAGCGTGTGCCCATGGGTGTACCCATGCCTGCTCTGAGTCACCGAGGCCCTCAGGGCCGGAGCAGTCCCCTGAGTGCTGGGCTCCCGGCAGCTGTCGGCACCTCGTGGCCTCCACTGTCTAGCTGGGTTTTTTGGATCCACTGTGTCGGGCTGAGCAAGCTGGAACATCACAGCTCCCAGGCCTCCCACTGCTCTGCATCACACCTCAGCACACGTGTCTCTCCAGGGTGGGGTGTCACGTGCCTTTTGGGTTTTACTATATACCTGAGGGGGCTGAAGGGTGGTTCAGAGCCAAGGGCCTACCCGAAATAGGCAGCTGTTGGAATGCGGGGACCTGCTTGGAGTATAGGGGCTGTAGGAGGGATGTGGGGGGAGACTGCGGGAGGCCCCCCAGAGCAGTGTGTTCTGCTGTCTGTCTTGGAGCCCTCTGAGCCCCCACCTCCCCAGCCTCAGCTGACTCAGGCTCCATGAGTCGCCTTATCTCTGACCGCCCCCTTGCTTCCTCCTCAGCCCGCTGGAGGCTGTTAGACTGCGGGTCATCTTCCCTGGCCTCCCCTCTCACCCAGGGTGCAGGGAAGGGGCACAGATCATGGAAACCCTGGGTTCTCTGAGCCTGGTGACCCAGTGCTTCTGCCCAGCCTTGGACGGCAGGGAGGGGGTGGCCAGGGCAGTCTTCTGCTGGCAGCCTCGGCCAGGGGAGGGCGTTTTGGTGTCAGCTGGGCTGGGCTAGCTTTAATAACAGGAAGTGGGAGGCTTCCCAGCCTCATCCGCTTACTGGGAACCAAAACTAGGTGCCTGGCTGAGAGGAAGGAAGGAAGCTGGGGCCTGGGGGAGGGGCTGGAACCGGGGCTGCCGGAGCTCCCCAGCTCTGCCCGGGAGGACATGGCCCAGGGTCTATGGTGCTGCCTCAGCATTCGTCCTGCCCCCACCCCAGAGAAGGAGGGGAGTGGAGGGGGACCCCAGACTCCCCAGGGCTGGGCCTGGCTTGCAAGCACCTTTATGCTTCTTGAAGGCTCCTCTCCAGTTGGGGAGGGGGACAGAACAGGGTGTAAGGGTGGGTGGGAGCCTTGTTCCCCATCTGACAAGTGAAGGGATTGATGCCCAAGCATCCCATAGGACACATGGGACAGGAATCCAGCGCCAGCCCCCCACTGCTCAGCCACACCCTGAGAGGGCTAAAAATAAAGCCAGTGGAAGTGGTTTCACTTCGGGTCACCTAGCAGGGGGTTTGGGGGCCAGGCGCTGCCCATATTCTGGTGTTACCACTGGAGACTCGCCTCCACCACCCCCTTCTGCCCCAAACCTCAGGGCCAGACCACAGGGCTCTACACGAAGCCGCAACATCTGTCCCTTTCCCGGCTAGCCTTGTCCCCCCTTAGTCCCCAAGTCTGGATGAAGCACCTACTGTGCGCTTCGCCCTGGGCACCCTCAGATGGAGGTGGGGAGGGGAAGCTGCAGGCCAGGGGCAGTGAACACTGGATGAGAACTGGTTGGTGAGCCTGTGACTCATCTTGTAGGGCTGCGCTGGCGCCCGGGGGGCTCAGTCAGGGATGGGGGAGCTTCAGGGCGCCAGGGCTGCCTCTTGATCATCTGCGCCCCTGGCACAGTGTGGCACAGAGCGGGACAGCTGCCCGAGGGGCCAGGGGAGGAGAGATTACAGGACTGGCTCGTTTAGTGGCTTGACCAGAATTTGTTGAGTTTCTAAAGCAAGGAGAGTTCAGGGAGGGCAGAGGAGTCTGAGACCAGCACTGGGGAAGCTGGGAAGGGGGGGGAGGGGAGAGTTGGCGGACTCTGGTTGGCCGTGGTCGGAGATGTCTCTGGCACATGGGCCTGCTGGGGGGAGTCTGGTAAGTGGGGTGGGTAGGCCCCACTTGAGGAACCCCACTTATGGAACCTTGCGTGTGGGCCCTTGTCTCATCCCTGGCTATTTGGGAGCAAGGCTAAGGCCCGAGGGACCGGCTGGGCAGGGCAGAGCAGAGCCGAGTACAGAGTCGGGCCTCTATTCCACTGTGGAGGAGCCCCCCAGGCCCGTTTGCCAGGAGGCTCTCGGGGTGCCCATGGGGTACATCAGGAGAACAAGCTGAGCCCCACTCCCAGGTCAGGAGGCGGCTGTGGTGGGTGAGACAAGTTTGGAGGAGCGTCTGTGTGCCCTTGGGCTTGTCACTTTGTCTCCTTTATAAAATTAGCTTACTAGCCATGGTGCAGATGACCTGAGAGGGTACAGGTGACACCCTCAGACGTTGAGCACACCACCATAGCAGCAGTAGGATGAGCAGTGATTAAGTCATCACGGTTACTTGTTTATGGCGCGGTCACTTGGCTCGGGTCCTTAGAAGAGCACTGTTAGTAATGGGACCCATTGTGTACATGAGCAGATTGGGGCACAGGAATGTCCAGGGATTCGGCGCTAATGGGTGGCAGAGCCCTCTCCCCTGTCATCCTCTGCTCCAGGTCACTGTCCCCCCCACCAGGTCCCTCGAGAACCAGCAGCGCCAGCCACTGGTTCTCCCATGCCACCCCCGTGCCCCCGCCCTGCCCTCTGTGGCTCCTTGCAGGCGGCACCTCCCTGACCCATGCCTGTGTGTTTCAGACGAGGCCCGCTCCAAGAAGTGTGGGGTCCTGGTGCACTGCCTGGCGGGCATCAGTCGCTCAGTGACGGTCACTGTGGCCTACCTGATGCAGAAGATGAACCTGTCACTCAATGACGCCTATGACTTTGTCAAGAGGAAAAAGTCCAACATCTCGCCCAACTTCAACTTCATGGGGCAGCTGCTGGACTTCGAGCGGACGCTGGGGCTGCGCAGCCCGTGCGACAACCACAGCCCCAGCGAGCAGCTCTACTTCTCCACGCCCACCAACCACAACCTGTTCCCGCTCAACACCCTGGAGTCCACGTGAGGCCGGGGCGCCGGCGGGCCGGCGGGCGGGCCCCAGGAGCCGGACGCGGCCTGCACCCTGAGGCCCGGGCTGACGGGCGGCCGGCACGGCAAGGCCTCCGTCTGCCAGACTCTCCGGAGAGGCCCCTCGGCACCCAGACACAGCTGCAGGAGCCCACCGGGGCCTCAGCCTTGTCCCAAGACACTCTGTTCTGCTGGTGGCCCAGGCGGTTTGGCTACTTTTTAAAGATATTCACGGACCTGAGTTTACTTTTTACTTTCGGCAGGTAAATCCATCCTCCCTGGAGCAGAGAGTGTTCACGGTCTTCTCGACTTTTGTTTTTTTAATGAAAAGTGTTATTTTCAGGCTACATGCAACAGTGGATTGTATAAACCAGTATT